>OZ010574.1:59520251-59607141 GCA_963932145.1 Acanthosepion lycidas | reverse complement strand
GAAAGGAAAGGGAAGGAAGGGAGGAAAAGGAGAGGGAAGGAAGAAAGAAAGTAAGGAAGGAAGAAAGAAAGAAAGAAAGAAAGAAAGAAAGAAAGAAAGAAAGAAAGAAAGAAATAAAGAAAGAAAGAAAGGTCGAGAACCACAGAAACTGAAGGCTGGAAGAACCTATAGTAGATTCGAAAATGAAAGAAAAACGTACTTTCCTTTTTTGTTTTCTAAATTGATGACAACAACGAAAGAAAACGTAGAATTCAGTGGGAGAAGTAAAGAGAGAGGAAGAGAGAGAGAGAGAGAGAGAGAATGAAGAAAGAAAAAAAAGAAGACTGAATTGAAAGAGTATAAATACAAACACCAAACAGAAAATATTAAACTTTGACTTCCTCTCTAATGGCATTGTCTAGCTTTTACGATCGAAACTGATCTATGACGACCAGATTGAAAAGTTGTCACCTTAACTGTAATGTCCACCGGTCAGGTAACATACTGATGGGTGGATTGAAAGGAGGTAGCATTTGAATAAAACAGAGAATATTACTTCTTTTTTTGTCAAATTTTTACTAAGACTTTTTCTTTGTTTGAATTCGCATCCCATAAATTGTAAGTACATTGCGTAACTGACTACATCAATAGAGTTGCCATGGAACTATTATTTCTGTATTTTCAAGTAAATGCTTCCTTGCTTATTTTCTTTTTAAATTGTCGACAATAAATATTGATAAAGTTGTTGTTTACGTAACCTGAATAAAATTTATTAATCACGTGAAAACCTTTATTCACGCTAATGTAACCTCTCGCATTTTGATGGCAGATAAAAACAAAATGGTTGAAAAATAAATATTTCAGATCTTATATGCAAAGTAGATGTATTTCGGATGTTAATATTAGACGTCATAGCCGACCAGTACTAGGGCCAAGCCTAACCACACAATACAAGACCCAAGAACCACTCAGAGTAGAGGATTACTGAATAATGTTATTGTTATGGGAACTTACACATAATAATAATGGACTATTCCTGATATTATAAAGACTGCGCCTTTCAAGAGGTATGAGGATGTTGTAAGACGAGGAGAGATAATTGAAAGCATATTGTAAGGACATTGGAATAGTGATACTCGTCGAGACAACATAGTTCACTCTAACCAAATCAAATAGTCATTACTAATACTTCTACTTCTTTGTATTATATTTCTGTTGTAATATATATTTGTATTCCATACCTATGTTCGTGTTATTCTTTCATTGGTTCTGACCTTAGACCATCACCGTGGTACAAGGAACTTGGACCATAACAGTTGTTTATGAGCGTAACATAAGAAACTATGATGGTCAATGCTCGATTCGAAGAGGCTAAGATTGTAGAAATCGAGAAGTCGTCCTCCTCGTAGTTCGCTCCACGAAGTAGCGGTTCTGTCCGAGTTGAACTTCCTTTGTACCTTACCTAAGACTCGGGTTCAAATCTCACAAATTCTTGACAATATCAGATAGGAGACACGGTGGAGTAACCCAGTCGAATCTATTACTGTGGATAAATAGCAGAACAGACCGGATTCTATAGCCTTGAATGGCAACTGGTCTACCGCAGAAAGAAATGGCAACCTACTGCGCGAAAAAAATCTGCTTCGTCATGTATCGATACATGATCGCCTAAGCGTTTATTACTCATGGCACATAACTGACCGATTCTTTGTATATATGCCGAGTTCGAATTCCAGTCGAATCCATTACATTCACTTACGTGCTAATACCCTTAGGAAATGTATGAATCCTCTCCTTCTCGCCCCCACCCACCCAGCTATGGTACTTAACTGAGTGGATAGTACAGTCATCCGTGTCGTAAGCACATTTTCAAACTTGACATTTTTAAATAAAAACAAAAAACCACTAATCTTGTTTTCTGCAAGCCGGCTAGTCAGTTTTAGTAGTAGCTGGACAAACCATATTCTATAGCCTTGGATACCACAGAAAGAAATGACAACCTAGTGCAGGAAAAAATCTGCCTCGTCAGTCATGTATCGAAAGATACATGATCGCCTAAGCGTGTATCACGCATGGCACATAACTGACTGATCAGATTGGGAAGCCGATCCCAGTATGAGACATTGTTGGCTGAAAATAATTGTCTCGAGTTGACCCGAACCTTGTGAGCGAAACTGGATAAATGAAACTGTTCGGAATCCATCGATGTGGTAGCACGAAGTCAAAAGTCAATGTAACAGTGGGCTTGAGAATACTGGTCTTGTTTACCCATTTATCACATCAGATTTGACACTCTTTCACAAGGACTGTGATCGACGATAGTCTGTTGTATGCTTCAACGCAATTTTCAGACCTTCTTCTGCGCATTGGCTCGACTATTTATATATGCAGGCCAATGTTGCATTATGGTTAGCAAGGTCTATTGTATTATCCTAATAATTATTCGGTAACGGTTAATGTTTTAAATTATTAGGTTGGTGCAAAAATAATGTCGTTTTCTCACATAGTAACATATGTGAGAAAACGACATTATTTTGCACCAACCTAATATTACTGCGGTTATTGAATAGAAAAAACTACGGTTATTTGTAACTATATTATAATAGTGTTTGTTAAGTAAATGTAATAATAGTAATAATAATCAACAGAAAATAGATTAAGTAACCAATAGTAAATAAGGAGTGTTTGTTTATTTATTGAATCATTTCACCCTACGCAAGGCAGTAACGCCACTAGTACACAGGGAAAGTGAAAGTAAAAGAGAAAACTGAGAATAGTGATTATTAAGGAATGGACGGGATTCCAGAACAGAAGATGGCGATTGTCGTTGCATTTAAATTTAAATTTTAGAAGATTGTAGTTAGCTGGAAAGCAAGTAAACCGTAGGAAGTTCCACGGGTGGGAAGTGCGAGAAAATAAAATGTTGGAGTAGAAGTGGTGGTTGCATCTAACTATTTCAGCAGTAAAAGGGCGGCACCTAAATTCCAGTCTAGTAGCACGCTTAAATTCATGTAGTTGAGCCACCAGGAAAAAAGCTAATTAGTTATGTTTGATTATATATATATATATATATATATATATATATGTGTGTGTGTGTGTGTGTGTGTGTGTGTGTGTGTGTGTGTACAGACCAACCTCGGCTCTCGACAATAATTTGTTCTGAAAGTCTATTCTAAAACCGAATTCTTCGAGAATCGAATCATTTTCCCCATCACAATTAATGTAAAAGAGATTGATTCGTTTCCAAGCACCAGATGAATGGTTATTTACATGCTTACTCTATATATTCAGGTAAACCTTTCTCTGCGGTTTGTTTTATTTTTTCTCTCAGTAAAAATCTGTCCAATGTTAGTTGTTTTTTTGCCTGTGTTGTATTTTTTATTTCTAAAATAAGACATGACATTGTCATTGAAAAGGATTAGTGTTCTATTTGCTGCTAGTATATCAGGGTGATATTTTGGCACAAAACTTTGCACATCCCTCCATTTATCATAAATTCCTCTGATTAAAGAACTTGAGACGTCCCCTTTTCATTCCTCCTCCTCCTCAAAAGACACTTCTTCAGCCAAAGTCCTTTGCTGTTAATTGTGAAGGTGTACGGGCTCTTCGGTGGTAAGCACAGTACGGTGGACTTCCACCAGCTCTTCAATATCTTCACTGTCGACTTCAGTTGTTTTTCTCTCAACTTTTCTTTTTCCTTTACCAGTATCACTGATAGTTTTCTTTGGAATCATGACTAATGGTTAATGAGGAGAAAAAAAGGCTCAGTACAATAAATTGGAAAAGAAAAGGACAGCATACATCACGAAGGTCGACTCAGAAATGATTCCGTTCGGGTTAACTCGATTCGGCAATGTTACTCGAGAACCGAAATTTTGTTCGATAACTGAGGCATTTTTATCTCGAAATTTCTAATATTTTTATTTCATGTGTTGCCTTTGTTTCCATATTTTGGTATTAGGAATAAATTTATTAGATTTTTTTTTGTCCTGATGTAGTTGTAGGTAACGTAGAAGCAATTTTTTCTCGTAACTGCATTTGCAAATGAGTGCTAATTTTTTTTTTTTTTTTTTTTTTTTAATAGAAGTTTACCTTGTCCTGGAAACGTAATCATCGATATTTTATTTTCCAAGACAAAGCAGCATAGTTTTGAGTTTTAGTCGTATTTTTTTTTTTTTATATCCCATGTTATTTTTATTAATATCTTTGAGTTGCCACATATGTTTTGATAGAGTAGGACTATATAATCTAACTCTTTTTTTCTTTGTTTCTAATTATTTTATTCTATTTCTATCATAAGATCAAAGAATTGTAAAGAATTAATTTTTAAAAAGCTTATATGAAAAGAACACGGTACCAAATTAAAGTATTTGAGATCAAGCAACAACAAACTGAGAGTGTTTCTGGTTGCTGGTCTATATTAGCAAGCACGGTTCAGATCCAGGAAGCCAATTCTGGTTCGTCCTTGGCTCAGGGTGCACACTGTCCTTCGCGGAGCTTCGGAACCGCTCGTTCGTATTGCGAGTCACAGATTTGGATGTTTAGATGGACAGTTAGATGACCGTGGGGAAATAGCTGATCTATGCGACAGGCATAACAGTTGTCTCACCCACCAAGAACGAGCAAGCAAAGCCCTGAATACAAAACACCTGTTTTTATAATGTATTATCATTTCCCGACGTTTTACTTTTGTTTCCTTGTGAACGTGCAGCGGGATTTTCCCAGTTTTTAGTGCACCCCGACGAAAAAGAAATCGAGACGCAACTTGGAGTAACCACTGGCCGATCAGTGGAAGGGTGGGCAAAAATAGCGTTGTCCTTTTAGACTATAAGGACACTTTGCCTATGTGGTCGTGAAGATGCAAATTTATTTAAACTTCATAAATATGAAAAACATTTTAACTCTGTCAAATGTCTCAATATTTCTATTCAAAATGAAGTTGCTTCAATGAATGAAATCATCATTTCTAAAACCTTTCTCCTTCAATTTTTCTTGTACTCTACTTCGCTCACCTGTCCTTATCACCGCGGCTCCAATGTATGTTTGGTTAACAAATTTATTTTTAGTACCCCTAATTGAAAATTCGGAGAACCAAGTTCGAATTCCTGTCGAGTTTGTTACGTTCCCATTCGCACGAATAACCTTGGTAACGGTATGAAACCATCTATTCTTCCAACATCTGTTGATTGAACAGCAGGAAAGCTTATAGCCTTGGTTGGCAACCAGTCTGCCGCGAAAAGAAACGGCAGCCTGCTGCGAGAATATCTGCCTAGTTAGTCACAACTCAAAAGAGACATGATCGCTAAAGCGTGTATCATGTTTGGCACTTAACTGTTTACGGACAGATCACGTTGAAACACCCGTTACCGTACGATCACCGAATTTAAGCAACGTTGAGATTTGTCAGTACCTAAATGAATGATCGTTTAGGAATGCCAGGTGTTGTAAGCTTACATGTGAGGATGGTGGATAATGACTCGGAATTGTTAGTCAGGTAGCCGAGTTCTAATTCCAGTTGGGTTCGTTAGATTCACCTGCGTGCAAATACCCTTGTGAATGGCATGAATCCACCTCTTTCCCCCAGCTAAGGGTTAATTAGTAAGACTTGTATCATTAAATAAATTATTATCTCAAAAACTAAAATTAAAATTGCGTACACACTATTAGCATTTCAGCATTAGATAAGCCACAGAGGTGTTGATATGCCGCTAAACAAAAACAATCAAACTAAACTTAAGTGACTGACGCGTAAAGGGGACAATTTCTATCAGGTAAGCCAACATCGATACCATTTTATCATTGCTATAATAAAATCCCCCAAATCGTTAGTTTATTATTCATCCAGTTCTTATTTTATGTGCTGTGTCTATTCGGGACTTAGGCAATCATGGCTCTCTACATCTTCCTCTCCCTTGTAGGTTTTAATAAGTTTTGTGTTTTTGTTATTTCTCCCAAACCCTGTTCTGCTATTCATTTGCCGGGCATTGTGCACGCGACACAGATGAACTTGTGTCATCATTTGTACTCTGGAGACACCCATCATCTGACAATCGATCACGCAAGTTAACCTTTCCAGATAGGATAAAACGAGACACATTGATCCCTAAGGAAGATCTTTTAGGTGCTATGACAGATAGGGAATACTGGAGAGGTGTAGTGAGTTCAATCTCGGCTGAGGCCGCAAGAAGAAGAAGAAGAAGATTCATTTGCCGAATGATCTATTCATTTGGCTCATCAAGTATGTTATGCGTTGTTTTTCTCAGCCCCTCTTTCCCTCAATCCGTCCCGTGAGTATCAGATTTTCCAACCGCCTTTTCATGATGTTAAGTATGTTTCCTTTTTGTTTCCATTTTCCTCAGAATTCTTCTGTAGAACTACAATTCTGTTGCTTCAGGTTTATTCTTCATCTTTGAGGAGATTGTCGAGCATTCGTTGCAATACAGAAGGACAAATATCACGTAACAGTTCGGTACTTTTTTCTTTGTTCTCAACGAAATTTTTCTGTCTCTTAATACTCTGCTTAGATTTCGAAATGCATCTTTGTCCATCTCAATACGTCTTCGGATCTCAGAGTCGCACTTTTCGTCCTCGGTTAGTGCACTTCCCAGATATTTAAATTTCTGTAATTATTCATCAAGTTACAAGTCTGAAAATAATAAAAAATAATAAGAGCTGGGCATGTATTGCACAGTCGGTACTAACGTCTGATTGTACTTAAAAAATAAACGATACACGTTCAACTTTTGTTCGAATTACAACAGATATACCGCTATCAATTGAAGAGATAATGTATTTTTGTATCGTACCTGAAACACCTGAAAAATGCTTAGATCTTTCTTTAATAGAAAGTCTTGCTGCAATGACGCTATCTGTTTCAGTAAAGGAATCCAATAAATCGCGATAATTGCCTTTGTTAAGCCAATCTTTTTCTTCGTCATGTGAACGCAACGGCAATTCGTGTTTGCAATGATATAATACAGCGGGTACTAATTGTTTTAAATATTATCTATTTTCTTCAGCTAATTTTTTATGCTATTCTTTTACTAACTATGCAGTCTCACTAATTACTCGCGGTTACTGTGTCACATGCAGCAACATTTTGAATATTGCTGTTACATCTAGACTGCTGCTTCTCTTTGCTTTCTTAAAAATTATTTCTCCCGAAGCAAAACTATAAATCCAGTAAGACACAAACGGTTCCTGAGCTTGAAAGAATAGAAGAAGAAAAAAGACATTATTAAAGAGCAAAAACGATAAAAGAACAAGAATTAAGAAGACAAATGATAAAATGTAAGCATAGAACATACGGTGAAATTTAGCCTTTTCAAACTTAAGAAGACGAGATCTAGCTGCCAGTCTAGTACTGCACTTGAATTCGTATAGTCGAACTACCATATCAGAACAATTATAATGAAAATATTTACAGGAACATGCATAGGGAAACTTGGTTAAGGCGGCTAGAAAGAGGCTGAAACCGAGATGCCACGCCAGAACCCATAACATTGCAGATTCTTCTTCAGATCTTATCAAGAATCTCTAAATATATATAGCAGAGAAGTGGAAAGATAACAGTGAATTAATTGCTAGGTTTTGCTACTAGAAAATTTGTTTCACTGTGTCGCGCTGGACAGCTTTCCTTGTCAGAATCTATCTTATAGCATTTATAAGTCTACCATTTCTCCAGGCTTTGAATATTAATGTCATATAGGGTCTGGTGCTCCTGTTATATATTTTGAGATCCTTGATAAAATCAAAAGAAGAATCTCCAATATCATTGGTCTTGACATGGCACCTCGGCTTTAGTCACTTTCCTACCGCAGTAACGTACATTCCTTGTGACTTTTCTAGGAATATTTTCATGCTAATTGTTCTGATGTACTTTCCTCTGTGGTAACTAGATTCTATGAATTTAGGCGCAGTACTAGAATGGCAGTGTGTATATGTAACCGTAAGTTCTATGCTAATAGTTTCCTTTCTCGCACTTCGCGTTTGTGGAACTCTTTCGGGCTTCTTGCCTTCCAGCCAATTTTGATCTACAAAAATTTAAATGAAATGTCAATCGTTATCTTCTTAATTCTTATTCATTTATTGTCCTCTATATTTAATAGTACTTTTTCTCATATTCTCTAATACTAAATAACCTCTTGCATCCTAGTGGCATTGTTCTCTCCCTCCCTCTCTCTCTCTCTCTCTTTCACTCTCTCTCCCTCTCTCTCTCCCTCTCTCTTTCCTTGATGTTTTTATAATTCTTTCAAACTCAGTAACCCCTTGCTTCTTTGCGAATTTATGAAATGATTAAAAAATATGTGTAAACATTTTTAATTATTTAAATCGCTCAGAGATTTAGAATGATACCTGCAGTCTGTGTTTATAATTATTGGTTTGGCCAGAAAATTCGTTTTCAATTCGAACTTTCTGTTTGGTTTCTTAAGTTAATTTCCTATTAAACGGGAAACTTACGTAATAAACCGAGCGGAATTTTTAGCGAAACCATTACTTCAATCGCCATCTGTTCACGATTGACATAATCTAGGTCGACAAAGCAAGCAAATAACAATGAAGAATTTCTTCTGTTGCGCTTGTGCTTAGTCAGTCAACTCGTTCAGACCATTCCGGTCTGAAACGAAAAGCGTGCCTGTTTTAGTTTTCAGTCGAAGGGTCGGTTGACTTGGTTTAATCCTTTCCCGCCTTTTCTCTGTCCAAATGATTTTTTTCTTTTCGATCTAACACAATGTCTTTTATTTTTTTCGTCAAGTCTCGCCTTTTGATATCGAGCCGACGTGTCAATAAGAACGCACGAACATTTTAAAGTATTAACTTTATTTTAATAATATATCACAGCGTCCCTAAGGTTCCGCAAAAGGTCCCCATGGGTTCCACGAGAACAGGTGTTACCTGATTTACCTTATGTCTTTTCAACATTGTCAGTAAAGGATAAAAAATTAAAAAAAAAAAAAACTAATGCAACAATTATCCGTTTTCGTTCTGTTTACATTTATATTATAGGTATAAGATATTGGTTGCTTATGTTTATTTTTTACGTTTGAGTTTAGAATTTTTTTATTAAGTATTATAAACGAACAGTATGAATTTTATTTAGCATTACTGAAAAATTTGACAAAGAAGTATTAATTATTCCGTAAACCAGTTATTCAAAAATATATACTATGATATTTACCACATAAACTACGATGAAAATAAAACGAGAAAGATATGGTGTATAATTTTGTTTTTGCGCAGGGGTTCCTTGAGACAGGTAATTTATTTTAAGGGTTACGCAAGGGTAAAAAGGTTGAGAAACGCTAATTTATGTCATTAGTGGAAAGGACCATACAAGTTACTATGTCACATGCAGCAACATTTTGAATATTGCTGTTACATCTAGACTGCTGCTTCTCTTTGCTTTCTTAAAAATTATTTCTCCCGAAAGTTACCGAAAATCAGTGCCAGCAAGGGAACAAAAACGGGCAACTGCCTCAAGTACACTTCATACGGAAGACCATCTAATCCTGGAAATTTGTCCAGTCCAAACTATTTCAGGAGTTCCCAGATTTCCGACTCTGTGATGGGACCCTCGCACCTAGCCGCTTCAGCTGCCTCAAGACAGGGAAAGTTATCTAAATAGGTATCAAACTGAGCAATATATATATATTCAAAACAGAATTATTACTTCTCACTCAGAACCTGAACCACAACATAAAAAATACCATAAAATCTCTTATTCCTGAGAACCCTAAAACAGCAACATTCTACACTATCCCAAAACTACATAAACTCCCCAAAATCCTTTCAGAAAAACACCCTAACACTTTTTCATCCAACCCACATCAAATTACACAATCAAATAATGAAGAGAACATCTATGAAATTTCAAAATTCCTTAAAATCATGCCACCTGGTAGACCCATAATATCAGGCATTGGTACCCTCACAGAACTTATATCTGGGTACATAGACAATATCCTAAAACCTTTATTGCCCGAAATACCTAGTTATATTAGAGACACTACTGACTTTCTCAACAAATTACAAAACATTAACTTAATCCACCATGATACAATTCTAGTAACGATGGATGTTTCGTCCCTTTACACGAACATTCCACATGTTGAAGGAGTATCAGCTTGCTATGAGTTCCTTAGTAACAAAAACTTACCTAACTACCAAATTACAGATATATGCCAATTAATCAATTTCATCTTAACACATAATAATTTTAAATTCAACAACAAACACTATTTACAGATTAGTGGCACAGCAATGGGCACAAAAATGGCACCTAGTTATGCTAATATCTTTATGCACATTCTAGAAAAGAAGATACTAGACAATTCAGAATATAAACCATCACATTACTTTAGATATATTGATGACATTTTCTTACTATGGACTCATGGATCAGAAAAATTAAAAACTTTTTTCACTTTCTGCAACAATTTCCACAATACAATTAAATTTACCATGGAGCACTCATACACATCCATCCCTTTCTTAGACGTTATGATAAAATTAAACAAACATACACTTTCTACCAGTCTATACAACAAACCCACAAACCAACATAAATTCCTGCACTTTAACAGCTGTCATCCCTTTAAATTAAAAAAATCTATTGTATACAGCTCATTTCTAAGAATCAAACGCATATGCTCAGACCATTTAGATTTTCTATACAACATTAATAACTTAACAAAACAATTCCTAAAATGTAAATACCCAATAAAAATAATAAAAGAAACACTAAATAAAAACTATCCTGATAAATCGTAACACACTTCTTACATACAAGAAAAATAAAAACAACAATCGGATTCCCATGGTTTTTAACCACAATCAATATCCCCACACACTTATTCACAATTTAAAAAAGGATTACAAGAAACTCCAGTTAGACAAAAAGATCAAAGACATTTTCGATAAACCACCCATATAATGCAAAGAAACAATTACCTAACCTATCAGCTATCCTCACCTCTACCAAATATCTAAACAATAGAAACCAATCAGGAAATTACAAATGTAACAAACCTCGTTGCCTTAGTTTGCAAACATTTAATAATAGCTAATATATTTTCTGTACGCAACACCAATATCAAGATACAGTCACCTAACCTCACCTGTGATAGCCCTAACGTAATCTATTATTTATTCTGCACCTTATGTCCTAATAGTGGATATATTGGTGAGTCGGGAAATAATTTTAGATTTCGTTTCAATAATCATAAACAAACCATACGTACAAACAACCCTTATTCCCCCATAGCTAAACACTTTAATCAATCAGGACATTGATTAGAAAACTGCAAATGTTTATTGATAGATTCCGATTTTAGTTCCACATACACACGCAGAAAAAAAGAAACATTGGATTAAATACACATAAACTAGGGTTGAATAGGGACTTGGGTGTTTAAAATCTTTAATATCTTTATAAATATTTCAATAGTTAAGCAATTTTTTTTTTTAGATATAGTTAAAAAAAATTTTAAATAACATTTAAAATATTTATGACAGTTAGATTTAAGTTAGGAATATCCGAACAGTGACGTTCCATATCACGTGACGTCCGCGTCTCGCGAAGGACGCTACTTGCTAACAAACAGTAATTTTAATTTATTTGTAACAAACAGTTATTTCTGATGAAAGATTGAGGACAATTTGAAATATCATATATATATATAAATAAATAAATACTTTCATAAAATAAAACATAATTTTTTTAATTTGCAACTTTTTCTATATACACATATTAAGAAAGTATACGTGGTTTCTCATGCTATATATATATATATATATATATATATATATATATATATATATGTAAGCAATAGATATAGATCCGACAGTATGAAGAAAAATATAGGGAAAAAAAAAGTTTTCTTCATATATATATATATATATATATATATATATATATATATTCTTCATATATATATATATATATATATATATATATATATATATATATATATATATATATATATATATATACTAGCAGAATAAAACGTCTTCGACTGGGTGTTTCATTACTGGGAATATTTTCAGTTCAATTAAAGCAATTTAAGTCAGCACACATGAAAATCAATATTAGTAACAACAATTGTGTGCCACTGAGACGCATCCCCAAATGGTGGGGGGTAACAATTTGAATGTAGATGGCCCTGAAAAAGACCGTTTTTGTGTTCTCAATCTTGCAAGGAAGGAACCTCTTCCATGGACAGTCATAATAATAATATATTAGGTTGGTGCAAAAATAATGTGTTTTCTCACATATGTTACTATGTGAGAAAACGACATTATTTTTGCACCAACCTAATATAATAATTTTTATTTATAATATAATTTTTTTATAATTCCAATTGCGTTAGATTTCAACTCTCTAAATTGATTATACGCTTTTTTTTACAGACATTAAATTTTGCCTTTGATTTTTGCGCAAAGTGTAAAAAATAAGTTTTTCGATTTTTCACCTTTAAGGTTGTAATTTTTTCCAGCCAATTTGGACTCAAAACCGGCACGGAAGAATTATCTATCAAACAAAAAAAATTTTTTTATATATATATATATATATATATATATATATATATATATATATATATATATATATATGATTATTTATTCGAAAATTATAAAAATTATTTATTCCGTATACACCAATCTTATATATATACACACATTTTGAGAATTATATTTATAAGATATATATATATAGAGAGAGAGAGATAGATATAATATGTATATATATATATAGATAGATAGATAGATAGATATAATTATAGATATATATAGATATAATTATAATTATAGATATATATATATATATACATATAATTATATATATATATATATAATTATAGATATATATAGATATAATTCTAGATATAAAATATATAGATAGATAGATATAAGATATATATATATATATACATACATATACATATATATATATATATATATATACATATATATACATATATATATATATATATATATATATATATATAATTATTTATTCGAAAATTATAAAAATTATTTATTCCGTATACACCAATCTTGAATGTCTTTTTAGAAAAAAGCAATGAATAACCAAAGTCTTGAACCAATGTCTTGAACCAAAGTCTTGAACCAAAGTCTTGAACCAAAGTCTCTTCAAATGACGAAATGTAGCTGAAATACAGATTTTCAACCTCTTAGCAATCTCTTCAAACGAAATCTTCGGTTTCTTCTCTCCGATTGTTAGCAGAGCGTCATTAACGTCTGAAGGTCGTCAAGGGCGTGGTAAAACGTTTAGGTTAAAATCATGCTGACGAAATCTGTCAAACTACGTTTTGACCACCGGAAGAGCTGGAACACGATTCAACTAAAATCTTGTGAATGTTTTTTTTCCTTTTTGTCGCACTTCCAACGCTTACTCATTTCCGAATTCCATGGGGCATCATATGGCGAAAATACAACTCTTTATACTCCATCTTTGAGGCATCAACCTTCAACAAAGTTTGTTTATTTAGCTGCATATCATCTGTTTATGTGTAATTCAATGCCGAAATGCTGGAGGTATAAGGGTTCCTATTTTTCTAACTACAGATAACTATCTCCTGATGATTGTGTGAAAGCACATGAGAACTGGAAGTCGTGAGATTTGACTTTATACATATATATATATATATATTATAAAAATAATGGAAGCTTTATTAATAAAAACCAACACTTAATAATATTAACTTTGAACATGGACATTATATCTTAACTGTGTTTTGAAACAAAAAATGAAAACATTTTATAAAACATACATACAACAAGCTATTTCTAATTTTAACAGTTAAAATATAATACTTGAAAATGGCTAAATGTATAGCCGAAAGCGCTCGGATAAAAAAGAACATTCGGACAGTTTTTATATAATTAATCATCCAAAAAGAAAAAAATGATTAGATCGCATGAGAAATTGTATAAAAAACTAAATAAAAGCACCTTGTCTGTCGTTTTTAATGTAATGTGCATGAAAGAAAGATTGCTGCTTAAATAGACATATATATATATATATATATATATATATATATATATATATATATATACATACATACTATATATATATATATATACATACTATATATATATATATATATATATATATACATACTATATATATATATATATACATACTATATATATATATATATATATATACATACTATATATATATATATATATATAAAGATACACTATATACATACTATATATATATATATATATATAAAGGAAATATAATGGAGGACGAACTCTACTACCTTCCCCAAGAAATCAGGATAATTCCCAGATGATGAAGAAAAGGGTTTTGTGGAGAGTCGTAATTGCTTATGTCCTGACGGGAAAAGGAAACTTCTGAATTGAAAACCGTATAGAAAGCTAAGGGAAACCATTTCACTATCTTCCGCAGGAAGTCATTGCAATTCATAGATAATAAAGAAAAGGAATCTGTGGAGAGTGGTCAGCGCTTATGTTTTGAAGAGAGAAGGAAACTTCTGAATTCAAAACCGTGTATAAGGAAACTGCAAACTACTCTACTATTTTTCCCCATAAGTCATGGAAATTCATAGATAATGACGCCATTTGCGGAGAGCCGTAGCCGCTTACATCCCAAAGGGAGAAAGAAAATTCTGAATTCAAAATCGTACAGAAGGCAAAAGGAAGTCTCTTCACTATATTTCCCAAGAAGTCATGGCAATTCATGATTCAAAGAGAACCCATTTATTGAAAGTTACAATCGTCTGCGTCCCCGAAAGGATTCGGCGTTTAAAAACAAAAAGCAATGGAGAATATAAGAGAAAAGCAATCATTATTTCTTCGACAAGATTCATGGAAATAGGTTGGTCACCAGTCAGCGCTTCTTCCGCCAGGAGTGCAATTTTCTTTGGGTCTGTGTAGTCAAGACACGTTTCTTTGAACAGACATTAATGGCAGCTGCACGGTCAGAGAATACATCGCGAAATGGTACAAAGAAAATTATCCGCGGGCCTCTGGCTGATAGTTGCTGGAACCGGAGTATGCAATTTATCGAATTGGCGATTTACTTTTAATTGAAGCATTAATCTTTGAACCATTGTTCGGGGTCCAAAACTATATTTTGCTTCAGCTGACCGGAGGGATTACTATCAGTTATGTCATCAACTTACTGATCAGACTATGTAAGACTGCTTCGTATTTGTAATTGCATGAATTGACAAGTCGTAGGGAGCAAATACCTCTTTTCTTGGTCTAATACGCCTGAAGGGCGTTTTCCGACAGTAGAGAGAAAGTGGCAGGCTTTTGTTCCTTGATGATAGAAGCATAGGCATAGGCCATAGAGCATCCGATAGTGTGCTAATCTTACAAACCAGTGCTGATACACACACACATACGATTTCAACGTAAACATACACCCGCGTATCGAAATTCATACTCAAAAAAGAAGGAAAACTCATTCAACACACCCGGATTAATATTTTTTAAAAAGATATTGGCGTGCGGATCGTCAAATGGTAATGGTAGGAAACATGTAACTGTTTAGGTTGAAATTTATAAAATATTTCTCGCTAATCAATTTCTCAGGAAAATAGGTTTCTCAAGTCCAGTAGCTGTTATCGCTCTTTCTAGAATTGATATTTGAAAATACCTTCTTTTCCTTAACCTTTTATTTGAAGACTGAGCAGCCAGTACTGTTATCGGTTGAAATTTATAAAATATTTCACTTTAAATAATTTCTCAGGAAAATAGGTTTCTCAAGTCCAGTAGCTTTTATTGCTCTTTCAACTACTACTACTACTAGTACTACTACTAGCAGTAGTAGTAGTAGTTTTCTTATTCTTATTCTTATTCTTATTATTAACCTTTTATTTGAAGACTGAGCAGCCAGTACTGTTATCGGTTGAAATTTATAAAATATTTCACTTTAAACAATTTCTCAGGAAAATAGGTTTCTCAAGTCCAGTAGCTTTTATTGCTCTTTCAACTACTACTACTACTAGTACTACTACTAGCAGTAGTAGTGGTAGTCTTCTTATTCTTATTCTTATTCTTATTCTTATTATTAACCTTTTATTTGAAGACTGAGCAGCCAGTACTGTTATCGGTTGAAATTTATAAAATATTTCACTTTAAACAATTTCTCAGGAAAATAGGTTTCTCAAGTCCAGTAGCTTTTATTGCTCTTTCAACTACTACTACTACTAGTACTACTACTAGCAGTAGTAGTGGTAGTCTTCTTATTCTTATTCTTATTCTTATTCTTATTATTAACCTTTTATTTGAAGACTGAGCAGCCAGTACTGTTATCGGTTGAAATTTATAAAATATTTCACTTTAAACAATTTCTCAGGAAAATAGGTTTCTCAAGTCCAGTAGCTTTTATTGCTCTTTCAACTACTACTACTACTAGTACTACTACTAGCAGTAGTAGTAGTAGTTTTCTTATTCTTATTCTTATTCTTATTATTAACCTTTTATTTGAAGACTGAGCAGCCAGTACTGTTATCAGTTGAAATTCATAAAATCTTTCTCTTTAAACAATTTCTCAAGAAAATAGGTTTCTCAATCCAGTAGCTGTTATTGCTCTTTCTAGTATTGATGTTTTTTTTCTTCTTTCTAACCTTTTATTTGAAGACCGGGCAGCCAGTACTGTTATCAGTTGAAATTTATAAAATCTTTCTCTTTAAACAATTTATCAGGAAAATAGGTTTCTCAATCCAGTAGCTGTTATTGCTCTTTCTAGTATTGATGTTTTCTTCTGCTTCTTAACCTTTTATTTGAAGACTGAGCAGCCAGTATTGTTTTGGTTGAAATTTAGAAAATATTTCTCTAAACTATTTATCAGGAAAATAGAATTTCTCAAGTCTAGTATCTGTTGTCGCTCTTTCTATTATTGAAGAGGTGTTCCTTCCTAACTTTTTATTGAAATAGTTTGAAACGTGAACTACTTCAGTCGTTGTTTTCTCTTCGAAATCCATGTTCTATCCATTTCAGCTGTTGCTCTTGTTGAAGGTCTTTAATATGGTTTCTGTGATTTGGTATAGGTCTTTGTTTGCGATTCTGTAGTGCCAATCCACAGTGTTCAAAGAAGGGCGGTCTTAACCAAGATCCACAGCTTACAGTCGTTGAAAAGCTTTTTTAACCATTGATCTTATGAAGCTTTTTGTATACAACTGATAGTTTAGATATTTTTGAACGGGTTTGGCGCCATGCATGACATTCATATAAAAGTTTCGATCTGACGAGGCTGTTTAAGAATATGACTCGAGTTTTCAGGTTGATGTTTGGTTTTTGTAGTAATTTACGGTTTTAGCGAAACTACATTTAGCACAGTTACGTTCAATTTCCTTTTCTCTTATACAATTTAACCCGGATATAAGAGACTCGGATATAAGTGAAAACCCGGATATAAGAGAGACTTTCTCTGGTCCCAAATTAGAGACATACTTACCTAAACAAAATAGACCAAACCCGGATATAAGAGAAACCCGGATATAAGAGACTTCGTCTCCGGTCCCGACAAATCTCTTATATACGGGTTATACTGTACTAAATTTGTTAAATGTAATAACCTTTTCCTTGACTATGACTTGTGCATTTACAAATACAGATTTAAAGAGATGGGAACTGATCATTTAACCATTCCATACCACTTCCAAAACGAATCAATTTTATATATATATATATATATATATATATATATATATATATATATATAGATAGATAGATAGATAGATAGATAGATAATATTAGTGGTAAATATACACATACATATGAAATCATATATCTAAAATATATAAATATATATACATAGATACATACACACACATACATATATATTTGTATAAAAAAAACTAATTCCAAGAGGATAGAATCCAGGTCGAACTCAATATCCAGGACAGAGTAAGGATATAATAAAAAGGCTTAAACACTAATATTCCATGGTTATAATTTATTCCACTGGAATCGTATATACAATCCAATCCATCAGATCTACAAATTCAAAAAGAATACAGAAAAAACAACTCCGGAAATAAAAAATAGAATTTAGTGAGAGCGTATGTATGAGAGTGTGGGACGAATGTTAGAGTAAAAGAAAGCTATAGAGAGGGGTAACAGACGAGAGAAGAACAGGAGAAGAATAGGAAGGTCTAAAGATGAAGGGGGGGATTAAAACTTAGCAGAGAGAAGTTTTGGAGAGGGGAGTCAAAGACGGTTTAAGTGAGAGAAATATGGATGTTGTCGGATGTCTAATACATTAAAGATGTAACCGGAAAGGATACATTTTGTGGTGACATACACACACAATAGACGATATAATCTTAATAATCAGAAGATAAGAGAGGGTGAGGAAAAGAAAAGAAAAGAAAAGAAAAAGGGGTGGGGAGAGATGGGGCGCGGGGAACTAAAACCGAGGGGCCTTTATAAAAGGGCAAAGGCCCTTTGGTTTTTGAATTTCTAGGTCCGATGAATTGGATCGTATGTACGTGTATATGTTATTGTGTATGTGTGTATACGCATGTGTTTTTGAACATAAAAATATAGGTCCTTGCTAGATTAGATAATCGTTATATTTATTTTTTATATGTTTATATTTGATTTGTAACCTATAGTCGATATTAATTTTGTCAAATTTTCTTAATTACACAGCGGCCCTTTTAGTAAATGCCCTTCAGTTTTAGTTTCCCCGACCCCATCTCTCTCCCCCACCCCTTTTTCTTTTCTTTTCCTCACCCTCCCTCTTCTGATCTTTAAGATTAGATCGTCAATTGTGCGTGTATATCCTTTCCGGTTACATCTTTAATGTATTAGACATCCGACAACATTCATATTTCTCTCACTTAAACCTTCTTTGACTCCCCTCTCTAAAACTTCTCTCTGTTAAGGATTAATCTCCCACCTTCTCTCGTCTGTTACCTCTCTCTTTAGCTCTAACATTCGTCCCACACTCTCATACTTACACTCTCTCTAAATTTTATTTTTTTATTTCTGGAGTTGTTTTTTCTGTTTTTTTTTTAATTTGTAGGTCTGATGAATTGGATCGTATTTACGATTCCAATGGAATAAATTATGACCATGGAATACTAGTGTTTAAGCCTTCTTATTATATATATATATATATATATATATATATATATATATATATATATATATATATATATATATATATATATATATATATATATATATATATATATATATATATCTTTTTAAGTTTAGTCTCTGACTGCATACTTTTGCTTACACAATGAGTTATATCGTTTGACTGCAGTAAACACAGCTTGCTAAAAAAAAAAAGGAACACGTGTTATTTTAATTTTATTTGCACTGGCGGCAATATAAAATAAAAATACAGTGTGTAAAACTCTCCAAGTTTTTATTCACCACTGAAGTAGCCAGGTATTCAACTCAAAACTCTTTGGGTAAAATCACTGGATCCAACCATCGCTTTTATCCGCCCAGTGAATAAAAACTTGGAGAGTTGATTTAAAGGGAGACATCCGAAAGAGGCATGGTACGTGGAACTAGAACAATCTACTCCGGTGGTCGAAATAAAGGATTCAGTTCGAAATTTCAATCACCTGAAGAAGCCCAAAGCATACAATGGCCGAAACGTCGTGAACATGACAATAAAGATGAGGACAAAGTACGAACAATGTAAATAATTACTCACCATTTCGTTGTCTTTTTTCTTTAAATTTCATTAACCGACATATTAAATGTATCTCTCTCTCTCTCTCTCTCTCTCTCTCTCTCTCTCTCTCTCTCTCTCTCTCTCTTAAACTTGAAGAGTAGTCTGTCTAAGAAACTCTGGAGTCGAGACGGTGAAGGTAACATCAATCAGCTAAGTGACAAACTTTTACTCATATTTTAATCATATATATATATATATATATATATATATATATATATATATTATAAATTAACTGATTTAAAATATGCTTTTTTTCGCTACACGGTAATAACCCTGTTTCAAAAATGGAAACTAAAAACTTGTTTTTTTAAAAATTACTGAGTTTTAACTGCAAGGGAAATTCATAATTTGCGGTTACCAAGGATGATTGGATTTCTCTGTAACCTTGGTAACCGTGAATTATGAATTTCCCTTTACTCAGTAAAAAGCTACTCCAAAATTCGCTTGAGGATGAAATGGAATTAATATTTTTAATTTAATTACAAAATTAAATTCGAAACTTTTAGCTTCCATTTTTGAGACATGGTTATTACTGTGTAGCGACAAAACCATATTTTAAATCAGTTAATTTATAATGTTAATGCTCTGTAAATTTACATTGAACACTATTTTGAAAAAAATAAAAATACCAACAAGAACACAGGATTACATACCTTACTGTTCTTTTTATTTATATATATATATATATATATATATATATATATATATATATATATATATATATATATATATTGGAGTAACAAACTAACGAACGTAAAACTCTACAGAAATCTAATACCAATCCCGAAGAAGAAGAGATTCAGAAAGATGAATCTTACCGGACATTGCTTACACCACCCAGAATAAAATTGCATCAAACCTAGTTTTATGACTCGCAAAATCCAATAGGGTCAAAACCAAACTAGTAACGTCCAATAATCAGCTAGCAAACTCCGAACTTTCCGCAATCATGACGGATGGATGTACTCTCAAAGGGAGCTCCTGGCTTTAAACGTCTCTTCCCAGACCTCAAGTGGAACTCCTATATCCGATCTATAGCTAAAGATGCTGGATAAATGGTCGGTTCATTTCACCGTCCAAGTAAGTATCTAGCTCCCCCTTCTATGAACCTATCAACACTGTTGGACTCTACTTTGAGCAATAAGATAAATAATTTATTTAGCTCTAAGTTGAAATGATGACCCCTCTCGCTGTTGTGACCTCCTGATCCAGTTTTCCTCTCTACTGTTCCCTCTTTTTTAAACTTATTCACTGTTCTCTTAATGATTTTTTAATGAACTTTGAAGATGGAAGCCAGAGTATGAATGTTGGTACCATTACTGAAGACCTGAGTGATTTTTCCTCTCACCATTGCTCAGTTGAGAAGACAGTGGGGCTGACACAAAACGATTTAAACCTTTTCTCTTTCTAGCTGGATAATACAAATGGTTTTTCGGTGATTCTTACAAAAAATGGTATCAAGATGGCTAAACGTCTTATCTGAAAAACTGGAAAAAAGAAACTCAATTAGTGTAGTGTTTTTTTTTTTGTTTTTTTTTTTAGACATTAAACATTTTGTGGGATGGAAAATTATGCTGTATCACGATTTGGATAATTTTGCTGTTACATCCGGTACACACACACACACACACATACACACACACACATACACACACATATATATATATATATAACGTTAATTTCTATGAAAGGATGGCCCGTGTCGTAATCCAAGTTTCCCGCTCACGCGATTTTCAGACGACTTGAACAAATTAAATTTCTAGGGAACAGAATGAGGAAGGACGGCTTGAAAAATGTAACACTCGCAGGGCATGTTGAAGAACAGAGAAAAGCAGCGAATAACCTACCTAACGAGTTTGTGTAAATGGTCGGGATTAATAGTGATAGCAAAAATACAAATCTTAGTGACATTACCACCTTGTTTGGGGTGAAGTGATTAAAATAAAAGAAAGAGAATGTCTTGTCGATCCTGGTAAAATAGACATATATCTTTTTAAGCTTATTTTTACTGGTCTCGGTAAAACAGACCCCCAGGCTACTTTGCCGGTAAATATTTTTATTATTATGAAGGCAAGTAATATTTAAAATAACAACACACAGATTTAACATAGGTGTTTGTTTATTTTCACCATCAATTTTTAAGACAATTTAAAATCTTTTCCGCCATCAATTGTTAAAACACAAGTTAAAATCATTTATTCATCATCATTAAAAGAAATATAAAAATCTTTGAATATTTTAAGCACTTCAGGCAAAACAGTCTCTACAAATCCAGAATAGGTATAGTTCTCTTGCCAATACAGTTCATGCGCACCCACTAAAGACAACAGTCACAGATCACAGAATCCATGTTGTTTAAGCCCTGCCTAAACAGCTCACACTACCACTGTGCTGGCGATCTCAAACATAATATTTTTCTTAGTTCTAAAACACTATTTATATTTACCGGCAAAATAGTTTTGGGGTCTTTTTACCAGTAAAATAGACTTGGTGGCTATTTTACCAGAACCGGCAAAATAGCTTCGTTATCTATTTGCGTTGTGGTGTAACGGATAATCGTTAGATTGAGTCGTTAGATTCATTACGCACAAATACCCTTGGGAAAGTTATGACTCCATCTCTTCTCCCCAGCTATGGGTTAAATAGCCGGATAGACCAGTCTACCGCAGAACGAAATGGCAACCTACTGCGGGAAAAAAATCTGCCTCCTCAGTCATGTATCGAAAGATACATGATTGCCCAAGCGTGTATCACGTATGGCACTTAACTGGCTGACTGATCTATTTTACCGGCGCCGGCAAAATAGCATATCCGAACATAAAAAGCAAATATTTTACGTTTCCTCTTTATACACATTTTAAATCAAACTATTCAGTAATTTATGAATTTTGTCACTTTCCTACCAATGTAGAAAGATCTTTTTCTTTTTTTTTTTAATCGAAATTAACTTCAAATAAAATTCTGCATTTAAAAAGAAAATGATTATTTTCATATACAGTCAACGGACTTAGAATGCAAAGGACAAAATCTGCAGGCAAAATAAAAAAATAAAAAATCTGCAGAAAAAAAAACTGTCAAATCGTCAGCGATGTATTTCAAAATTTGCGGGCTTAGCGGAACGAGTCGTATTAGTTCTCAAAGTGACCACTTGGTGGCAGTGGTGGGCCTCTCAATTGTAAACAAAAATGAGTGTACAGTATATAAAGTTCAGTACATTAGCGCGTGCGTGAGAAAGTAGCTGTGAGAAATTTATTATTTTTGTTATTTTGATTAATATATCTATGTTAAGTATATATTTATTTATGCCATATATACATGTTTATAATATTTACATTATGTTCATAACAACTGGCAGTTACAGTGGGTTTATAACTAAAAAAAAAACAATCCCTTCCCATCTACGGACAATCGGCTTTAACGGACCACCCCTTCCTCCAATTAGCCCGTTGATGAGAGTCTTGTCTGTACATCTGAATTTATTGAAAATGATTCTAAGTAAATTATTGAGCTGTTATCAGGAACCGACAATGTAGTTGTGAAGAACCGTGATCGCCCATATCCTGAAGGGACACTGCACATAGAAGAAGAAGAAGAAGAAGAAGAAGAAGAAGAAGAAGAAGAAGAAAAAGAAGAAGAAGAAAAAAAAGAAGAAGAAAAAGTAGAAGATGAAGAAGAAGAAGAAGAAAAAGAAGAAAAAAAAGAAGAAAAAGTAGAAGATAAAGAAGAAAAAGAAAAAAAAGAAGAAGAAAAGAAGAAGAAGAAAGAAGAAAAAAGAAGAAGAAGAAGAAAAAAGATGAAGAAAAAGTAGAAGAAAAAGAAGAAGAAAAAAGAAGAAGAAAAGAAGAAGAAGAAGAAGAAGAAGAAGAAGAAAGAAGAAAAAAGAAGAAAAAGAAGAAGAAAAAGAAAAGAAGAAGAAAAAGAAAAAGAAGAAGAAGAAGAAAAAAGAAAAAGAAGAAGAAAAAGAAGAAGAAGACTAGAGGATTTGAATGGAATATGAAATGTAATGCGTTCTCATCTATCTTGCAGGAAATAATTATATACTTTTAGAAAAGAATCTTTTCGCAGTATTTAGAATGTTTTTCTTTCAATTACTCTGTCCCTGGTTACGGAAAGATCAATAAATAGATAAACTCTTTATTTTATCGATCTACTTCCTGTACTTTCCAAAGCGCTAGCTATCGATTGTTTTTGTCTTTCGGATACTGTCCATTCATGTTTCAGCTGCCCGAATGCAGAATTATTCAAGAAATATTTTCTACTTCCCACCGAAGATGATTCAGAACACAAAACGGTTGAAATCGACGGGAAAAACTCAATAAATAAATAAAGATAACAAAATAAGTAAATAAATGTCCCATCTGGGATTTTTACAGATATTCTTCTGAGAACCGATCCGGTAGGGATCGACATCAACTATTTGCTTCCTTTTATTTTTGTCGTTTCAAAATATAAATTAAATATTATGAACAGGAAAAAAATCTGCCTCGTCAGTCATGTATCAAAAGATACATGATCGCCTATGCGTGTATCACGCATGGCACATAAATGTATACGGCAAAGAACGATAAATTAACACTGTGTGTAACAGCAAAGACTATACCTCTAGTATACACGTGTTATTCTAGGCTTTGTCTTCTCCTATGTGCCGTCTTTCTTCATAGCTCTCCACAATTTATAACTCTTAATAACTTTTGTCTTTTTGCCATCTCTCCCACATGTTCCGCCATCGATTGGCTCAAGCTTGACAGGTAGCTTTTCCTCTGGCCCGTTTGCCTTCAATCTGTCTTGTGAGCATCAAATTTTCCAAGCACTCTTTCCACATTATGCGCCCTAGAAATTTCAACTGTCTCTTTCGGATGGCAAGCATAAGTGCCCTTTTTGTTTCCATTGTCTCTAGTACTTTGTTGTTGCTCACATGTTCGGTCTAAGGAACATAATGCGGAAAAAGTGCTCGGAGAATTTATCACTCATAAGGCACGGGGAAAAAGATCATCCTACTGTGGAACCACATCTCTTCAAACTTCCTGGTTACTCACATAATCAGACGAATTCTCAGCATCCTTCTGTAGAACCACATTTCTATTGTTTCAAGTCCCTGTGAAGAGATTTCCAGCATTCACTGCTATATAGGAGAAATGATATTAAATAACATTTCAGTACACTTTTACTTTTTTTCCTTTTCTTTAATGGTCATGTGACTGAGTGGTTAGAACGTTCGCTTTCTGACCATGAGGTCCAGGTTCGAATCTCATAGTATAGATGTGAGGGGGGATGACCTTGATGTTATCGGTCTGAAGGACGCGATCTCAGCATGTCTGAAAACTATACCTAAATGAGTGAAATAGGGTATAGAGATCCCCGAGAGCCCTTGGGAGACGTCTACCCAATTTGTGGCCGAGGGTTTGAGCGTGCTAGTCTTGTTCAGACTGCAGATCACGCGAAATAACGCGCTCTGTCCAGAAACTGTAAATAAAGTCCGCTCAGTATAGTTGCAGTATAAATCCCAGGTGGGCATTGTGCGTGTTGAACAATCATAAATGAGCAATGGGGTCTGTAATGAGGATTAGCTCGCCACCTCTCTAGTAGATTGGCATCGTCAGATTTGAGTGGCCGCGCTACTGACATATTTACCCGCTTTTTATTTAGAGATTTTAGAGTTTATTAATACTTTGCTTAACTTTTGGAAAGCCTCTTTCGCTATCCAAGTACGCCTTCGGATTTCCGTGTTGCACGTTCTGTTCGCTATTAGAACGCTTCCAAGATATCTAAATTGTTGCTCCTGCTTGATTTCGGTATCTCCACTCTGTAATTTGCATGTTGAGCTGCCCCTTTTACTAACAACCATGCATTCTGTATTTGATGCTTAGCCCTTTCTTCTCGCTTTCCTCCGCTACCTTCAGTAAGAGTTTTTATACTCGTGAAATATCTCCATCTATGAAATAGGTTAGGTTAAAATATAAAACCCTGGTCAAGAACATGCGCCTTCCGTTTCCTATATAACAAGATGTATATTATTGTACCCACAGATGATAGCCTGGGATAGATCATGCAGCGTCACACGTCCGCAAAGATGTTTTGTGTGGATTTTAGAGTCGGTTATGTGCCATGCGTAATACACGCTTAGGCGATCATCTATCTTTCGATACATGACTGACGAGGCAGATTTTTTTTCCCGCGGTTGGTTGCCATTTCTTTCTGTGGTAGATTAGTTGCCATCCAAGGCTATAGAACCCTGTCTTTCCTGCTATTTACCCATAGCTGGGGGGAGAAGAAGAGGATTCATACCTTACCCAAGGGTATTAGCACGTAAATGTAATGGATTTGACTAGAATTCGAACTCGGCTCTCCGATTCCTCAGTCCGAGCCGCTATCTATTACTCTACCGTACCTCCTCCGGATTCTAGAGTAGTCGATTTTATTCCGATTTTTTAGTTTGTATATGAGTAGGCCAAACATTTGTATGCGTCTTAATGTTGGTCAAAATGATTGACGGATGAATATTATTGACCACAGTTGCTTTGGAGGTACGGTCTACATACAGAAGACAGTTTGAATTATTATGAAGAAGTTCTTATATATTTTAGAGCAGCATGTTTAATTTTACCCAGCATCTATGTGCCGTTTCCCTTCTTGTTATTGGTTCCACTCTCGACTAAGAATGTCTGCAAAACACTTTCCCCTTCCCATTTTATAAGCTGAAGCCCACAAATGCAGTCTGGGATTTCGTCCTAGTCAATATGATGGGCTACTTATTGATGTCATTTGACTTAGTTCCGGTCTTGTCTTGAACTCAGAACGCTACGTTCGTTTGTCCAAATTTGTTCTATTGCGTTAACCCCAATTCTTAGTTTGTGAACTTTTTGCTATATTAATGCTGCTTTGTCATATTAGTGCTAATTTTCATTGCATATATTGTTTGCTTGCTTTATATTATTTTCTTTTTTACCCTGTTATTTGTTGTTGTTGTTTTTTTCTTGTTATACTAATTGTTTATTACCAAATATATCAAATCTTGGGAAGCCATGCCATTTATCATTTAACTGTGGCCACTCACTCTACAATTATTATTATTATTATTATTATTATTATTATTATTATTATTATTATTCCATGTATAAAAGTCTGGATGAATTAAAAGATTTTAGCGGTTGAATGCAGATCAGTTTTCAGAGAGTTTGTTTTGGCAATCCAATCGATTGAAGCATTGGAATGATTATGAAAGGAAATGGTGCAGTTGCTTGCATCAGGGGAGAAATCATCCGCCTGAAGTCTGCTTTGATTTTGGCAGATAAGCATGGCTCAATGCCAAAATGGAATTGTCTGGCCAATTCCGAGGAGACTCCATGTCTTTGCCCATATATATATATATATATATATATATATATATATATATATATATATATATATATTAGGTTGGTGCAAAAATATTGACGTAATAATGTCGTTTGTTGACGTTAAAAAATACGTCAAAAAACGACATTCTTACGTCATTAATTTTTGCACCAACCTTAGATATATATATATATATATATATATATATATATATATATATATATATATATATATATATATATATATATATATATATAATTACAAAGGTTGCTGAAATGTGCTCGGTACGACCCACTAACCAAAACTGATATTTAGATATATGTTCAAGGAAAGTAGGTTAAACAGGGAGAATTTCAATCACCAACTCATTCTATATATATATATATATATATATATATATATATATATATATATTATTTAAAATAACCTAATTTAAAATTAACTGAGGGCTTAATGCCAAAGTCGACAGAGCTTAAATATATATAATATTATTATTAATATAATGATACTAAGATGGTAGTCAAAATCCGCTATTATATGATTGTTAGCATATCCTCATGACTAATGTGTTAACACGGATAATGATGTTACCGGGGATTTTCATTACCATCATAATATCGTTGTATTAATTTTATTAATATATATATATATATATATATATATATATATATATATATATATATATATATATATATATATATAACAATTTAATACCACTGAATGCATAAATTGTTTTAAACAAAGACTGTTTTCTTTTTCTTTTCTTTTTTTTTTTTGTCCTTGTTTTGGTGTGTTCTTAAGGGGTCATGTACGACGTCATAGAACCGCATTACGAATTTACGACCTGCATCTGCTATTCCACGACTATTATCATTGTATAGTAAACTTCTATGCAAAGAAGACAGTATGACATCTTTGACGGGGAATATCTCTGCTGTAATGCCCATATAAGCAATTCTGGTGATGGTTCTTGTGAGCCGAAAGCTTTAATCGACGACCCGTATTATACAACTCTTGGAAAGTCTCATGATAAAAGATAATAGACATTCGTTGTCTGTTTTATTTAACAATATTTGTTTGAATTATGCTCTGCTGCCCCTATACAATATATATATATATATATATATATATATATATATATATATATATATATACAAAAACACTGTTTAGTGTTCATTTTTTTTTTTTTTGAACCAAGTCGCCTTTTGGCCAACACTTCTTCATGGACCAACGTTGGAAAATTATTGTATCAAAATTGGTATGAATAGATAAGTAATATGGAGAAAGATTTGCAATGCTTCTAAATCATGTAAATTAACGATTAAAATATACACAAACTCAAAAGTTGTAAATACTTCAACATGAGTTTAAAATATGAAAGATATTTATACTCACGATCCTCCAAATAATTGAAGTGACCGGAGAAAATTCACCTTCTGCTTACATAAATAAGGTTGCTGTAATTGAATATATGCAGCTTCCAACACTTGCAAATGGTGTTTGGAATGAGCCTTATGCAAAATCGAGAATGAGTTGATATAAAATTTGGAGGAGCATAGCTCATTCTCCAAAAGATGTTGCCCAGTCGTAGATTCATATGCAGATTGTGAAACACGAGAGCAGTTATGATTAAATGAAAGAAATTGAGTTAGAATCCCTATCAATCAGGGGCTGACATCTTCCACCAACCAGTGGCAATTTCAAGTAAAATGAACAAAGACTGGGACCAAATACAGGGGGTCTATTGAAGTGTTCGAACATACGTTCTGTTACTCGCTTAACGACATTAGTAGGATAGCCATTATTACATAACATGTAATGAATCGGTATCATATTGCATTTCCAGACCCAAGGCGGCCGAATCGGATAACATTTTCTGCTGTTTATCGTCGCGTGAGACAGGATCAGTGGCACTACAAACTATAGACCGAGGGAGACTGAGATCCGCTCGTACGCCTGACCACGGAGAACACATTCTACAGGCTGAGACGATCCAGGTATCTGCACACGTCAAGTGGCCCTAACATGTCGTACATCTCATAATATTGCATGGAGGGTACTTCAAGAGCAGCTACTGTATCCGTATTATTTACAACATGTGCAGTTTCTTTCGCCCTCTGATCACTCACCACAGGTGTGACGTCGTCCCCTGGTCGCAGCGCCAACCGTGACGTTCTATCCTAGTCTACCACGGCACCAACTGTGACGTCCCTAAACAGCACCAATTGTGACGTCCTCGTCGCGGCGCCAGCCGTTCGCTCCTCGCCGCTCCGTTCGGGTGTCGCTGCTTCAAATGTGACGTTCTAACCTTTTGGTGATTCGGGTGGGAATCTGGTTAGATTTGATATCAGCCTCGTCGTTCCCAACTCGCTTCCAACGCCTGGTTACCAAGGTAACTGCACTGATCCCCCAGTCCGCCTACCCACGTTGTGAATTGATCTTAGGCAGACGAGATCAAACAGTGGTTGGGGCCGTACTGCAAACCGAGTTCAACGGGGGTGATACCACACAAATATGCATAAAAGACAATAAAATGAAAACTCAAAAGTTCAAAGTATCAAAGAAAAAGGTAACAAACTTTATGTCTAGTTGTTCGATACATAGGACTGCATCTATCTCCCGATCCGTTCTATGGATTGTGACACGTCGTTTTCCGCTAGGCAAGTTTTAACACTTCAAGTTGTCTGCTCTCTAAGAAATTGGTGTTTCGGTGGGTCTTTGGACGAAAGTCAAAAGAAAAAACTTATTTCGGTGATCTGGATC
The DNA here is from genome assembly GCA_963932145.1 of Acanthosepion lycidas. Lineage (NCBI taxonomy): Eukaryota > Metazoa > Mollusca > Cephalopoda > Sepiida > Sepiidae > Acanthosepion > Acanthosepion lycidas. The sequence continues at coordinate 59,577,368 of OZ010574.1, read as the reverse complement.
TAAGTCGCTCTTCAAAATAATTGTTCTTGGGTTGAAGAGAGGTCCGGAATGTGCGTGAATCTTGGTCAGCTATCTGCGAGGCTTGCTTCAACTGGAGACTGACTCTGGGAACTGCTGGGACTCAACTCAACTCTGCTCGTTGTGGCTTCGTTTATATGGGCGCCGACCAAAACCGGGGTGAGTTTGTCGGCGCCGGGGGGTTCCTCGATAATTCTAAATACATATCCACCGCTCTAGTTAGGAATTTCCATCTTTTTCCATTTTTGGGAACCTTTCCTCACTCCCACCTTCTCATCATACTTCAGAGGGGCGTGAACTGCCCTCCCCACATCTTCGTAGCAACCTCTCTTACTCATACTCCAGATGGGCTGCAACAGCCTCCCTCGTGCGTCACGTGATCACCACTCGACCAATGATGTCTTAGTCGGGCGTGGACGAATCCGCGGCTTTGTTTCCGGAAGAAAAAAAATATCTTGCTTAACTAAAAAAAAATTATCTCTTCTCTTTCCCTTTTCTTCCTCTTAATCGCCGTTATCATTTCTCTGGTCGCGAACGGGACAATATGACAATGGCGGTCATAACTCTTGTTCTACACGTGGTTTACGTCAGGTATTTTATCGCTAATTATCAGAATGTGTGGTCTTCCTAACACGGTCTCAAAAAGAAACATCTCCAAAGTTTCAGTCAGTCTGTCGCCTCGAAGAAAGAAAAAAAAAACACTTCTAGGTTCCCATTAATTTTCCTTCGGTACATATTTCTGATAACATAATTTTTATATCTGTCCAAAGTCCCTTTAGTTGCCTGTTTTTCGTCACTTATCGAAATAACATTTTCATTTGAATTTTTTTTTTCTTTGGCCAGCCGGTCTGTAGTTGATAATAAGATGTCTTCCCGTACCAATAGTTTGTTTTCATATCCTTAGATAACACAGCCGATGCCAAAACATATCTGATTCTTTCCTTCTTTCCCTTTCTTTTTACTCAGAATTTCCCTGTCATTTTAATGACACTCTTTCGCCATTTGTTACTTATCAAAATATCCTTTTATCCATTGTCTCTTAGCCGTGTGTGTGTTCTTGCTTATCACTCACGATTCGGTGCTTAGCCTCTCCTTTTCTTCTTTTCTTTCTTTTCCCTTTCTGCCTCGTTAAATGGTGCCACACAGGAGAACCTTTGCCGATGGTTTATTGCACAAACTGCCGATCCGTTGTTCGTCCCTTCAGTCTGGTTTACGGATGAGGCAATATTTGAAAGAGATCGAATAACAAATTTACACAACCAATATCTGTTGTCGGATTGGAATCCCCACGGTACAATACAGGCTAGACAAAAGAAATCAATTAAAGATTAATGTATGGATGTAATTTTAGGTGAATGTCTGGTATGTCCATATGTTCCCCCAGAACGTCTTACAGGAGCTGCCTGCAGGGACTTTATTTCCAGACCTGCTAGAGGATGTACCTCTGCTAATACGAAGACACGTGTCGTTCATGTATGGTAGGGCTCCGTTACATTTTAGTCACATTATTCGCGATGCATTGACTGACAACTACTATGAAAGATGGATCAGTCGGGGTAGACCAGTTCCATGGCCGCTACGCTCCCCCGACCTCAATACTCTGTTGTTGTTTTTTTTTATTTGTGGGGGCCATATAAAACAATTGGTTTATGCATGAGACATTAATAATGCATAAACGCGACATCAACGTATCATGGGAGCCTACGAAATCATTCATCATGTGGGAGTATTTGAAAGGGTCCGTCAGTCAATGATCTAAAAATTGCATGCGTGTGTAGAAGCAAGCGAAGGACATTTTGAACGTTTGTTAAGAGTTGCTGTGTCGAGTTACAACGATGGCCTTTTGGACATATGTATATATGGACATTGTTATACAATGTTGTTCATCATGACGGTCGACTCTGAGTATAGAATCCAGAGGTTAGCAGTGAATATTTCGAAGGCAGTAGGAAAGCGTTGTTCAGGTTAGCAGTGGATATTTCGATAAAAGTAGCAGAGCATAGTTCGTCCTTCTGTTTCTCTTCGCCTGACAAGCTAGACTGGACATTCGGGTAGAGTGAACAAAACGGCCGCCTTTATACACGACAGATTGTATGTTGTACGTCTTCTGATTGGTTAACCTTCTATTGGTGGACTATAAAGTGAGTTGAGTCATTTTGATTGGCTCACTAGTTACATACAAATACACAAAAAACTCTAACAGACATCTTACCTTGTTTTGGTGTCAGCAACCCGCCCCCAAAGTTTGTAAACGTATTTTAGAATTGTATCTTGGATTGTATATTTAACAGCGTCTACCGTAAAATTTAAACTTAACTCATAAAGGAAGGAGGCCATTTTAAAAATCTGTTATAAGTTGCTGTATTGGAGTAGAACGATGTCTTTTAAGACATACGTTTATTTTGACATTTTAACTTGTTTTTGTGTTAGGAATGAGCTTCCAAAGTTTGTGAAAGTTGGATTATACGTCTAACAGCGTTTACTGTAAACTTTAATAAATGAAAAACCAAGGATTTGCGGACATACGTTTGTATGAACTTTTGTCCTTCTTTTGGTGTGAGGAACCCGCCCCGAAAGTTTGTAATAGTATTTTTAACACACCCGATATATATATATATATATATATATATATATATATATATATATATATATATATATATATGCTAATATTTTTTTTCAAAAATGTATAGTTGGTAATAATGTATTGCTGGTAATAATTTATTGCTGGTAATAATTTTTTACAAAGTATTTCTGGTATTAAAACCTATTTTTACATTTTCATAGTGTTTTAATGCCAGTTTGGGGGTTAACTATTTGCCCATAGCTGGGACTCTAACTGGCGCTACTACTCCTGCTGACATGAAGTGGAAAGACTATATTGAATATATTGCTAGGTGAGCTGCTAAGAAAATCAGTTCACTATGTCGGCCGAGACATTTTTTCTCTCCAGAATCTATCATACTTATTTATGGCTACCATTCATCCATGCTTAGAATATTGCTGCCACATATGGTCTGGTATCCCGGCTATTTACCTTGAGCTCCTTGATAAGATCCAAAGAAGAATCTGCAATATTATTGGTCCTGATCTGGCGGCTCAGCTCCAGTCATCTTCCCACCGCCCTAGGGTTTCCTCTTTATGTTTTTTCTATAAATAATTTCATGGTAATTGTTTGAATGAAGTCTTATCTTTAGTTTATTCGTTACAGTTAACTTGGCTAGAGAATGTATGCTCATTGGCCCCTTTTATTTCTGTCCCTATTTTTCTTTAGTTTAATTCCCCATCCCCTTCCACGTTAGGTGGTCAGTGATGTCAGTTCTCTGGTGGATGCGGAGCTCCTTTCGTTTTGGGTGTCATTTTCGTATTTATTGTTGTGTTTGAATGAGTGTGTGTTTGAGTGCTTGGGATGAATGAATGCTTGATAATTCTAAAGTCCCGCATTGATTTCGTCCAGTTAACTGAAGTTTCTACCACATTTAAGGATTGTGTTTGTGTGTGGTGGGATATTAGTAATATTATTTTATTTGGTTTCTTGTAAATAGTTTTGTTTTCATATTGTAAATACTCATTGGTGCTACTTTTTAAATCCTTGTTTTATTCCCCACCCCCACCGACAATCAATTGTACATATGGAATTTTATAGAGACACTGAGGTATTACGGTGGGTGCAGTAAGAAAGGTAAGTAAGAATGCATAGTTTTCGTGTTAGGAATATTGTGGTATGTTTGAGTCAGTGTTTGTGGCAAGCTAAGAAGACCGTCTTTTTCTCCCGTTCCCCATTTTGGTCTTGTGCCACATTATGTAAGTAAATTACAAATAAATATCGCTCTTTGCTATAGTATCTAGAGTTTTTTTAATTTAAGCGCAGTACTAGACTAATTTGTCGAGATCTCACCAATTTGCTGTTGAGCTGGCTAGATGGAACCGTAAATTCTTTGCTAACAGTTTCTTTTCTCGCACTTTTCGCTTGTGGAACTCCATTCCAGCTCAGTGCTTTCCAGCCAACTTTAATCTGCAACAATTTAAACGTAATGTCAATTGCTATCTACTCTTCACCTGATTACTCTTTTCTTTTCCTGCTCATTATTAATGTTTCTGTTCCTAATTCTTCCACACCCTGTAGACCCTTATGTTTTAGTGACATAACTGCTTTACTTGAGGGGATTCCGACTTTTAAAACAGTGCAAAAGACTTGTCACAAAGAACAGTTGGAACAGCAAGTCAAACTTGGCATATTTGGAAAGGATATTAAAATAATCCTGGAGCTATACTGAGAAAAAAACCGTCTGCATACGGATAGAAAATGAATTCAGCAGATATACAAAAATAGAAATGGACGTAAAACAAGTATGTGTCTTCTCACTGGACTTATTCAGCGAGGCGATTCTGAGAGAATTAGATGTCCTAATGACAAAGTGTTGATAGCAGACACAAAAAGAAAACTACAAAAACTCCTGCAGAGGGTAGTGAAGGAAAGCAAGAAGAAAGAATTAAACATAATCTGCAAGACAGAATGTATGGTTGTTAGCAAAAGGAGGAGCTCAAAATGCAAATTAAAAATCGGAGAACTACCTCTTAAATGCTGCTGCTCTCAAGCCCACCCTTACCCGAGGTGGTTGCACCTGTTAGGGTTCTAGCTATGGGCAAATAACGAACCTCTAAACCAAAACAAAATATTATGAAAGTATAAAAATAATTTTTTGTAATAAAATTATCATCAATATCTATTTATACGAAAATGACCAACAATACATTTTATGTGTAGTTGAAGGCATGCAACTCTATTCAAAATATTTAGATTAGGCATTAAGTAACCCGTAGAGGTTGATATGCAAAAGTAAAATTAACCAGCCAATTTAAAACTGGTCAAAATGACAATCATTTACATTTTTTAGTGTTTCTATCAGTTCAGTTCTTCATGCCACCTGCACATCCAAGCTTTCATCACCTGGTATCCACCCATCTAAGTCATGAACGGGCTTAACTTCGGTGATCATACGGAGACCGGTGTTTCAACGTGATATGACCTTAAACCCTTTATACCAGCCGTATAGCCAAGTTTACAGCACCTGTCATCCATCACGCTACTGACCAGGTTCAACGTTGCTTAACTTCGGTTATCGTACGGAAACTGATGTTCCAGCCTGATGAGACCTTAAACCCCTTATACTAGCCGCATAGCCAAGTTTACAGCACCTGTCACCTATCTCGGTACTGACCAGGCTCGACGTTGCTTAACTTCTATGATCATACAGGAGCTAATGTTGCCGTAAGATACATATTCTGATGGCGTTATTTATTATATTATGCATAGATTATTTGCAATAGATTATTTTGAATCTTCTTTCTTTATATGTGCCGTGTCCATTCAGGATGTGGGTGATCATGGCTCTCCACTTCCCTCTATCCCTTGTAGCTCTCAATAAGTTTCGCCCCTCTGCCACCTGCCATCCACTTGCTTAAGCCCGCCAGGTATGTCATATGTTGTTTTCCCTTGTCTCCCTTTCCCTCTATTCGACCTGTGAGTATCAGATTCTCCAGGCCATCCTTTCTCATTAGGTGTCCCATAAATTTCATCTGCCTCTTCTTGAGGTTAAGTATAAGCTTCCTTCTTGTTTGCATCCTTTCTAAAACTTCATCGTTGCTCACATGCTCGGTTCTTGATATCCTTAGCATCCTTCTGTAGAACTATATCTCCGTTGCCTTGAGTCTTTCCTTCATCTATGAGGAGACGATCCAACATTCGCTGCTGTAAAGAAGGACAGACTACTACTACTACAGCTCACTACTCTTTTCTTTGTCACCAAAGAAACCCCCTCTCTCGTAATAATCTGCCCAGCATTTGAAATGCATCCTTGACCATCCGAATACGTCTTCGGATCTCAGTGTCGCACTTACCGTCCTCCGTTAAAACACTTCCACACCTGCTTGATTTTAGTGTCTCCGACCTGCAAATCTATAAAATATTAATTATAATAATAACTATAATACTGTGATTGCGTGCATGATTGTATGATGCGTCTAAGTATTTTTTATTTTAACTTTCTTCAAACATACAATTTTTTTAATTAAAATATCTTTAAGTTAAAGACAGACACAAAGAGATCCCGCTTTGCTGTTTCGTCCAGTTGTGCGGATAATAATTGCTTATATCTCAGCTTTCTTTAAACAAACAATAATTTAAATATTTAAAAATTATTTTTAGGCGTATTTATATGATTTCAAGTTAAAGTTGGAAATAAACTCAAATTGATACTAAACAATTTCAAGTTGGTACTGAATAATTTCAAATTGATACTAAGCAATTTCAAGTTGATCCTAAACAATTTCAAATGAAGACTAAACAATTTCAAATTGATAGTAAACAATTTCAGATGGAGACTAAACAATTTCAAATTGATACTAAACAATTTCAAGTTGGTACTAAACAATTTCAAATTGATACTAAACTGCTAAACGCTCGATCGCCCCTCCAAAGAAGAAGTACAGCCATGTGGTGAAGGATGAGAGGCAAGACATAAGTGCCACCCGCCTCAGCCCTACCCTTTAAGAACAACCTCCTTCGGAGGCAAGTCCAGACCGACGCTCCGACCTTTGCGTCTATCTTCGGACCAATTCTTCTTCAGACGGGCCCGAACCACACTCCAAGAATACAGACGGGTCCAACTAAATGGCCCCGGAAGCGCGATCCCCTTTCAAGCACCTAACCACAAGCCGGAGGACTTGTTTCGGTTAATTTTGGCCCTCATCACCTTCTCGTACCGTTCAAGCGCCTTCTGTACCACTGTAATGTCGCTGCAGCACGATACAAAAATAGATATGTCATCCGCGTACGCAGAAACCCTAGCTTGAGCTCTACCAAGGAAAACGGCGATTCTGCCAAGAGCCGGACTGAACGTCCTGTCATTCAACCGGCTATATTTAGTCACCCCCCACATTGGCATCATGTGGCACAAGGCCGGTTTAACGTAGGATCTCCGAGCCCGTAGGCTCGGCCAAAAATATGCCATTGAACCCGTATAAACGGGTTCAGGGTTGGTTTACCTCCCCGAAAGAGAATCCACCCTTCGGCGTAGCCTCTTTCGGGTTCCTCCCCGCCCGAAGACAGAGAGCTCAACCGATCAGCCAGTCGACTGACTGACCGACACTCAACCGGCGAAGGAGGGGCTCTAACGCCAAAGCATAAATTAAGGGAAACTGTGTGCAAAAGCCAAGCGCTCGACCGCTTACCGTTCACCTGTACCACAGCACTGAGGGAGAGATACAGGGGGATGACCCACTTGCAAAATTCGGGTGCGTATACGGCGGCCTGCAGGACAGCAGCTAGGCATTGATGGTCCACCCTGTCAAATGCTTTGGACTGATCTAAATTGATCAGCGCGGCTTGCTTGTCGTCTTCAACACCCTCTATGATCGTGCGGATCAGATGCAGGTTGCTTTGAATTGTTCGTCACCTCACAGCACAAGTCTGCTCGTGCCCCAACAAGCTCGCGACAAGTGATTGCAAACGCTCCGCCAGGATCTTTAACTGTTTTTAGCAGAGTTATAAGCCTGTAATCATCTAAATCCAGCCCAACACCCTTTGCCTTTTTCTAGATCGTGATTACGCCCCTGTAAATCCGGTCGGGGATCGACCCCTGCCGGAACCAGCTTCTGGACACGACAGTCAAAATCGGGACAAAGATGTACGACAGCCACAAGTACATTTTGTAGGGCAGATCATCAAGTCCTGGAGACTTGCCACTGCCGATCCTCTTCAATGCCAAGGAACTTTCGCTCTCCGTGATCTCACCCTTGCTGCTAGCCGCTTCAGTCGACGGAAGCCGAGGAAAGTCAGCTAAATAACTGCGAAACTCATCGCCACTGATATCAGGCTCCTTGGTAAAACGGCTCTCGAAATAATCGACCCTAGAGAGCACCGCTCCAGGGTAATGACTTTGCGAATATAACGCTCAGAAACACGACGGATCTCTTCCCTGCGCAGTTCTGCGCCCATGTTTACAGCCTCGTTAGACATCTTGTTTAATCTATGTCTAACTATACTGCTTGATAGCGCCTGCTAGCCTCACGCTTCCGGGTCTAAGCTGCCGCTAATAGCCTTTTCTTTTTTAGCCCCATCTAGGGCGAGTCGTTGGCTATCTTCATAATCCTATCCTTAAGCCTATCTATATAATCCTATCCTTAAGCCTCTCCCACCACTTATTTTAATAACCGCCCCCACTACTTCCCGCTGCATTAATCTAATGCTGCTGCTGAAAGTCCCGCTTGTCCAGTAAGGACAGATTGAACTTCCAGTGTTCAACCGTTCTAGGCCTAGGATCCAACACCATCCGGGCATAGACGAGTCCGAATATTCTATATGGTGGGACGTTGGACAATCTAGAAAATCTAGGTCGACCTTTGTCAATATCATTCTGTCCAGGTAGCTAGCTACCTGGAGAGACGGCCACTTCAGAGACCGCGTCCACATCTCCCCTCCTCTCGGATGATCAACCTGGTATCTATCTACGTGTCCAAAATCGCCAATCAGATTAACCAAGCCGATCAGATTAACCAAGCTACAATCGCGCGATGATATCCCACTAGCTCCCCGCCCCCTAACTATCTTGGGGTCCAGGACAATATACAGTCCCCCATTAATACTAAGCACACGAATTGACCAGGAACGGGCCCAACTAATGGAAAAAGTCGACACGCTCCTCCTGATCGTCGGGCGCATAAACCACAACGACCCGAAATGAACCACTGCTCAAGGCCATATCATCCGCCCCTTCGCGCCCACATCGACAAGTTCTATCCTCGCAAACGTCCATAGGATAGGTTAATTTAATTGTCCTATATACCGAGAGATGGAGTAACACAGGGATCCTCCTAGAACAGAATTTTGAAAGATTTTTTTTTTAGATTGGGAGAAACTATCTCAAATACTCTGATCTCCTGCAATACGTCTCTGCACTCGTATAAGCGATACACTTTCAGGTACCCCCCGTGTCCCTGATGAATGTTATGATCCCAGAGGCCTGAGGGAAATTACGGGTATCCTCCACCGATTTGCCATCAACAGAAGTCAGCATGAAAAGAGGACCTAGACGGGCTTTTTTTATGAGCAGACAAGCCCTTCTCTAGCCTCCTCCTATCGATTTTACAAATGACATCTGGGCCAGGGAAATATTTTTTATTTTTCTTCTTTTTCTTTTCTTTAGCCGGATGTGGCGGCGAAGAGGTGGATGTGTGAGGCGGAGGGTAGATATTGAACTGAGGGAGGGAGTGGAAGGGGAGGAGAACAGAACACGGGAAAGGGGGGAAGAGAGGTTCCTTGCTTTTGGGGCAGCAACTGCTTCTCTAGGGGTTGCAGGTACGGATAGTGACCTGGTCTTGTCCATGTACCTATACGCCCTACTTCGTCGGCGTGTTCTTTACTCGGCACGACTTCCCCCTCATCCTCCCTACTCCTCCAAGGCTTCCAGAATGGTAAGAAAATCATTTTCTTGGACATACTGTTCATATTTGACTCTTTGTTCTTCATAAAACGCCGAGTTTTTCTTTGGCCTGTTGTCCGACCAGGCAGTTTTGGGGTTTTTTTTTTTTTGTTTTGTTTTCTTTTTGGGGCGGTGATAAATTTTGTGTTAGCACCGCCGGTGCGTTTAAATTTTCCGCCATGGTGGCACAAAACCACCAAAGTCAAAAAAAAAAAAAAAAAATTACCTTTAGAAAAACGGCTTACTCTCAAAAACGAAAGAAAAGGGAAACGAAAGACGAAATAAAATTAAAAAAAACAAACAAATAAATCAAACGAGAACGTTGATAGTTAATGTCAATAAGCACAAAATAAATTACAATTAAAATAATACGAAAAATAAAATAAAACCGGGAGGTGCGATCAACAAAAGAACAAGGAAAAAAACTTAAAGAAAGAAAAAAGGAACAAATGAAAACAAATACAAATAAATAAACAAAAAAACTGCGAAATTCAAAAATTCAACAAAATAAAAGTAATACACTTAACAATTTGTAAGCCTGAAAACTTCGACTGGACTGAAGCAAAATCAAACATAACACTCAAATGACAATCGTTTCAGGTGTGGAGGTGCGAAGAATGAAATATTTTATTTCTTAAAGAAAATCACGTGATCGTGATTAATTTAATTAATTTGCATATATGGCATATTTAACTGCTGACGTATGTCGTGAATTGCTGTTCTTGGACATTTACATTTACGCCTGGGTGGTACCAACTTGAAATTGTTTAGTCTCAATTTGAAATTGATTAATCCAACTCGAACATGATTATTCCCAACTTGAACTTGAAATGTTATACTTACTGATAAAGATGAACAAAATCCGCCTCCGGATGGAGCATCTTTGAGAATGACATTAATTGGAACCCATTTGCTTTCTTTCAGTTATTGTTTAGTTGATAACTTTGAAGTTTTGAGTAACAACTTGTATTTATAGTAAATTTATAGCCATAATCCGAAGAGGGTGTAGTATTTATCTTAATCTTCTTTAGGATTATTTCTGAACATTCTCTTTGTTTACCACATGATTTATGCAATACCTGAGTCTTGGGGTCGTCGACATATGTAAGCCCCGTCCTCGTCTTCCTCTTTTATTTTAGGATCTATTGATCTTTACAAAGCAGCAGCTTCTTTTTCTTCTTCTATGTGTCATGCCCTTTCAGTACATTAGCGATCATGTCTCTCCACAATTTCTTGTACTTTTGTAGCTTCGAGTAAATCTAGACTTTGCATATTTGTCGAAGCCAAACGGCATGCCTGTGTTACCACTGAATATCTTCACTTCTTCATTTTAAATGGAGCTCATTTTTCTTTGTCCACTTCAAATCATACGATAATTGAGCCTTTTTCCTCGTTGAGTTAGTAAGTTATTTAGAACGTAAATTACGCCCTGACATTAGATCAGATAAATAATGCCACCATTCCGTTTTGGCTGAGGGGAAAAATGAAAGAAAAAGATATATGGGAAGCAGTAAACTTTAGTCAAATTTGATTGATTGATTTTACAGTTTATCGACCTTTTACAGGTTATTTAAAGCCAGAAAATATTTTTAGATTCTAAGAATTTTTTTTTTTTTAAGATAATGATGATTTTTTACTAATACAAGCCCGACTAATTAAGTCAGAGCTGTTGAGAAGAGGTTGATTCATAACTTTCCCAAGGATATGTGCGCGTAAGCGAATTTAATGAAACCGGCTGACATTGAAACTCGACTCTCTGATTAACAATTCCGAGTCATCATATCATTTCACCACTGGCCATCTAAACTTACAGCACCGTATTTACCCAAGTGGTCAACCATCTAAGTATTGACCAGGTTTGACGTTAATCAACTTCAGTGATCACACGAGAATCGGTGTTTCAACGTGATATGGCAGTAAACCGGCTTTAGTAAGAAAAAGTAAGCCTAAATAATAATAATAATAATAATAATAATAATAATAATAATAATTTGATGAAGTTCTTTTTCAGTGAGCCTCTTAGTTTCAGGGTTCCGTATTATGAGGAGGGTGAGAAATGACCCCGAATATAAAATTTATTCTATTCTTTTTTTTTGCTTTGTTTAATGAATTCCTTAGTGACTCTTCCGCTAACCGGTAGTGCTAGGGGGTCTACCCTATAAACTGTATTTAATGTCTGTTTGACTTTAATTAACTTAAACTTTTCTTTTTCTGTTAATTTTATTTTTAGCCTTTGTTTTTTTAATTTTTTCCACACTTCCAGTGGAATTTTCCATAATTGAATTCCGCTTTTTAGCTAAACATAGTGTATCTTTTGTATATATATATATATATATATATATATATATATATATATATATATATATATATATATATATATGGGGGGTAAGGATCGTATTGGCTGATTATCTACTTTTTCGTTTTTTTTTTTCATGATAACCCCCTAATGTATGCTCACCTGACTTTTCATCCGGGGGTGGTCATTGCCATTTATACTAAGTTAAAACATAGTATGGTCATTACCATTCCCCTAACCCTATGTTACCTCCCTGAATGCAGGACTAGGTGATGAACACTTGAACCCTGGACATCTGAATATAACCCCGCTATTTCATGGGTAAGACGATCACTTTCGTCTTGGTTAGAGCTCACATTTTGAACAAAATTACCCTTTGGTGGTCAAGGATAAAACGCAAAGAATTACACATCTCAATTCTTACAAACAAATACTATTACGGGATTGACCTTCACCCGGGTCAACAAGGACTGCGCCCATCAGAGAGGAACCAGTCTAGGACCGAACAATCTATCACTGGAACAAACTCTTCCAACAACAATGCGATACCTGGTTGCCAAACCCGGACTATTTCCAACCTTCGCCCAAGTGACTCGATTAATTAAAAAAATCAATTAATTTTTTAAAAAAATCAATTAATTTAAAAAAAAAGCGAACGAAATGGAGTCTCGAGGAGTATCAGCAAGTCATGACATCCTTTTTCACCATACTCAAAAATCCGCAAAATAACATCACGGATCAGAGATACCAAATATGGAGAACTATAGTAGGCGCTATTATATAACCCTATCTCGACCTAGACATGATTGCCTATGTCCGCAGTGACATCGTGCGAAATGAATGACTCTCAAATGCGGAAATAGATCAGATAAGACTAAATATAAGAAAGTATACAATAATTAATCGCTCAAACAATAAAGAGATGAGACTAGAAATAGGTAATGTGACAGAGGATGAGTTAAAATAAATGAGATACTGAATAATAATCTCTCAGGAAATAAAACTGCGGCATAAAGAACGGCAGTTATCCAGATTATATCACTGAAAATGTGTCAAACGAGATTAGAGAAGAATTCCTTGAAAACAACAGAGGTGAAATCACGGAAGCGAAAACCACATCATTTAATTACTCAGCAGAGTAACTCGCACACAAATTTCTGACCGAGACCAGCTCCCGAAAATATATTGTGAAACACTGCAAACATCGTTAACGGACAAATCACTGGGAAACATCACAGAAATAACTAATGTCACATATGCACCAACTTTAGAAGCTACTTGGAAGCTTGATGTCAAGACCATGAAAAGATCAGACAGACAAAAAGAGCCAGCTTGGAAGGCAAAGCTGAGGCGAGAAATAAAGGAAATCAGATATGAGTTATCGTTACAAGACGAGATCACAAGAAACGCAAATATCTCAACACGCAAATGCAGGAAGGCCAAGCGGTGATATAAAATTAAATTGCTAAATGACATTCCACCAATCAAGGAAATACTAAAACAGAAACTGCAGTTAAAGGCACAGAGAACAAGAAGATGAGAAAAACGTTGCAGGTTTTATCGCCAAAATAAGATATTCCCAACAGACCTTAAGAAATTTTACAGGGAAACTGGAAACGCAGTTATAGATGCCCAAAAGCCGCTATCTATTGAAAAAGTGCAGAAATTTTGGAATTGCCCAAAGGCATCTAACCCCAATTCAGAGTGGATCAAACGAGAAGAACGAATGGGAAAATATAACCAGCACTGATGTTAGGCAAGCACTAAAAAAAAAAGAAAAATGGAAATCCCCAGGAAATGACAAGGTAACGAATTTTTTGCTCTATCATCTGTCATTAATCCATAAAACCTTTGCACAAATTTTTGTCAATGCTTATTAGTAATCCCAGTGAAATACCAGAATGGATCGCTTAAAGTACTACATATACCCTAACAAAAACGAGTGAAACAGATGATCCGAAAAATTATAGGCCAATAACATGTCTGTACACCACATATAAATCGATCACATCCGTCCTGACGAACTGTGTGGAGGGAGTGATATCACTCCTGAAATAATAATAATGATAATAAAGTATGATATACTGTAAGACAGAGGGCGCCGGGTGAAAGAGAAGCGTTTTCGAATAACGAAGATGTTAAATGCTGTAAAAATTTTGAAATAAGAATGTTACAGAAAGTTAATTTAGAACACGAAATACAATCTTTTTGTAAGTGTACAAAGGGTATCAGATTACCAATAGAAAATTGCTGCAACAATGATAATTTGGAACTTAAAAAAAATGGATTTTGACACTATAAGAATCGAAGTTAAAATAAAGGATGTTTTGATCTAGAATTTATTTTGAAACAAGACTCTCAGTAGTTTACAAAGAGCAACAGAGTGGTTGATAGCGAGGTGATAAACAATAGCGTCTTGTTGTGAACCTTAGAAACCAATCGATGAAAAAGTAAATTGTTTATTCTCGGAGGAGTGAAATTTTACTTTGGTAGTATGTCATTACGTTCGCACTAGAAAAGCAGCCGTCACCAGTCTAGGATGTGAGCCGGTTCTCTTAATAAAGTGGCGAGTGAACTGAGTGGAGAAAGGGTTTTTGGGGTCGTCTGTCTTCGAATGCAGTCGAACTGAGTGGAGAGACGTCAGAGATTGAAAAGGCAGCGTCGGCTGTGTGCTGCTGAAGCTGGGGGCAAAGAAGCGAAATACCGCCGCTAACATTTAAGTCCCCCTACTCCTGCTACTGCTAATACTACTACTACTATTACTACTACTAAGAACGGGAACATCGAAGGTTGTAGTAGTTGCGCGAAGAACAGACCAAAAAGGATTAAAACAAAGACCACATCTCTCCTTACCGAAAATAATTATTTGTGTTTGTTTGGTTATTGCTCACATACAAGAAACATTCAACCTTGTGCAACAAGAATAGTTTTTTGTTAGTGTGTGTTTGCTTTTATATATAAAAAAATCCTTTCAAAATCGAATCGACTTGGTTATATTTATTTTTCTGTTACCCAGATTCTCACCCGACGGACTCGCAGGTGGACCAACGGAGAGGATACGGTGTTACAACTGTACTTGCTCTTTTCTCGGAGAAAACACGCTTCCCCTGGGACAGAAGAGATCACGTAGAGGTTCATATTGTTAAAAATATCAACTAATTATAAACAAAATTATTTTGGGAAACTGCAGAAAAAGAAGAAATCTCAGCACAGCATGGATAGATTACCGTGTCCCGCACTACCGGATCTGTAAGACTTTGTAAATATGCAAAGTCTCCTCGGTGATAGTAAATTTCCTTAAATACTGCATGGAAAAGTGGAAAACTACATTATACCTAAATCACATCCAACCGCCTGAATATCCGAAGAGGAATCTTTCAAGAAGACTCCCTGCCGCACCTTCTGTTTTGTAATAATAGCTATGGATACAAAGTAAACAAGAAATTGTTCAATCAACTACTCTACATGGATGATCTCAAACCCTTAACCAAAGACGACAATGAGTTGAAAGGTCTCCTCAATGTTGTAAAATGTTTCAGTGACGACATAGGTATGGATTTCTGATTAGGCAAATGCGCAAAAGTAGCATTCAAGAAAGGGAGAATTACAGAAAGACACTCAATAGATTTAGATTTTATCACAAAGACTATGTAACTGGAATAAGAAGCCTGTGGGTAACTAGGAATTAGCGAAAGAGATGAAATACAGCCTACCCAAATGAAGGAGAAAGTAAGAAAATAAGAAAAAATAGTACAGTCGTGTGCGCCTGGTATTGAATACCGAGATGAATTCAAAAGACAGAATATCAGCCATAAAAACTTTGGCTCTCCCTATGGTGCAATAGACTTTTAAAATCCTTAACTGGACTATAACTGACATTAAGCAAATGGGCACCAAAATTAGAAAGCTTTTCACTTTCTTACTGCATCATTATAAGGTTGATCTTGATCGTCTGTATGTGCCGAGATCCGAAGGAGGCAGAGGATTAGTTCAACTAGAATTGTCTTACAAAACTACAACAGTCGGCCTTCAAAGATACCTGGAAACTACAGAAGACTGAATGATGACCTGTGTCAAAGAACATGAAAGAAGAAAATTTATTCAGTAATAAAGGAAACCAACAAGTTCAGAATGGAGTTTCAAACGGGTGGAGAAATATAAGTAAAACAATACACCTAATGCAGCTGCAAAAGCACCATTAAAAACGAAACCAAGGCAAAGGTAATCCACTAGATACAAAAACGATGGCAGGATAAACCTCTTTACGGTCAATATTCGACACGTATCAAACAAGCTGATGTAGACAAACCCGGTACCGATCAGTGGCTACGTAGTGCAGGGTTAACTGCTGAAAGCAAATGTCTTATTCTTGCAGCACGGGACCAACCCTTGCTAATTAGAAATTACCAAGCACACAGACTGAAATGTTAGCCCAAAGTGCAGTTTCTGTGATAAATATCCAGAAACACTTGACCATCTTTTTTCAGGTTCCGCGGTATAGGTACCCACTGAATATAAAACTCGGCATCACAGAGTGGGCCAATATCTGCATTCTTTTACCGAAAGAAAACTGCAAGGAACTGGTATGAACACCACCGAGACCCTGTTACAGACTTAGGACCTATAACAATTTTATGGGACTTTGCAATACATGCAGAGAGACTACCCAAAACAAATCGTCCAGACATTATGATCAAAGACGCAAAAACAGAATGTACTTTCTTATTGGCGTGTCAGTTCCTGCAGATTGTAATGTATCAAAATACAAGGACATTGAAATCGAAATCTCAGAAATATGGCACATGAGAAGATCAACAATTCCATCTGTTGTTGGAACCCTCGGTTTGAATGGAAAAGATTCTGATAGATTCATTGATGGGATTTCTGGTAGCCCATGATTTAAAGAAATACATAAAACTGTACTCACACCTTACGAAGGACTTTATCTATGTAAAATATGTGTGATCCTAGGTGTCTGTTTTTTGTTGTTTTTTTGGGGGGGGGGTTTTGGTTTGTTTGTTTGGGGTTTTTTTTCTTCCTAAAGAATGCTTAGTGGAAAATGGCATCATGACATTTTTGACCTTAGGTCTCTGGTTAGGACCCGGAAAGAAATAAGTATACACCAGAAATCAAAGAAAATAAAGCAACAATAATAATTTATCGAGTTGTGGTTGGAGCCCTCGGTTTGATTGGAAAAGGTTCTGATAGACTCATTGAATGAATTCCTGGTGACCCATGCCTTAAATAAATGCATAAAAATTGTTCTCACAAGTCCAAGTCACACCTTATGAAAGATTTTATCTCTGTAATATCTATGTACTCTTAGGTATGTTTTGTTTTTTGTTTTTTCAGTAGACATTTATGACCATAGTTCACTTGTTGAGACCCGGAAGAAAATGAGTATACAACAGAAATCAAAGGAAATAATAATAATAATAATAATAATAATAATAAGAAGAAGAAGAAGAAGAAGAAGAAGAAGAAGAAGAAGAAGAAGAAGAAGAAGAAATTGTAACGGTAAAATTGAGTTTATGGCCTGTTTATATCTTCTTTCTCTGTTTTTAATTCATCTTTTGGAATGTTTCAAGCTTTATTGAAAATTATCCTTCATTAATGATATATACTTATATCGTCAGGATATAAAATAAAGTATTCACCACAATAGGATACAAAATAATGAAAAAAAAAACAATAGTTTTCCATATTTTGTTAAAGTTTTAAAGCTCACATATTTAAATATACAAAATGGACATATCCAAGGAGATTTTATAGTTGTGGAAATCGTAAGAAATGCATTTATTCATAAACTAAAGAATTATGACTGATTAGAAAATTAAAAACACGAACACCAAGGATGCTGCTAATATTACTATTAATAATAATAGTAGTAGTAGTAGTAGTAGTAGTAGTAGTAGCGAACGTACGTTCTACAAAAATATAGAAATAAAATAAAATTAGTAATAAAAATAATAAAGTATTCTAATTAAAATCTAAATCATTCTGCATCTAAAATTTCAGATATCATTTTCTTTTCTATTTTTTAGTCATTTCACACCGAACAAGACGATAATGTTACTAGGACGAAGGTGGGGGCTACAGTGAGTGAAAGTGAAAGAGAACGAGAAGACTGAGAATGGGGAGGAGTGAGGAAAGGACGAAAAAAAAAGGAACAGAAGATGACGATTGACGTTGCATTTAAATTTATGAAGATTCTAATTAACAGTGAAACAGGAAATCCGAAAGTGGGAAGTATAAAAAAAGAAACTGATAGAATAGCTAGTTTCTCTTCTTTTATGTACCTTGTCCCTTCAGAACGAAGGCGATTATTGCCCTCCACATCTTCCCCCTTGTAGCTTTTAATAAATCTTGTCTTTTTGTTATTTCTCCCAAACCCTGTTCTACCATCCATTTGCTCAAGCTCATCAAGTATATTACGCGCTGCTTTCCTCTTTCCCTCAATCCGTCCCGTGAGTATCAGATTTTCCAAACCTTCTGTCCTCATTACGTGACCCAGAAATTTCAACCGCCTCTTCTTGATGTTAAGTATAAGTTTCTTTTTTGTTTCCATTTTCTCCAAAACCTCGTTGTTGCTCACATATTCGGCCCATGGTATCCTAAGCATCCTTCTGTAGAACCACATTTCTGTTGTTTCAAGTCTCGTCTTCATTTTTGAAGAGATTACCCAGCATTTGCTGCCATTTAGTAGCACGCTTGAATTCATGAAGTCGGGGCACAAGGAAAAAATATCGTCCGAACTGTTACTATGGAAATATTTGTAGAAAAGACAGAGGGAAGCCACATCACGTCGGTGAGAAATTGACTGAAGTCGGGATGCCAAGACTGGATCGATTACATTACAGATCCTTCTTTGAATTTTATCGAGTATCATGAGGCATATAGTAGGATCAACTGACCAGATATGACTGTAGTGTTCAATCACGAGCGAATGATAGATTTATAAATGTGCAAGATGGATTCTGACGAGAAAATGCTCGGTACTTTCTTTAAAATTCACGTCTTCTGGAGTTAGTATTTTTGTTCCTGGATACAACGTGCAGTACTTAACAACAAAATTATCTTGCGTCATTATTTAAACAGATGTTTATATATTTTTTGTCGATTTCCATGACGTCACCAGATAGTGCGTCGATCCCACGATTTTTTCTTGCCTCGATTGCGACACGCTGAACAAAAAAATATTAAAAGACTAATTTTGACATTTTTTGTTAATTCATCTTGAATCATGAGAGTTAATAATAAATTTATTAATTTCTGTTAAAAAAAAAAAAAGGAAGCTTCCGTTTCATTAAACTCAAAAATAAATTAAATTATTTAATTTAGTGTAACATGAACTGTTGACAAACAATATCAGAAATGAATACTACGAGCGTTGCAGTAATCTTGCTTTTTGCTTTATTACAAAAAGGTCAACAAAAGTCTAATAAAAAAAAAAATTTGATAAGAAGCGTACGAAGCGTAATGATGTCACTGATTATTCGCGTGAAAAATGTACCCATTGAAATCAACCGCAGATTACGGAGAGGAAATACTGGATGCGAGCACAGTATTGCGGTGTTGAATTTTCTGAGGGATTGTGACAGAAATATGTGCGACAAGCAGGCTCTTGTTCATCGCTGACAACATTTACTGACCCAATAATGGTGACTATGAAAAATGGCAGTGACTACGTAAATAGTGTTGTGTAGCTGAAAACTTTCTCGATCGAACGGCATTTACTGTAATCTCTGTCTTGCAGTATCCGTGAAATAAACGGGATACATTACTTTCGGGTCGTCTGTCAGATACACGCACGCACGCACTCACACGCACACACGCGCGCACACACACACATATACTGTGTGTAACAGCAAAATTGTCCAATTGTTAGATCAAGCTTAGAACCATTGTATTGGACACCACTTTGAACAGTAAGAATGTGTAATTACACTCTAAGCTTAACAGAAGCATGAATGAAAATGACATGTTCATCATAAATTAATCATAGCTAAGGATCGGAAGCTCATGAAGGATTAAAATAAAGTTCAAATATATATATATATATATATATATATATATATATATATATATATATATATATATATTCCAGTATCATTTTCGATCTTATTCAGGATGATCTCTAAACTTCTAACTACCTGTCATGGAGTAACAAGTTGCCTCACAGGTTTCACGTACGATTTCATTTTCAAGTCCTTTTTCACTGATATTGGGACTGTTATATAGTCGAAACTTCTCTCTCACGTGCCAAACGTCTGATGAATTGAGTTGGATCTTTTCTAATTGGTCTCTTTAACTCTAAGTTGAAATGATGACCCCTCTTCCTGTTGTGACTTCCTGATCCAGTTTTCCTCTCTATTGTTCCCTCTTTTTTACAACGGTTCAAAGATTAATGGAGCAAATGAACAATTTTGGTCTTAAACGATTTGGACAATTTTGCTGTAACGCACAGTATGGGCGGGAGTATGTATGTATGCAACAGAAGATAAGGTTTAAGTGTCATATTTGCTTCTGTCTTTTCCAAAACTTCGTCAGTGCTCGCATGTTCAATAAAACCAAATTGACAGCTGCCACTTATAATGATAGGTTCGTAGCAGGGAGTGTCAGATACTTACTGGGGCTGTACAATGAACCGACCATTTATCCAGCACCTTTAGCCATAGATCGGATATATGTGTTCCACTTAAGATCTGGGGGAGAGGAAACGTTCCCAGTAGACGCTTAAGGCCAGGGTGCCCCTTTGAGAGAACACCCAGCCATCGCACATACATCCACACACATACACACACATATATACATACATATATATATATATATATATATATATATATATATATATATATATACATACATGATGGAGGATCTATTATAGATATAATAAGGATTGAACAAATCGGAAAGGTTTATCAATCTAACATGTTTCATTTTTATTAAAGCTTCGTCAGAAACTTAGATACGGACAAAATATAGAAATTATAGAATTTTCACTTTTGTGTTGTTTGATTCTCATTGGTCACTCATGTATCCATTGCATTTAAACCGTAAACATTGCCATATGTAAGTTTATAAAAATTCTGGTTTGTCTATGTGTGCATTATCATTCGAGAAATCTTATTAGAAAAAAATATACCGTCTCCGACAGGATATGAAACTTCGTTCCCCTAAGAGAAACCTGCCCGAAAGAGTTCTCGAGTATTCGGGCCGGTAGACGTAAATAAATAAATAAATATACTGTTTAATAATTAAAATACGAATATCCACTAAATATAACGTTTAAGTAATAATATGTATATATATATATATATATATATATATATATATATATATAGATAGATAGATAGATAGATAGATAGATAGATATGAACACATTGAGATAGATGGATAGAGAGATAGAGAAAAATATACGGAAAGACCGAAACCGCTAGCTAACTGACATAATAATCATTCCGATTTCTTGCTTTCTTGATAGATAGATAGATAGATAGATAGATAGATAGATAGATAGATAGATAGATAGATCTGAAAATACCGAGATAGATAGATAGATAGATAGATAGATAGATAGATAGATACGCCTCTTGGATTTTAAAAGTCCTTCACCGACTTGAATCTGATTCGATATTTACCCGTGAGTTCCAAAAAACCGAATTGAAACTAAAAACGTTAAACTTCGCAACATGACGAATTTTTCTTTTCTTTCTGATTGCCGGCACGTACTGGTAGGGAAATAATATTTTCCTTGCAATGGTGACGGAATAAAACAACGTTGTTAAAATCACGATCGAGAAGGCGTAAACATATTTCATCCTTACTCCGTACTCCTTACTCTCCCCTCCTAGTCCTCCTTGCACTCCATTTTCTTCTAGATCGTTATGGAACCAAAAGAAAACTAAATCGTACACGGAAAAGACATCAGCAAAATAGGTATATAATGTGGCATAGACAAAATACAACGCGCGATTTGACTGTCACCTATTTCTTTCCTAGTACAGCTGTTCTAGATTAACTTTCTTCGAACAGCTTACGTGGTTCTTGCAACATATGATAAGAATATTATTACCGAGAACAGATAACCACATACAGCCTAACAGCAAACTTTGGCCACAGCAAGCCTTTTGCTGGCTCGTACTTGGTGCGAAATTCCTCGTTTACTTCTCTCATCAATAGCTCTTGACCGACTAAAAGTATTTGGAGTAATCACCAGTGATGGCGATGGTAGCCCTCCATTCATCTCCTTACAGGGCCTCAGACTCAATCCAGAGGCCTACATCAAGTGCCTTGAGAAGGTAGTTCTTCTTTGGGTTAAGAGGGTGGCTACTAGAATACTCTATGTCTGGCAACATCATGCCACACAAGCAGAAGAACCTAGTCATGGCTCTCAGACATCACCCTTGACATCTGGCCACCAAACTCCCCAGAATGCAACTCCCTTGATTATTATGTGTGGGTCAGAGTTGAGCGAGAGACCAACAAAACTTCTTGTAATAGCAAAGATGATCTGAAAGCGAGGATTATGGCAGCATTCACCAACTTAAACAAGGATGCCGTCCAGAAGAGTTGCAGGAGATTCCAAAGTCGTCTGGAGGCCGTAGTTGAAGCCAATGGCGATTTTAATCATCGCGCTAATCTTACTCATCTTACACTATGCATTCGACACAAACAACGCGGAATTAAAACTATAAAATGGCGACAATTCACCCATTGCTCCCTGTACATACAAAAAAGAGAAACCACATCACTTGAGGACTATCACCAACAGCAACAACTGAAACGTATAGCACATGTAACTCTAAGGGAGAATAATGATATAATCGAGATACTGATATCCCACACTATCCCAAACAAAAAGGCAATGAAGCAAATCCCCATCAATACTGGAAAGAAGGATAACAGTTATATGACTTCAAAAACCGATTTTCATGAGAAATTGTTTGAAAAGGAAGATTGTATGAATTTCCACCGACAGCAGCACTGGCTGCTCGCTCAAGGTGCGCCAAGTGTTTCCTTATAAGAAAATGGTTGCTATTACCATAAATCGCTATTTCGTTCAGAAGCAGATCACCAATGTCCGGTCTGCTTAATCGGCGGTGAATACAATACGCCAAGTAAATTCCTTGCAAAATGGACCACCTACAAGGTAAATTCCTTGCAAAATGGACCACCTACAAAGTAAATTCCTTGAAAAATGGACCATCTACAAAGTAAATTCCTTGCAAAATGGACCGCCTACAAAGTAAATCTCATGCAAAATGGACCACCTACAAAGTAAATTCATTTGCAAAGTGGACCACCTACACAGTAAATTCCTTGCAAAATGGACCACCTACAAAATAAATACATGCAGATTCAAATATGAATGACTAATGCTAACTTACCCTTAAACCAATTAGACAATTATAAATTCAAATATAAACGAATAATTTCTATCTGAATAAAAACTAGACGAGTTATCACCCCTACATATGGGCTACAGAATGTGTGCAATCAATTTACTTCCGTAGATTAAATGAATGGTTCAGTTCGAAATTAACAGCCTCTTTAAGAATGTCGGATTGGATAGCACATGTAACGTTGTGATAATGACAACAAAGCTGAGGACAATAGTACGAATGTAAATAATAAACGAACAACGTTTGCTTTTTCTGTCGGTTTGGCCAAGAATTCACCGACTGCATCAGCTGCAGAAGTCATCCTTCTTTTAGAATGGCTTCTACACTAGGTTTGAGAGTCCAGTCTACCGTACTATTTAATCCATACTTAGGGCAAAAGTGAACGCAACAGAGTAGGAGTAGATTTGAACTTCACTTGTCAATTTCGCTTTCCGGGCTCGGAATCGTTAGGTTAAGAAAAAAAATCTTAATGACGAAAAAAAAAAAAAAATGAAAAGAAAATAAAAAAAAAACATTAATGAAAAATGAAAATTCAGGATCATTTCGGAAATTATATTGTAATATTACCCCGACCTTTTCGGCCAGTAGGCCCACATAATTGGTGTTCTATTTAGGAATATAAAATAAAAGATATAAACTACTACTTTCTCTTTCTCCTCGGAGATCTATTAGCGACAAAGATATCATCTCGTCTTCACCGAATAAATTTTCCCCCTAGGCAAGTCGACTATATAATTTCAACCCAACCACGTGTCGCATTCATAAGTCTTTTGTTTCCGATTTTTAGCTACCTGTATGCAAATAGATATAATGTTATCTTTCTCTTTCTTTGTAAGCGATGCTGTTATTCATAAAATACGTATATAAAATTCCTCTCCGTGTTGAAATTAATTTCTTTTGAAAGTGTTGAATTCATTTCCTTTGAAAGTTTTCACCCTCTTTAGCAACAAGTCGTGGCTCCTCCAGCTAGAAATTGATGACCAACGGCAACCTCATCTATTACAATTCTGTAAGAGCATCTTCCCTTCTGAACTCATGAAATAGATGAACATTATTTACAAAAGAAATATCCCCAACTGCAGAACAAACACATTCCTTCCACATTCTTTTTATGTTCATCGGCAAGTGATTATAAAATAATCATTAACGACTTGATAATTAATCAGTTAGCAGGAAATGTCGTGGGCTGATTTGACGGGCAGTTTATCATGACCGTGCTTTTCTTTGAGACATTTTGTCAAGGATTTTAATCCTATCAAATCCTGTAACCTCGTTCTGGTGAAAGCTGTTGCTTAGCAACGGACGACACGTAGTGGGGCGGGGAGAGATTTTCAGATTTTTCGTAAGGATCTGGAATGATTATCGGATGCGATGAATTATTGTCCCAGGTTGGATAAAAGGGTTGGTGAATTTTACAACATATCAACTTTTGCTTGGTTATTTAATGTCAAGTCAGCATCTGTATATAGGTAAATATTGGTTGGAATCGTGCTTGGGTCTATAAATGAATCTATACTTAAACATTGGTTAGTATTGTACATGAGCTTACAGGTAAACATTATTCGTGTCTATACTTTAGACTTTGGGTATACATTAGTTCTGTTTATACTTGAATCTATGGGTATACATAAATTACTTTTAGTCGTTAAACATAGTTATCTGAGCATACAGTGTAACCCGCATATAAGAGAGTTGTCGAGACCGGAGAAGAGGTCTCTTATATCCGGGTTTGGTCTACTTTATATACATTAACACAGGCTCTAATTTGGGACCAGATACAATCTCTCTTATATCCGGGTTTCTCTTATATCCGGGTTACACTGTATTGGTCTTTTTTCTTGAGTCTATGGGTAAACGTTGGTCGGGTTTACAGTTGAGTGTGCAAACATTCACCGGAGAGGTGGTTCGTTTTGTGGAGGGTTTATCCCTCTGCATGGAATACACTCGGCGTATTTTATGCTCCATCGACTGGCGTTGTTTGCATATACAGTGTAACCCGGATATAAGAGAGTTGTTGGGACCGGAAAATAAGTCTCTTATATCCGGGTTTGGTCTAATTTATATACATTAACACAGGCTCTAATTTGGGACCAGTGAAAATCTCTCTTATATCCGAGTTTCTCTTATATCAGGGTCTCTTATATCCGGGTTACACAGTATTTGCTACGGAATAGCTAAGCGCGGAAGAACGTAGTTAACGGCCTTTTTTTTACTGATCTTACTCGTCTCAACTTGTCTCAATTACTGCACAAGAGTACTATATTGCGTGCGCAATAATCAAGACAAGTGAATATTCCACTTATAGTTAACCGCAGAAAATGTATACAAACAACGCCAGTAATGGCTGCCGCGATGCGAATGAATCCGAAATTTTACTATCGATAACTCCAAAACGGTAGATTTTAACAATTTGTCAAGTCATTTTCGAATGAAGCATGTACATTTACACCTAAATGTAAGTATTCGGTAATTTTTATTGCAAACTGGGCGCGGTCTTAATCTGCAAATTAACCAATTTTTACTTTCTTTTTTACAGATGTTTCTTTCTATTTTTTCTTTTTATTTGCCGCTTTTCTTTCTTCTCACGAATCTTTCTTTGCTTCATATCAATTTCTTTGTCCTTTTTTTTTATCATTTTTCTCTTCCTTTTCCAATTTCTTTTCTTTTGTTATTTTCTTTTTCTTTTTTTTCCAACCACATTCTCTTAATTTCATACAATTGTTTTTTAAATTTTTTCATACGAAACTGACAGTAGCATAGCCACACGTCTCTCCATCTCAATTTAACTTTTGATAATCATAGAACTGCAAAACTGGTAAAGTTACTCTCAATAAATGACTCGTTTGGCGGAGGAGGGGCGTATTCAACATTTGATAATTTTGCGGCAATACGCGCTTAAAGGTTTTTGGAAAGTTTTGATCAACATTTCATTTCATGGTTAGCCATAGATAATTTTAAGTATAAGACTACCTTACGCTTAAGTAAAATAACAATAATATTTATAAGAATTTATTACAACGTCCTGGGTATGACGTTAAACTACATCCGCGTCCTGGGTATGACGTTAAACTACATCCGCGTCCTGGGTATGGCGTTAAACTACATCCGCGTCCTGGGTATGGCGTTAAACTACATCCGCTTCCTGGGTATGGCGTTAAACTACATCCGCGTCCTGGGTATGGCGTTAAACTACATCCAACAGCAAGGCCTCAGATAATGTTTTCGGAAAAATAATGATGCCAGCTATACGTTTTTTAAACAATAATGTTGCCAGCTATACGTTTTTCAAACAATAATGTTGCTAGCTATCCGTTTTTGAAACAATGTTGCCAGCTATACTTTTTTGAAACAATAATGTTGCCAGCTGTGCGTTTTTGAAACCATAGCGTTGCCAGCTATACGTTTTTGAACGTCCTGGGTATGACGATAAACTACATCCGCGTCCTGGGTATGGCGATAAACTACATCCGCGTCCTGCGTACGCTAATAAACTACATTCAACAGCAAAGCCTCATATAATGTTTTCGGAAAAATAATGTTGCCAGCTATACGTTTTTGAAACAATAATGTTGTCAGCTATACGTTTTTGAAACAATAATGTTGCTAGCTATACTTTTTTTGAAACCATAATGTTGCCATCTATACGTTTTTGAAACCATAATGTTGCCAGCTATACGTTTTTTTGTAAAAAAATAATGTTGCCAGCTGTACGTTTTTGAAACAATAATGTTGCCAGATGTACGTTTTTGAAAGCATAATGTTGCCAGCTATACATTTTTGGAACAATAATTTTGCCAGCTATACATTTTTGAAACAATAATGTTGCCAGCTATAAGTTTTTGAAACAATAGTGTTGCCAGCTATACGTTTTTTTTTTTTTTGTTTTTTTGTTTTTTTAAACCATAATGTTGCCAGCTATTTGTTTTTGGAACAATAATGTTGCCAGCTATCCGTTTTTGGAACAATAATGTTGCCAGCTATACGTTTTTGAAACCATAATGTTGCCAGCTATCCGCTTTTGACTTTTAAAGTCCCTCAAAATCATTTTCGGCATAAAGTGACCACTAAGTTCGAGATGCCGTTAAACAAAACAATCAATCAATCAAGAACATGAAGAAATTATTTGCAAAAACTGAACGAAAAATTATATTGGATTTTCTAAAAAGAATTGGTCTCTTATCAAAGATGTAGACAGATGTGTAAACAACATATCCTACCTTTTACCATTTTGCAAATAAAATGTCCTTATCAAATGGAAATTCTTGACTTAAGCAAAAATACCTAGGATTATTTTGCAGTGTACAATCAAATGAGCTCTAGCTTGCTAAAAATGTTCCATACAAAATAGGCATTTAAAATTCATATATTTGGCAAATATATATAAACTGGATTTGGCATTAAATAACCCACAGTGGTTGATATGCCATAAAACCCAAACAAACAAGCAAGGTCTCAGATAATGTTTTCGGAAAATAATGTTGCCAGCTATACGTTTTTTAAACAATAATGTTGCCAGGTATACGTTTTTCAAACAATAATGTTGCTAGCTATCCGTTTTTGAAAAAATAATGTTGCCAGCTATACTTTTTTGAAACAATAATGTTGCCATCTGTGCGTTTTTGAAACCATAGCGTTGCCAGCTATACGTTTTTGAACGTCCTGGGTATGACGATAAACTACATCCGCGTCCTGGGTACGGTGATAAACTGCATTCAACAGCATGGCCTCATATAATGTTTTCAGCTGTACGTTTTTGAAACAATAATGTTGCCAGCTATACGCTTTTTATTCCATACAAAATAGGCATTTAAAATTCATATAAACTGGATTTGACATTAAATAACCCACAGTGGTTGATATGCCATAAAACCCAAACAATCAAACAAACAAACAAACAATTTATTACTGGAAATATCAAGTTTCATGGAAACATTGTTGACAATTATGCCTTTAGTTACATGACAGATAAATAATATAAATTTTGATGCTATATTCGGTTTGTTTTTAGGTATTTTTCATTTTCTCCTTTGTTATTGGCAGTATTTTAGAAGACTGTGGCTGCAGTGCTAAGTTTTCTAAGTTGAACAAACTGGAGCTATTTGTTTACGCTTTGTTACATCTCTTTTCTATTGTTGTTTTTAGATCAATTTCTTCCAGTCATTTTAATGGGCAATAGTGAAATTCTGAAATTTAGAATGATCTTATTCCATTTAAAAAAAAAAGCCTGTAAAAAGGAATATTTTAAATTAATATACGACCAAAAATAAAATGCTTTTGACAAAAAACCTTAATGATTTCACTAGAATTATTTAACGATAATGTAATGATATTCCGCAGACAAATTCTACGGTTTATGTTACCGCATCTTATTGCTTGGTTACGAATTATAAACCTAAATTGAGCTTGAAATATTGCGTAATAGGCTCTAATTTTTTGTAAAATACTTGGATATGATATGAATAATTTGCAGTGAAAAAAGCAATTTTCGATTTTTTATTGAATACGCCCCTCCTCCGTCGAACGTGTCAGATATACTTAAAAACTCTAGATGCATTTTCAATACCTTTTACCTATTTAATTTTTACCCGTGTGGGATATATACAAAAACCTTACTTCCTTACATACCGTATATACTTGTGTAATGCGCTATCTCGCGTATGGTGCGACCGCCCCCAACCAATTTTCATTTATAAAAAATGATTTTATCATATATCCCATGTATCATGTGAGTTCTTTTTATTATAGGAACTAAATTACAATAGACTAATCTCCTTCCTTCTATCTCTTAATCCCATCTTCTAGTTAAAAAGTAAAAGTGAATGATAAAAGTATCGTTAGTAACGCCATACTCGTTGCGTAAACGCGTACAGCCATAATCAACAGAACGAGAAACAGCTAAACATCTTATAAACGTAAACAATGGTATAGAATTCATGAGAGAGCTCAATATATTTATTATAGAGCATCTAAATGAATTACATAAAAATGAAATTCAATTGTACGCCATTTATATGGCCATTTCGCTCCTCGAGAGATTTCTCTCTTCAAGAAATTCCCTGAAGCTTTTTTTTAGCAAACGTTTTAGTATTGACAAGCTCCAGGGAATTTTATCAAAGAGAGAAATCTCTCGAGGAGCGAAATGTACATATAAATGGGGTACAATTGAGTTTTATTTTAATGTAATTCATATATATATATATATATATATATATATATATATATATATATATATATATATTGTATTGAGCACTTTTTTAAAAGGAAATGCTACGAACAGCGGAGTTTTAGTTCATCTGTTCTGTCTCTCACTTTGATATATATATATATATATATATATATATATATATATATATATATATATATATTATATTTAAAATATGATTCCAACACGCTACATAAGAATTGGAATCATATTTTTAAATAAATAATTATATTTATGCTCTACTTTTGTATCGAGCACTATTTTTTAAAAATAATAACAAAAATACTAAAGAACATTGGATTATTTACCTAACCAGTTCTTTCCTATTTTCTATATATTTTCACACACATATATATATATATATATATATATATATATATATATATATATATATATATATATATATATATGGAGAGAGAGAGACAAATGGGAAACTTATCTTAGCTGACGCGCCTGGTACTAGACGCAAATGTAAATGATTTTATTTACAAATACCTACAAACCAAAGCAAAAACGTTGCCAGCCTTTCAATTTTTTTTATAATTCAAGTAACGCTCACAAACATTCATCAGGTTAATTGAAAAGTCTAGGCATATTATGGAGGGTGCTAAGCGATATAATTCAGTGTCTAATAAACGAAAGTGAGAAAATGATATCGTTGAAATTTCTTTATGCAATTAATGTAAGTGAAAACATATAAATATTTATTTTATCATTTGAGTATTAAAATTAATTATTTATGTAAAAGATGAAATACAATTTTCCTAACTCAAGAAAAGTTTAGAACGCTCCAAAATTAACAACGAAGCCTGTCTACAAAAACCGGAATCCAAACGGAAACAATTGAAAGAAAAGAGGTGGTGGAGGGAGAAAAGGTTAAGGTGTGAGCGTAAAGTGGGAAATAAAAACGACTAAAAAGGACAAATAATCACGATATTCTACACGTACGCACATCCGCGCAGACGGGCGCACGCGTGCGAAATCACACACGCACACATACATTATGAAACGAAAAAATTGCACCAATAATAAGTACATCTAAAAAAGAAAAATCTAGAAGTATAAGCAGTCAATTGCTGATACCCCTGATGTGTGGATGGACGGTGCCGTCTACGAAACTCAGGAATCGGGATGCTGAAGATAACATCAATCAGCTGACGAAACTCTTATTTGCATTATATATATATATATATATATATATATATATATATATATATATATATATATAGATAGATAGATAGATAGATATATTAGAATAATAGGAAAGAACAATGAAATTTATAATCTAGAGTTATTAGCATTTATATTTATTTTAAAAAAAACAGTGATCGATACAACAGTAGAGTATAATATAATTATTTTTAAAAAAAAACTGTTTCCATCGGGACACAGAAATTTCTGTTTTAAAACAGAGACTTCAATCCCAAATTTAATTATAAAAATTAAACTTAAAATCCAGAGTTTTGTACCATTGTTCTTAGCATTGCTTGACAATGGGTTTTAAGTTTCATATTTATAATTAAATTTGGGATTGAAGTTTCATTTTAGAAACAGAAATTTCTGTGTCACGATATTAATTATAATATATATATATATATATATATATATATATATATATATATATATATATATAAAGACATTTTTATGTTTATACATTCTTTTTATAGATACAAATATTTAAGTAAATGCTTTGTTTATAATAAACAGTATTAAACAACATTTACCGGCCTGAATGTCCGAGAAATTTTCACAGAAAATATTCGTCCACCGACAGGATTCGAACCTGTATCCTATATGGAACCGTCATTTAGTATGACGTGCCTTCACTGATTTGGCGACACATGCCATATATATATATATATATATATATATATATATATATATATATATATATATATATATATATATATATATATATATATATATATATATATATATATAATAAGAGATTATAATATAAACATTGAAATCGCTACACAAAAGCTTTCATGTTTCAATTGTACTTCTTCAGGCGATGGTAAGTAACTGGTGATTAAATGATTTTTAAGAAAATTTAAAACCGAAATGTTACCCCTTTAACGAAAGTTAAAGCGAAGGTGAAAACATAAGGTCAGAATTAAAAAAATAAACTTGCGGGTATGTCTTGATTAACCAATTAAATGTCAAATCTCCGCTAAATAGAAAAACTCAAAGAGCGGAGGTGGGTGAGTTATCATGCCATGATAAACCAGAACATCATGACAATTGAGAAATATATGTTAGGGACAAATATATCGTGATTGTAGACAAATATGACTTGTTCAATATTTTGAAAGGGCGTTGAAGTGGTGGTGTAGGATAATCAGGCATAAAGTTAACAATATTTTTTTAATCTTAGAATCAGGAAGCTTCTTATCTACAGGTCCCTTTAAGAAGGTGTTGCTCTGATGCTAAACACTGTTCTTTGGTGGGCCGGTGCCTTATCCTCGTTCTGGCTGTTGCTTTTGGCGTGTTGTTTCCGCCCAATGTCCGTAAACAGTGGACATTTGTGGCTGCAACAGATCGAGCTTGCAAAGAATGGCAAGGCTTCCTCTATTCAGGACGCAGTAACTGAGAAAGCCCGGACTGACTTGAAAACAAGAGCAACAAAGCGATAGAACAAATAATTTAGGTTATTAAATTAAAGAGGGTCTTTGTTCTTTCGTGGGTGTGTATGTGTAAAAGAGTGTGTCAAATTGGAAGAAAAATGATACGAAAAGCAAACGAATGTGGAAAAAAGAAAAATATAGAAGAGAAAAAGAAAACTAGAAAATTGGCAAGAAGAAAGAAAGGATTCAGGTGGTAATAAGAAAATAAAGAAAAATATTTAATGTAAGAAAGAAATAAAAAAAAATGATAGGAAAGAAACAAGAAAAAGAAAATGAAAGACAGGAAGGAAATTGGAAAAGTAAAATAAGACTGTTAAGTGAGACGACAAACAAGTGAGAAGAAAGAATTTAAGAAATAAAGATAATTTTATATGAAACAAAGAAAATCAGTGAGAAAAAGTAAGAAAGAAAGAAGGAAATAAAGTAGTAAATAGAAAAAAGAAACGTTTGTAAAAAAAGAAAAATTGTAGGAATAAAAGGGAGAGCAAGTTGTAAGAAAGAATAAATAGAGAAAGCAAGAAAGAAGGAAAATTGGTGAGAAAGAAAGAAAGAAATTGCTAAAAGATAAAACAAATGATGGAAAGAAAGAAAGAAAGAAAGAAAGAAACGGCGAAAAGATAGTACAAGTGAAAGAAAGCAAGCAAGAAAGAAATTGCGAAACGATAGAAGTGAAGAAAGAAAGAAAGAAAGAAAGGAAGGAAGGAAGGAAGGAAGGAAGGAAGGAAGGAAGAAAGAAAGAAAGAAAGAAAGAAAGAAAGAAAGAAATTTCGAGGAGATAGAACAAGTATGGAAGGAAGGAAAAACATAACAAATTTGATTAAAGGAAAAACAACTAAAAATAGAAAGAAAGAACAAAAGAAAGAAAGAAAGAAAGAAAGAAACGGCGAAAAGATAGTACAAGTGAAAGAAAGCAAGCAAGAAAGAAATTGCGAAACGATAGAAGTGAAGAAAGAAAGAAAGAAAGAAAGGAAGGAAGGAAGGAAGGAAGGAAGGAAGGAAGAAATTTCGAGGAGATAGAACAAGTATGGAAGGAAGGAAAAACATAACAAATTTGATTAAAGGAAAAACAACTAAAAATAGAAAGAAAGAACAAAAGAAAGAAAGAAAGAAAGAAAGAAAGAAAGAAACGGCGAAAAGATAGTACAAGTGAAAGAAAGCAAGCAAGAAAGAAATTGCGAAACGATAGAAGTGAAGAAAGAAAGAAAGAAAGAAAGAAAGGAAGGAAGGAAGGAAGGAAGGAAGGAAGGAAGAAATTTCGAGGAGATAGAACAAGTATGGAAGGAAGGAAAAACATAACAAATTTGATTAAAGGAAAAACAACTAAAAATAGAAAGAAAGAAAGAAAGAAAGAAAGAAAGAAAGATTATTTAAAAGAAAGAAAATTGTTGAAATGAATTTAAAGAAAGAAATAAGAAATGCGAGAAGAAAGAATAATTGATGGAAAGAAAGAGCGATTGATGGAAGAAAGAAAGAAAGAAAGAAAGAAAGAAAGAAAGAAAGAAAGAAAGAAAGGAGAAATTGCGAGAAGAGCAATTGATAAAAAAGAAAGAAAATTGATGAAAATAAAAAAATGCATGCAAACAAAAATGGAAAGATAAGAAAGTAAAATGAATATAAAGGAATGAATAAAAATTGGTAGAAAGCAAGCAAGGTAAGATGTTATGACAAAAATTCGGGGCTTCATATATTTTACCGACTAAATAAAGACTTTTAGCAGAGAGGTCATTTACGTAAAGGTTATATGATTTTAACGCGTAGAAGAAGACTGATATTCTTAATGCACTTGAATTCGAGTCTCTTCTTCCGTCTAACATTTGCTGGCGTAAAGAAGGACAGATGTCACGTAATAGTTCAGTATTCTTTTCTTCGATTCCAAAGAAATCCTCCTGTCTCGCAATACTCTGCCTATCTTTTGGAATGCGTCATTGGCCATGCCAATACGGCTACGGATCATTGGTCTCCTTTAATACCGTATTACTATTTGAACCTTTGTTTAAAGTAGCCACTTCGTATACATTTATTTCTGCTACTGTACTTTGTCATGTAGAAACCCTTTCAGCACATGTTGGCTGTTCTCACATTATGTCATACTGTAACTTGATAGGCTTATTATTGAAAACTTTATAACCTCTTCCTGTTAAGCAGACTGCTTTCTACCGCCTTTACCCATTTAGACCCTAGATCTCACAATTACGTTCTGCATTTGACCTCTTTGTTATATTTCTTTCTTTTACCTGTTTATTTATCTTGTTAAGGCCAAAAGGATAAGGGGAAAAGGCTGGTCGTCATTAACTATCCTGTATATAGCTCATCTGATTCGCGGCCCATTTATCCATTACAATTGAATCATTCACCACAAGAACTCATTCATCACTATTCAATCCAACACATACCACAATACCGCATATTCACAGGGATCTTACTAAAAAAAACCCTTGACATAAAAATTTCACAATATATTTTTTTCTTATAAAAGTAGATAAAAATATTGATTCATGAAATGAAGGTGTGAGGGGAATAACGAAACTAAAAATAAACCAAAACATTCAAAAACACAACTAAACTTAGTAAGACCCGTCCAACCCATAAAAACATAAGAGCGGACGCTGTATTCTGCCAATAGGCAGAATCAAGAAGCTCGCTCGCTAAAGGCAGGGAAGAGACAGACTAAATTACAGAGTGGAGAAATATCAAAGACTGGTCCAGTCAAGATAAAAAAAAAAAAAAGGAACAAAAACAAATTGGGGAGGTTGGGAATCTTGACATGAATCATAACAAAAGCGAATTCAGAGAGCAGGCTGAGAACAACAATTATTCATAATAACTAGGTAAACAAAAGAGTCTAGCTTAACCAGGGGAGGGGTCCGTGAGGAAACAGCTGTTTTGTGTCCAAAGGAGACTAAAAAAAGAAAAACAAGTCTTACTCCGTTCACACGAACTAGGCTCGCGACTTTAACATACCTTTCGCTGAAATATGCCGAACACACACACACATACAAACACACACACAAACACACACACATATATATATATATATATATATATATATATATATATATATATATAATTATTTCTTTAAAAATATGATTCCATCTCTACATAAGAAAACTTCAATATAATTATTTGAATTAAATTGAATTAAAGTACTAAGCTCTGTTCCATCTTCAAGCGAAAACTTTTTAGGAATCCAAAAAAAATTTCGCTTGAAGATGGAAAAGACCTTGGTACTTTAAATTGAAATGTAGCGAAGGAATCCTATTTTTAAAGATAATAATAATTTCGCCTTTACTTTTGTATTAAGAACTGTTTTTTTAAAAACAAAAATACTTAAGAACTTCAGATTATTAACCTAACTTGTTCTTTCCTATTTTTCTATACATTTGCATATATATATATATATATATATATATATATATATATGCCTGTATGTATGTGTGTGTGCGTGTGTGTGTGTGTGAGTAAATATTTTACATCCCATGATCTGCTCTCTGACAAGCAATATGGTTTCCGCTTTGCCAGGTCTACGGCTGACATGCTCACAACCAAAACTGAATTTATATACCAAGCACTTGACAATAACGGAGAAGCTCAAGCCGTGGCTCTAGATATCTCTACAGCGATTGATAGGGTTTGGCACGCTGGCCTTCTTCGTAATACGGCATTACAGCACGATTACTTGACTTAATAAAATCATTCCTATCAAACTGTGAAATGAAGGTCGTTCTAAACGGGTTCTCCTCCAGTTCCTTTCATACGAATGCTCTATCCTGAGCCCTGCACTCTTTCTGATCAACGATCTTCCTGTCATCATCAATTCCCAAGTTGCCATCTACGCAGAAGGCACTACAATTTACTCCTATTTCAACAGTAAATCCGACATCGCTAACAAAACTAACTTGGCCGTATGACTTCCAGTCTGTGGTTGACTGGGGCAGGAAATGGCTTGTAAATTTGAATGTCTCCAAAACTAAACTGCTCTGATTTACCCACCCCATTAGGATGGCTGATGCCCAACTCTACAACTACATTGAATCTATAGTTTCATCTACCGCAAGGAAAGTTGGTTCTCTGTGTCGCGCAAGAAGGTTTTTCTTGCCTGAGTCCATCCTTCAAATCTACAAATCAGCCATTCGACCATGCATGGAAATACTACTGCCATATATGGTCTAGTGCTCCTGCTGTTCATCTCAAGGTCCTCTACAAAATCCACAGACGGATATGCAACGTGATTGGTCCTGATCTGGCATCTCGTCTACAATCACTTTCTCACAGACCTGCTGTGGCTTCCCTCTGTCTTTTCTACAAGTATTTTTATAGCAACTGCTCCGACGACCTACTTTTACTGATTCCCAAACTGCTTGAATTTAAGCGTGCTATGATTTTGGCATCTCAGTCCCACATTTTCACTGTCGAAACGACCAAATATAGCCATCTCTTCTATTCTAAAAGCTTCTCATCTCGCACCTCCCGTCAGTAAAACTCACTTCCTATCACTTGCTTCCCCGATAGATATAATCTTCAAATATTCAAATGTAATGTCAATTGATATCTTTTGATGCCTTGACCTTGATCCCCGCCATTCTCTTTATCCTTTTCCCTAAAACTCCTCTTTACTCTTATTCTCACACTCTGTAACCCCTTGCGTGCTAGTGGCACTCTCGCCTTTCTTGGTGTGATTTGCTTAATATATATATATATATATATATATATATATATATATATATATATATATATATATATAGTGGACTTTCCTATCGTGAACGATAAATGATGGTCAGCAGTGGATGGTGCCTTTAGTTTTACACTTATACATGCCAGCAGTGGCTATTGTGGAGAAAATCAAGTAAGGGAAAAACATATTTCATTTGTGCTTTCTTAAGTGCAATACAAACCCAGCCTTGCTGCAGGCGACAAAGCCACACTGACAGATGAAATTTGTTAATGAAGGATTTTGATGGTGTCTCTGCTTCAGATCTTGACGAAGCTGATCACGGTGCTTCAGTCTACTGTCTTCAAAAGCCTTTAAATTAATGAAACATGTCTTACGCCACTCCTTTTGGTTTGATACTTGGGCTTCCCAGGTTTTCAGATCAAAGTTGAGACGTTTCAAGTTGTCTTTCAATTTGTCTTTGTAGCGTAAGAGTGGACGTCCAACTGAACGCTTGAAGTTTGATAGTTGTCCATACAGCACCTTTTTGAGAAGCCTATGCTCATTCATTTTCACAACACGACCAGCCCAACTAAGTTGCATATATATATATATATATATATATATATATATATATATATATATTAGAGTGGGCAGCTTATATTTTATATAATATAGAAAAAATTCATACAAGGAATTAAATAGCAATGTTAGTGTGATTAATGGCGAAATCACTTTCCTAACAGGACTTAATGATACATTAACTTACTATCAATTCCTTGAATAATATCTTTACATTCGAGTTGTTGTCAGATGGAAGAGACATGCCAAGTACTTTCGACAATTTCAAACTGTCATCTTCAGGCTGTAATTTTCCCATGCATAGGCAAAAGTTATAAATCCAATAATTGGATTATGCTAAGTCCATTTCACTTTAACAGGTAAATGCATATAACAAGAAAATTTCGTGGATTTATAACTTTTCAAAATTCAAACAAAATTCTCGCTTGATCGATTTGAACAAGAACTCTAGATTCACGGCATCGCACGCTCAAAAACACACACACACACACATATATATATGTATGTATGTATATATATATATATATAACTGCCAATAAATAGCATAAATTAAAAAAAAACAACATTACTCCGTCTACACATATTTCGTCTTAGTGTTTGCCTAATGTGTGTGTGTGTGTGTGAGAGAGAGAGAGGGAGAGAGAGAGAGTGAGAGAGAAATGATATCTCCGTTGTCAAGAGTCAACAAGCGCAGAATTTCTACGGCCTCAGCAACCAGATGAATAAATAAAGGAATATAAATATGAAATGAGGATGCCTCGCCCCGAGAAGATATTTAGCAAGCTAGAATTTCAGAGACTATTCTGGAAGTGAGTTTGATATTCATTGAATGCCCTTTACACGTGTGGTCTGAAGCGACGCTAAGGTAGGTAGAAAGAAAGAAAGAAAGAAAGAAAGAAAGAAAGAAAGAAAGAAAGAAAGTAAAATTAATTGACTGAAGATAAAAATGGTAAATGGAGAAAATAAACGAAAATGAATATAACATTTACAAACAAGAAGGAAGAAACAAGCGACTGAATGACCGAATAAACGAAGAAAGAAAGAAAGAAAGATCAACTGACTGAAGGAAAAAAGTTAAATACAGAAAATGATCGAAAAGGAATTCATCATGTAGAAAGAAGAAAGAAGGAATGAATGAAAAACTAAGTAAAAAAAATTTTTAAAAAGAAAGAAAGAAAAACGATAGACTGAAGGAAGAATGTTAAATAGTGAAAATTAACGAAAAGGAAAATATCATGTAGACACAAGAAGGAAGACACGAATGAATGAATGGACGATCAAAGAAAGAAAGAAAGAAAGAAAGAAAGAAAGAAAGAAAGAAAAGCATGAAGAAAGTATCAACTGCCATCAAGCACGTTACAGTAAACTGGCCTCAATAACTCTGCAGCTATTGCGGTCATGATACAGCATTGCTGGATTGAGGCCTTTCTTGACTGAAATCAACGGTCAGGACGGTGGGTCCTCCGATGGGACCAACGTTCATGTGTCCGTGACCAAGGCGAATATTCAAGTACATCGGATGTGATTTGACCTGAAGAGACACATGAATGAATATCTCTTCGACACATGAAGGAATACCTCTTTAACTTTTAACCCATATATGGGTGTGGTTAGGAGCTCAGCTGCGCAGGGACGCTGCAACGA
Source organism: Acanthosepion lycidas (assembly GCA_963932145.1). Taxonomy (NCBI): domain Eukaryota; kingdom Metazoa; phylum Mollusca; class Cephalopoda; order Sepiida; family Sepiidae; genus Acanthosepion; species Acanthosepion lycidas. The sequence continues at coordinate 59,538,467 of OZ010574.1, read as the reverse complement.
TCCTCATCAAGGGACTGGAGATGATGATGATAATGATGATGATTATGATACGTTATGATAGAATAAATTACAACGAATTTACAGAGATGTTGTTCTACAGAAGGATGCTGAGAATACCATGAATGAATATGTAAGCAACGAGAAAGCTTTTAGGAAAATAGGAAGTAAAAAGTACTTCATCTATGTGCCGCGTCCCTTCAGGACATAGGTGATTATAGCTCTCCACAACTTCCTATCCCTTCTTCTCCCCTTACGAAGACTACTGCTCCTCTGCTCCACCATCCATTCACCTAAGCTCACCATGTATGTGTCTCGCTGCCTTCTCCTATCTCTCTTGCCTAATGTATGTGTGTGTGAGAGAAAAATTTTTCCGTTGTCAACAGTCAACAAGCGCAACCAGATGAATAAATAAAGGAATATAAATATGAAATGAGGACCCCTCGCCCCGAGGAGATATTTAGCAAACTAGAATTTCATAGATTGTTCTGGAAGTGAATTTGATATTCACTGAATGCCCTGTGAGGGTTAAGCTTTTAAAGCCTTCTTTCCTCATTATGTGTCCAAGGAATTTCAGACGTCTCTTCCTGATTTCAAGAATGAGTGTTCTTTTTGTTGCCATTTTCTTTAAGACTTCCTTGTTGCTTACTTGTTCCGTCCATGGCATTTTCAGTATCTTCTGTAAAAACACATTCCTGCTGCCTCCAGTTTTCTCCTCATCCGTGGGGAGGTTATCCAATATTCACCACCATATAAGAGGATGGATATCACATAGCAATCCAGCACTTTTTTCTTTGTTTCTAATGAAATCTTTCCGTTTCTCAGTACCTTCCTTAGCTCTTCCAATTCTTCTTTTGCTAGTCCAATGCATGTTTGCATCTCGACATCCCGTTTTCAGTGCGTTAATCGTCTTGTGAAATGTAAAAACCTCAAAATGGTCACATGTTACTACAAAGTCCAGGTTCATAGCAAAACAAGAAAGCATTTGACTATTCTATGTGGTATAACCCTTCAGATCTTGGGTGATCAAGGCTCTCCACAACTTCCTATTCCTTGTGGAATTTAGCAGTTTATCTCCCTTTGCTAAGACTCCTTCCCCATCTCGTTCCTCTATACATTCACACAAGCTCACCAGGTAAGTGTCTTGCTACCTTTCCATATCTCTCTTGCCCTTGTTAGGGTTAAGTTTTCCAAGCCCCCTCTTCCTCATTCTTCCTGATTTTGAGAATAAGTGTTCTTTTTGTTGACATTTTCTTTAAAACTTTCTCATTGCTTACTTGCTCCGTCCATGGAATTTTCAGTATCTTCTGGAAAAACACATTTCCTCTGCCTCCAGTTTTCTCCTCATCCGTGTGGGGATTGTTCAAAATTCACCGCCATATAAGAGAATGGATATCACATAGCAATCCAGTACTCTTTTCTTTGTTCATGTCCGTTCATGTAATTCTCAGTATCCTTCTGTAGAACTGCCACCTCTACTCTTCTCCTCATCCGTGGGGTCACTTCTGCATAAAATCAGAAAGAGGCTGATAAAATTTCTGCGACACACTGAGAAAATAAGTCGTGGAGAATTTGACACTCATAGGTCATATTGATGGGTCAGAGGGAAACAGGAACCGTCGTTTATTCTGCAACTATGCTGAGCTTATATTAGCTACAGTTGCCTCGAAAGAGATTGTATAATATGTCGAGATCAGTTTGAATAAGGTTAGGCTCAAAACTTCATTCAGGATGACTTGTGACTTTCGTGACAAGCCTAGTGTCAATCCGTGGCACAGTTTTCAGGCAAATATCAACGGTACCGCGTGGTGAGATCACCTCCTCAAGAATGGAAAATATATGGTTCTTTTTTTTTTTTTTTTGCTTTTTGTTGTTGTTGTTTTAGAAGTGGGGTACCTACTGGATTTAGGATGCTTGCCTTGATATGAGAAAGTCTGACTAATTTGACAGGCGAGTTCATTTGCACAGCTTTGAAAGGTGAAGATTTCTAAGAATCTCTTAGTCAAAGATTTGCGAGCAGAAACATCATTCAGTTGAGTTCTGACCAGCCTCGGAAGTATCAGGAAGTTTGTCAACTGAATTTTATAACTGGACTCCTATGGCTTCAGCTATAAAATAACAGCTTGACTTTATTTCTTCGACATTACCATTTATTGCAGAATAGTTTAGAAGCCGCCCTATTGGGCGGCAATTAAGCCAGCTCCTGCGGAGAGCTCTTCATTCAGCCTTCAGCTTGTTCAGAAGTTTGAGTCCCTAAGTCTTTGCATATTCTCAGCATTGGAAGCTCTCATGGCTGCTGATTTATCTGGGTTTTCATTTACACCTAAATTTCTTTTCCTTGCTGCAACTTTAGCTCTTTTGGTTGCAATCTGATCCTCTGTTGGCAGGGATTCCTTTTTGTAAGGCATACTGTTGCCGTATGCTATAGGCAACAATATACTACAGAACTTAAAATTGATCGCTACATTTAAGTATTGCATTAATATTTAAGATTACCTTTTAAATGTTCAACGATAATTCCTCTGCCACCGCTTAATTTAAAGACAATTTGATGTACGCAGGTCCTTACTTTCCGTACAAACAATTTTAATTCGTAGGTGACTTTGGATGGATTTAGCAATTAATTTTAATTATTCCCAAATTTATTTACAAGTTATAAAAATTGTTAACGTACAAAAATATTCGTCGCAAAAAATTACGTCAAGAAATCGCCAAAAGTAGTCGCGGTAATGAAAATTTGTGAATCTAAAATTTCAGGATTGCAGGTCCGGAATGTTTTTAATTTACTCACAGAGTCGGTTTGATTCCAAAATGGTATATGTTGGGGTATGGCTTCTAGGAGTAAAGTTTAAAACACGGACAATTTTATTTTGAAACATTGTAATTTGAGAACTATTTATTTTTTCATTTAAACTTGAGCTACGGAAAGATAGAGAGTTGCGTCCCTTTATTTATTTTTTATGAGTAGAAGCCAAGATGGCGGAATCTAAAAACAATCGCAGTAATGAAAACTTGGAAACCCAAAATTTCACGATTGCGGGTACGGATACGGTCCGTAATGTTTTTGATTTGCTCATGGAATCGTTCTGATTCCAAAATGGTATGATATGTTGGGCTATGGCCTCTTGGAGTAAATTTGAAAAAATCTGACACACTGATATTTGCATTTATTTATATAGATGAGGGCCTCACTTATATAGCCACTTATAGTTTCTGCCATTTTTTTACATTTAAAACCGCCTAAAACAATATCTGATCTTAAAACTTTGTTAAATATTTCTCTCAAAATCGTTTCTGTAAATTTGCACAACGTTTTATAAATAAAACAACAGTACTACTCATCAGCAGGTAGTTTAGGTTTAAAGCTCCAAGTTCTCCACAGAACATTGTCTCTCGGAACAATAGCCTGGCGAATTAAAGCGTTGGTTCTTGAATTTAGTGATATAGTATCAACCGAGAAGTGTGTACTTGGACTCAGTGGGGAAAGTCCAGTAATAACCAAACAGTACTAAAAATAAGAACTAGATGAGATATCCTTAGAAATGATCAGTGGGACTAGAAGAGTCTACCTCCGTCGATTAAATAAAGTATTCAGTTCAGAATTCCCTGTAGGTTACCCAGATCGCTACACACCTGACGAAAGTTGGAGGGAACAACGACCGAAACGTTGTGATGACAACAACAAAGATGGGGATAATAGTCCGAATATAAATAGTGTAAATAATAAGCCCTCATCCCAGAAATTAAAACAGAAAAATACATATGAAAATTTTAGCCATCTACGTTTTTAGCTGTTTTTTTTTTTTTTTTTTTTTTCGTTTAGCCGAAAAAAGTATTTTCATTCAAAATTGATACCTTATAGCATTTGTTGACCTTGGGCGACAGCACAAATATCATATCGACTTTTTTCTTTTGCCAAATCTACCCCTACGTGGTAATTTACATTAGAGAATGTTATTGTTTCGGCTACAAGGCCACACACCCATTGTATTTCCTGTCGTTTTGAAGGTTAAATATGACCTTATCTACTCTACAATTTGCGAGGTCAAAAACCATTTCTTTATTTTGGGGCTCGATGGAAACTTGATTCACCCCAACTCCTACTTTCTCTTAAAATTTGTTTCATTTCAGTAGAAATTACGTGCATTGCTTTTTGACGGCATCTAGTAACCTGGAATTAATTCTGAGGTTAACCTTACATAGACTATGTCACAAGATCCCTTGCCAGTCGCATCAAGTATTAGGTCAGAAATGTTTGTTGTTGAAATTTAAATCTTAACACAGACACATACACTCAAACAGACACACTCTCAAACACACACGACAATAGCCTGAATATCACTATATACAAACAGAAGCACAAAACCCTGCAACACTGAATGGTTTTGCCATCTGCCATGTGTAGAAATGAACAGTCAGATGATATGTGGGACATAATAGGTAAAGAGATAGTGTAGCTGTGGCAGCCGTGAGACATGGACATTATTTAATCCCTCTTGATCAGAGAGCGGTTGTTGGGAGCATTTAAGAGTTGGAAAGAGATTTAGGGTTTTTTTCTTAGGTAATTTTAGCAGAATTACATAACGAATGCATGAATTGTGAATCCGTGACGCGTGAAAAACATCGGGAGCTCACAAGTGAAGCAGGAAGGTAATCGCTGACGACTGGTGAAAGAGGAAACAAAACGAGAGCCTTACGATAAATCATGTCCTACTTCAACACCAGTGGACGTCAAAGAAGTTCCGTTAGACTACGTGTTTTAGTTTTCATTAACATTGTCGCCTTTGAAGTTCGTACGAAAAAAAGTTATATCGGGTGGGAACAATGATGTGTTTCTAAGTATCTTTAAAGGGCCATAATGAGAGAAAGCTATAAAAAATTAGAGAAAAACGAATAGGAATGGCTTACTTGTATTTCCAGGTTCCTGAACCCGAACAATAGTTAATCCTATTTATTTTTTCAATTCTGTCATATTTGGGCTGGGGCTATCCAGACCGGACACTTTAGCCTCGATAGAGTAAAAGCGTCTCATCGGAGACGCTTTTAGACTCTATCGAGGGTGATGAATTATTTTCCACCCTTCAACCCCTCTCATTCTCTCTCTCTCTCTCTCTCTCACACACACACACACACACACTCTCTCTCTCTCTCTCTCTCTCTCTCTCTCTCTATCTATCTATCTATCTATCAGAGGCAGCACATGACAAACATATGGCTACTTCTATGGAAAGTGCTTGGACAAACTATAGTCCTTGGTTCCACTAGTTCACGGCTAGGATCCGCCATGCCCCTTACGTTGTAGCAAACCACACACAATCTCTGAGTATTCCATCGGTGAGAATTAAGTTCCGCTCGAACCACTTCTCTCCGCGAAGCATTACACGCTGGAACCGACTCCCAAGAGGATGTTTCCCCGATCACTAGAATCTTAACCCGTTTACGGTTGCCCGTTATTTTCCCCTTCTATCCGTACAAACCGCCTCCTAATGTAACACTCTACAGTTGAGTACAGGGTGAACATTACTAAAGAAAGAAAGAAAGAAAGAAAGAAAGAGAACGAGAGTGAAAGCAGGAGAGATAATATTAGGTTGGTGCAAAAAAAATGACGTAATAATGTCATTTTTTGACGTATTTTTTAACGTCAAAAAACGACATTATTATGTCATTATTTTTGCACCAATCTAATATATAAATAATAGATGCAAGTATAAAATAGCTGGAATGTAAAACAAGGTCAGAGAAAAAAAAGGACAGACGGGATAGTTGTTAAAGAGAGAAATAAACGATAAAAGCGAAAGTGAAGATGCGTAAATCCATACGAGCGTGTTTTAAAAGCGATAAAAAAAGGGGACTGTATGGAAGTGCATGCTTTTAGCAGCCAAGGTTACAGAAAATAACTCGGAGTTAGAATAATGGCGCAGGGATTTAATTACTGCGTTTCACACTATAGATTGTTGTCATTAGAAAAACACTAACAGAGACAGGATGAATTGACAAGTTTTAAGAACAATTGAAAGAATGAAGTTGCATGTCGGCAATTCAATATAAGTTGATGAATTGCAGCTTCAGATCTACTACTGATGAAGCGAAGCAAAATATCCATCTGCAATTTCTTTGGGTTTGTATTCATTTATTTCTTTATATGCGCTTTAAGATTGTATTAAAAATATTTTATTTAATGGCATAAAAACCAACACACTGGTTTGCATTTTACGCATTATAGGGTCAAAAAAACTGGCGTGTCGTTGAAAATCTAGCTTTATGAACATGAGACCGGGGTTCGATTTGCCTTATTTTGATCCAACGTTCATTTGACCACTCGCTAAAGAAGATCTTCATAATCAAGCAAGTTTTTATGTCAAATCTTATTTAAACTTCTACCAATTTCCGGTCAACTTTTTTATATTGAAATGATCTAAGTTAAGATTGAAAGTACTTGAGAAAATAAAAGAAATAGCCAAAACTACGGTATCTTTCTTACTCAGTATATATATATATATATATATATATATATATATATATATATATATATATATTACGAAATTAATTAAGCCCGACAATTATTTAATGTTTTCTGTTTTTACGTTATTTTTAATAGATATAAATTATAAGATCACATGAGAAATTGAATAAAAGACTTAATCAAAGCACCTTGTCTGTCATATTTAATGAAGCTTGCATATATATATATATATATATATATATATATATATATATATATATATATATATATGTAGTTAAGTAATGAAAATTTTGGTAATCCATATAAATAATCCTAAGGAGGATGAAATCCGGAGAGCTAAATGTTAAATCAGAGCGATTAATTTAATGAAAACAGATAACTTTAAGGCTCCCTTGTTGAAAAACTTGGTAATTAAAATCATTCCTATCTTTTCCTTCCCTCTCTAATTTCGACCATGCCTGTCACACTCTCCCTCACCACTCTCTATATCATCTTACATCAACTTAATACCATCCCTCCAAAGTGTAAAAAATATATGTAAATTTGAATTCATTCTTTCTCCTGATCTGTTGAGCCAGGGAAAAAGAAATTCCCTGGGGAAATAAATTATAACCAATGGACCCTTAAAGTTGTCTGTTTTCATTTATATATATATATATATATATATATATATATATATATATATATATATATATATATATATATATAGTACTGAAATTGAATGCACTATGCTATTAAATGTTGCGATTTTATTAATCAACACTAGAAGTATCTGAAATCATTAACATATATTTTTTAAATCGTACATAATAACATATAAATAGTAAGAGGCCTTTCACGATTATCTATTTGCTCGGGTTCACGTTTTGAGCAATAATGGTTCACTACAGATGAATTGATCCAAAGTTTGTGACAAAGTTTGGATATTGGGAACAACCCAATATGCAAATTACAATTTGGAGACACCAAACTAAAGTAAATACAATAATTTAAAGATTTAGGAATATATTTTAACAGAGGACGGAAAGTGCCATAGAGTAATCGGAAAGTTTATTCGGGTAGCTAAGTATTAAGAAATAGGAAATTTCGTTACGAACAAAGACAAGACTACTGAACTGTTGTACAATATAAACCCTCCTATATGGCAATAAATGCTGGACAACCTCCTCACAAACTGTTGTGGATTCCCGGATGAAATCCGGTACCAATAAAAAACAAACGCTAAGAAGGAATATAGGAAAATAAATGTATTAACGTAATAATACAAACTGGTAATGCAGGTTAGTAGTTCCAGGAATGCGAGTTAGTAGCAATATATATATATATATATATATATATATATATATATATATATATATATATATATATATATATATTAGGATGGTGCAAAAAATAATGACGTAATAATGTCGTTTTTTGACGTATTTTTAACGTCTAAAAAACGACATTATTACGTCATTATTTTTGCACCAACCTTATATATATATATATATATATATATATATATATACAGTCTTTGGTATTGACGTATCGCTGTATGACTTCTTACTGAGTCTACGTGTTCGCTCACTGTGACTCTTTTTCGATCTCGTTCGTTCTCTCAGGTATTCACTAGCAGTAGTATATGTATACCCTGGGTGAGTCCGTTTGTGTAAAAACGGGAGAACCCCTCAACGCAAACGAAGAGAAGACTTGAAGCAGCAGAAATGTGGTTCTACAGAAGGATACTGAGAATATCATGGACGGAGCATGCGAGTAATATCGAAGGAGTAAATAGAAACAAAAGGGCATTTATACTTAACGAAAGAGAGAGTTGAAATTTTTAGGGCACATAATAAGGAAAGAGGGCTTGGAAAATGTGACACTCACTAGACGTATTGAAGGAAAAAGGAAAACAGAACTTAAGTCACCTGAAGAGCTTGTGTAAATCGTTGGCGCAACAGAGATTGAGAGAGCAAAAAGACAAAATTGGCTAAGAACTACAAAGAACAGGAAATGGTGGAGAGTCTCGATCGGCAACGTCTTGAAGGGATATGGCACCTAGAAGAAGAAATCAATTTAACTATTATATATTTATAGTAGACAGCCGTTTGTCTCGTGATATAAAGATTGCACCCTGTTTGATTAAAATCCATTCCTTTGGTAGGGAGATTGGGAGAGGGGGCCCTCCAGGGCCAGAGATCACTGTTGTCTGGAACTCAGGGAACCGGAAGAGCATTTCACAAGCAAGTGAAGAAACTCTTAGCATAGAACTTACAGTTACATCTATCCGATTCAACTGTAAATTAAGGAGACCTAGTTGCTTATCTAATCGTCATCATCGTCATTATCATCATCATCCCCTTAACTTTTGTAATCATAGTGGGGGGATCCAAATACAGAAGCCATATTGGATCTCCTGCACAACGATCTATCAACGGCAGCCATCATCAAATCTGGAATAGTCATACTTGTTCATTGTTTGACATTGTCAGACTAGTTTTCGCGTTGGCTTCCTCTCCTCCGTCCACCTTCAATGGTGCTTTGCATGATGGTCTTCTACAGGCTGTCGTACCTTTTAATATGTCCAAACCACGCCATTTTGCTAATCTAGTACTGCACTTAGATTTCTAAACTATAGATTCCCTAGCGTAGTGTTGATCTGAACAATTACCATGAAAGTATTTATAGAAAAGGCAGAGGGAAGCTACATTATGGTAGTGGGAAAGTGACTGAAGCCGAGATGCCAGGTCAGGACCAATAATATATCATAAATGTTTGACAAGACTGGCGATGGTGCTGTCCATGAAAGTTGTCGAACATTTTACAGAGTATTTTGAGTAGCACGGCCAACGCGTGTGCGGGCATTATTCTGCTGAAAAATCACATCGCCGTTTTGCAGAAAGGATTGAACAATTTCTTGACGTACTTCGAACTATCCATCGTTACTTCTATAAACACTAGAGGCGCGTGAGAGTTGTAATTTATGGCAACCCACGCAATGATGTAGGTTGGGTCCCTTTGTAGTCAGACTATGTCGCACAAGCAAACGACCATCAACTGCGGGAAGACAGAACCTACGTTTATAACTGAACCCTACATTCTATCCCCGTTTTTTTTATCTTAGGTCCGCCTCGCTCTGAATGAATACTGAATTGTTGTAATGTGTCTATTAGTTAGCTGAGCTCAGTCACTCATAGAGTAGGTCCAGCTGCAGATTATTATTGTATTGTCTCAGACGACCGCGAAATACGAATTTTGCTGTCTCCTCTCTCGTCCCATGCTACGTTCTCACATTCATACACGTTCGAGCGGGATATAACGGAATAAAAACAATTATAACCCTCCTAGTTTGTTTTGTTTTTTTTAGCTTCTTCTTTTTCTTCTATCATTCGGATTTTCTTCCCTTTTTGTATTATCGGTAATACTCAAGACGATATACAGGATTTCATTTCCAAGTTAGTTTCTTATGATTCGGCCATTATTATTTACATGAACACCCACGTATCTGTGTAACGAATCCCAAATCCAATACCGAGCGGACGCAAATTCGAATTCAGTGCTCAATCTAACTGTGAAATTTATCTTGTTTTATCTCGCATACGGTTGTTCTAAGCCCCAAATGCATTTTTCTAACTCATCAGTCGGTGAAAGAGGAGTAAGGAAATGAATGAACAAATAAACTCGGAGAAAGAATGGCGTCTTTTCGAAGACGACAATTAATCAAAACCAAACATCACATCAGAATTAAAACCACGAGATTGTTAACGAACAACGGCATATCTACTGCGCACGCGCGAAATAAAAGAAAAATATAGAAACAAGGCTGCACCGAATAGTGAATAATGAACCTCGCGCTCGTTGTGAAAACGAGACTACTGCTTAAGTGCCTAAAAGCAAAATAGGGAAATATAGACATGTTACTCCCTGAATGAACACACACATTGACATATCATCCACGCGCGTATAAGATATCCTCAGCCCTCAAAGAAAAGAAAAACAAGAAGAAAAAAATGGCGTATAAAATAGATTAAAGGAATCTACTGGGAAAAGGCAAAACATCGAAAATAAGACTTTTTGTGCGGTGAATAAATATAGAAGTAACTTCTTTTCAAACTTGAACAAAAAGAAAATTATATATATATATATAACTGGATGTGCAGGTGGTATAATGTTTAACGGAATGAGGAACTGGCGAGCCGTGTTCGAATTCGTTGCGTTCGCTTTTGCATAAATACCTCTTGGAAGGTATGAATCCATATTTTTCCCGTCCCCTCAGCTGTAGGTTAATAACACGACAGACTAGCCGTAGTTCGCAAACAATATAGTAGGACAAATGTGACACTCGGGGAGAACACAGTTGATTTGTAATTAATGTCCGCTCAGCATAGTTGCAGTATAAACCACAGTTTGGTTCTGTGGATTTTGAAGAAGCAGATCGCTATGCTCGGAAACGAGCAGATGTCCTGAAGATGAGAAAACACACTGACTTTCTGTTCGAAACAGCTTTGATGAGATTTTGCAGGATCACAAGACTTTTTATTGTTTTCTTCCTTTATTTTTTGTCAGAAATCAGATTCATTTGATGCTAACTTATTCTTATTCTTACATGAATAGACTAACTGGTAACATCATCATTATTGTTGTTTTGTCACTACGCTTCGGCCGATACGGTGCCATGCCTTCATAACTTTGAACTTTTCAGATATTCAGAGTAACCATTGTTTTCTATACTCATTTGGGGAGTGTTGTATAATGCAGATATTGCACTCAAATTTCACTCGAAACAATCAAAGGTGGTCAAGGTGCACGGTTGACATGGAAGAGGGGTACTGCCGGCCACCGAATGCAGACGTACGTGACCACACACTTACATCCGGTATTGCAAGAGTAATAATAATATTCGTCAGATGGATATACAGACAAGAAGTCTCGGAGCAGTTTCTCGGGTATCACAGACGGCGAATGTAGAGTTCGGGTGTCGGGACCTGGTGGCGATGTTTGAGGCTTACATCATAGACGGCCTGAGAGTTACTCCCGGCCACCGAATGCAGAAGTACGTGACCACACACTTACATCCGGTATTGAATAAGAATATTCGTCAGATGGGCATACAAGAAGACGGGCTGAGGGTAACTGATTAAATTATGGAGTGTATAAAATGTTTTATAATGAATATTCAAGTCCCGTGCTCTCATTTAATCGGCACACCACTTAATTACATTTGCTGTATCGCCTGCTATCATTCCGCCCATCCGATCTGCGGCCTTCCTAGCGCTAGATAGATTGTTATGGTAAAGTATTGCCATTAATCTGTGAATTATTAGAATTAATATTCTTTCTTTTGTTGTTGCTGTATTGACCAATAAGTTTCAGTCCATTCTTCGTGTTAGGCAATCATCAATTAGAATCACATATATTGTAGATTTTTTTAGGGTTTGTAGCTTTCAGTGTCAGCTAATCTGAATTCAAAACGGTGGAGAAAGCAACGGTAAACCACTCCACTATCTTTCCTAAGATGTCGTGGTCTTTCATAGATAATAAAGAAACCTGCCGTGAACGAATATCACCAAGATCCTGAAGAAACATCGCTTTAAAAATAAAATTATTATTACAGTATTCCTTAATTCCTCCAGCCCAGGATTTCACAGGTAGGACCTACTACGCTGTGTTTAGGGCGGCAAACTAGATATGATTGAAAGGCGTTACTACAAGTAACGGCGTCTACGGCCCCGAATATAACGAGCATTTTTGAAAGTGATAACGAGCTTTCGCTTGGCATAGCAAAAGTGACAAGCGAAGCCGTCCAATATCACAAAAGTATCCCTCTGTCTTGAATGGCTCCCGAGCCTTTTACAGGGTGAAAATCATTTTTAAAAAACTCCCGAGAGGGTGCTTCCCTGACAACTAAAATAGTGGTCTCTAAGTTCAGGGCCAACCGAGATCTATCCTACACATACTCATAATATACATTTCTTACTTCCTCTTTTCCCCCTCCCTTACAACAATCTCACACAGTAACTCTCTACCTTGAGTGGCCCTTGTGCCATGTATTGTGTAAATTAACATTTAAAACAAAAATGTAACATTGCATCAGACAACTGACAAGGTGTAGAGAGCATATAACCAAAATACCACCACAAAGATACTAGTCCCAATAATTCGTCCTGGGTAAGACGATAAACTACTTCCAACAGCAAGGCCACTGATTAGAATGTTTTAAGGATCAAGGAACCACTTCTTAATTGCTGGTTTTCCCAGGTCCACCCTGACCCGGAGTGGTAGCACCTGTTAGGGTCCCAACTATGGGCAAATAGATAAACCTCCAAACTGGGGTCAACGCACTATGAAAGTGTAAAAATAGGCTACATTTTTGTTAAAGATTATTACCAGCAGTAGATAGTTTTCTAAAGTTTACCAGTAATACATTTTTGAAGAAAAAACAATTTGTAGCATTACATTTTTGGAAAAAGTATTACCAGCAATAAAAAAAATCTAGCTGGCATATGACATGTGGCATATCAACTTCGATGGGCTAAATAGGCGAAGCTGATATGCCACAAAACAAAACAAACCAAACCAAATAATTTACGGGATAAAAATATTTATTTTATGCCATAAATTCACAATTTTATCAGAATAATTTTCTGCGCTAACTGCATTGAAAAATAAAAAATCTAGTGACCCTGGGTGCTGAATAGAATTCATCAACTGTCCAAAAAAAGAAATAATCTTTTTGTTGGTCAACTTGGCATATGTGGAAATGACAAGGCAGACTCAAAAGAAAATAGAGCAATGAAAGACAGAATAACACACATGAAAATACCATACACTGATTATAGAACTGTTGTCAATAAAATGATCTCAAATAAATGACAAAACCAATGGGATACCCTCACTAATAACATACTTCTGAACATTAAACCCACCATTAGAGAATGAAACACAAAATACAATAACAATAGAAGAGAACAGACAGTGTTGACACGCCTTCACATAGGACACACGTACATCATCCATCTCCATTTACAAGAGCGTACAGAAGCTCCAGCATGCACTACACACCAAGAGAGATTTACAGTAAAACATATATTGCTGGATTGGGCAGACTTTGACCTAGCTTGAGCAAAACATTATCAAGAGAACAATTTGAAAGACCTTTTCAACAAAACAAAACCATCCAAGATATTACATTTTCTAAGAGAAGCAAGAATATGAGGAACTGGACAATGATATTCCATCTATATGCACCTATACAACATTTAGTCCTGTACCAAACTTATTCTACAAGGAATGATTATTTTATTTCTACAAATTTATTCTAAAACTTTGTCGGTATTAAATGACCCATTGAAGTTGATGTGCCATAAAACAAAACAAACAAGATGGAGATGGTCATGGCTCTCCACAGTACCCATTTCATTAACATGTGTGAATTGACGTGATTTCTTGGAAAATATGAGGGTTTCCCATTGCCTGCTCCATAGTTTTTGTTTCAGGGTTTTCCTTCTAAATTGGCTACCATATTAGACAAGAGATCACAGTCTGTTTTGCTATTTAAACCCATAGGTGAAGGAAAATATATAGGTTCATGCCTTTGCTATAGACTGAAAGTGAATGCAACAGAATTTGAACTCTACCTGCTGATTCCACTAAGAAGAAAATGACTCTACCTGCCCTTCCATGTGAAAATATCAGAAAACATGAGGAAGTCTAGAGAGGAACCTCAGGAGATGCGTGATCATGCCTCTCTACAACGTCCTATACCGTTTCATGTAAAAATCAGTAATGGTCTTCTTCCTATCGATCCTAGCTGCCATTGTGTCATCCATTTAAACAAACTAATTAGGTAGGCTAATCAATGTTTTTCTCTGTTTCTCTTGCCTCTAATATATCCTCTAAGTGTCAAGCCCCCCTTTTTTTTCATTATGCGTCCCAGAAGCCTCACCGACTCTTTCTGATTTTTAGTATACATCTACGTATTTTCCCTTCCTTCTTACTCACATGTCCTGCCCATATCCTTCTTAATATTCTTTTTGTAGAACCACTTCTCTGTTGCTTTAAGTCTCCTCTTCCTCTGTGACGAAAATGTCCGGCATTCACTACAGTATAGGAGGAATGATATGGTATAGTTCAGTAATATTTTCTCTATTTCTAATGACATTTTCCGTTTTTTTTTTTTAATGTTCTGTTCAGCTTTTGCAAGGCATATTTCCCTATTCCAATGTGCTTGGATTTCTTTGTTATATTGTCTGACTTTTGCTAAAACATTTCCGAGATATTTTAATTACTGTACCAGATAGATTCTGACGTCTCCAATTTGTAGCTTTGCATCTTTCATCCTCCACAGAAATATAACAATACCCATGGCACTAAGCCATGACAAAATAAAAAGAGGAGCCAGCTGCTGAATGAGAGTTAATTTGATTGGTGGATTTTATAACATGCCAGGCATTATGGAGGGTTACATTAGAATTTTTCTGTGAGGCACCCAGTAAGGATTAAACTCAGTACTCAGCAGTAATAGTCAACCTGATCCTTGCTAACAATTAATACATGTTAAAACGTCTAGAACTGATTTTACTATGAAAATGTATTGGGAATGATTTTAACATGGAGGTACATTGCAAATGATTTTACTATGAAAAATCATTGAAAATTATTTTAGTATGAAAATGCATTGGAAATGATTTTACTATGAAATTACATTGGAAATGATTTTACTATGAAAATGTATTGAAAATGATTTTACATTGAAAATGCATTGCAAATGATTTTAATATGAAAATAGCCAACCTGATCCTTGCTAACCATTAATACATGCTAAGACGTCTGGAACTGATTTTACTATGAAAATGTATTGGAAATTATTTTAGTATCAAAATGCATTGGCAATGTTTTTAATATGAAAATGCACTGGAAATTATTTTACATTGAAAATAGTTTGCTAATGATTTTACTATAAAAATCCATTGGAAGTGATCTTACATTGAAAATTCTTTTCTAATGATTTTACTATTTTACTATGAAAATGCATTGGGAATTATTTTTGTATGAAAATGCACTAGAAACGACTTTACTATGAAAATACATTACAAATGATTTCACATTGAAAATTCATTTGAAATTATTTTATAAGTAATTTCACTGGAAATTATTTTGTCCTGAAAATGGATTTACAATGAAAATGCTTTCCATTGTTTTTACTTTAAAATGCATTGCCTCTAATTTTAGTTTAGCTTGGTAAATTTAATGACATATCAGCCCATGTAATGGTTTGACGTCCACTAAAGGTCAAACTCCATTGTCTGTGGTCATGGGCCACATATAACCCTCAGTAATTCTTATTGCAAGTTCAGGTGCTTGGCTTAGAATTGGTGAATTATACATTATATTTTGTAATACCATGTTGTTCCAAGACCTAAGCGATTGTGACCCTCCACATAGTCATTTTATGATCTGTAGAGAGTCATTTCTTGGGAATTCCAAGCCATACTTATGAGAGAGAATCATATTTAATGCCTAAATAAAAAACGAGGAGCAGGGAAAGTGATGCCTTTTCAAATACTCTATGTGTAAAAGTGAATGATAAGCTGGATGAGGAGGGTGTTCAAATTCGATATTACTGGATTCGAACCATGATCGCTAGAATCAGTGTGAAAGTATCATTTATCTGCAAATCAACACCAAAAGTTAATCCGCATAAAGCACGTTGTCTTGGGGGACTTGATGGTATCCCTAAAATTGTCCTTAACAAATGTGACCCTGAACTGATCTCTGTTACCTCCAATTTCTACTGTAGTACCTCTTCTGTAGTACCTGATTTTAAAAACTCTGTCGAACTTTCTGATCCTTCAATCTATCAACCTCTTAGTCTTCTAAGACAGTTTGGTATATCACTAGAGGTTCTAATCAACTTTGAATTAGTTAAGCATCTTACCTTGCCAAGTCTTCTTCCAGACAAATAATATGGCTTTCACTTCTCAAGGTCAATCACTGATGTGCCGACACTTTTTGCTTCTTTTTCTTCACAAATTGAAGTGTTATGGTGTTTCTAGCTGTTTCTTTGTTCTGATTCAATCTGTCTTGTCAAAGTGAAAGTTTGAAAACTTATAGTGAAAGTTGTCTTGAATGGCCACTCCTCTAGATAATCTGACCTTCCTGATCTGATCAATTCATAATACCCAGCACTTGAAGCACTGGATTTTACACATATTGGTGATCTGAAGACATACCCACCAAACAGGTGTTTTTATATCACCAATATTCATAAAACCTGTACTTAAAGAATTTAAAATCCAAACATGTGCAAGTGACTTAACATTTACTTCCAACATTCATTATATCTATCCTACAATTACATATCATAATAAACTCAATTTATAAAATACACTTACTAGGGTGGGCTGAAATGTTCATAGGCTAATGAATGCTAGAGCTGTGAAATCTTGTATGCATTAATTTCAATTCTTCTTATTAATAAGTGCATTGTTCTTTTCCAGGGACAAGGATAGGCTGAAAAGTCCAGAGGCTGACTATGAAGGATTGATGCCAGAGCTGTGAAATCTTGCATGCATCAATTTCAACCCTTCTTATTAATAACATTATTGTTTCCTCTCGAGATAAACTGACATCTGACTGTTCAAAGACTTCTGAAGTAACTAGTAATGACTTCTCTTGAAAATGGACAACATTATATATATATATATATATTTATTAAAGACATTTTTTATGTTTAACGTTCTTTTTATAGATACAAGTATTTAAGTAAATGCTCTGTTTATAATAAACAGTATTAAATAACATTTACCGGCCTGAATGTCCGAGAAATTTTCATAGAAAATATTCGTCCTTTGACAGGATTCGAACCTGCATCCTATACGGAACCGCCATTTATCCGGGCGTGCCTAACCGATTCGGCCACAAATTTCTATGAAAATTTCTCGGACATTCAGGCCGGTAAATGTTATTTAATACTGTTTATTATAAACAGAGCATTTACTTAAATACGTGTATCTATAAAAAGAACGTTAAACATAAAAAATGTCTTTAATAAATAAATTGTCGGACTTTGTCCATTTCTTAATATATATATATATATATATATATATATATATATATATATATATATATATATATATATATATATATATATATATATATATATAAGACTCTGAATTAATTCGGCTAGATATTGAAAAAAAAATTCTAAAATCCACAGCACCCCTTGTTCGTTCACATCTGTAGTCGTACGAACATAACAAATTTAGTCCCATGAAGTCCTGAAGGGCGTAATATGTCACAAGTAAACGTTTCCCACTTTGTTGTACAATTTACCTGTATTTAGAATTCTGCACAAGTTAGTTCCAATTCTATATTCCCCACTTCTGTTTAAGCCAGAATAGCTTTTTGTGCAAGTTAATTTTAAAGGTAGCTATCTTTGTCTTTTCTGCATCAGCTAAGCAATTTCCGCTGTCCTCAAGATTTGAACAGCTCTCAGAAGAAATTGCTCAAGGTCATTCTTGTGACAGATTTCAATTTTTACTCTCTTCTATCGCGCCTGCTTCCCATAGCCTTTCTGTTACATTTGCTTTGGGCTCAAGGAACAGGAAGTCATTACGGATTCTTCATATTTGGTATTTTGGCAATTTTACCATTTCTTTCCATTACTCGCGCATATTTTTCCAGGTTCTCTGTGAATGGAACGATGCGAAAATGCTGAAAAAGAATAACGTTAGAAATAAGACAAATTGAACATTTTCGACAGCTGGTGAACT
>OZ010574.1:59500251-59515251 GCA_963932145.1 Acanthosepion lycidas | reverse complement strand
TTGAAATCATAACAAAAGAAAAACGTCTTGGACTGATTCCTAGAAACTTGCACGCCATTATTACGAAAGAAAACGCTTAGTTGTCGCTAAGTAATGCACCTACACCAGCAAAAATATTTTTAATGGATAATCGTTTATGACGTTGATTTCGAAGTATATTGCTTATGTAAGACTTCAGTCGTTTGAAGGTTATTAATGTTATGAGAAAATTCACATGTATAGGTGTAGATAAATGATTAGATGTGTGTATTAAATGAAAGTAGATATTTATAAAATACAAACTGGTGTCGAAAATTTGTCAAACGGTGCATGACGTGTTTCTGTCGTTCAACTGAAATTGGCGTAGAGTTAACGGTTACTAGTGTTACCCAGTCTATGAAGAAATCCATTCCTAAGTCGTAAAAACTTATATAAATATTATAAAGATTTTTAATCACGCCTATATATATATATATATATATATATATATATATATATATATATATATATATATATATATATATATATATATACACGAGGGTCATTCAATAAATAAGGTGAGTTTTTCGGTATAAGGACTTTTTCTATACAGATAGAAGCTTACTTTTTTTTATCTTTCAACATAGTCTCCTAGCACTGTCACACACTTTTCCCATCTGTGCACAAGTTTCCGTATTCCCTCAGCGTGAAAATCTTTGGACTGATGCCTCAGCCAGTCGTTCAAAACACTTTTGACTTCATCGTCACTTTTAAACTTCGTGCCTCTCGTGAACGCTTTCAAGGGACCAAACAGGTGAAAGTCTGAAGGGGCAAAGTCTTGGCTGCAAGGGGGATGAGGGAGCAGTTCCCAGCCCAGCTCGTTGATGGTCTGCACCGTTTGGGCTGCTGCGTGAGGTCTTGCGTTGTCATGATGCAAGATGACTCCTTCTGACTGATGACCCCTGCGTTTGTTCTTTATGTCTTTCTTGACCTGCCTCAGCAGTTCACAGTAGTTCTTCTGTCAGACTGAATGAGGTCATTGACTGATTCGATCACCTCTGGAGACCTCACTTCTGTAGGCCTCCCAGACCTGTCTTCATCCTCAACACTGCTCCGTCCTTCTTTAAACAATTTAGCCCACTTGTAGACATTTTTTGGTTGAAATATGTGGCACCATACACAGTTGACATTCTCCTATAAATTTCAACTGGTTTGCACCCTTCAGCAACCAAAAACTTGATAACTGACCGCTGTTCAATCCTGGAGCATGCTTCTTGGTCGGCCATCTCTGTTAATCGCCAAAACTCTCAAAGTTTTTTTTTAATCTGCAAAAGAAATTAAATTCATGTGAAAAAGAAGTAAAACAAAAAAAAAATAAAATAAAAATGTAAGCTTCTATCTGTATTAGAAGTCCTTATACCGAAAAATTCACCTTATTTATTGAATGAACCTCGTTTATATATATATGTATGCATGTATGTTTGTATGTATGTTTATATATATTCGATGTATAAGGCTCAAGCATCTAAGATCCTAGGAACCGACAGCCAGCCACCAGCACATTTGATTTGATTATAGTGGTGAAGGTTTTGTGCAGAACCAACCACACTTTTTGAAAGGCCGGATATAGAGACCTGGTGCACTACTATAACAGGTTTTAAATTCAGAGTTGTTCTTCTTCTAGACCAGTTGCCCACCAAGGCGAAAGAAACCAGTCTGTCCTGCTATTTGCCCATATCTGGAGGTAGAAGAGGACTCATATATTTCCCAATGGTATTAGCACGTACGTGAATGTAATGAATTCGACTGCATATCCAGAACATCCAGAATGAATATTATTGGTAACTTTGTAGCGGACCCGGTAGCATGCAGTGCTGGCCGCGCTTTTCTCTGACGTCACGGACGAACAGCGTTTTCAAGTCAGTCGCGGCTTGTTTCCTGAAGTAGAAGGACGACTCATTTATTTCGCGCCCCATTACCCATACGCGGACCGGAATATCTTAACTAACCAAAATTTCCTAGTGATTCCTTGGCTCATCATGCCGAATAATTTTCCTGTGATTTGCAACTTGTCTTCGAACAACTTGCTTGAACTTTCCTCCGTTTTCAGCAAGTGAGAGCGACTAATCTTGCTGCCAAGGCTCCTTCACCGAAACTTAGTCGTCTTTTCTATGTGTTGGACACACGTAATAATTTACGTTTTTTGGTTGACACCGGCGCTGCCATCAGTATGTTACCAGTTAGTAATAAAGCAGGTCTAAAGCCTTATCAGCTTCGCTTGCAAGCAGCGAATGGCTCCTGCATAAACACCTACGGTACTAAGACCCTTACCTTGAATATAGGTATGCGTAGGGATTTCACTGTTGCCGAAGTTCAAATGCCGATATTAGGTGCCAATTTTCTGGCACACTTTGATCTTGCCGTTCGAATGAACAACCATTCTTTAACGGATAACCTGACTAATCTATGTGTTGTTGGAACCTACTCCAAACATACCACTACTGGCATCACCGTGGCAACTTGCCATAGTAAGGAGTATTTGGACATTTTGAATCACTACCAGGACCTCCTGCGTCCTGCTGGGTCTATTGATTCGACCAGACACCAGACACAGCATTTTAAGACCACTGGTCAACCTGCCTTTTCCCGTCCTCGTCGTTTAGCACCTCTTAGGTTGAAATTTGCTAAGAAAGCTTTCGACGACTTGTTACGAGATGGTGTTATTCGTCCGTCCGACAGCCCCTACGCTTCTCCCCTGCATTTGGTACCTAAGCCTGGAAAAGATGAATTTCGAATTTGCGTGGATTATAGGAAGTTGAATTCCGTCACTATCCGGGATCGTTATCCGCTTCCCCATCTCCACGATTTCGCTTCCGGCTTACAAGATGCGAAGATTTTTACTAAGATAAATCTCGCAAAAGCATATTATCAGGTACCGGTAGCTGCTGTTGATATCCCAAAGACGGCTGTCACTACGCCCTTTGGTTTGTTTGAATTTTTGAAAATGCCTTTCGGCCTATGCAACGCGGCACAGACCTTTCAACGTCTTATGGACGAAGTCTTTCGTGGACTCCCTTTCGTTTTCGACTACATTGACGATATTTTGATAGCTAGTGAGGACGCTGCCTCTCATAAGCGTCATTTGCACGAGGTTTTTCAACGTTTGTCTCATTATGGGTTCCGTTTGAACCTTGACAAATGTGTTTTTGGATCGGACCACATGGAATTTTTAGGCCATCATATTGATGCTAACGGAATCTCTCCTGTGGCCGATAAGATTAAAGCTATCACAGATTTTCCCGTCCCTGTTTCCATTAAACAGTTGAGACGTTTTCTAGGGATGATTAATTTCTACCGAAGATTTATTCCTAAGTGTTCTGATGTTCTAACTCCACTTACCAACCTTCTACAAAAAAGAAACAAAGCGATCACTCTGGAGAATGACGCCTTGGATGCCTTTCGAGCAGCTAAAACCGCTCTGAGCAACTTTTCTAAGCTTAGTTTCTTAGAGGACGATCCTCAGTCAGATATTTACCTGACCACCGACGCCAGCGAATCTGCAATAGGCGCAGTCATTGAACAAGTTCGTGCCTCTCAAAGTAGACCATAGCATTCTTTTCTGCTAAGCTTTCTCCTGAACAGTCACGCTATAGTACCTTCTATGAACTGCTAGCTATCTTTCGTGCAGTTAAACACTTTAGACATCTACTTGAAGGTCGGTCTTTTGTCATCTAAACCTTTAACCACCATTATGTCTACTAGTTCAGACAAATACACATCGAGAGAGATCCGTTACCTGGATTACATTTCTCAATTTACCACTGATATTAGGTACATTAAGGGTACGAATAACACTGTCGCCGATGCCCTATATCGTACTGACATGTTTGTTATGAATACTGATGCGCTCAGCCAAGAATTGATCGCCGACGAACAGGAGGCGGACATAACTCTGAAGCATGTGTTATCTGACACTTCTTTGGAACTTCAGAAATGTCCAGCTCCTTTTAGCAACAATGTCCTATACTGCGATGTAAAGTCGAACATCCCGTTCTGTGTCAACCCAACTGTCTTCTCGACTGAGCAATGGTGAGAGGAAAAATCATTCAAACCTTCAATAATGGTACCAACATTCAGATTCTGGATCCCATCTTGAAAGAACATTCAGAAACCATCAAGAGAACGGTGAATAAGTTTAAAAAAAGACAGTAAAGAGGGAAACAGGAAGTCACAACAGGAAAAGGGGTGATCATTTCAACTTAGAACTAAAGAGATCACATAGAAAAGATCCAACTCAATCCATAAGAGGTTTAGCAAGTGAGAGAGAAGTTTCAGTTATAACAGTTCAAAGAGCAGTGAAAAAAGACTTGAAAATGAAATCGTAAGTGAAACGTGTGAGGTACCTTGTGTTACGGTTTTTTGGATATATATATATGACTAGTGAGCCAACCCAGATGACTCAACTTCCTTTATAGTCTAACAATAGAAGGTTGACCAACCAGAAGCCGCAGAACATTGTATTCATCGTGTATAAAGGCGGCCATCTTTGTTCAGCCTACCGGAAGGACCAGTGCGAACAGGCGAAGATGATAGAAGGAACAACTACGCTCTGCTACCATCAGTGAGAACAGGCGAAGATGATACAAGGAAGAACTACGCTCTGCTAAGGATATCCACCGTAGACCTGAACTACGATTTCCTACTATATCCGAATTATTCACTGCCAACCTCTGGATTCTATACTCGAAGACGACCGTCACGAAAATGTCTAACACCTTGTTACTCCAGGACTGAAGGTTAGAAGGTTAGAGGCCGAAGATCATCTGGAATAATTTTGAAAATGATTCCGGAATATATATATATATATATATATATATATATATATATATATATATATATATTGGAACTTTATTTAAATCCTTCATGAGTTTCCGATCCTTAGCTATGATTAATTAATGATGAACATGTCATTTTCGTGTATGATCGATTTCATCACGATTCTTCTGTTAAGCTTGGAGAGTAATTATACATTCTTATTGCTTAACAATAGTGTTATAAATACCTCGGAGAATTCCCGTAAGATATTTTTTTAAGCTTAGCGCCCCGAGCAAGGCATGAAGCCACTAGGATACAGGGGGGGTTGCAGAAGATTGGTAGCAAGAGCAGATAGGAGTGATAGAAGAAAGAATGAAGGGAAGGGTAGTGTGTAGGTCAAGGTAACTGGAGATGTCGATTGACATTACATTTGAATAGTTGGAGATTATAGCTATCAGGGAAACAGTAATTGGGAAGAGTGTATGAAGCTATTGGAGTAGAAGAGACGGCTACATTTTAAAGTTTCTACAGTGTAAGGGTGAGAGCGGGATGCCAGCCTCGTAAGACGCTTGTATTCATGGAGACTGGGGACCAGGGAAAGCATCTCATCGGAGCAATTGCCATGAAAATATTTGTAGAAGAGACAGAGAGAGGCGACGGCGCGTCTGTGAGATAGTGGCTGTAGGCGAGACGCCAGATCAGGGCCAATCACATTACATATCCGTCTCTGGATCTTGTCAAGAACTCCGAGGTAAACAGAAGGTGCCCCAGACCATATATGGCAGCAATGCTCCATGCAAGGGAGAATGGTCGATTTGTATATTTGAAGTATCGATTCAGGGGAGAAAAATTTCCGGGCGCGGCACAGGGAGCCAACTTTCCTCGCGGTGGACGATGCAATTGACTCAATGTATTTGTTCCATCTCAGGTCAGCAGTCAACGTGAGACCGAGCAGACGCAGGGAGTCACTCTCAAGAAGTTGACTATCAGACATTCTAATGGGGGCAGGTAAGGATATCTATGGTGGTTAATGGAGAGTAGTTTAGTTTTTGAGGCGTTAAATTTGACCATCCAATTGTTGCCCCAGTTAACAACCGATTGGAGGTCTATTTCAAGACGCGCGGCCAGGTTAGTTTTGACCGTGACACTAGATTTGGTTTTGAGGCAGGAGTAAATTGTAGTGTCGTCCGCGTAGATGCCAACTTGGGAACCTATGGCGTCAGGAAGGTCGTTGATGAAAATAAGGAAAAGTGTGGGGCCAAGGATGGAGCCTTGGGGAACACCTGCGTTCGTGGGATAGGAACTGGAGGAGAAACCGTTGAGAACGACCTTCAATTCTCGGTTTGACAGGAATGATTGTATTAGATCAAACAGTCGACCAGTAATACCGTAACCCTGGAGCTTACGAAGAAGGCCGGCATGCCAAACCCTATCAAACGCTTTGGAGATATCTAGGGCCACGGCACGAGCCTCACCATTATTTTGAAGTGCTTGGTAGACGGTTTCAATGATGGCCGTAAGCACGTCAGCTGTAGAACGGGCGTAGCGGAAACCATATTGCTTGTCTGAGAGAAGGTCGTCTGTGGTAAGGTGGTTAACCACTTCTGCGTTGATTAGGGCTTCGAAGACTTTGCCGAAGAGTGCTAGGAGACTAATAGGACGGTAATTAGCGGGGTCAGAGGGGTCTCCAGAGTTCTTAAAGACAGGAACAATGGATGAGGACTTCCAGCGGTCAGGAAAGCAGGATTCCTTGAGGCAGTAATTATACAGTTTAGAGAGCGCGGGTGCTAGCCCAGGCGCGCATTTCTTCAAGACAATGGCTGGTATGCCGTCTCCACCACTAGCCTTGTGGGGGTCTAATTTGGAGATAATACCCAGTACTGATGACGGGGTTATGCGTAAGCCGCTCAATAGGACCTCAGTTCTTTGAGAGAAGTCAGGTATGGGTACACCGGTGGAGTCAAGCGTCGAGTTATATGAGAACTTCCGAGCAAGGCATTCAGCCTTGTCGGTTGAGGAGGCCAAGACCTCGAACTGGTTGAATAAAGGAGGTATGGAGGGTTTTCTATTGTTCAGGACACTCTTGCAGAACCGCCAATAATCTTTGGAGCCAAATTTGCGAGATGCAATACACCCCCTCATCCGAGCAGCAAATATTGTCTTAGCTTCGTTGAGGACACGCTTGCACTCGCTACGAGTGGAGGCAAAGAGACGTCTATTGCAGTCCGACATGTCACTACGAAATATGCGAAAGAAGTGGTTCCTATGGGCAATGGCGGCTGAGCAAGCAGCGGAGAACCAAGGGGACGAGTGCGACTTGACCTTAAATTTCCTTGAGGTTATGAAAGCGTCGATTCCAGCTTTAACCCAGGATGAGACCTCAGAAGCACATTCATGGACAGGGAGTGTAAAGACAACATCCCAGGGGACATCGCGGAAGAAGTCACGGAACGAGTCCCAATCCGATCGTTGGTAGTAGAACGAGGTTCTTTGAGGGGTGTGGAGTTACAGGAAATGTTAACAGATACCACGGCATGGTCAGAGTTACCAAGAGGGCAGAGCTGTGTGGCGCTACAGGATTCGGAGATGGAGGTAAAACACAGATCTAGAAGGGAGGCCTTATCTGCCAGGTTGGGGGCAAAACGCGTGGGGAAATTGACTATCTGCGTGAGGGATTGAGAAGTTAAGTGTTTGAATCCCAGCCCGGTCAGTAGTAGCATTCTCGAGCCACTTGGTATGATGGGCGTTAAAGTCACCAAACACGAATATGTGAGCAAACGGGTGGAGAGAGAGAGGGCCTTGTCTATACTGTCCGATATGCTGTCGAGTATCCCGCAGTCTTGAGAGGATGGAGAGCGATAGAGGAAGAAGAGATAGCTTACGGCATTGAGGAGAGATAGTCGAAGACACATGTACAAATGGTCTGGTGATTCGAGAGACAACTCTCTGGCCAGGGGGAGATGATCCTTGACATAGACACCAAGGCCGTGCATGTGGGTTAGAGAGTCTTTCCTGAGGATAGGAAGGTAGCCGGGGATCGAGAGATCAGAGGAGGGAATAGACGGGACAAGGTTTGTCTCGCACAGGGCCATTATATCCGGGCTGTTTGCAGTGAGGAAAGATTCCATATTGCAGAAATTTGTTCTAATGTGACATTAGAACAAATGTTGTTGAACGAAATGTTGAAGGGTTTAGGTGATTTTTGAGTGGCTGGTTTAGGTTTACTTTTTTATTTAATCATTTCTAAGATACGACGGTTCAAAGCTTAATCTAACAATAGGACAATTTTGCTGTTATCCGATTTGGACATTTTTGCTGTTACACCTGGTATATTGAGGTGCAGAATTAACTTCAACTCGAAATTAATTTCAACCCGGAACTAATTTCAACTCGGAACTAAGTGTTAGGGTTAGTGTTAGAGGTTTTTAAATCGAGTTGAAATTATTTTCGAGTTGAAATTAGATCTGTCACTCGGTATATTCACTAAGGATCGGAGTATGTTGTTAAGATATACAGGATGCAATGAATAAATTGTCGTTTAAATGATTCAAAAATGAAAATAACACTGACATCTCATTTTAACAGATATATTTACCAAAATTACACAAAAATATCTTGAAATACTAATGAGTAAATTTATTCAATAAAATCGCTATTGGCTTCAACCACGGCCTCCGAACGACTCTGGAATCTCCTGCAACTCTTCTGGACGGTCTCCTGTTTAAGTTGGTGAATGCTACCATAATCATTGCCTTCAGTTCCTCTTTGGTGCTACAAGGAGTTTTGTTTACATGTCACTCAATTACGTCTCACGCATAATCAAAGGGGTTGCAGTCTGGGGAGTTAGGTGACCAGATGTTAGGAGTGACGTGGTCTCAGATATTGACTGACAGCCATGATTGGGTTCTCCTGTTTGTGTGGCATGATGCAGAGTCCTGTTACCACATATAGGTTCTTCCAGCAGCCACTCCCTTGACTCAGCACTATCTCCTCAACGGGCTTAATGTAGGCCTCCGTGTTGAGTCTGAGGCCATCACCAACAAATTCAAGAGTTCTTTTCTTATCAGCACGATCAGAGTAAATTTTCTGAGCTGCCGTACCTTCGTAATCATCATTAGACTGATCTAACTCTTTCCAAATCCTCTGCACTCTCCTCGGCTTGACACTCTGTAACGTTCGTATTGGAGCTTTTGGCGCGAATGAATTGCGTCATGGCGTACTTTTTTCTCGTAGACAGTGTCCAACTGACGCTACTATACTGTGCAGTCGACAAAATCAAAAACAAACAATGCGCATGCGCAAAATTAAAAATATAATATGGCGACAATTTACCCATCGCACCCTGTATAGAAACTTGCATATATATTGATATATAGAAACAGACTAGAATAGAAACGTCGACTCTGTAAGTCATGGAAATATCAGGTGCTGTAAGTTTAGGTGGGCGGGAGGTGTAATGGCTCAGAATTGTTAATCGGAGAGCCGAGTTCCAATTCCAGTTGGGTTCGTTATATCTATTTACGCGCAAATACCCTTGGGAAAGGTATGAATCTACCTCTTCTCCCCCAGCTATGGGTTAATTAGAAAGAATTATTATTATTTTCCCAAAGTAAAAATAAATTGTAAAATAAAATTGTGTATAAAATATTTAGATTTCGGCATTAAATTATCTGCAAAGTGTTGATATGCCACTAAGCGAAAACAACCCACAAACCAACTAGAATAGAAAGAAAGAAAATAGAAAGAAAGAAAGAAAGAAAGAAAGAAAAGAGTGAGTGTAATAGCAACAGACTTGTGTTGACATACTGAGAGAAATGAACAGATGAAAGTAGACATATTGCAGCAACCATTAGTACAAGAAACAGTCTACGCATGCGCTCACGTCCTTATTTCAATTGGCATTGATATATTGAGTTATGCAATTCAACGTCCGTTTATGTATTTATTTGTAAGCTAAGCAATTACTCTATTCGCATTACTATCTTCTTTTTTCTGACATTTCTTTTAGTTTCATCAATTCTTACGAAGTGGGCAGATGGACATTTATTGAGAGATGCAAATATTTACGAGAATTTTGATTCAATTTCCTCACACAAATTTGATTGTGAAAAAAAAATGTTCTAAAATTCAATAAAATTGATTAATAATTATCACCGAAAAATGTCGCCCATTCGTAATTTTTAACTTTGCTCCGGATTTATAATTATTTCTAACACAAATTGGCGTTAAGAATACAGCAAACACACGCACGCACATATATATATTTAAAGTTTAAGAAACAGCAGATATTTTTATATATAGTGTTCAATATAAAAAAAAAACCATTAAAATAATATTAAAAATAGAAAGTTAATGATATTATATGAAAATATTACTTAACTTTTAAATATCAATTTCATCCCGACATCGATATTTCTAGGTAAAATTTCCAGTCTTCAGGAGTTATGGTTTTAAACGGTATTTCTAATTTTCCCTAAAACTGAAAATACCGTTTAAAACCACAACCCGTGAAGACTGGAAATTTTACCAAGAAACATCGATGTCGAGATGAAACTGATATTTAAAAGTTAAGTAATCTTTATATATATATATATATATATATATATATATATATATATATATATATATATATATATATATATATATATATATATATAATTAATAAAAATAAAAGGTTTGCTACTTATCTGATTGATGTTACCTTCAGCATACCGACTCCAGAGTTTCATAGACGGGTTCTCCAGGTATCACTCCGTACGAGGTTTGATAAAAAATATCGGGACTGTTGAATGGTAACGGATCGAAAGTACGCATGGCGAAGCCGCTTAGCACAGGTTGACCTTGAGCATACACGCTAAGTTATAACTTTCTCATTTACTTTTATATTCTTTAAAGCAGTGCTTGGAAGGAGTGTGTGTAGAGTGTGGTCGTCTCACCACACCACAGGAGTTCTATCAATGACTGTTGCCTGTGCAGCAGTTTTTAGCGAAGGACAACATTCGCCATGTCCGACAACCATCGTATTCCGCCCCCTACGACTTCTTCTTCTTCAAAAATCAAATCCTACTTGAAATAAACAAGAATTCAAGACTACGAAGAAATCCAATATAATGCGGCGATGTAATTGTTCGCTATCCACATAAAAGTAGTTCCAGGAATGCTTCCATCAATGGAAACGACTCTGAATAAATTGTGACTTCAGAAAGGGACTACTTCGAAGGAAATTAAATACCGAATTGTTTTTTATTGTAGTTTTCTTTTTATAGCACTGGTTCCTATACTTTTTGATCAAACCTAGCATATATATATATATATATATATATATATATATATATATATATATATATATATATATTAAGACATTTTTATGTTTATACATTCTTTTTATAGATACAAATATTTAAGTAAATGCTATGTTTTATAATAAACAGTATTAAACAACATTTACCGGCCTGAATGTCCGAGAAATTTTCATAGAAAATATTCGTCCTCCGACAGGATTCGAACCTGTATCCTATACGGAACCGTCATTTAACTTGACGTGCCTTATATATATATATATATATATATATATATATATATATATATATATATATATATATATATATATATATATATATATATATATATATATATATATATATATATATATATATATATATATATATATATATATATATATATATATATATATATATATATATATGACGTGAATTATATATATATATATATATATATATACACATATATATATATATATATATATATATATATATACAATGCTGCGCAAAAGTAAACCCCTAATATAATATTTTTTTAAATTATCTCATTTTTCCAGATAATTAATAAATCTTAATTAAACTATATATTCATTAACAATAAACTTTATTAAACAAATTACAATCACTTCAAAATGTTTTAACTAGTCAAAAATTTAGATGTCATCCTTCCCTCTGTAAGTCATCCAACATTTTCTACTGTTTATCGTCGCGTTGCTGAGACAGGATCAGTGACACTACACACTATAGGCCGAGTGAGACCGAGTGAGACCGAGTGAGACCGAGATCCGCTCGTACGCCTGACAAGGAAGTGCACATTCTACAGACTGAGACGATCGAGGTATTATCACACGTCAAGCGACCCTAGCATATCGTAAATCTCATAGTACCGCATGTGCAGTTCAGGTATCGGTATATCTTGTAGTTTCCAACGAAAGCATGAAACAGAATAACATCAGCCGGCTTTGTTGACCGTGTCCACAGACTGTCGCTACTCATTATTGATTTCAGCGTCCACATTCCTTATATATATATATATGAACGAAGGTAAATGAAGAATAAAACTGAAGCCAGTCAAGTTTCACTTTTAAAAAAGAGCCATCATCAGGTTCAATCTTTATCGTGTTTCGTTCTTAGTTTACGACTTAAAATATAGAGAACTCGGTGTTTTTTGGGTGTTTTTTTTTGTTGCCTTTTTGTTTTGTTTTTTGTTTGCTTCTTGCATGTGAATATAATCCAGGTTCCATATTATTAAATACTTTTTTCTTGCATAAACTCCTGTCATTATTTTCGCTTCCTTATTCCATAATTATGTACGAGAGAGTGTGTGAGCGAACAAGTGAGAACGCAACGATACAAAACGGACTGCATGTGACCCACGGGCCGCAATTTGCCCATAACTAGAGAGAGCGGTGCTATTACGATACCCACTCAATCTGAACGATATATACTTTGAATGAACCAATATAATTCATCGTATGTAGATACATTACCTCAACTTCGGCTATGTATACGGTATTGTCTATCAAACATTGCACATTTAAGGGGCAATTTTAAGTTTTTTCTACAATTACAGGTTTTTACTTCGCCTGTAGATATACACCCCTACACTTTCTGATTATGCCTCTTAATGACACTCTTTATGTTGGGCATTAATGACACTCTTTATGTTGGGCATAATCTTTACTCTATTGTTATGAAAAATATTATAGAAACGCTATTTGCTGAGAAGTGTTTGTTCAGTATGTTTCGGACCAAATTTGTTTTTTACTTGTAAATTACATGAGAGTTAAACCAAATAATCTTTCTTTTTCTTTGTTTTTTCAGTTTTACTTGTCCAAATCGATTTGACATTTCGATATTTTAATACCTTTTTGTTATATCTCGTGATTTCGAGATAATAGAGGGAAATAAATAAGGAAGACAAACTTGTAGTTAAGTAATGAAATAGAAGGTTTACTACTCAAAGGTACACTTAGCGATTGAACTAATGCTAACTTGGTATTTACCCGATCTTCCCACAGAGCGGAGTGTGGGACAAGGCCATTTTAACATGAGTTTTTCGAGCCCGTAGGCCTGGACAAAAATTCCCAGTAGACCCTGTAATAACGGGGTCAGGTTTGTTTACCTTCCCAGACGACACTCTGTCCTTCGGCATAGTCTCGTCTGGGTTGCTGGACAGGCACTAATAGCCTAGCGCGCGACTAAAACCTAATGTTAACTCTGCTTATTTACATAAACGGACAATTCCATTCATTCATGTCCTGTTTGATACTTTTATAGGCCTCTCCGTCTGCGTTGCTGTCTGCTAATCATGTTTTGCATTTTCGAAAATACTCTCAGAAAATGAGTTGTGTGATAGCCTATACTCAATGTCTTCTCAATAATGTGCCCGGGGATTTGATTTAACGTTAAAATATCCTAACACGCAATTTCTTTTCCTATGTGGTTCTTCTATTTCGTTTCGAAGGTTTCATTTTGCCTCCAATTCTTTTCAACCTGTATCCACAAAGACGTTAAATCCCAAGTCTTTAAATAATTGAAACAGCTTTTTTCTGATTTTTTTTTTTTTTTTTTTCTACCGGTGATCTTTTCAATGAACTTCAGTCGTCGTCTCTGTATACTCTATAATCTTCATTATTTTGCCCAGTTTATGCAATATGAACAATCCCACGATCTCGCAAGCCTTAGCACCATCTAACGAACCCACCGGAATGTCAAAGTTCGCATCTTTCTTTAGGTCGTTTTTTTCAGCTACAATAATGTGCCTGGTGTGATTAATTAACGTTAATATATCTTAACGATATATTTTATCGTTGAAGCTCTCTCTGTGTAAACAGAAGGACTGCGTACTGATACTCCAACTAATTTCCATCTAAGCAATATTTTTTTTTGTTTTTCCCCCCTCCCAATACATATTGTCCATCTCTTTTTAGCGATAATTCTATTTCATTTATTAACCGCGATTTAGCTCTGTTGAGCGAGGTTCGAAACCGGCTAGCTAGCTCGTTTTTCAGTTTTACTTTTTATCTATTATCCTCATGAGTTGTAATAAAAATAAATTTCCTCTTTTCATGGCGGTCATAAAATTTTGTACTACAAACCATATCTTTAAATATCTTAACACGTCATTTCTTTTCCTATATAGACCCACTCTTCCGTCATTAACGTTTAATTTTGCCTCAAGATATTCATCTATTTTTAAACCTGTATCAACAAGTCTTTAAGAAACTGAAAGAGTTTCTTTTATTTCTTATTTTATTTTATTTTTCTACCAGTACGTGTTTTTCACATCAATATATGCACGTCGTCTCTACATGGCCCGTGATCACTCAGTTTACGCCTGTCTCGCATGGCTGGCTTGGTAGGGGAGCGAACTCATCTGTAGATAATATTCGCTCAAGTCCCAGGGGATCATCCTCCAAGGCAGTACCTCTCCTTCGGAAGGGGTTTATTGCCTGGCGCTTGAGGCATCCCTAAAAAGGGAAGTGCCGAGGGGGCTTGAGAAATTCTCTAAGATACTACCGAGAAACCCACATTAAAGCGACCTTGAGTCACATGACGTTTCGGGTGAGAGTGCGTCTAAAGACTGTTCTGAAGATCGTTTGAAGCGGGAAATTAGCAACTGCCATATATATATATATATATATATATATATATATAGTTTAGTGGTAGGTTCTCCGGCTGACGCCAATTCAGTCAGGTTTCGAAGAGCTGTGATACAACGAAACAGTCTGTCTGTGGATGACATTATATATGCTCCTGAAAAATTAATTTCGGTTGAGCTCTCTGGGGAAGGAAGTGTGGGTTTATAAACAGTCACTATTACGGCTGACATAAATATATAATACGGCTAGTAAAGCGAATCGAGCCCTGTTCGCCGACGGCTTGGTGGTGGATTGTCCGACTAACGCTGATTCAGTCGGGTTTCGATCCTAGCTAGGGGCAA
>OZ010574.1:59405251-59497751 GCA_963932145.1 Acanthosepion lycidas | reverse complement strand
ACCTATTTCCCTCTCAGCTGGGTCGCTGACATATCTCACTGTCATCCAGTTTTGCCACGGGTCCATGTCCTAAGCGTAACTTTTTCGTCCATCTTTTTACACGTCTGGAGCAGCCACTGGCATCCTTTCGTATCAACACGCTGATGCACCTGGCTACATTGACGCTCTCGTGAGACACCGAGTGAAATGTCTATTTTGATATTATCCGGGATTTTAGAATAAAGGCTCGTTAATGACATTAATTTCGATTCAGAACATTTGACATGAATTCAACATTACAAAAGTACTCCACTTGTGACGCTGTGCACTTCATGGGACGATGTTGCCATTATTGGAAACATTACTGTTACTCGTTTAACATGTGAGCAACGACGTTTTAGAGAAGATGGAAACAAAAAGGACACGTATATTTAACAGCAGGAAGAAACATTCGAAATTTGATACTCATAGGGCTGATTGAAGGTATGTGTGATATAAGAAAACAACACGTAATCTACTCAGCGAATATGAGTAAATGAATGGCAGAACAAGTTTAAGCGCTACAAATGACAGGAAATTGTGAAGAGCCATGATCGCCAATATATTGAAAGAACACGGCACATAGAAGAAGAAGAAGAAGAAGAAGAAGAAGAAGAAGAAGAAGAAGAAGAATGAAATGAATGGCTGAACAGAGTTTAGGAGAGAAAAAGAGCAAAAAGAGAAAATTTACTAAGAGCTGCAAACGACAGGAAATTGTGGAGAGCCATAACCGCCAGCAACCTAAAGGGACACGGCTCATAGATGACGAAGAATAAAGGACTAACAAAAGGGATAAAATATACTAGTGTGTACTAAGCTGAAAATGAAAGTAAAAAAATCGTTTAAAAAGGACAGGAAATTGTGGAGGGTCATGATCGCCAAAGGCCTGAAGAGGCGCGGTTTATAAAAGTAGAAGAATGTAGACACGTGTTGTTGGATGTCAGGAATATTGACAAATCTTTTTCTTTTCAGGGCATTTTTCAATTTGGGATATTGCCAAAATTTACAGTAGGCTCTGTCTGGTGAGGGAGGTTGATAACCTGTTTGTTGAATGGATTTCATCGCTAGGATCTCATGAACTCCTAACCCATTATTTGCAGGCGCATTGTCACGGTAAAAAATTCACTTGTCAGACAAAATCTCGGGCCTTTTCTTCCGAACTGTGTTTCGTAACTCTTTCATCATTTTAAAATGGCTGTCAGTTTGTCTTTGTGCTGCACATTTGGAGGAAACTAGCCGCTTGTTATCAAATAAACCCACAATCATGGCCTTGAGGTGTGTGCGAGTTAAACGTGCTTCTGTCGGCCGAAATGAATTCTGTATCCGATTGCATACTCTGGTGTATTTTTCCGGGTCACACTGAAAAAAGTAAATACATTTCATCAACAGCAGTGACCCTGTCAAACATTTCGGCATTGTTCTAAAGATCAAATGAAACATTAAGAGAGTTGTTTCTACTTATCAGTCATGATTCTACTCTTTGCAGACATTTTTATTAACAAATCTTCAGCTAGAATCTCCAGCGCTTTTTTCATCTTCACGTTCCCTTCATCTGCTACCCACCACACAATTAATCTTCGATCTAAGCGTGTCAAAATCAGTGTTTGTATCTGTCCTTTGTGTTTCTGGATGTCCAGTTATTGCGTCATCGAGCACAACTTCTTGTCTCTTTCTTGATCAGTACGTTTCACCTGGAAAGATTTTTCCCCATAAGACATTTTAGATGAAACTAACGTTTCACAAGCACTTTCAACTATCTTTACACAAGACGTCCTATTAATACCGAGTACTGGATTCATTTCACTCATTTTCCATCAACATGAACTCCTACAACTTCCTCTACAACTCGGCAACGAATGATCCGCTTTTCAAGAAAGTGGAACTTGGAATATGCCCAAGCGAGTTTGCCTGACTCGTTAGCCCTGCAACACGCTGCGATCATTCCAGGAGACATTTCGTATATATTATGCAAAAATGAAAATATGACATCTCATTTTAACAAATATATTTACCAAAATTACACAAAAATATCTTGAAATACTGAAGAATAAATTTATTCTATAAAATCTTCATTGGTTTCAACCACGGCCTCTAGACGACTTCGGAATATTCTGCAACTCTTCCAGGCGGTCTCCTTGTTTAAATTGGTGAATGCTACCAGAATCCTTCAGTACATCTTTGGTGTTACAAGGAGTTTTGATGGTCTCCCGCTCAACTGCGCCCCATACGTAATAATCAGGGGGTGTCAGTCTGGGGAGTTAAGTGGCCAGATGTTAGGGAAGATATTGTCGCAGAAATTGTCTGACAACCATAATTGGATTCTCCTGCTTGTGTGGCATAGCGCAGAGTCCTGCTGACAGACATAGAGTCTTCCAGCAGCCATCCTCTTGACTCAGCACTACTTCCTCAAGACACTATACGTAGGCCTCTGTGTTGAGTCTGAAGCCCTGTGGGAAGATGAATGGAGGCATAACGTCGTCAGTACTAGTGATGACTGCAAACATCTTCGTAATCACCATTAGACTCATCCAATTCTTTCAGAATCCTCTGCACTGTCCTCAGATTGACACCCAAACACTCTGAGATGTTCGTACTGGCGCTTCCGGTGTGAATGCCAAGCAGTATAGCATGCTTTTCCAAGATTTCTGGTGGAATGAATTGCGTCATGTCGTTCTTTTTATCACAGACGGTGCCATAATAGCCTTACTATACTGTGCAGTCGACAAAATCAAAAACAAACAATGCGCATGCGCAAAATCAAAAATTCAAAACGGCGATAATTTACCCATTGCACCTTGAACATGCGCCTGTGATGCGTTTCATCCTTTAGGCTTTCATCGGACTAAAGTGATGTTTACGTTGATGTGATTATACATGCGCATGAAGGTTAGTGTGCTCTAAAATTTAATATCTTTTTTAATTATGTGTTTAAATGATATTCATGTCGGGCCACCCATGGCATTGAGGTCGAAAACGAAGTACCAGACTGAATGCGACCAATCCCCGAAGACCCCAACGATCTAGACGATCACAACGGCCAAACAGGTGGAAGAAGGAAGCGCCAGTCGGGCTGGCGTAACCAAGGCCAACCCTGACAAACCAAGCATCCGACATCCCGATACAACCAGGTTTGCCAGATCTCACCTGTCTCAATCCTCTTTGAGCCGCGAGGGAGGCGATTCTGGCCAAATATGTGGACTTCTTCGTCACGCAGATCAAACTTCAAAATCAAATTCACGCTAATGGCCCCATCAAAGTCTCTTTGATTCAATGCTATGCCCGCCACAACTACCAGGAGAGAGAAAGGACGAGGGGGAAGGACCAGTACCAGAATGAATGCGACCAAATCCCGATGACTCCCAACGGCGGTATAGGCAAAGATCAACACGATATCAACGACCAAACCAGCGGAAGAGGGCAGCGCCACTCGTGCTGGTGTAACTAAGGCCGACCTTGACAAACCAATCATCCGACATCCCGATGCAACCAGGTTTTTCAGATCTCGCCTGTCTCAATTCCCTTTAAGCTCTGAGCGAGTCACTTCTGACCAAGTGCGTGGGCTTCTCTGTCCCGCAGAATTGTCCATCAAAATTAAATTCACGCGAATGGCCCCGTCAAACTCTCTTTGATTCACAGCCATCTCCAACACCGTCACCAGCAGAGAGGAGAGAAAGAGGATAGGATGAAAGGATGACGATCTCGGTGCTCGGATGCAAGCGGGTGCCGACAACAAAAACAACAACAACAATAATTAAATGAAATCAGCTCGACTGTATACCAAAAATACCTTAAAAAATATGAATTAAAATTTTTAACTTAAACGGCCCTCTTCTTCGTGCACATATGTAATCAACTGTCGCTGGTCCATCGGTATTTATAAGGAAAATGTTTTGATAAGCTACATTCCTTAGCTCCACCAGTTCAGGGTTTCACAGCTAGGACCCAGTATGCCATGAATACAGTGTTGAAGCCTCCACATTCCCTTTGTCCTAACAGCTTCTTCCTGAGATCTGTTACTTTGTGAAAAAGATCATTCCCTGATAGCTACAATCTTGATTCTAGTGTATGGTCAATCGTTCTCCACATAAAGCAATTTCAGTCAATAACCCTCTACTTTGAGTGGCTCATTGGCCTTGTATTGGATAAACAACCGTAAAAAATATCTAACGCATCATCTACCAAATAAAATCTTTGAAATAGTGATAATTATAGGAGAAGTTATGCTGTCCCCTGACGAATTCATTTAGTCAGGCTGTGATTTCCAAGTGTCGAAATCTTGTTTGTGTGTCGTGGATTTCTTTCTCTTACGTCAGGGAAAACAACACAAACAGACGAGATAGAAAATGTCATTTGAACGAAAGAATAAATGGCGAGATATTTTAATGTTGAGACACAAAGAAAACTAACTTTTCAAGACACTTTCAATCTCCTTTACTCTTCGCTTGTATACTAACCATTTCAATTTACCTAAAATGTGCGATAAAATTCAGATACTGAGCCAGTTATGGGGAGGCACGGCGGAGTAATGGATAGTGGCTTGGACGAGTCCATTACATTCACTTACGTGCTAATACCTGGTTATGGGTAAATAGCAGGACAGGTCGGGTTTTGTAGCCTTGGATGGCAACTGGTCTACTGCAGAAAGAAATGGCAACCTACTGCGGGAAATATCTGCCTCGTCAGTCATGTATACATAATTGCCTAAGCGTGTATCACGCATGGCACATAACAGACTGACTGAACCAACCTCCTCTGTATGTGTATGTGTATGTATGTGTGTGTGTGATAATAAAAATATAGTTTTACGGCATGTTATATTTACGGGTAAAAGTGTTTAATATCAGATATAGAGCATTTGCAAATATAAAAGTGAACAATGAGGTCAACACAAAGCGGCGTCAGTCTGTTTCATGCTTAAACACATTCTTCGGGCCATATGTGTATTGCATTTGACTACGCTAACACAACTATACTTAATACTGTAATTTTGTAGTAGTAACTTGCACGTTCTAATGTAACAGAATATAATAAATATTTATTGCTCTACTCTTGTATTGAGCTCTTTTTTAAATTGATGTTATGAATGAATTTTGTTCTTTTCATTCTTTTACATTTGAATATATATATATAGTTAAATTCCCAGATCAATCTCTTACTATAAAGGTAATTTACATTAAACAGAAAAAAAAGGCTTAGACAGAAGCGTCTATCTTTTTAAATTTGGATTTTTTTTTTAATGTAACTATAACAAGAACATTTCGATTTCATTTTTGCCTTGAAAAAGTCGGAAGACGAAACGCGTCGGCAAAATCTAAGATCTTTTTTCTAATTGTCATTTTATTTATACCATATATATATATATATATATATATATATATATATATATATATATATATATATTCTTTATTGGACATTATTTCTTATAATTATAAATATTATTTTAGTGGGTATGCGTATTTGCGTTGCTGTCCTGTTGATTTTCTATTTAGTAAGACTTCTCAGTCTAGGCCGGTTGTTATTAGTTTCACTGTTTAAAAAATATTAAAAACAGCGAGAGCAACTCAAATACATTGACTGGTTCGTTTTTAAGGCCAGAAAGTATTTTTAGATTGCAAGATTATTTTCTTTTTTTTAGATAATAATGGTTTATTGATACACGGCTTACTAATTACACCATAGCTGGGGTAAAAGAGTGAATACATACCTTTCCCCAAGAATATAATGAACCCAACTGGAATTGGAACTCTGCTCCCCGATTAACATTTCTGAGTCATGATCCATTACACCACCCGTACATCTAAGCTTACAGCACCTGGTATTCCCAAGCAGTCACCCATCTTGGTACTGGCCATGTCCGACGTTGCCTAACTTGGGTAATGATCCGGGAACTGGTATTTCCACGTGATGTTGGCTGTAGGCCAACTCAAATACGTGTATTCCCTAGAATAACATTTATAATTTTTGTTCTTTATAGTGAGGTTTATCCTGTACAAGGTTCGGGGGCCACTTGAGGTAGAGTGTTACAGAGAAAATGGCGCAGTTTATGCTGATAGGTGGGGAAGATAGCAATTAACCCGAGACCCGAGACTTGATCTTTTGAGAGTCGGTTTCACAGAGTAGCGGTTCGCGGGGAAAGCTGCCCGAGTGGAACTTACTTCTCACCAGTGGAATACAAATTAATGAGGGTGGTTGGCTACAATGCGCGTAGCATGACGGATCCCAACCGTAAAATTTTAGAACTGGTAGAACTAAGGAATGTAGTTCGTCTGAGCACTTTCCATGAAAATAACGATAGAGCAACGAGAGGTTTGCGACACTTCGTCTGTGGGAGAGGGCCTACAGATGTGTGTGTGTGTGTGTGTGTGTGTGTGTGTGTGTGTGTGTGTGTGTGTGTGTGTTTCAAGTTGCCGATATAGTGGACCAGGTTTTATATCATAGTCGCTGTCTCTCTCTCTCTCTCTCTCTCTCTCTCTCTCTCTCTCTCTCTCTCTCTCTCTCTCTCTCGATCCTTCTCATCGGCAATGATACGGGATTGGTTTTTCATTATAATTTTTAAATAATTACTGTTAGTGCAAACAAAAGTTCCACTTGGCGGTCCTGTCATAGTCTATTAAATTTCTTGGCAGACTGGCACCACAACATCCCTTTACAGCATAGTTGCCAAAGAAAAACATCACATACCTTCCTAAAAAATAAATTTCCCTATGCTTTTTATTTACTACGCATAGTGAAACAATTTAAACATTTTGGCTGTCTCTTTGCGAATGAGCTTGAACATTGCATCGAACCCTTTGCCATAAAGCAAATGGCTGAAGCCTAATCTTGCGGCCTCATCTGTTGTAACATTATACAAAACTGTAATTGAAACACAGAAGAATGTTTTAATTATTTATTTATTAAAACAAGCAATTTGTTTTGCTGTGCAAACATAAAACTCCGGAAAAAATTGAAATATTTACTCTGATGGTGTAGAGTGGTGTCCTATTTTCCTTTTCTTCTTTTCTAAATTTTTCTTTCTTTATTTGTTGCAAATAGAGTAGACTGCATGCGAAAAGATTGATTGATTTGTTTTCTACGGCTTATCAACCCTTTGTAGGTTATTTAAAGCCAGAAAATATTTTTAGATTGCAAGATTTTTCTTCTAGATAATAGCGGGCTAATGATTCAAGTCTTACGAATTGACCCATACTTGGGAGAGAAGAGGTGGGTTCATATCCTTCCCAATAGTCTTTGCACATAAGCGAATATAACGAACTCAACGAGAATTAGAATACGGCTCTCTGATTAACAATTCCTAGCCATTCTCCATTACACCACCTCCCGCGCACATTCAAGCTAACAGAATCTGATATTACCAAACGAACATACATCGTGTTCGTGAACCTCATGCGTAAAGAGAACAAGTACATTAAATATACAAAGATAGATAGGGGAGTAAGACAAGGAAGCAGGACAGATCTTTTTAGCCTATGCAGCGAGGCAATCCTGAGTAAACTAGTCATTACATCCGGCAGCAAGGGCTCTGATCTGAAGATTGGAGATTTGAGAAGCGTCGAACAGCCTCATAATTCCCATTGTTCCCAGGTCCACTCTGACCCGGTGTGGTAGCACCTATTAGGGTCCTAGCTATTGACAAATCGTGAACCTCTAAACAATGACAAAACATTATGAAAGTATAAAGATACATTTTTATAATAAAAATACCAGCAATACATTTTATATAAAAAGATTAACTAACAATACATATTTATAATAAATTTACCAACAATACATTTTAAAGTAAAATGACCAGCAATACATTTTATATTGCAAAATGACCAACAATACCTATCTATAGCAAAATGACCAGCAATACATTTTATATTGCAAG
Organism: Acanthosepion lycidas; assembly: GCA_963932145.1. Lineage (NCBI taxonomy): Eukaryota > Metazoa > Mollusca > Cephalopoda > Sepiida > Sepiidae > Acanthosepion > Acanthosepion lycidas. The sequence goes on along the minus strand of OZ010574.1, from coordinate 59,489,863 downwards.
ATGACCAACAATACCTATCTATAGCAAAATGACCAGCAATACATTTTATATTGCAAAATGACCAACAATACCTATCTATAGCAAAATGACCAGCAATACATTTTATATTGCAAAATGACCAACAATACCTATCTATAGCAAAATGACCAGCAATACATTTTATATTGCAAGATGACCAACAATACCTATCTATAGCAAAATGACCAGCAATACATTTTATATTGCAAAATGATCAACAATACCTATTTATAGCAAAATGACCAGCAATACATTTTATACTATTTACATTATTCGGACTATTGTCCTCATCGTTTCTGACGTTGTACACTTATTCAGGTGGTTAGAATGTCGAACCCTTTATTTCGCTCACTGTGGTAGACTGTTCTAGTTCCATATGCCATGTTTAATGGATGTCAGTTATCAGTTATCTCCTGTTAATTCCCCTCTCCAAGTTCTCCACTGCCTTAACCGGGTATTGAACTCACACTCTTTGGGTCCTGTCACTGGATCTAACCAACGCCTTTATCCATTGTGCCATGTGTTCTTATATTGCGAAATGATCAACAATACCTATTTATAGCAAAATAACCAATAATATATTTCATCTGTTTTTGAAGGCATGCAATTGTGTTCAGCATATACTTAGTCGAAACCATAAAATTAAGTACAAAATAGTTTCGTATTAAATAGCCCAATACCGCCAAAAAAATCAATCAGCCAAACAACCGACATGAAAGAACTCTTTGATGATATTAGTCCATATAATAGCCTACAATTTTCTAATTAAAATAAACTGTATTGCAAAATATAAATTCAACAAAACTACAATATTAAACATACATATCACCGACTCTAGAAATGATATCCACACAAACATGTATATACACAAAATCTCAGTATCATCTACTATGTATTCAATTATGAAAGTAGAATAACATATATTATATTTTTATTGCTTCAAAGCTCCCAAGAAAATTAAATTTCGACATTAAATGACCTATAAAGAGTTGATATACCATTAAACAAACAAATCAAATTAAACTAGACCTAAGATGTGCTATCTGTGGACATAATCTTAATAATACAAAATACCCGGATGACAGTGTTGTTGACAGACCGAAGAAAAATTGTTGATGAGGAAAGCAAGAAGAAAGGACTAACTATTAAATGAAGACAATGCATGGTCGTCAGTAAGAGATAGAACTTTAGGTACGAGCGATGTATTGGGTACGTTAGACTCAATCAGATACAGAAATACAGCTATCTGCGAGGTATAGATATATATAAATTTCAGCTTGAGTCCACCCTAGAGAATTGCCATTGAATGTCTTTCAGAGATATCATTTGACTTTAATTCCTGATTCCAGCGAGGGAAGCCATCTGGTCTATGTACGAATCTTGACATGAAAAAAAGAGAGTCAAAAAGGGGGTCATTATTATTATCATTATTATTGCTTATTCAAACTGTTGACTCGAAAATGAGCATCTGGTGATAAGAGAATTTTAAGACATGAGAAAAATAAAGTATTTAATTGTCGGGGGAGGGGGCACGGCCACCCAGTAGAAGGATTGACCAGCGTTGGAGGCGAGCTGAGAACGACAAAGCTGGTATCGAACCGGGAACGACCAGATCGACCGGGACACAGGCTGGTGGCAGCGACAATGAGTCAACCCCAAACGCTGGTGAAAGAAAGTTTACAGTTTCACGCCGCAACTGGAAGTTGACCACGGGCCGACGGTGCAGTGTTATATATTGACCTCGCGACCAGTGGACGTCACATAATTGCGCTGGACTGCGACCGTGACTACCTGTGGGTGTCACACTGCTCCTTTTATCTTCAATGTCTTGTGGGTGTCAAGCCTTCTTTCCTCATTATCTGCCCTAGAAATCTCACCTGTCCTTTGTGTTTCCATTGTTTCTAAACGATGTCGTTTGTTCACATGTTCAGTCCATGTTATTCTCAGCATCCTTCTGTAGAACTACATTTCCGTTGCTCCATGTCTTTTCTTCATCTGGGACGAGATTGTCCAGCATTGCTACACAGGAGAAGCGATATTTCATAACAGTTCAGTTTAGACTTTTTTCTTTGTCTTCCTACTTGTTTTCCTGTTTCTTAATACTTTGCTTAGCTTTTGGAAGGCACTTTTCTCTACAAACCATTCATTATTAAGTATATTTAACTGTTAAATATTTATAGGTATATGCGTTCATTCGTGCTATTTGTCTTCCATTATTTATTTCGTTTATGAAGGTTTTTCACGTCAGAGTCCATCTTGCACATTTGAAAATCTATCATTCTTCCATGTATTGAATACTGTTGCCATATCTGGTCAGGTGCTTCTGCTATTCAACTCGAAGTTCTTGACAAAACACAAAGAATGATCTGCAAATGTAATCGATCCTGACTTGGCATTTCGATTTCACTTTCTTTGTTACCAACGTTTTCTGCTCTGACGAGTTTTTTTTTTTCCTGGTGCACGGACTAGGTGAGTCTAAGTGTTCTACTATATTGGCAAATAGGTCCCACCCTTTTAATGTTGAATTAATTAAATGTAACCACCACTTCTACTCCAACAGTTTCTTTTCTCGCACCTCCTGCCTGCGGAACTCCTTTCCGTTTCCTTGCTTCCGTGAAAACTACAATCTTCAAAATTTTAAATGCAATGTCAATCGCCATCTTCTATCTTCTTGAACCACGTTCAGCTTTTATCCTTTTTCGACCCGCCCCCTTATAACCAGTCTTTTTCTCTCAATTTCACTCTCTGTAACTCCCTGCCTACCAGTGGTATTCCTATCTTGCTTGGGGTGAAACGATTAAAAAAAGTACTTTTATTTTATTTATTTTGGTAGCGTATTTATTTTTGTTGAACTATATTGTGAGTAATATTAATATCTGTGTTGTATCTAATTCATTTATTTTACATTCATATTTTAATCTTGTTTCACCAGATATTAATCTTTTAGCTTTCAAGTTTTAAGTAGCTTATTAAAAAATAAATTCTTTTCATATCTGCATTTTGAGATAAGTCATGTTATTTTTAGTGATTTCTGTGGCTCTTGCAAAGTAATTATATCTATTTTCCCTATAAGCTAACTTTACAGTTTTAGAACGTATATTGTACGCTGATATTGCTTTCTTTATTTTCCATGTTATACTTACTTTTTTTTAACGCCCCAAATATATCTAGCGAGGGTCGTGCAGTTCGCGTACTTACAATGTTTAAACATGGTTTAGTACGGGCAGTTTCTGTTTCTGTAGCCATCCTGTTGCTTTTACGTTCATTTTTCTTTGTTACCGTTTGTTTTTACGGTGGCTTGGTATATGATATTAATTTGTATGCAACTGCCGTTTGAAGGCATTCATACTTTGCTCCGTAGTAAGATGTAACTTTCGTCAGTGTATGTACATTGTTATTAATGTTTCTGTTGTTTATTATCTGTGCCATATTATTAGTACTGCTATAACTGATTTTTAGTGTTTTTCTGTTGAATATTTTGTGGAGAATGCGCGAGGGAAAAAGTATTTGTCGGTATGTTTAATGAATGTTTTCCCTCTTACGACTGATTTTACGTTTTTGCTATACGGTGGGTTTAAACCAGGCAAGAGCAAACTTTTTCAAGGAGTGGGCTACATGATCTATGGCTCACCACAAAGCAGACCGCACTACTAAAAATAATCAAGGTAATTTTTCGTAGTACCACAGCTATTTTCATTACAGAAACCTATATGGCTGATATAAACATATACCTTAGAAATTGCAGGAAAGTTTTATTCATTTTTATAAAAACTATTGAAGTCTTAGTATAATATTATCACTGATGACAGTGTGATTATTACATGTCGCTGCATGGGATTTATATCTAATTTATTCATTTAAAAGCGAAAATAATTCTGCTTTAGAGAAAAATTCTCATGAACAACTTCTTTAGAACCACAAGGAAAAATGTTTCAAAATTAAAAGATCTGTACACGTATGATGTCCCTTAGTGAAAATTGCCAATGGTTTAAAATACTGACAATGTTAGTTACCCGAAAGTTTACAAACTTCAAGAAACATTGTACTTAATCATTGTTTATGTATGTGGTTATGTATGAGAGAGTATGTGAGTGAACAAGTGAGAATGAAACAAAACACAATTTTAAGAAACGTCATTTTGCTAATGAAATTAAGTGTGCCATTCAGAAAGACCAAATAGTTGGTATGTGACTCGCGGGCCGCAGTTTGCCTATGACTCCTTTAAATCATATAATGTTTCTTCTCTTACCTTCTTTTTTTTTTAGTGTTGTTTCGTGCAAGTGTGAACGTTTTCGAAAACCCACTATTTTTCATAGCCGTGTCCTAATCATTTTTGGTTTAGTTAAACTTGTTTGTTTTTTTTGTTTTTTTTTTGTTTTTTTTTTTTCATTTGAAGTGTTGTCGGATAATTTACAGGCAATGGATTGTGAGATCAGTTTGATTATCGTCTGGGGTTAATTGGAAGATGTCTATATATAAGTTGCTTTGTCGTTAGGTTTTCTATGTGGCTGATGCGTGACTTTCCAGAGACTGAATGTGACATCTTGTAACATCTTTTAGATTTGTTTTCATGTCGATGTCTCACCTTAGATTTTTTGAAGATAATTATGATTGCTTTTCTGGTTTTATCTATGTGTTATTTTTTTAGTCGTCACTATACAGAGCAATATCATTTTTTTTGCATTCTTTTCGGTAAATCATGCCGTATTAATATGCCTCTCAGCTGGCGGTTTCTGCCCCGTTAAAACCGTAACATTTTCTGATGTCGAATATGACGCATCGGAAATCTACTTCCTTGAAAAATTCATTTCAAAGGAACGTTTCTCATTTCATTTCTAAAATGAAGGTCATATTATCTGAATGAATTGTTTTTTAAGCCTTAAATTACAAATGGGTTTTCCGTTTTATCTTCCATTATATTCAGAAACGGGCCTACGTGCAGGTGCTTAATAATTCTCGGTTTGACTTACTCCATCAACCTGACCAAATGACAAAGAAGTTTCACGACCAATTTACAGTTGAGTTGACTAGATATAACCGTAAGTTCTATACTAACAGTTTCTTCCCTCGCACTTATCACTTGTGTAACACCCTTCCGGTTCTATGCTTTCCAGTCAACTTTAGTCTACAAAATTTTAGATACAATGTCAATAGCTATCTACTGTTCTCTTGATGACTCTTCTTTTGTTCTCACTCCTTTTTAATGTTTCTGCTTTCTAACTCTTCCATGCCCAGTAACCCCTTGTGTCTTAGTGGCTTTACTGCCTTGCTCCGAATGAACTCGATTAAAATAAATCACGGTCGGGCTGAAAACTGCTAATGTAGAGACAGCGGAAGAAGACCTGTTATCATTTATCTTTCTTTAATAGCGGCTCCAATATCGTATTTATTTCCATGCCAAGTCTACTCGGTGGAGGGGGTCCTCGTAGCCTAGCGCATGAGCTGATACTTTCAGACGTCTAACTCTCCAGTGTTCTTCCTTGTCCAGTATTTTCACTTCATTCCACAAAGTCTGACTACCGTTTTTAATAAATAAGGAGAGACAAATGATAACATGTCTTCAATGGCAGCTGTAACAAAACAGAAGGTTCGAGGAGTGCAGTTAAGCATGGCAAGCAGCAGTACTCATCAACAGGTAGGTTAGGTTTAAGGCTCCAAGTTCTCTCACAGAATTGTGCAGAGTTGATTAATGCTTTGGTTCGTGAATTTGGAATGGTGTCATTGCAACACCGAGGCCACACTTGTAGTCTGTACCATTCACTTCCTTCACATGTTACATTAGATGACCGATTGCTACCACTAGCCTAGGCCTTTCCTTACTAATATAACAGATCTTGACTATAAACATCCAATGATATACACCTAAAACAGCTCAACAAAAAATACCTAACCCCCTTAACCTCTCTTTCGACAATATTCATGGTATTCGTACCAACTTCTGCAATGTGGAATCGTTCCTCTTTGAAAAGTCTGCGGACATCCTAGCTCTATACGAAACTAATCTTAATTCGTCAATCCCTTCCGCTGATTTCTTGATTGTTGGCTACTTTACTGCATGGCTTGGGAGTTTATGTCCACGAACATCTTCCGCTGGCTAGGGAACTTTTTCTTGAATCTCCAGACCATTCGTATATATGTGTCGTGGTTTCACAGTGGAGGCTTGTATTTGTACTAAGTCGGTCCTAAAATAGGTTCGACGTACAAAACGTTAGGAACTTGATATAATAGGTAATGAAGCAGTAATCTAGTTGGGGTGGCTGATACTTTAATATCCGATTAACGGTCGTCCGACATCGACTGACTGACCAACTCACTCGGCGACTGCTACTCCTACTTATTATAGGTGGGAGAGTCTGTTAACTATAGAATAGGTGTGTTCCACTATAACAATATGTCTCTGTCTCTCTCTCTCTCTCCTTAATTCATTCATCTATCTCTTATTCTCTGCCGATTCTCTTCCTCTCAAGACTGTTGCGTGCTATTTGCGATAATATTAACAAAGTCATGTCCCTACACCCGTCTAATAACATATTCATGTTCAGTGACTTCAACGTCCACCATACCAAGTAGCTTAAAAATTCTGAACAAAGAAAGAAAGAAATGTGAGAAGAAGAAAGAAGTGTGAGAGCTTTGAGACGAAAGAGGGGAACATTTGTGAGAAAAAGCTGAAAAAAACTGAAAGAAAGGAAATTTGAAAAGAGCACCAAAGAAAGAAACGTTGAATAAATGAGAAAGGTTGAATACAAGGTTAAAGACAGAATTAAAAAGAGAGAAAAAATGTAAGAAAACAGAATTAAAAGTTGAGAAAAGAAAGGAAATTTGAAAAAAAGGGACGAAAGAAAGAAAAAGAAAGAAAAAAAGAAAGAAAAAAGAAAGAAGTTGAAAAAAGAAAGAATTAAGAAAGGAAGGGAGTAAAAAAGAAAGAAAAAAAACGACTGTTACTTGAGAATACGAAATTAATAAAAAGAATGAAATAAAGAAAATTAAAAGAGAAAATTGAAAAAGAAGAAGAAGAAAAAAGGAATAGAAAGTCAGTTCTGAACAAAAGAGAGAAAAAGTGAATGAAACTAACAAAAAAAAACAACAACAAAGAATCAAAACACAGAAAAGAAGGAGATAGAGAAGAAAAGAAGAAAATTGATTAAAAAAAACTGCTAAGCAGGGAAACAAACAAAAAGAAAGAAAAGAAAATAGAAAGGAAGAAAAAAGAAAGAATTTTTTTTAAAAAAGTCGAAATAAAAAAGAAATAGAAAACAACAATTGTGAACAAAGTGAAAGAAAGAAAGAAAGAAAGAAAGGAAGAAAGAAAGAAAGGAAGAAAAGGAATAGAAGATAAAATTATGAAGAAAGAAAGAAAGAAAGAAAGAAAGAAAGAAAGAAAGAAAGAAATGGAACAGAAGATAAAAAGTATGAACAAAGGATCAAAGAGGAAGGAAGGAAGGAAGGAAGGAAGGAAGGAATGATGAGAGGTAAGAAGACCAAAGAAAGAAAGAAAGAAAGAAAGAAAGAAAGAGTAAAACTGTCAAACACAGCGAGAATGTGAATTTAAAGAAAGAAAAGAAAAGAAATTTAAAAGAGAAAGTAAAAAGAAAGAAAAAGGAATAAAAGATAAAATTCTGAGCAAAGAAAAATAGAAAGAAAGAAAGAAAAATAGAAAGAAAGAAAGAAAAATAGAAAGAAAGAAAACGAAGACAGAAAGAAAAGGTGAAATCGAAAAACAAAAATAGTTTATAAAGTTTATAAAGTTCTTGAAAGACTAAGGAAATCGTGCCGAGTAAAGTGAGTACACCCTAAATGGTGACGTTGACAAGCACAGTTAAGAGAAAGACGATTATTCATTTACGACTTCCTGTGTTTGTGGAGTGTCGGCTAAATTTTTCACGATTTGTCATTTATTTATTAGTCTGCGTGAGCGTAAGGAGGTACCGCATTGACGTCATCACCTGTGGCTGTTAGTTTATTTAAAAAGAGGGCAGCGATAAGACTGTTTGACGATGCTGATTTTGAATATCTTGTAAGAGTACCTATCTCCCCTTCTCAGGTACCTGCCGTCATTGTTCGTTATGAAGATGTGAAGGTCATTCGTCTGATTCTGTTTATATATGGATACATGTATCTTAATTACAATCACGAGTCGTAGTGGGGGGGGCAGCATGTACTGCATCTGCGGCTGAAGTGGTGCTTCTTGGGCAAACGAGGCCGACGGTGTCCAACACTCATCAGGCTGGTTTTAATTCCTAGTTTTTCCTTCTCCTAGACTGGTTGCCAACCAAGGGTATAGGACGCTGTCTCTGGTGCTATTTAACCCATAGCTGGAGGAGAAGAGACGGATTCATACCTTCCCCAACGGTATTTAGCACGTTTGCTGGAATTCGAAAACGGCTCTCCGTTTTCTCATTCCGAGCCGCTATGCATTACTCCAGCGCGCATCCACACACACACACACACACACACACACACACATATATATATATATATATATATATATATATATATATATATATATATACACACACATATATATATATATATATATATGTGTGTGTGTGTGTGTGTGTATATATATATATATATATATATATATATATATATATATATATATATATATAATCGATATTAAATTTTTCGAAAAATGTAAATCATTCTTAGGGAAAAGTGGACGACACTTTGAGAAAGTGCTTAATGTTTGAAAGCAGAGCAGCACTAAAATCGCTTTACATAAAAATATATTTACTCATTCACCGCACACATACACACACACACACACACACACATATATATATATATATATATATATATATATATATATATATATATAAACAATAATAATAATAATAAACAAAATGATTGACGTAACTCATCCAATATTTTTCAACCGTCGGGGAAGATGGCAATTTAAGAAAAGATAAAGAAAAGAAAAAAAAACAATGTTAAACAATATTTCAACAGAATGTCTGTCTTCAAGTTATATTTCAACAATTTTTTGCAAGTATAAAAATATATAAGTCGACAAAAAATTATAAGATTTATAGAAACGTTGCTTATCTCCGATTTAATATTAGTTGAATACAGTAAATGCCGAAAAAGTGGGGAGATGGGTCAAGAATGGTCGACGCTATCTTATACCGAGCTAATCAGATTCATGGCTCATTCATTCGTTACATTTTACTCATTCACCATGAGAATCTATCCGTCACCATTCGCTCCTACATACACCAAAATACCTCACACACGCAAGGCACTTACCAAAGAAGTACCCCATAACGTAAAATTTCAATATATACAATTGTGTATACAAAAATATATTTTAGGTTGGTGCAAAAATAATGTCGTATGTGAGAAAACGACATTATTTTTGCACCAACCTAATATAAGAATTATATCAATGTTATGAAACGAAAGGGGGGGATGACCCCGAAAAAAAACTCAAAAGAAAGATGTTAATAAGACCTGGCCACCCCTCAAAAATAATTGTATTCTGTCTTCCAACAAAATCAAGATGCTCACTTTCTAAGGGGATTCAAAAATTCAAAAACTGACACAGTCGAGATGAAAAGGGCCGGCCAAAGCAAATACGGAGACTGAGAATCTCGACTTGTATCGTGGGGATCACTTACATTAACTAGGTACACAAGAAGAGTCTAACCAGGGGAGGGCCAGCAGCGTCAGAAACACCATCCGTTTCACCCTAAATACAGGGACGACACATTGTCACACGCGTATGCGCGAAACCAAGAAGAGCGCAACTCAGTCGCCGACAAACCGAACCGGTCGCAGAGCGGATCCTTTGCGACCCCTTCCCCTAAATCTTTCGCTTCAGTCGGTGAAAACCGAGGAAAGTCATCCAAATAGCTGCGAAATTCTTCGTCACAGAGACCAGGCTCTCTGGTAAACCGGCACTCGAAATGCCGCCGAAACGTCTCACACATGTTATCGGTCAACCTCAGAGTACGGTCCTCCGGGGTATCGACCTTCCAAATGTAACGCTCGGAACCTCGACGCATCTCTTCCTTGCGCAATTCCAAGCCCATATATACTTAAGCCTCTCCCACAACCTATTCCGATAATCGTCCCTCTAGTTCCTGCTGCACTCCGTTAATCAGCTGTTGCCGGAAGTACCGCTTGTCCAGCAAAGACTGAACTTCCAATATCCAGTCGTTCTAGGCCTAGAGTCTAACGTCACCCTGATATAGACAAGTCTGTATTCCGAATAGCCTAACGAGTGGAACGTGGGACAATGTAACAGATCAACATCGGCACTTCTGACTAACATTCTACCTAAGTAGATGGATACCTGGGAAGATGGCCAACACTTTCTCCTTGTTTAATTTGTGGGTCCAAGACGGCACTCCAGTCACCACTAAGACTAGGCGCGACGAATCCGCCAGGAAAGGTCCAAGATGACGGAAAAACGAGACGCGCTCCTTCTAGTCGTTGGGCAAATAAACCGCAACGATCCGGAACGAACCACTTTTCAAGGCAATATCGGCCACGATCAACTGGTCCTCCGCATCGACGTGGGCAATGTCCGACCTCGTATCCAGGGTACACTTAACCTCTGACCAGCTGGACTCCGTATGCTGAATAGATGACAAAGTTGTTATACAGCACACAAGCATCAACGTTGCAAACAAAGTGCGTCTCCTGGATCGCGATGAGATCGACACTGAAAGACACGAGGTCGTGAAACAGGTGGGAAGCCTTACCCCGATCCCTCAGTCCATTTGCATTCAAGGTGGCTATCTTGATAGCGTGATTTAAGTGTGAAAAGAAAAAACAGAAAACATCCTATTCACCTACTGAGAGGAAATCTGCGACGGTGAGGATCCCCGACAGATTGTTCTCGGCTTCCCGTGACCATCTCCGACGTCAATCGTTCATCTAGGACAATACCGCCAACGTCCGCGGGGTACATTAGTTTTAACGCCTTATATAGCGAGGGATGGAGCATTACTGGGACCCTTCCTGCACAAAATCTGGAATGTTTTTTCAATTTCCGGGGATCCTACTTCGGCCACGTGGATCACTGGGAAGGCGTCCTTTACCTCAAACAGGTGCGACAATATATATATATATATATATATATATATATATATATATATATGTGTGTGTGTGTGTGTGTGGTCGAATCGGTAGCGAATTATGCATCGAAAAATAATGATAATAATATTTATCTGTATCTCACTCTTTTAAACCGTTATTTAACTCCTCTCTTTAAAACTGATCTCTGTTAAATTTTAATCCCCACCTTGACCTTTAGGCCTTCCTGTTCTTCTTTCTTCTGTTACACCTCTCTCTAGAGCTTTCTTACATTTCCCTCTCACACTTGTTTCCCACTCCCACACATACATTCTCACTAAAATTTTGTTTTTTACACCCGGAGTTATATCTTCCGATTTCTTTTGAATTTGTAGGTCTGATGAATTGGATCGTGATTACCATTCCAATGTAATAAATTATAACCGTGGAATATTAGTGTTTGGGCCTTTTATATTATATATATATATATATATATATATATTCCAGAATCGTTTTCCAACTTATTCAAGATGATCTTAGCCTCTCTAACATTCTAACCTCCTGTTCTGGAGTAAAAGGTGCCTCACAGGTTTCAAGTTCGATTTCATTTTCAAGTCTTTTTTTACTGGTTTTTGGACTAGCATGGGTGAAATTCCTCTATCACGTTCCAAACGCCTGATGGATTGAGTCGGATCTTTTCTAATTGATTTCTTTAGCTCTAATTTGAAACGATGATCCCTCTTGCTGTTGTGACCTCCTGATCCAGTTTTCCTCTTTACTGTTCCATCGTTTTTAAACTTATTCACCGTTCTCTTGATGGTTCTTGAATGGATTTTGAAGATGGAAGCCAGAGTATGAATGTCGGTACCATTACTGAAGACCTGAATGATCTTTTTCCCTTTCACTATTGCTCGGTTGGGAAGACATAGTGGGTCTGACAGAGAACAATTTTAACCTGCTCTCTTTCTAACTGAATAACTCGGAGTTTTTCGATGAAAAAAAAATGATGCCAAGAGGGCTAAATGTTTTAACTGAAAACCTAGAAAAAATCAGATTGTTTGGTGGTTGTTTTTTTATATTAAACATTTTGTGGGGTGGATAATTTTGCTTGTTTTTATTTTTACTTTTTGTTTCTTATTTTATTTTTTTTTATTTTTTTTATTGTTTTTTTTTTTTTTTTTTAACGTAGTAAAAATTTGTTTATATCACTTCTTTAATAGTTTTGTTTAATTAAAGCTATTTGTTCACTTTGGGGGTTGATTGTTGTAGTTTGTTCTAACTATTATTTAGACGGGAACAGTTCTTAATTTGTGTTTATTTGGATTGATTATCTTTATTTGTTTTTTCTAACGGTAACTTTATCGGGATTGGTTTGTTCATTTATTTACTTGGATGAATTTAGGTCAATTTATTTTACTTGTATATTTTCTCTTTTCGGTTTTCGATTTTTAAGTGACGTAGTATTTATTTATTTTTTATTTTATTTCTATATTTTATTTTTATATTTTTATCGTTATATAACAGTTATAGCTATATTTTTTTTCGTCCAATTTTTAGGTTTGATTTTTTTTAGTCTAACTAATATTTTGGTCATAATGGTTTGCTAATTTGTTTTTTACTTACTTTATTTATTTGGGACCTTTTTTTTTGTTACTATTATTATTATTATTCTATTTCGTCTATTCTAACAGGTGTGATTTGGTAATTTGTTTGAATTAATTAATTTTGGTTATTTTTATTGTTATTTTGTTTATTTGTTTATTTATTTGTTTTTATTTTATTTTTATTTTTTCCGTTTTAAATTTTTAAGTAACGTAGTAAAAATTTGTTTTCATGTCTCCATTTTGAGATGAGCTCGGATCTTTTATTTAATAATTTATTTTAGTCTAGGAAAGTAATGATAGCTATTTTTTCTTCCAAACAAATTTTGCAAGTTTTTGATTGGTTGTTGTAGGCTGATGATCTTTTCCTTATCTTCCAAGATATTTTTGGTGTGATGTGCGTTTTGTTTTTAATTTCCCAGATATACTTAGAAAGCATTGTACTGTTCGCATATTTACTATTTGTGCCATGCTCTCGGTGCAGCTGTAGCTGATTTTTACTGTGGCACAAATAATAAAAAAGCACAATAGGAAAATTATCAACAAACCACACGAACAAATTAATCCCACGTGCAACTGCAGAATAAAGAACGAATGTCCCTTAAACGGAAATTGTTTACAAAACAACGTAATATACCAAGCCACGATAAAATCACCAGATAATGAAGAAAAAGTATACATAGGAGTAACTGAAGGACCCTGGAAACAAAGACATTATACCCACAAAAGATCTTTCACAAATAGTGAATATGCGAACAGTACAATGCTTTCTAAGTATATCTGGGAAATTAAAAACAAAACGCACATCACACCAAAAATATCTTGGAAGATAAGGAAAAGATCATCAGCCTACAACAACCAATCAAAAACTTGCAAAATTTGTTTGGAGGAAAAAATAGCTATCATTACTTTCCTAGACTAAAATAAATTATTAAATAAAAGATCCGAGGTCATCTCAAAATGGAGACATGAAAACAAATTTTTACTACGTTACTTAAAAATTGAAATCGGAAAAAATAAAAATAAAATAAAAACAAATAAATAAACAAATAAACAAAATAACAATAAAAATAACCAAAATTAATTAATTCAAACAAATTACCAAATCCCACCTGTTAGAATGGACGAAATAGAATAATGATAATAATAATAATAATAACAATAACAAAAAAAACTAACCCAAATAAATAAAGTAAGTAATAAACAAATTAGCAAACCATTATGACCAAAATATTAGTTAGACTAAAAAAAAATCAAACCTAAAAATCGGACGAAAAAGAAAAAGTAGCTATAAATGTTATATAACGATAAAAATATAAAAATAAAAAATAGAAATAAAAATAAAAATAAATAAATCCTACGTCACTTAAAAATCGAAAACCGAAAAGAGAAAATATACAAGTAAAATAAATTGACCTAAATTCATCCAAGTAAATAAATAAACAAACCAATCCCGATAAAGTTACCGTTAGAAAAAAACAAATAAAGATAATCAACCCAAATAAACACAAATTAAGAACTGTTCCCGTCTAAATAATAGTTAGAACAAACTACAACCATCAACCCCCAAAGTGAACAAATAGCTTTAATTAAACAAAACTATTAAAGAAGTGATATAAACAAATTTTTACTACGTTAAAAAAAAAACGATTAAAAAAAAAATAAATAAATAAAATAAGAAACAAAAAATAAAAATAAAAACAAGCAAAATAATTTAACCCAAATAAATAAACAAACGACCTCCGGTAAAATAACTGCCATAATAGACTACCGACAATGCACCACTGACCCGTATATATATAAATAGCCGAGAAAAATAACAGCACACATGGCCTGACGATTGCATATAGCATGAAACAGACTGTCGCCTCTAAGTGTTGACTTCTATGTTCACTTTTCTATTTACACACGCTCTATCTCTGATATTGAGCACTTTATTCCATATATATAGCACACCTTAAGACTATATTTCTTCATATATATATATATATATATATATATATATATATATATATGTGTGTGTGTGTGTATGGTGTTTTCCCCATCGAAACTGTGATAACTACGCGTTTTCTGGAGATCCCATGTTCATTGAATATGTTAATTTTAAGTAAGTTTCATATTCAGATATTATTTTATTCACATCTGAAGATATTTAACCGACATCATATATATATATATATATATATATATATATATATATATATATATATATATATATATATATATATGCAAGTTTCATTGAAAACGACTGACAGGGTAAGATGGTTGAGTTTTTATATAATTTCTCATGTGTTCCTATAATATTTTTTCTATTCAGGACATAAATTATAAAGACATTATCCGAATGTTTTACAAGCGCTTTCGGTATACTTTTAGCCATTATCAAGGATGATTTTTTTCTTTATCAAGGCAAATGTAATGATTTTATTTTGCAACAAGTATCTATTTGTCAGTTACTCAAATTTTTTTTAAATTTAAAGACGCGCATCAATATTCATCAAGTTAAATGAAATGCTCAAGTATTAGATTACGTCACTTAGCATCCTAGGAAAGTTTTTTTTTCCTTCATTCCTTCCTTCTCTCCTCGTAAAAAAAAATATATATTCTATGCTATGTCGCGTTCAAGTACTTTCGACTTTCGAAGTTGTTATCACGAACCGAAAGTTGTAAGCACTTGAACGAAAATAACAAAATATGAACTCCTGGCAGTTTATCCACAACTTCGAGAACAAAACCTTCGGTACTTTTTAGTCAAACTTATTCGGATGAATATACATGCTTCCTAAATACACTTTTTTCCTATACACACATACATACACACACACAAATACACACATATATATATATATATATATATAGCTGACCTGAGATGGAACAAATACATTGAGTCAATTGCTTCGTCCACCGCAAGGAAAGTTGGCTCCCTGTGCCGCGTCAGGAAATTTTTCTCCCCTCAATCGATCCTTCAGATCTACAAATCGACAATGCACCCTTGCATGTAGTATTGCTGCCATATATGGTCTGGAGCCCCTTCTGTTTGACTCGGGGTTCTTCATAAGCTCCAGAGGCGGATATGCAATATAATTGGCTCTGGCATCTCGTCTACAGTCGTTCTCTAACAGACGCGCCGTCTTTTTTACAAATACTTTCATGGCAATTGCTCCGAGAAGCTGCATTCGCTGGTTCCCAGACTTCATGAATTCAAGCGCCCTACGAGGCTGGCATCCCGTTCTCACCCTTTCACAGTCGAAACTACCAAATGTAGCCGTTTCTTCTACTCCAATAGCTTCATGTCTCGCACCTCTCGCCTGTGGAACTCCCTTCCCTATTCCAGTTTCCCTGAGAGCTATAATCTCTAACTATTAAAATGTAATGTCAATCGACATCTCCAGTAGCCTTGATGTATCCACTATCCTTCTCCTCATCCTTTTCTCTATCACTCTTATCTGATCTTGCTCCAAATCTTCTGTAACCCCTTGAGTCCTAGTGGCTTCCCGCCTTGCTTGGGGTGAAAGGCTTAAAATATATATATATATATATATATATATATATATATATATATATATATATATATATATATATATATAAATCAAGAAGAAAACACGAAAGATCCATTTCGGTTAAAATTTATTTCCTGAATATTGTTATATCCATCTCTTCAGACTGAAAGAAATGGAGACAATTCTCATATAACTCACTTGATACTATTATTATTTTTTTGTTAAGGTTATCTTTATTAAACTAACTAATTTGAAATTGTGTTGCTTTGTCCTACCTAAAATAATAAGCCATATCAGCCAATTTGCTGTATTTCTTTCAAATTTGATCACTCACCACATCATCCGATATAACAACTTTCAACCGTTTAAGGAAAAAATTCTTGGCCATTGCATTCTGTTTTAGTCTTACTACAATCCTTTCATCTCTCTCTCTCTCTCTCTCTCTCTCTCTCTCTCTCTCTCTCTCTCTCTCTCACACACACACACACACACACGTTTTAAAAGTATTTTATAATGGAAAATCTGATATTTTTCTTTTTTCTTCTTGCAGCATACCTGCGGACAGTAATGTGTATGTTCCCATTCACATAAATACAATAGTATGTTATACAGTAGTAATACTGTATGTTGGTCTGCAGTTTCATTGTGGAATTCACTTGACTCACTTTTAGCATTTGACTACTTCTCTACACGCCGCTGGCGAATCTTATATGAGTTGTTCGTGTTCTAAGTATTATCGTTTATTACCAAATTTCCTCTCGCTCTTTCTTCTTTTCTCTCTTGATTTCCCTGCTTCCTGTTCATCTAGTATATCAGACCGGAGCAATTGTCCATATCTATTAAGAATTTTCGGTCTAAAGGGATGAATATAACATTATTCACGAAATAAATTATAACCGAAATGGATCATTAAGGTTTTCTTGTTGATTTATTATTATTTATTGATTTATATTGACATCTTTTGGATTAATATCCTCCTTGGAATTATCCCTACCAAATTGATTATATATATATATATATATATATATAAAAGATGGGTACAACTTTGTTGCTGTGTACGATCATTGCGTGACTTATGATATCAAGCAATTCCTGCGCTTGAAAATCTTAAATTACAGAGAGACATTGCACTGGATGCATCTCTCTCTTTCTCTCTCTCTCTCTCTCTCTCTCTCTCTCTCTCTCTCTCTCTCTCTGTCTATATATATATATATATATATATATATATATATATATATACAAAATTAATAAAAATTAATACCCAAATTTGTAATTATTTTAATCGCATGTGTCAGCCCATCATTCTCTAATAGAGAGGTAAAATTTGGCTATATCGAAAATCTCTCATAATTTGTGTGGTGCCGGCCAAGGAATTTTTTCATATTTATTTTATTTATTTACCTATTTAATTTTTTTTTTTTTTTTTTTTTTTCTTAAATCCTACATGCCCTACCAAAGATCGTTTGGGAACAACGGCTCGTCGAAACAAGCATATTTGTAAAGTAGTTAAAGCAATTTATTTTAGATAATTGCTTGTAACCATGGTAACGACATCATGTATAGAGCTATGGGAAAATGACGCAGCGGCAGGATTTTTAATAGATCCTGTGTGAGTTTGTATAATAACCCAGACGAGCAAAAAAAAAAAAAAAAAAAAAAAAACAGCAAAGGTATATATGGACGTATGTATCGATTGTTCAAATTGAGTTCCGATAAGTCAGTCTTCATAGGCGCCTCTCTGTAGAACAGTAGTTTACTTGGCGCCTTCAACTTGCGTTTTACTACGAGAGAAAGCTAAGCTTCCAAAACGCACACACACATACTCAGTTAAAATCGCGTGCACACACAGACACTAAAAAACAGACACACACATATATATTATGTAAAAAGATTACTTAACTTTATAACAACAAAAAACTTATATTTAAATTTAAGTAATCTTTTTTTATATATTATTAATTTTCTATTTGAATATTATTTTAATATTTTAATATTGAGCACTACATGTAAAAATATCTGCTGTTTTTCTTATATATATATATATATATGTGTGTGTGTGTGTGTGTGTGTGTGTGTATAATGGGTATTTAGGCAGCAAGTATTCATTATTTAACTTTCAATTCTATTTTCCAATTTTTAAATAACTTGTTGCACATCCATAATTCGGATACCGATATATATCTTATTCGAAAATTTGAAAAATACAAACAAATTATATAGACAGACCGTTTCGGTTCAATTTAACAAAACTGGTTTACGTATATATATTTAAGGTGATTGGCAAGTTACTGCGATTAAACTTTTTTTAAAATTTTTCTTGTGTTCGTATAAGTGTTTCATTTTCTGGAAAACAGTCCAGATGTTCTGTATATCCGAGCGCTTTCGGCTATTCTTTTAGACATTATCAATTATAATTTTGATTTTTAACTGAATTTATAAAATATATACCGATATATATATATATATATATATATATATATATATATATATATATATATATTTGTATATGTGTGTATAATGGGTATTTGTATATGTGTGTATTTGTATATGTGGGTATTTGTATATGTGTGTATAATGGGTATTTAGTCTAGACTTATAGGAACGAGTTTTTTCAAACACGGTCAGCACATTTGGCCGTGTTCATTGTTGTGTGTTGGTTTTTCTTTTTATTATTAGTGGTTTCTATTATTTTTAGTATTTTTTTTACATATGAATGAGGCTCTTATACTTGTATTTTATACAAATATGTTGCGGATATAGCTTAGTAGGATTCCGTGTGTGTTTCAATGAATCCTAATTGAGGTATGGTCAGAGAGAAGTAATGTGAGTTTTTAATGGGAATGTAGTGGTATCTATCTATCTATCTCGATATATATATATATATATATATATATATATATATATATATATATATATATATATGCTCACCTGAGATGGAACAAATACATTGAGTCAATTGCTTCGTCCACCGCAAAGAAAGTTGGCTCCCTGTGCCGCGTCAGGAAATTTTTCTCCCCTGAATCGATCCTCCAGATCTACAAATCAACAATGCGCCCTTGCATGGAGTATTGCAGCCATATATGGTCTGGAGCCCCTTCTGTTTGACTCGGGGTTCTTGATAGGCTCCAGAGGCGGATATGCAATATAATTGGCCCTGCTCTGGCATCTCGTCTACAGTCACTTTCTCACAGACGCGCCGTCGCCTCTCTCTGTCTTTTTACAAATACTTTCATAGCAATTGCTCCGAGAAGCTGCATTCGCTGATTCTCAGACTTCATGAATTCAAGCGCGAGGCTGGCATCTCGCTCTCGCCCTTTTCACTGTCGAAACTACCAAATGTAGCCGTTTCTTCTACTCCAATAGCTTCATGTCTCACACCACTCGCCTATGGAACTCCCTTCCCTATTCCAGTTTCCCTGAGAGCTATAATCTCCAACTATTCAAATGTAATGTCAATCGACATCTCCAGTTGCCTTGATGTATCCACTACCCTTCTCCTCATCCTTTCTTCTATCACTCCTATCCGATCTTGCTCCAAAATTTCTGTAACCCCTTGCGTCCTAGAGGCTTCTCGCCTTGCTTCGGGTGAAACGCGTAAATATATATATATATATATATATATATATATATATATATATATATATATATAAATGCAGACATATTTAAATGATTTTTTTATTTGACATTATGTATTACTACAACCGTTATTCAACCGTGAAATTTCGTTATTTTTACGTGACATTTTTAACAACTAGCATGAAAAAAAAACAGAAAGTAAAAAGCCCGTCTCTACACGAACCGAATCTGCATCTCCTTTCTTTTTCTATCAGGGAAACCAATTTTTAACGCCGAGACGTGTCATTATTAATTTGTCACGGGAGACCTTCTTGATGAATTTCACTGTTTAAAAAATTCAAAACATGAATAGCAACTCAAACACGTGTGACTACTAAAAAAAAACATTTATTATAATAATAATAATAATAATAATAATAATAATAATCTTTACAGACAGGAAGATTAAATCAAATAGGCAGGACAAAATTTCTGCTAATTGATATGGCTTGCCAGCAGACTGTAACTTAGCAACAAAGGAATATGAAGAACTATCGAAGCATAAAGACCTGGAAATCGAAATAGAAAAAATGCTGAAATTGAAAAAAAGAATAGTACCAATTATAGTAGGTGCGCTTGGAATGATAAAAAAGGAACACAACAATGCATTGAAAACAAAATCCCTGGAAATGTCTTGATAAGTACAGCGCACACATTAAGAAGAACTTTGTCCATGTAAAACCTGGTGATGTTATGAGAGTTGGAAAAACAAATCATGAAATGTGGTCATAGCAACACACCTGCCTTAGGTCTTCCCGCAGACTTGTTAGGTAGTGTGACCATAGTAGAAATCGAAATAATAATAATAATAATAATAATAATAATAATAATAATTGGTATGAACACCACCCAAACCCGTTTACGTAGTTAGGACCTGTAACAGTTTTATGGGACTTCACAATACACGCAGACAGAACAATCAAAGCTTATCGCCCAGACATCGTGATTAGAGACCGCAAAGACAAGTGCCTCCTTATTGATATGGTAATCCCTGGAGATTTCAGTGTATATTTGAAGATCTTCAAAACTATCAAAATACAAGAACCTTGAAATCAAAATCTTAAAAATGTGTCATATGAGAAAATTAACAACTCCAGTTGTAGCTGGAGCCTTCCGATTGATTGGAAAATATTCCAATAGACTCATTGAAGGGATTCCTGGTAGCTTAAAGAAATACAAAAAATTGTTCTCACGGTTGAACCTGTGACCCCAGTGGGATTCATCATTTGACCTGATATGCCGTTGACCATTCAGCCACAAAGAAGCGTTATTCCATTTCATATGTTTTTAATGTTTACGTTAAGGTACGTTTCGTGAGCAGATATGATCGTTCGGGAAAGATCGTCAAAGATCTGTTGTTTATAAACAGCAATTCGGACTTTGCTAACCAGACGCTTCTTTGTGGCTGAATGGTTAACAGCACATCAGATCAAATGACGGTTCCTACTGGGATTGCAAGTTCGATTCCTGTCGGAGAAGCACAATTTGAAATTTCTCGAACATTCAGGCCAGTAAATGCAATTAATGTTAAATAACAGAATATTTACTTAAATACATTGTATTTGTAACAAATATGTCTACCTCCATAAATTAGCATACAATCATAGACGTATAAGACGTAATAAGATTTATGCAATACAAGGCAAAAATTTTACTCAGTGTACGAAATCAACTCAAAAATACACAAGTTCCAATTCATAGCTACTTCTTTTAAGAATTTGGAACGTCACATGGGAGCTGAAGGGAACTTTCTGGACAACAAAATAAGAACGAGGAGACTTAGATGCATAACGTGACCAGGAAGACAAATGTTCCGTCCATGATCTCAAAACAACCATTGTCACTAAAATTCCAAATTCAACAATCAGCGAAGAAACTGATGATAATCGCCTCCCCGTGTGCTAAATTTGTGGCAGGAGGACTACTTCTGGTGCCTAAGTCCATAACGGTTGGCCTCTTTCTGACTTATTCTAACCAAGATTCTGATGATTTGGGCCAATGGTCGGAATTCCATACCTTCCGGTCGCATGAAACTCGATCCCGAACGTTTTCATTTATTTATTTGTTTCCTTTTTTTCCCTACTTGTGGACAGCGGATGGTTACCTTCAAGTTCTTACATCTGGAATTTAGTGTCGATTATCGTAAAAACTGTCCCTCATAAAATCATTTCGGTCCCACTTGATTTCGTATGTGTTGTAGCCAATCTAGTCGGAACTCACCGTGTCACACTGGTAACGTATCCCCAATTTTTTGTAGTAATAAACATGTAAAAACAGTTATTGATTCTTTTTCGGAATTTCTTTTTGAAAACAAAATTTAAACCTTAAAAGCAATTGTTTATAGAAATAATCTGTGTGGGGGTACAAAATATTATATTTTCAAAATCGGCATTTTCAAAAGTATACACTCACATGATATATGCAAATATACTTAAAAATAAAAGTGGAAGAAGATCAGAGATAAGTAAAAATTATTAATCACCATAAATTTGGGAATTGAAAAACAAAAAAGAAGCAACGGAAAAAAACAATTATCGCCCCCGACTCTTTTGAATTCAATAGGGGATAAAACAGTTAAATATGTGCTCAGTTAGTAAAAAAAAAAGGGGTGGAAGAAAAAATACCAATTTTTTCTTTCTTCCTCATTTTTAGTCGTTGTGCGCATATATGTTTTGTTCTCGATTGACCTCTGAAGAGCGAGGAGCTATAACTAATTAGCTTTTTAGGATTCTTTGTTTCTTTTTCTTCGTTATATTTTTGATTAAACTGTTTATGTCTATATATCTAAAATAAGGTACTATGATTACTTGCATTATTTACATTACTCGGACCGTTATTCTTAACTTCATTGCCATATTCATAACGAGGAAAAAGAGAGATCACCACCATCTGTGAAATGAAGTTGAAATAATAGACAGAGAGCATCAAAATATGAAAACTTAAAGAATCAGCACATATACTCGGCTACAAAAATTTCCTGAGCCGACCAAGGGTTCGGTTCGAAATTCCTAAAAAAAAGGCGTTGTGAACATGGCGATGAAGATGAGGATAACGGCCCGAGTAATGTAAATAATGCAAATTAACAATTTATAGTAATATTTTTCTTATCGTTGCCTTTCTTCCCACCTTTGATTTAATTGTATACAGATTAATAAAAACAAAAAAAAAACCTTAATTACTTTAAGAATATCCAATATTCACCAGTCGATGAGCCTAGAAGTTGTGGGGACGTTTTCTTTATCGAATAACAGCATAGAATAGAAGTGCTTAATAAACGCCTTTCCAGATAGCTCATACCACAAAGAGATTTGACTGCTCCGTACGAGTTGATATGAGCCGAAAGGATGATGACTCATGATCGGAAAGAGATAAAGCTAATGACAAACGACAACAGGAATTCTTGTCTAACCATGTCCGGTTATAGCTTGATTATCAGTGATGGACACACTTCTTCCTGTTCTCGAACAGACCGGAGATTACAAGTTCTATGGAGTTATTAAGTCAGTGTCTCGTGTGCATTGAAAAGAAAGTAAGCTTATAAGTGACGTGTCCACAGGTGAAGTGGGAGGTGGGCGCTTATGACACAGATTGAAGCATAAGTATACGGGACAAAGTCCACATGACGAGATGAAAGAATTTTTTACATTCTTCTTCTTCTTCTTCTATGTGGCATATCCTTTCAGGACGTAGGTGATCATGACTCACCACAAGTCCCTATCCTGTGTCTTTTCATCATCCTCTAAGTCCCAGGCCTGCTATCCATTTACACAAGTTCGTTAGATAGATTACTCGCTGTTTTCACGTCCCTCTAGTGGTCAGTATGTTCTCCAGTCCCTTAACTGACTCTGTCTGAGTCTAAGTATAAGCCTCTTTTTCATTTCCCTTAAAACTTTCTCGTTGCTCAAATGTTCAATCCATGGCAATTTTAGTATCCTTCTGTAGAACCACATTTCTGTTAGCTCACGTCTCTTCTTCATTTATGGGAAGATTGCCCAGAATTCACTAACATATAAGAGGACTTATATTACGTAACATTTCAGCACTCTTTGTTTCTAATGCAATGTTCTTGATTCTTAATTGCTTAGCTTTTGGGAGGCATCTTTAACTATCCCAGTGCGTCTTCGGATTTCAGTGTCGCATTTTCCGTCCTCTGTTAAAACACTTCCCAGATATTTAAATTGCTGTACTTGTTTGATTTTGGCATCTCCAGCTTGTAATTTACATATTGGACTGCCCCTTTTGCTAACAACCATATATTCTGTCTTCTTGAAGTTGATGCTTAGTCCTTTCTTCTTGCTTTCCTTCACTGCCTTCTGTAGGAGTTTTTGTAGTTCCCTTTCCGTGTCATCTGCTTACCTTATGTTGTTAGGATTGTGGTTGCCAATAATGAATCATGGCAGGTGTTGTATAGGAGTAAAGGAGTGCCGACACTGCAGTTTGAACATAGATCGCCAGAGAGCAAACACAGGCGATCCCATTTTGAATAAGTCGATCAGGTGATGGCAAAGGAAATGTATATATGGGAATTAGCGTGGCGTCTAATTGATCACTCTTTCTACTCTATCCTCTATTACTATACGGATCACCATTTCTATTCTATCCTCTATTACGATATGGATCACTCTTTCTACACTATTCTCTATCTCTATACTATCCATTATACTATTTCTCAATATTGATCACTATACGGATTACTATTCGGATCACTATTCGGTGGTTACTTGTCGAGCAAGTATTATCGAGCGAGTACTATTAGTATGAGTGATATTCGAAGGCGTCTGACGGCAGTATTGTTCAACGGCGTTACTATAGTTGTATCTGCGATTACAAAGCCTCTACCACAACGAGCATTGTGAAAGTGACAACGAGTATTCGTTGACATTACGAAAATGGCAAAGTGTTCGTTGACATCACAAAAGCAAGTTTTCTAATTCTCAGAATTGCCTCACTGTAAAAGTTGAATAAGTCCGATGAGAAGATACATCCTTGTCTTACACCCCTTCCTATTTTTGTATATCTACTGAACTCATTTTTATGCGTATGCAGACGGTTTGCTACCAATATAGATTTTTGATTGTTCTAATATCCTTCGCAAATATGCCATGGTTACTAAGCAGTTTCAACAATTCTTTGTTATTGAAATCAGAATTTTTTTTCACTTAAATGGTCTGTCTTCCCAGGCTAACTAGATTCATTTGCCCGAATTACATGCGGCTGTCAGGATCCAGCTATGGACAAATAGTGAACCTCCAAACTGGGGCCAAAACACCGTAAAAGTATAAAAATACATTTTTATAGTCGAAATCTCCAGCAATAATTGCATCTACTGCAAGGAAAGTTGGTTCATTGTGTCGTGCCAGAAGTTTTTTCTCGTCAGAGTCCATCTTGCACATTTACAAATCTACCATTCGGCCGTGAATTGAATACTATTGCCATATCTGGCCAGGTGCTTCTGCTACTAATCTCGAGGTTCTTAAAAAAATCCAAAGAAGGATCTGCAATGTAATTGATACTGACTAAGCATCTCAACTTCAGTCACTTTCTCACTGACGTGATGTGGCTTTTCTGAAGATATTTCTACGACGAGTTTTTCCCCCTTGGTGACCCGTCTACGTGAATTTAAGCGTGCTACTAGATTGGCATCTAGGTCCCACCCTTTTACTATTAAAATAGTTAAATGTAAGCCGCATTTCTATTCCCACCTGTGAAACTCTCTTTCGTTTACTTGCTTCCCTGATAACTACAATCTTCAAAAATTTAAATGCAACGCCAGTCGCCATCTTCTATCGTCTTGAAACATGTTCATCTTTTATCCTTTCCTCAATCTTATCTATACCCAGTCTTTCACTTTCACTTTCACTCTCCGTAAACTTTGTGTACTCTTTGCCTTCCCGGCTTGCTTAAGATGAAATGATTAAAAAATAAATATTAGGTTGGTGCAACAATAATGACGTAATAATGTCGTTTTTTGACGTTAAAAAATACGTCAAAAAACGACATTATTACGTCATTATTTTTGCACCAACCTAATAAATTTTAATATTAAAAACAAATACCAAATCTCTCAAGGAAATTAAATTTCGGCATTAAATGACCCATAAGGAGTTGATATGCCTTTAAACAAGCCAAACCAAACCGACGGTTAACTGTTAATATGCAATGGTCTCTTAGGGCTTTCCTAATACCTGGATGTATGGATCAGTTATAGCAAATTTAGTATAGAAAAATAAAGACATTGAGCATAGGATAGGTTGTGCTAGGGGTAGTTTCTCACAACACCACAAAGTGCTACATTAACCTAAAAACACGAGTCATGTTCTTAAATAGCTTCATCAGATTGGGACTTTCATATGCCTGTCTTGCATGGCGCCAAACCCGTTCAGAAATATATAATTGTCACCACTTAAGCAGATCGATGGTTAAAGATGGCTTCGAGAGAATGAACACGATATGTCATGGAGAGGACACAATCATTCATCGAGCATTGACGCTACAGAATCACAAAGAACTGTACTAGATAACAGAAACATTACTTGAGGTCTACCAACTGCAGTAACAACTAAAATGAATAGCACATGTAACACAAGGATGAAATAATGCCATAATCAAGATGTTGACATTTCACACTGCATCGAACAAAATGTTAAGAAAGAAATCCTCTTCAATATCGAAAAGAGTAATCCACTGTGGCATGTGTCCTTGAGGACACATGGCACAGTGGTTAAGGCGGTGGAGAACTTGGAGTAACAAGTGATAACTGATAAGTGACATCCATTAGATATCGCACGTGGAACTTGAACAGTCTACCCCATCGAGTGAAATAAAGGGTTCAGTTCCACATTCCAACCACCTGAAGAAGGCCGGAGCGTACAACGGCAGAAACGTTGTGGTAAATATGGCAACAAAGATGAGGATGATAGTCCGAGCAATGTAAATAGTGTAGATCAATAACAGTTAGAGAACATGAGAAACCTATTTTCTTGAAAATTTAAGAGAGAGATTTTATAAATTTCAAATGACGGTAGCATTGGCTGTTCGGTCAATGAATGCCGAATCTTTCCTTATAAGAAAACGGTTAATATTACGAGGTGTATCTTTAAGACTTTTTCAGGAGAGACATTTATTAATTTCAAAGAAGTACAAAACTCCCTCAAAGTAGCTTCCTCTGACTTCAATGCATTTGTTGTAATGCTCCAGCTACTACCTAAATACCCCATGGAATTCATCCAACGCGAAGATGTCCAAGACTCTTGCCATAGTCTCCATCATCATCTCAATTTATCTAAATCCATTTCCTCTAAGGTTCTCCTTCCGTTTGGGGGAAGAACTTAACGTCACAGGTAGCAAGGTTTGCACTGTAGGTAAAGCGAGGAAGATTTGATTCTCCGTCAACACAAAACTTTATTGCATAACATGCTTCAAAATATATTAAAGTCCCGACTACATTCTGCAAACTAGTCAGTTATGACAAGCACTGTTACAGCCATCTCTTACAATCTGGAATAACAAAATTTGACAGGTCAGCTTATTTGAGTAAGCTCGTCAGCAAGCTGCCTAAAATCAAAGTATTGAACGCTCATATTATAGAAGGGACAATTCTTTAGCGCTGGAACAAGTATATTGGAGAACTCTTCCACGACGAAAGACAACAACTGACAATACATAGAACTACCGACGAGCCTGAAATTCTAAAAATCGAAGCAGAAGCTGAACTGGCGAAATTAAACAGAAACAAGGTGGTAGGGCCAGACGGAATTGTAACAGAAATACTGACAGCCTTATATGATTTTGGCATAGACAAGATTACAGAAATAAGAAATGAAATCTACAACAGTGGTTATATACCGGAAGATCTCAGCAGACCTATTTTCGTAGTACTACCTAAGAAACTAGGTGCAAACGAATGTGAACTCCACCGAACAATCAACCTAATGAGCCACATAACAAAACTAATCATCCGTATTCTGATGAATAGAACGCGCAGCAGAATCAGATCAGAGATAGGACAAGAACAGTGCGGGTTCGTTAAAGACACCGGAACAAAGAAAGCGATATTCATGCACATAATGTTATCAAAAAGAGCAATACAAATGCAGAAGGACGTGCACCCATGTTTTATAGACAATGCAAAAGCGTTGGACAAAGTGCGCCACAAAGATCTGTTGGAATTGCTCAGCAGACCTTGATATATTTAGGAAAGATATGAGAATAATCAAGAACCTATACTGGCAGTAAACGGCCTGCACATGGATAGAAAATGAGTTCAGCAGGTATACAAAAATAGAAAGGGGTGTAAGACAAGGATGTGTCTTCTTACCGGACTTATTCAACCTATACAGCGAGGCAATTCTGAGAGAATTAGAAGTCCTACCAGGATTCATTATTGGCGACCACAATCTTAACATAAGATATGCAGATGACACAGAGCTGATAGCAGAGACGGAAAAGAAACTACAAAACCTCCTACAGAAGCTAGTGAAGGAAAGCGAGAAGAAGGGACTAAGTATAAACTACAAGAAGACAGAATGCATGAACATCAGTAAAAAGATGAGCCGGAAATGCGAGTAACATGGTGCACTAAAATCAAGCAGGTGCGGAAATTTAAATATTTGGGAAGTGTTCTGACACGGCACGATGAGTGCGACGATGTGATTTGAAGACGTATTGGGATGGCCAACGACTCATTCCAAAAGTTAGGCAGAGTATTACGAGACAGGATGATTTCATTCGCAACAAAGAAAAGAGTACCGAACTGCTGCATGATATCTGCCCTCCTTTTAGGCAGCGAAAGTTGGACGGTCTCCTCAAAGATGAAGAAGAGACTCGAGACAACAGAGATTTGGTTCTACAGAAGAATGCTAAGGATATCATGGACCGAACATGTGAGCAACGACGAGGTTTTGGAGAGGAAACATATTTATCACCAGAAAGAGGCAGCTGAAATTTCTGGGATACGTAATGAAAATGAGGGCTCAGAGAATCTGATACTCACGAGGCGTACAGGGGGAAAGAGAGACAAGGGAAAGGAACGGGTGACATACCTAGCGGGCTTAAGCAATGGATAGCAGAACAGGGTCTGGGAGAAGTAGAGAGCCATGATCGCCTACGTCCTGAAGGGACACGACACACAAAAAACGATATATAAGAATTACAATAATCCAGAACAGTTATGACTTCCCTATCCTTGGGACTTCGACGTGGCGTAATGGTTAGCAATCTTATCTCGTTAGAACAATTACGACTGAGTAGGGAATTCGATTTTCACTGGATGCCCCATACTTTCGGCCTTGTGCCACATCTAAGCCACACATAGAAAATCATTTGGCGTGGTGCAATGTTTAGCAAACTTGTCTCGCTAGATCAGTTATGACTGAGTGGGTGAGTTTGATTCTCAGTGGGTGCTCCATATTCTCGTCTTTGGGCACCATCATATATATGCGTAGTAAATCACTACGACTGTCGGTTGTAGCATACGATCATGGGTATGTCCCCATTCACATAGATACAGTGGTAAATACTGTAGGTCGGTCTGAAGTTGGAGATTCGTTTCCAGCTGTGCTGGTCAAACTGTCTGCCTCCAGGCAGAGAGGATCCCCAGACGAGGCTATGTCGAAGGGCATAGTCTCGCCTCGGGAAACAGCTACCCGACCCCGTTTTATACGGGGTCTACGGGTAATATTTGGCCGAGCCTACGGGCTCGGATACACCACATTAAATTCAGCCTTGTGCTACATCTGACCGTGTGGGGTGGTTGGTAGATATCCTGCAGTTGGAGATTCGTCTCCAGCTGTGCTGGTCAAACTCTCTGCCTCCAGTTGGAGATTCATTGCGGAATTCACTTGACTCACTTCTAGCAGTTGACTACTTCTACGAGCCGCTGGCGAATCTTATGTGTTGTTCTTGTTCTAAGTATTATCGTCCATTACCAACCTTCGTGTGATTATTCTATTCAGTAATCTTCCCTAGATTGCAAGACTATCTCTAATCTTCTGGAACCCACTTCGTGCGATTACCATTATCAATGTCGAGATATTTTAAGAATTCTAGCTATAGGAGACCATTGAATGTAAAGGGGGCGCATAACCATGAACAACGGAAGAAAGAAGTCACAATCCACCGTTCTATCAAAATATACGCTGCATATTTTTATGTTGACAGCAATGATTGCACACTTTAGTGACAGATAAACAAATACGGAAATCAACAATAGAGATGGATTGTTTTTCATTTGCTGAAATCCAAGCCTTTGCGTTTCAGCTGACAAATGATAAACAAACGCTGATGTTATGAAATCAATGAGTTCTGAAGATCAAAATAGCTCAAAGGTTAGAAATGTTTTTGGACAAATTTACTTGTTGCGAAATGCGAACATAAAAAAGATCGTTTTTCATCGCTGCTGAATTTTAGCAATGTTTCCAATATTGATATAACAAGTTATAACGTGTAAGAGAGCCAGATATTTATTATAGAATCAGCATGATGCCGGCTTAGGGCAGGCGATATCGGGGGCGATAAAATGCATTTTCTTCATTCATCGGCGATGGAAAACTTATTAAGCTTCGTTCTGTTTTCGTTTCCATTTGGTTTCCATCTTGCGAAAGCTAAAACTGGGGAAAACAGATTTTTCACATTCCGACAGATCCAGAAAGATATTGAAGATAGATAGATAGATAGATAGATAGATAAACAACTGAGATAAACAACCGAGATAGATAGATAGATAGATAGATAGATAGATAGATAGATAGATAAACAACTGAGATAGATAGATAGATAGATAGATAGATAGATAGATAGATAGATAGATAGATAGAAAAAGACATATCTAGATACTGTCAAGGAAATAAAGAAAAATAAATTTACTTCTTTTTAATTCTAGTTTCATTATCATATCAAGTTTTAGATTTGTTTTATAGGATTGCAGACGTCGCTGATTAATCAAATTTCATAGCAGTAAATAATTGCTAACTTGAAAAATACAACTGTACTGCTTATTTTTTTAATCATTTCACCCCAAGCAAGGATATTAAGACTCATTGAGGAGACTGAGTGTGACATAATCTGACATGAGAAAACAATCTTACTAATTAACCCACAGTTGGGGGAAAAAGTTGAATTCATATCTTTCCCAAGGTTATTTGAGGGAAAATGAATATAGATATAAACCGATTAACAATTCCAAGTCATTATCTATTATCTCCACCCGCACACTCAAGCTTATAGCACCTGATATTCTCAATCATCTATTTAGGTACTGACCAAGCTTGATGTTGCTTAACTTTGCTAATCTGTGTTTCATCATGATGTGGCTGTAAGCTGTTTTCGCTTTTCCATCCACAACGCTACCGCTCATGCTGTTAATACAACGAATAAAGATTTAGTTAAATAAAGTGTTCAAAAATGGCATATTTATGGTATGGCCACCGTGTTTCCTGAATAAAAACCCCATTGAGAACCTTGGGGAGATCGTCAAGAGGCGTTGAGTTGACTCATTTACATAGGAAGTCATAAAGGCTATAAATAGCGACGGCTATTACCCATGAGCATTTGAGTGCCTACTACTTCCTGTGAGTCAGTAACACTACACTGCGATGGCGCCGCCGATATCTAAAGAACCGAGCGAACAATTATCATTGGATACTTATGAGTACATACAAGCGTGGCTGAGGATTCAAACAGCTGAAGCTAGAACGAAAAAGCTGAAGGATTTGAAATCAGTTGGGGGAGATAACTGATCTCTTCTTGGCAACTGCTCGTTGTGAGGTCATTATAAATTTATCAGCAATTGCATACCCAATGTAGTTAGAGGAAATGACATTTGACAATATGTCAACTAATAGTCAAGGCAAAACAAACATGACAGTGAAATCGAGAGCAATATAGACTCTAAAGATGGCGGAGGAACACTTCTATGAAAAATAAAAGATCACAATCTCCCAAAAATCAAGACAATCTCTTAAGGATAGAGGAAACGATAATGAGGAGACAAAACTTCCCAGAAAAATACCAAGGAAAATAAGGAGAGAAAACCTCTTCGATTCATGGAGATGAGGTGGCTCATTTGCATAGGAAGTTACAAAGACTTTAAATGCAGCTATTACCCATGAGGCAGTTGAGTGCATACTACTTCCTGTGAGTCACTAACACTACACTACAGGCGTGTTTATGAGAGCGATATTAAAACAATAGCTGAAAACCTAAAAATCAAAATTGGGAAGAAATATTGGCTGTTTACGAAGTAATTACCTCTGAAGAAATTCTCAAATTAATGTTGACAATGATCTCCTTGAAATCATTAGTGAGAAAGGAAATTGTTATTAGGGAGAATATTATTAAAGGAAATCATTAAAGGAAATATTATTAGAGAGAAAGGAAATTATATCAGTAAATAATATCCCTTTCCGGCTTATGATTTTCCATCAGATTTATCACGAATGGTTTTGAGTGTCATGTTTTTTTTTTAATATCAGGTCATCCCATAAGTTCTGTCCGATTTTTTAGTAAAGAAAACAAGTGACCAAATGTTACATTTAATTATAGATTCAATCAACAATGTATTTTCCCTGATTATCTATGACTTCCTTCCATCTATTAACAAGCTTACTAATTCCATTACTGTAAAATTCTTTTGGCTTTGATTCGAACTCACAAATGTCAGTTTTAACCTCTTCCTGTGTTACAAAAGCTGTTTCTTCCAAATGATTCTGTAAGCTACAAAACAAATGGTAGTCTGAAGGAGCAAGATCGGGAGGATAAGGTGGATTAGGAATTTTCTCCCAACCAAGTTCTTCGATCTTTTGTGACATGATTCTTTCTGTGTGGGGTCGTGCATTGTCCTGATGAAATATCACCTCTTTTCGATTCACTAGAGCAGGTCTTTTTTTTCCTCAAAGCTTGGTTCAAACTCTCTAATTGCTGACAGTATATTTGAGCATTAATTGTTGCATTAGGTGGTAAGAAATCAAAGTGTATTATTCCTTGGCGATCCCACCAGATTGAAAGAACCTTTTGCCCATGAAGTTCTCTTCTCGGCTGTGGCTGGGGTTCTTCCCCTTTACCAAGCCACTGTCTACGATGCTTAACATTTCGATAAAAGATCCATTTTTCGTCGCCAGTCACAAGTTTATCTAAAAAAGGTGAAACAAGTTGGCGAGAATGGAGAGAAGAGCAGATGTCAACTCGGGATTTGAGGTTGTTTTCAGACAATTCATGAGGCACCCATTTTCCAAGTTTAGGAACTTTTCCAAGTTGTTGAAGATGACAATGAACAGTTGTGTGGTTTGAACTGAGAACCACTGCAAATTCCTCAACTGATAAAGCAGGATTTTCTTCAAGGTCTTCTTCAAGAATCTTTTCATCAAACTCAACTGGACGTCCGGTTCGATCTTCATCTTCAAGGGTGAAATATCCACTTCTGGATTTTGCAAACCATCTGCTGCATGTTTTTTCATTCACACATTCCTCTTCATAAACTGAGTGAATGTTTCTAGCCGCTTCGGCTGCTGAGTTTCCTTTCTTGAACTCATAAAGCATTATGTGCCTCAAATGATTCTTGGGTACTTCCATGTTAGCAGGGTTTTAATGAAACAAAATTTAATTTTATTGTTCTCTGAAATAAAATTTAATCAGTTTAAATGCATCTAAACATAAAAATAATGTTCAGCTCCATTAGACATTATAAAATACTCTTTAAATTTCGTTCATTTTAAAAAAAAAGATAAAATTCGGACAGAACTTATGGGATGACCTGATAAATTATCGTTTAGTTTGTCACTCTCTTTACTTTCTTTTTAATCCTTACACGCTTTGCGCTGTAGATTTGTTTTAGAATTTTAAAAAAAGACAACGAACGAAAGTTTACTGGTCAATAAGTTTTCCAATCCTATAAAACAAGATTTTGACCAAATAGAATACTGTCCTGGGTAAGACGATAAACTACATCCTCCCTGATTGGGCTGGAAGCACCTGTTAGGGCCCAGCTATGGAGAAATAGTTAACCCCCAAACTGGAGACAAAACACTATGAAAGTAAAAATAGGTTTTAATGCCAGCAATATATTTTTGTAAAAAGGAAAAATTATTACCAGCAATATATTATTACCGTCAATACTTTTTTGGAAAAAAGAAATATTACCAGCAATACATTTTTGAAAAACATTACCAGAAATAAATTTTGGGAAAAATATCAACAGATATACTTTTTGAAAAAAATATTACCTGCAATAATTTTTTGAAAAAAATTACCAGCAATACATTTTTTGAAAAAATATTACCCACAATACATTTTGAAACAAATATATTACCAGCAACAAAAATCTTGTCGTCATTAATTAATCCATTGAGGCTAATATACCGTAAAACAAACTAAACCAAACCAAATTTGAATAATGGCGTTTTTATTAAATGGAAGTAAATTTATTTATTTTCAAAAGATTTTTTCTCAAATTCTGTCACACTCAGTTAACCCTTACGTCTTAGTGCCCTTGCTTGAGGTGAAATGATTTAAAAAAAAAAAAAGAGTTCAATTTTATTTTTCAAGTTTGCAATCATTTATGTAGTGAATTCCTAAGTCCCTCGTGATACTACTAAATGCTCATGGGTAGTCCCTCCTCCTTCTAATCGGAGTCATTATATAATATGGCTTACTTTTCTTTTCATACTAAATTTTCACCCAAAACAAGGCCTAAAAGCTACTCACGGTAGAGGGTTACTGCGTGAGGGTTACTGTATGAGCGTAAGAAACGGCAAAAAGTGAAGTCCTTGAGTCTGTCGAAGAGCATAGTCTCGTCTGTGGAAGTAGACAGCTACCCGAACCCGGATCTACGGAGAATTTTTCCCGAGCCTACAAACTCGGATACCCCACAATAAATACGGCCTTGAACCCCATCCGACCGCGTGGAGAGGTTAGTGGATATCTTACTATACGGATTACTATTCGAATCACTATTCGGTGGTTACTTTTCGAACAACTATTATCGAGCAAGTACTATTAGTACGAGTGATATTCGAAGGCGTCTGACACCAGTATTGTTCAACGGCGGACTATTGTTGTATCTGCGATTACAAAGTCTCTACTAAAACGAGCATTACGAAAGTGACAACGAGTATTCGTTGGCATCACAAAAGTGGCAACTAGAGTTCGTTGACATCACAAAAGAGGTACAGTTTGTGTGGATATGTGGGGAATGTAAACGATTAACCCTAGACTTGAGCAGGTTTAGATTGTAGTGATCGGGGAAGCATCCTATTGGAAGTCGGTTCAACAAAGCAGCGGTTAGTAAGTATTGGACCACAGACTCACCTACCCGAGAAATGCTGTAGCGGTTTTTGTAGCAAGTGTGTGTGTTTTACGGAGTAGAGGTTGTAGCCCTGGGCTCGACGGGTTTTGTATTCAAAGTTTTCTTTCGATTAGACTGGTCAACAGCCAAAGCTGGAAACCCAGTCTTCCCCGCTATTTAACATCTTGCTGCAGCAAGAAGACATTAATTCACGCCTATCCAGCGGGATGTTTGCACGTCAACGAACATTCTTCGGCAGGAATTTGTCTTTGGAACATCAATCCCACTGTCCGCGCAGATAACAGCTTCGCTTCAAGCGCACCCTGTTAAATTCTCCGTTTTCCCCATTTAAAACGATTGTATCCAATAAAACCTTGACTGGGACATTATTTTTTTAAAACCCTTCAAACAATTTAACAATTCAGATAAAAATAAATAATGGTGTATTTCAGTAAATCTCGATAACTTTGACAGTTGTCTCCCTGAGCCGAGCCAGGAAGTTATTCTCCCCGGAGTCGATCCTCCAGATCTACAAATCAACAATTCGCCCTTGCATGGAGTATTGCTGCCATATATGGCCTGGTGCCCCTTCTGTTTGCCTCGGGGTTCTTGATAGGTTCCAGAGGCGGATATGCAATGTAGTTGGCCCTGCCCTGGCGTCTCGTCTACAGTCACTTTCTCACAGACGCGCCGTCGCCTCCCTCTGTCTGTTCTACAAATACTTCCATGGAAATTGCACCGAGGAGCTGCATTCGCTGGTTCTCAGACGTCATGAGTTCAAGCGCCCTACAAGGTTGGCATCCCGCTCTCGCCGCTTCACTGTCGAAACTCCTAAATGTAGCCGTCTCTTCTACTCCAATAACTTCATGTCTCGCACCTCTCGCCTATGGAACTCCCTTCCCTATTCCTGTTTCCCTGTGAGCTATAATCTCCAGCTATTCAAGTGTAATGTCAATCGACATCTCCAGTTGCCTTGATCTATCCACTACCCTCATCCTTTCTTCTATCACTCCTATCTGATCTTGCTCTAAATTTTCTGTAACCCCTTGCGTCCTAGTGGCTCCCGCCTTGCTTGGGGTGAAATGCTTAAAAAAAAAAAACTTTAATGAGCGTTTTCAAGCGATGTAAGTGGCTGTCCAAAATTTGGAGAAATCTTCCCAAACACTGACCGCTATGGCGTATGGGGTTTAAACATTACGTCCTTATCTGTCTTGCTCGCATAGATTTTATCAATCGAGGCGTCTTTTTTGTGCTTTGAATTGCCATAAAAACATCTCCCTTTGGTTTTCCAATTTCGATATCCGAGTGGAAACTCGGACGGAACCTTTCGAATATTGACCCCTATAAATGGATTCTTAATATCCACTTTGTCTATCGAAACTTGTGTAACCTGACAGTTTAAATGATTAATTATTAGAATTTTAAAAGCTGAAATTTCCTTATCCACTTGGTGAGGCTAAAAATACGCCGACTTCATCCTTTGTAGAGAAATAAAAAAGGACCCCCACGTCAAAGGAGCTACATTCTCAATGGATGCTTACCGACTCACGTTTTTTAAAAATCATTTCACCCTAACCAAAGCAGTAAGGCCACTAGTACACAGAGGGTTACAAGGAATGAAAGTAAAAGAAAAGACTGGGAATAGGGAGGATTGAGAAAAGGACAATAAATCAAGTAGACAAAAGATGGCGATTGAGGTTGCATTTAAATTTTTGAAGATTGTAGTTATCAGGCAAGGAAGGAAACGTGAGAGAGTATCACGGGTGGAAAGTGCGAGAAAAGAAAATGTTTGGAGTAGAAGAGCCTGTTGCATTTATCTATTTCAACAGTAAAAGGGTGGAATGTAGATGCCCGCACATGTATTCGGGATACCAGCAAAAAAAAAAAAAAACTCGTCAGAGCAGTTGCCATGAAAATATTTGTAGAAAAGACAAAGAGAAGCCACGTTACGTTGGTGAGAAAGTGACTGAAGTCAAGAATGCGTGGTCAGGACCGATTACATTTAGGATTTTTTTTGGTGGGGGGGGATTTTGTCAATAATCTCTAGATGTACAGCAGGAGCACAAGATTAGATATGCCAACAGTATTAAATGCACGGATAAATGGATGATTTGTAAATGTTCGATTGTTTTGTTTTTGTTTTGTTTTTTGTATTTTTTGTTGTTTTTTTTTTTTTTACAACTTGACAAACTTTTTCAGGTAATCTAAATCCAGCAAATATTTTGAGGGGCTTAAGATTATCGCTGTTTCCATAGTGAGTGTTCAGATGAACTACACTCCTTAGTTCCACCAGACAAAACCTTCACGGCTAAGACTCGCCATGCTACGCCCATTGTAGTGAACCACCCTCATTCTCTTCATATCCCCCTGGTGAGATGTAACTTCCACTCAGCTTCTTCTCACTAACTACTGCCTTATGGAACCGATTACCAAGAGGCAGCTTCCCCAATCACTACAATCTCAACCTGTTCAAGTCTAGGGTTAAGCGTTTATCTGTGTAAACTGTACCTCTTACTCTGTAGCTATCTACCTCGAGTGGTCCCAGGGCCCTGTAGAGGGTGAACAACACTGTAAAAAAAAAAACCCTGGGTAGTGAAAACGTGGATTATTTTGCATATGTGAATATAACGAACCCGAGTCTGATTTCTCATTCCAAGCCGAAATTCATAAAACCATCCGCACATCCAAGCTTACAGCACCTGGTATTCCCAAGCGGTCACCCATCTAGGTACTGACCAGGCTCAAAGTTGCTTAACTTGTGTAATCGTATGGGAACCAATGTTTCGATATGATGTGGCTGTCAGTTCAGTTCTCTGATTTCTCATTCCTAGCCATTATCCATTACACTACCCACACATCCAAGCTTACAGCACCTGACATTTACAAGCGGTCACCCACCTAGGCACTGACAAGACTCGACCCGGCTTAACTTCGCTGATGAACACGACCAAAATTTATCAATAGATCCAATTATAAACCAGACCATTGTTTACCTAGAAACTCAACGATAAATACGACCAGTGAATACCTACTGATTCAAGTATAAAGACAGTGAATGTTTCAGTATAGTATAATAAAAAATAATTTCGACTCTCAATGACCCAACAAATGTTGTTAAATCCTCCATGACCGCTATTTCCGAAACAGCACCCACGACGAATTTCATCTTATCACTCTCTAGTAACCAATATATCACACGGTCAGTTCGCTTATTTTCTTAGGGTAGCCGTTTTAATTAATTAATTAATTTAAACAAGAGAATGACTCCTATCCAAAATATAGAAGGAGAAAGCCAGAAGATGGAGGTCACATCAACAAGAACAATGAGTAATAGTGAAATGCATTATTTTTCTCCACATATTATAACAATGACTGCTGCGTGTCACAAATTTTTGGAAGAAAATCAATATTGATTATAATGATTTTCTTCCAAAAATTTGTGACACGCAGCAAGGAGCGGGTAATTCGGCTGGTATATACATATAAAGAGAGAGAGAGAGAGAGCGTGTGTGTGTGCGCACGTGTATGTGTGTGTTTCAGAGAGAATGACTGTATGTGTGTATATGTGTGTGTGAGAGAGAGACAGGGAGAGAAAGAAAGAGAAAAGTATTTGATAGGCAGGGCCTGTGGGTTAGAACATGTGTGTATGAGAAAGAGAGAGAGAACGTGTTGATGCTTGTGTGTTTATGCCTACGTGTGGAACATAAAAAAATAGATCTCAGCAACAAAGTCCTATATATATATATATATATATATATATATATATATATATATATATATATATATATATATATATATATATATGTATGTATATATGTAAGCAAATATATGGATATAGATCCGACAGTATGAAGAAAAATATACGGAAAAAACAAACAAAAATCCTTATATGCAATTATGCTGTTTTAATGTTAATATAATGTCAACGTCGGACGTTTCGGTCTAATAAACCATCTTCAGGACATATTCATAAAATATAATTAACATTATCAATTCAACATGATGATGGACATAAGAACAAGACTTATCCAAACAAATAACTGAAACTTTTATATGATCAGCGTTCCGTTTAAACATGGTCACGTTGTCGTCACGTGGGCGACGCTGTGAAAACGTATTCCTAAAATTTGAGTATTTTGAATGAAAAATGAAAAATGAAAAGAATTCTATTTTGATCTAAAATTTATATGTACGCTTGTCGAGCATTAATCTCGCTAGAAAAGAGGAAATATTAAAGAAGCCAGGTCTAGTATTCACCGTGCGTGAGATGGATATTATGCCTGCTTCATAAATCCTTCTAAGATTTTTATTATGAAAATATTTTAAAATCTTCACGGAATCAAAATCGAAATTATGATCTGCTTTAGTTGTGTGATTGTTTAAATTTCCGAGGCGAATATCTCGTTTATGTTCGAAAACACGAGATTTTACGGACCTACATGTTTCACCCACATATTTTAAGTCACAGTTTTTGCATGAGATTTGGTAGATGCAAGCATCGGATGTAATATGTTGTTTGCTGGTGCTATTTAATAAATTACGGATAGTTCTAGTAGGTAATATTGTAGTTTTAATTTTTAACGCATTTAAATTATTGGAGATACGTTCGGCCAAATGCTTATTTGGTAGAAAGATGTGACCAAAAGAATTATCAGGGGCAGCTGAAAGTGTACCTTTCACTGATGTAGTTGTAGTGGCCTTCGAGGTGTCATTTTGCGCTGATGAGTGAATTTTCAACGCTTTATTTTTAGCTCTCAGTAATAATTGTATCCGAGACAATTATTACTAATGATAATGATACTAATTACAATTATTACTAATGATTCCATGCGACATTTATTTTGTAGAGGACAGTTGTGAGGATTTCTACAGTTAGATAATTTTTGTTTATCTTCATCTGTTTTTATTTTTATTTTTGCATTGTCTAAATTTTTTTGATTCTGGTATAAGTGCTTATTTAAGATATTAGCATTATGTTTCTTAATAATTTTTTCTAAGTTTTCAATACAGCTGAAACTTAATTTTAGCGTATTTTTATTGAAAATAGTACTTAGTCTACTTTCACGAGAAAAATGCTTGAATATTAATGCGAGGAATTTTTGTCCTAATTTGGTCTTTACCATTTGGTTGTATGGGGGCGTATACCAAATTATTTTTCTACTTCTGTTTTTTCTATGGTTTCCATTTTCATTTTTTATATAAGTTAGTTTTGGGCTTTTGTAGCCACTATCTTTTAGAGCTTTATTATAGAAATTAATATGTTCATCGAAAATCTTATCATTTGCTGAATTTTCGATGAACATATTAATTTATAATACTGTTTTAAAAAATATTGGTTCCAAGTACGCCGAAGTCAAGTATAGAAAATATGATGATAGTGTTCTAAAGAAAAGAAATACAAATAGGAAAATCATTTGGTACACACTCGCATTTAACCAGTTGGCCAGTACTAAGTTAGACTAGAAGTTCCTTCATTTAATTAATAAACATTTCCCTAAAAGTAACCCCCTTAGTAAAATATTTAACAGAAACACATTAAAGTTATTGATGTACCAATAATCTTGAGAAGTTACACATATTTTAAGCCAATTTAATAATCTGGATCATATTGCACGTTCCAAGATAAATATTATTAATGATGCTAGTCAATGTAATTGTAAGAATTCAGACCAATGCCCATTGCTAAACAAATGTTTAACTAAATTTCTTGTTTACCTAAGTACTATCTCTACAATAGAGAATCCGACGGTTGAAAAATTCTATATTGGTAGAAGAATTTTTTGAAGACTTGGTGGTATCAACATATCTTGTCCTTCACAAATAATGCTTATAGAAATAATACATCACTTTCTAACTATTTTTGGAGTTTAAAAGATGATAATAAAACTCCTCAGGTGAAAGGGAAAATTTTAAAAACAGCAAAGATATGACGATCCTTGTATGAACCCTGGTTTCTGTGTTTACATGAAAAATTGGAAATTATCAGGTTCATTGATAAGAATTCTTTATTAAATCAAATATCCGAATTAACAGTAAAGTTTAAACACAGTCTCTATTTTTACCTTACAATTCAGTTAAACTTAGAAATTTGACGTTTTTTCTTAGATTTTAGTTGAACTGTGTTGCACCATATATGGCTTATCTTTCTATTTGTATGATTAATTTGAAATACGAATGCAATTGTGTAGCGATCCTTACATGTTTTTGTTATAATATCGTACGTTATTTTTACTGGATACTAGGATTTGAGTAAATGTTACGTTTATTTATTAGACAGTATATTTATTTTCCTCTATCGGCCTGAATGTTCAAGAAATCTTATTAAAGAAAAATTACCCTCTCTGACAGGACTCGAACCTGCGTCCCTCTGGGCAGAGGAAGTTATCGTTAAATCAGGGACGCTCTCTGGTCAACTTTCTTTTTACACTTCTAGCTACGATAATGCCACTAAGATGCAAGGGGTTATTGAGAGTGGAAGAGAATGAGAAGACTTTAGTGAGGAGAAAGGTCAATAAAAGAACAAGATTCAGGAAGACAGAGGATTGCCATATAAGTAATTTAAATTTAATTGGATTTAAGCACTTCAAATTTTGAAGATTGCAGCTGGCAGGGAATGGAATTGTGAGAAAAGAAACAATTAGAATAGAACTTGTTATATATATATATATATGTTACATGCTCCTGAAAAAAAATAATTTCGGTTTAGCTCTCGGGGAGGAAAAGTGAATTTGTAAACAGTGACTATTACTGCTGCTAATGCTAGACTCTTCGTTAAAAAACGAAGAGAGTACCAATGGCTTAGTGGTAGAGTTTTTGATTAGTATCAAATCAGTTAGGTTTCGATCCCGGCTTGAGGCAATCGGAGGTCTATCCACACTGATGTGCTGCGAAGCATTCTGTCTTTTGTTTGACTCTCTGACTCTGACTCTGACTCTCTCTCTCTCTCTCTCTCTCTCTCTCTCTATATATATATATATATATATAGGCACATCTTTTCATTCATACACGTTTCATTAAATAATATAGACAAGTGTTGTCTATTTATTTTATGTAAAAATTTTTCGTAACGTCTGATAAGTTTAATAACATTATCGTTGAACGAAGAAAGAAACTTGTCTATATTATTTAATGAAACGTGTATATATATATATATATATATATATATATATATATATATATATATATATATATATATATTAAAGAAAAGTTGAAACAGACAACATGCCAAGAGACCTAAATACCCTTAAACATGATAAAATCCCGAACAAGGACAGCAATAAGATGCAAGAAAAACAAAAGAAAGGGAACCCATGGAGGTTACAAATTTTTCAGTTAGCTGATGTTGTCCTCACTAGTTTTATCATTATTAATGTTAGCAGTGGGGGTGGGGAGGAGTTGCTGCATCACAGTTATCTTTGTTTTCTCCGTCATCAGCACTATGAGAGACATGCAAAAATGTTTTAAGCCTCACCCAGAAGGTGTTGGAGAATTGGAGAAACATGAAATTTTTTTTCCACCATTCTTCTATACAGTCCCCCTTAACATCAATGCACCTAGTCCAAAGATGCAATCCCATCACAGCAGCAGGTAGCATACTGGACGTGCAAAAACTACTCCAGAGTGCATATGATCTCATTATTGTTTCCAAAATGGCGACCACGCAGGTGGGATCTGAGTATAGGAAACAAGAAGAAGTTAGATGGAACTATGTCTGATAAGGGAGATGGGATAGCAATTCAAGCCACAGTTGTCGACTTCAGCTACAGC
The DNA here is from genome assembly GCA_963932145.1 of Acanthosepion lycidas. Taxonomy (NCBI): domain Eukaryota; kingdom Metazoa; phylum Mollusca; class Cephalopoda; order Sepiida; family Sepiidae; genus Acanthosepion; species Acanthosepion lycidas. The sequence goes on along the minus strand of OZ010574.1, from coordinate 59,447,066 downwards.
AGCTTGAGCAGTCTGAACTGACGTTTCTGTTTTGGAAAGATTTGGTTTCTCTTTCTTGGAACACTTAGAGATTATAAATTACTCAATTAGCTCCTAACTAGTGTTATCATTGTTAGTTTAATCGGTAGTGAGAGGAATTATTGCGGGTCGGGGTTTTTTGTTTTTTTGTATTCTCTGCATCATCAGCATTATAAATAACATTGCTTTCGGTCGGATAGAATTAAGAGAATGCATCAATTGTTTAGATGTATACAATCGCTTTCGTTGTTTAGGAAAGAGAACCGAGGCTTATTATTAAACAGGATGTGCAAAGGTTTTATTACAATGATCAATACATTATGAATTCTATCAGGATTAGTCAATCAATCAACAGCACAACGAGGAAATTAGAAACGGAAGTAGACAATTACGAGGAAGTGGGGAGACAATTTTGACCATTATATGTAAAATATTTATTTCTAATTATGCATATAATGTTCTATTTCTGCCAGCCAAATGACAATCCCTTTGTTTCTGATTTTTAATGTAATTCTAAAGTAAAATAATTACGATATATCTCAATATAAACAACTGACAATGTATTTACATGGCGCATATAATTGTCCTATTCGGATAAGTTTCGTAGGTATAAGATTTCTGACAGCTGAATATCCCAATTGTCCTGAAATTTTATTCTAAAATAACTCAAAACTCGTTTTCCCATAACAAAAACAATAAATAATATATCACTATGATGCATAAAATCATTATATTCTGCCAATTTGTATAAAATTACTGATGACAGACAATCTGCATCTTAGTGGGGTTTTTTTTTAATTCTATAGTAAAATTAATTACAATATATTGCTATAGTAAAACGGTTAGCAATGTATTTGAATGATGCCTATAATCGCCCTGTTCTCTCCGCTGGGAGGTGTTCTAACAGAGATAATGTTATTGTGATAGCTAAAGATGTCTTCCAAAAGCTAAGCAAAGTATTAGGAGACAAAAAATCTTTGCTAAAAACAAAGAAAAAAGTACCGTACTATGTATGTAATATCAGTCTTCCTATATGGCCGTGAATGCTGGACAATCTCACAGATGAAGAGACCTAAGGCAACAGAAACAAAGTAAAGAATACTGAACTGTTATGTAATATCAGTCTTCCTATATGGCCGTGAATGCAGACCAATCTCCTCATGCAGAAGAGACGAAACAACAGAAAGGTGGCTCTGCAGAAACAGGCTGAGAATACTATGAACCCAAGATCTGAGCAACGACGAAGTCATATAATGAGCAAAGATGGCTTGGAAAACCTGATACTCACACGGCAGATTGGATGCTAGAGGGACAGATAAAACAACGCCTAACCTACCCAGCGTGCGTGAGTAAATGGGTGGCGGAGAGATAATAAAAAGACAAAAATTATTAAGTTACAAAGGAGAGGAAATTTAGAGATCCATGATTTCCAACGTCCTGAATGGACACGGCACAGAAGAAGAAGAAGAAGAAGAAGAAGAAGAAGAAGAAAAAGAAGAAGAAGAAGAAGAAGAAGGAGGAGGTTTGCATATAAAATACGTTTCAGAAACTTTATCAAGGCAATAAAGGCTAATTATAATTTTTCCTATTGTCTCTTTTTATTCCCACACACAAACACACACATATATTTTTTCGTATGCTTATAACTTTATCAAAATAAGTTTATTGAGCTTTATATTTTGGAATTAGATAATTTACCTTTATATCCTTATTTTTTCATTGCTAAAATGTTTTTTGAACCTTTAAAATAAAAAAGTTATTTCAAATTTAGACTTTTTCTTAACATCGTTCTGATCTTTATGCTCGCTACTGTATATATATGTATGAATTTTTTATTAAGAATCAACGGAATTTCCTTGTTGATTATTTTCTATTTAATTTTTTAGTATATACATACATATATATATATATATATATATATATATATATATATATATATATATATATATATATATGTATGTATGTATATATATATATATATATATATATATATATACACTTTTTTTTATTGAAAACTAACTTTTTCAATACACTCACACACAGGCACACACACAGGCACACACACACATATATATATATTGAAAATTAATTTTTTCAATACACACATTATATATATTTCTGACCATAACTCAGTTAGATCTCATTTAAATATTCATGGAGACCTACCAGACACTATTCGTAACATACTTGTTGACAGCACTAATATAATAGCATCATCTACATGCCAAAAAAGGCTAAAAATTAATGGATGCCTTATTAATAAAAACAAAAAAAAAACAACACTTAATAATATTAACTTTGAACATGGACACAACATATTGACTGTGTTTTGAAAAATGAAAACATTTTATAAAACATACATACAACAAAATATTTCTTATTTAACAGTTAAAATATTTAATCCTTGAAAATGGCTAAATGTATAGCCGAAAGCGCTCGGATAAAAAGAACATTCGGACAGTTTTTATATAATTTATTATCCGAAAAGAAAAAAAATATTAGATCGCATGAGAAATTGTATAAAAAAGTAAATAAAAGCACCTTGTCTGTCGTACTCAATGATAGATAGATAGATAGATAGATAGATAGATAGATAGATAGATAGATAGATAGATAGATAGATAGATATAATTATGTGTGTGTGTAAGATAAAATATAGTTTTATAGATTACTATACTTAGGAGTTAAAGTGCTCAACAATTTCAGGGATATATATATATATATATATATATATATATATATATATATATATATATATATATATATCTTCCAGTATTATTTTAAGATGCGAAATTACCAATATTGTTTGACTTGTTCGAACTATTGTTCTCATATTTGATTGTGATAGATGATATTATAGATACGATGTTTCGGCAACTATCCTCTGGACATGTTCACGCGTTCATTATTTTAACATGAAGAATTATCAATACACTTTGACTTGTTCGAACTATTCTAATTGACGTTATTATAGACATAACATTTCGGCCAAGTACACTCGGGGTTTTTTTTCCGAAAAAATTCGTCGTCAGACTGAAATTAGAGAAAATGATCAGAAACGCAACAATATAAAACTCGCATGATTGTGCGGCTTGAATTTATTTCTTCATTTAAAATTTGACCTTTTTATGTTGCTTGAATGTGTTAGCTTTCGACAAGAAAACAAAATTGACGATAGTGCAAGGGCATCCTGGTCACTTCTGCATCGTATGAAATTCAAAGTTTTCTTTCATTTTAACTGGTTGCCTGCCAAGGCTAGAATGCAAATTTGCCTTACTATTTGACCCATATCTGAAGTAGTTAAGAAGTAGATTGACCAGTTAATTGAAGCAAGTGTTGAATAAAATGGTAAACCACAATATTGGCATCTTTATTAAAGCAAGGATTTCGCTAAGTCCTTTTGCCTTAAGAGCTTACGTTCACATGACGTTGAAACACTGCTACTGCAACGATCACCAAAGTTAAGCAACGTCGAATCGAGCCTAGTCAGTACCTAGATGGGTGACTACTTGGGAATGTCAGGTACTGTAAGCTTGTATGTGCGGCTGCAATGATGGATAATGATTCGGAATTGTTAATCGGAGTGCCTAGATCCACTTTCCGTCGAGTTTGGTTTGCTGTAAAATAATAAAAAAAATAGGCATACCAGATATAACAGCAAAATTGTCCAAATCGTGTAACAGCATAATTATCCATCCCACAAAATGTTTAATATCTAAAAAAAAACACTAAACTAATTGAGTTTCTTTTTTCCAGGTTTTCAGATAAGACGTTTCGCCATTTTGACACCATTTGTTGTAAGAATCACTGAAAAACCATTTGAGTTATTCAGCTAGAAAGAAAACAGGTTAAAATCGTTTTGTGTCAGCTCCACTCTCTTTCAAAATGAGCAAAGGGGAGAGGAAAAAGATCATTCAGGCCTTTAGTAATGGTACCAGCATTCATACTTTGGCTTCCATCTTCAAAGTCTATTCAAAAACCATCAAGAGAATGGTGGATAAGTTTTAAAAAGAGGGAACAGTGTGGAGGAAAACAGGATCAAGAGGTCATGACAGGAAGAGGGATCATCATTTCAATAGAGCTAAAGAGATCAATTAGAAAAGATAAAACTAAATCCATAAGACGTTTGGCACGTGCGAGTGGAGTTTCACCTATGACAGTCTAAAGTATATATATATATATATATATATATATATATATATATATGCCGATGTCGGGCTGTCGGTTTCCTGAAAACTGATCTGCTTGACCCTCATACGTCGAATCTCGACGGGAGAGTCGATCATATATATATATATATATATATATATATATATATATATATATATATATATATATATATATATATATATATATATAAACTTTATTTCAATACTTCATGAGCTTCTGACTTCATCACAATACTTCTGTTAAGCTTAGGACGTCATTGTACATTCTTATTGCTCAAAGTGGAGCCCAATGGTGTTATAAAAACTCAAAAAATTCCAGTAAGATATCTTTAATCATTTCTAAGATACAATGCTGCTATTCCACGATTTGGACAATTTTGCTGTTAGTCCAAAGCTAAACATTCGACATAAGGAGCTTGATATAAGTCCGGTTTAGATTAAAGTCAAAATGGTTGACATAGGTCCGGTTTACAATTGAGTTAAAAATGTTGACATAGATATGGTTTACACTAGATTAAAAAGGTTGACCTAAGTATAGTTTAGCCTGGAGATAAAATGTTTAGTATAGATTCAACATAGGTATTAGGTTGGTGCAAAAATAATGTCGGTTAATAATACGTCAAAAACCGACATTATTTTTGCACCAACCTAATAGATATAGGTCCGGTTTACACTATGAGTTGTATATGCTGAAATAGGTTCGGTTTACATTATCGTGAAAATGTTGACAAAGGTTCGATTGACACGTGAGTTAAAAAGTTTGACACGGGATCCGTGTACACTAGTCAAAAATGCAGAATTATAGCTGGTTTTACAGTAGTAGTTAAAATACTAGATATACGTCCAGTTTGCGCTAGAGTAAAAAAGTGACCATTGTTCAGGTTTATAGCTGTCTCTTCAGGTATCACGCCTCTTGTTGGGGGTTATTTTCCCCCTCTATGGGAGAGACAGTTGATGACAAGAAAAGTTGAAGAATAGAAAAAAAGACAAAATAGAAGTTAAAGATTAGGAAAAGAAAGAGAAGGAATGAAAGAAGAAGTAAGAAAAAAAACAAAGAAAACGGAGAAAAAAGACTAAAAAGAAAGAAAAAAAATAGCGCGTGAAAGACAAACAGAAAAAAAGAAAAAGGAAAAAAAAGAAGGTAAAAAATAAATAACTGTAGTGAAAGGAAGAAAGAAAGAAAGAAAAAGGATAGAAAGAAAAAGAAAGTAAGAAATAATAGCGAAAGAGGAAGAAGGATTAAACGGGGAGTAAAAGGAGAAGAACGAAGACGAAAAGAAAGAAAGAAAGAAAGAAAGAAAGAAAGAAAGAAAGAAAGAAAGAAAAGGATTGAAATAAAAAGCAACTATTAGCGAAAAAAGAAGTAAAGGGGAAGAAAAAGGAGAAAAATATCAGGAATAACAAAAAGACGAAAGTCCAAAAACTGACAGAGAAAAGAAAGAAAGAAAGAAAGAAAGAAAGAAAGAAAGAAAAAGGATAAAAAGAAAAAGAAAGAAGGAAAAGCGAAAGAATAAGAAGAATTAAAGGGGGAATAAAAGGAGAAGAACGAAGACAAAAGGACAAAAGCTGAAAGAAAGAAAGAAAGAAAGAAAGAAAGAAAGAAAGAAAGAAAAGGATAGAAACAAAAAGCAAGTATTAGCTAACAAAAAAGAAGTAAAAGGGGAGAAAAAAAAGAACAAATATCAGGAAAAACAAAAAGACGAAAGTCCAAAAGCTGACAGAGAAAAGAAACAAACAAATAAAAGCAGAAAGAAAGAAAGAAAGAGTAAGAAGGAAGAGCGAAAAAAGAAGAAGAAAAGGGGAACCAAAGAAGAAGAACGAAGAACAGGAAAAACAAAAAGACAAAAGGACAATAGCTGAAAGGAAAAAAAAAGAAAGAAAGAAAGGAAGACATGAATAAAGAAAGAAAGAAAGATTTAAACAAAGAAAGAAAGATAGATAACGGATAAAAAGAAGTAATATAATGATAAAGCATGTAAGAATTAATAGCGAAAAAAGAAGAAGAAGCAGGTGTCAATTGAGAACCAGAGAAGAATCAAGAGAAGAAAAACAAAAAGACGAATGACCAGAAGATAAAAGAGAAGAAAGAAAAACAGAATAAAAGAAAGAAAAAACAAAGAATAAAAAAAGTAATGATCCCCTTTTTTTCTTTTCATCCTCTTTTCACACCCCGTAATTTCTGTGTTTCTAATAGGAAATAAATCGTTAAAAAAATGCCAGTGCCACATTAAAAAAATTCGCGCTGGTTGCTCCGATTTGAATTTTTCAAATGTCAGCCGCTCGCCACCATAGCTGTCATTTAAATAAAAGAATCTTGAATATTTTGAAAGTAAATATAAATATTTCGTCTAAACCTCCTTTGTAAATAGCGACTTTAAATAATATCCATCGGCTTAGAATCCGCGTTGTTTTTCTTTTGTTTTTGTTTTTTGTTTTTTTCTAGAAGTTTGGCATTTGAAAATGCGATACTCCAACAAATACCTTAAAAAACTTAAATATTTTGAGCTGTTTCTAAATTTTGAAATCTACCACTGTTTTCATCCGTTTATCAATTTATATATCCTGTTGTCCCTATCTTAAAACAAAGTTATTGGTTGACGTCACCAGTTGTTTCTTTCCCTTAAGCAGTACAGTCATGTTTCCATAATACCACCAGATATCAGTAAGCTCCGTTCTAATGCAATGGCGAGGTACTTTCAGCAAAGAAAACCCGTTTGAAAAGCAAAAAATATTTACACGTATGATCTCCCTTAGAGAAAATTGTCAATCAGAGTAGACGAAAGTGTCAATGGCAAGAATTTGTTTAAGGTGAACCTCAACTTCCCAGGAAGTGACCCACATATTTGATTTCATTACCTTTCTCTGCGGCACATATGGAATGAGACATGCAGAATCCAGTTATGAAACTGTAACGGACTGCCGCTGATTTCATGTGGCGCCTTCTGTAGCATGTCCATAATGCGTAGCATTCTTCCTCCGCTGGTTCAACCTTTGAGAGCTGTTGTAATTGTCATCCGCTTGCTCCACCTTTTGGGTCTTTGAGGTTGGTTGTGCTTAGTCTGGATACTCGTCTTCGACCTTGCCGCTAAAAGTGGCCCGACCAGGAGATTAGAAGTCCCGATGGCATCGCTCTCAGAGTCATTGGATAACGCAAGCCCCTCCGCCACGACAAGGAGCGATCTGAGCGCTTATTATAGGCGAATAATCATGGTATTAAATTTGAGAACCAACCCAGAAGAAAATATGATGACTCATAGGAATTTTGTGCGACCTTAAGCCTGCAGCAGAATACAATAGATGCTGTTTCTTTAGGCCATGGTCGATAGAAGTAATTAACGGCTGGTGATATGAGGAATTTTTAAATCGGAAGAAATACAAGCGTTTGTTAAAATCAAGTGTTAGCGAGGCATAGTATCAAAACCAAATGGCGTAAGATGTGCTTCTTATGATATAAAAAGTGAAGGAAAAAGAGAGAAAAACAACAAACAGTCGTTAATCGAACTAGTTGTCGCTAAAAGTCAACTGAATCGATATAGATTTTGAAAAGAAGACAATTCGGGAATTATTTCTCTGTCTCGTTATCTCGATTGACCACTCTAGTGGGTTAACCTAACCACTAAAAAGAGATCCTTTATTTTTTATTTTTTTTTACTTTTATTTTTTATTTAATTTTTATTTTTTTTACTTTTTTATTTTACTTTTATTTTTTACTTTTTTATTTTACTTTCATTTTTTACTTTTTTATTTTTTATTTTTTAATTAAATTTTTTATTTTACTTTTTATTTTTTACTTTATAATTTTACTTTTATATTTTTACTTTTTCATTTTTTATTTTTTATTTTTATTTTACTTTTTATTTTTTATTTTTTACTTTTTTATTTTAGCTTTACTTTTTACTTTTTTATTTTTCACTTTTATTTTTTTCATTTTCTATTTTTTTACTTTTTTATTTTACTTTTATTTGATACTTTTTTATTTTTCTATTTTTTACTTTTATTTTTTATTTTACTTTTATTTTCATTTTTTTACTTTTTTATTTTATTTTTATTTTTTACTTTTATTTTTTATTTTACTTTTATTTTTTATTTATTTTTACTTTTATCTTTTGTTTTACTTTTTATTGTTTTACATTTTTCTTTTACTTTTTTATTTTTTTTATTTATTTTTTCTTTTAATTTTTTTTTTTTTTTTTTAAGCACTACATCCCAAGCAAGGCAGGAGTGCTACTAGCATGCAAGGGATTACAGAGAATGAAAGTGAAAGTAAAGAGGGGTGTTTGCGAAAAGAATATAGAGAAGGGCGGGGATCAAGATCAAGGCATCAGAAGCATTACATTTGAATATTTGAAGAATATAGTTATCAGGGAAGCAAGTAAGGGGGAGAAAGTTCCACTGTTGAGAAGTGTAAGAAAAGAAGCTGTTGGAGTAGAAGAGGCAGTTACATTTAACTGTTTCGGCAGTAAGGGGATGGGACCGAGATGCCAACATAGTAGCACGCTTAAATTCATGCAGTTGGGGAACGAGTGAAAACAGCTTGTCAGAGCAGTTGACATGAAAATATTTGTAGAAAAGACAGAGGAAAGCCACAGCACGTCTGTGAGAGATTGACTGGAGTCGAGATGCCAGGTCAGCACCTATAACACTGCATACCCGTCTTTAGGTTTTGTCGAGGATCTCGAGATGAACAGCGGGGGCATCAGACCATATATGGCAATATTATTCAATGCAAAGACGAATGGTACATTTGTAGATTTGAAGGGTGGACTCAGACGAGAAAAAACCTTCTGGCGCGACAGAGAGAACCAACTAAACTGGAAATTTGTAATTTGATATACAGGGAGCAGGCAAAAGTAACAAAGGTACATTCCAAAATGTAAATATCTCGAACAGAGGTCGGAAAAGTGCGAAACTGCAATCCGAAGCCCCTTAGCCAAAGCTACATTCCAAAAGCTAAGCAGAATATTAAGAGACAGGGATTAGAAACAAAGGAAAGAGTACTGAACTTTTACGTGATGACTGCCCTCCTATATGATAGTGAATGCTGGACAATCTCATCAAAGATGAAGAAGAGACATGAAGCGACAGAAATATGGTTCTACAGAATGCTGATGATAGCACCGACCAAATATGACGACGAGGTTTTAGAGAAAATCGAAGCAAAACATCAGGAAGAGACAGCTGAAATCACTGGGGTACATAATAAGAAATGAGGGCTTGAAAAATCTGATACTCACAGGACGAATTGAGGAACAGGGGAAAACAACGTATAACATACTTGACGAGCTTGAGTAAATGGATGATGGAACAGGTTTTAGGAGAACAAACGAAAAGGTAAAATTTAAGAGCTACAAAAGACAGGAAATTGTGGAGAGCCATGATCGTCTACTGCCTGAGGAGACACGCACACAAAGAAGAAAAAGTTTAAGAAAATTTATAAGTACTAGAAAAAAAACCTTGAATCTTAATTCTTAACTCTTAAATAAGCACATAGCGAGTTCTACAACAATAAGTATATCCGTCATTACATCGTTCAATATTTGAGCTTAACAACTTTAACAAAATATTGCAATAGCAATCATAAATATGAATGCAGGTCGTTATTTTAAGAAGTGGATACAAATGAGAACTTAAATCATTTCACTGAAACAGACGTTAAACACTTCTGTCTTCCTTTTCTTTTTTCTTTTCTTTTCTTTCTTTCTTTCTTTCATTCATTTTATCACTAAAATCACGTAGTCTTTTCCCCTCTTTCCACATGATCAAAACGATCAATATTTATGAGGTATTGGCAGAAGACGTTAATCGCTTTTATATTCCCTTCTTTCTTTCTTTCTTTCTTTCTTTCTTTCTTTCTTTCTAGACAAATCTCCGTCAGAATTTACGTTTGTTTTAACGTGGGGTAGTCATAGCCAGTCAAGAAATCATACTACGGAAGAGATTCGAAGATTTTATCCAAGCAGAGTGGCTGAGAGGCCCCGGCATGGAACAGATATTACAACAGCAGCATTTTCTCGATCCAAGAACTTTTCTTTCCTCACCCACCACAAATCCCGTCTTACGAACCTTTCTCTTAATAATAATTTTAAAATAATTCGGTAGACGATGCTATTTTTTTAAATTTGCGGTAAATGGATTTTTGACGATTGCCTTACTCGGTTCCCATCATTCGAAATTGTGTGTCTGAAAAGCGACACTTTTATCGCGGTCGCCACACTTCGGAGTTTTTTTTGTATCGTGTAATATCTGTTCTTATCGGCTTCATGTGATTCTCTCTCGCCACAGCTATCTTCCTTTCTTTCTTTTCTGACTGAAACTAAATAATGTAATTTTTCCCTCTTTTCAACGATCAAAACGCAGAATTGTTCATTATTTATTAGGTATTGATAGGCAGTAACGGTCGTGATAACTAATGAAAGGTAGGACAAGTACAATTATAATGATATATATATATATATATATATATATATATATATATATATATATATATATATATCGTTTTTGCTCTCAACGTAATAATCACCATTTCCCTTCACAAAAGTAAATCAAAGACCACACCTTTTAATATTTGTCTATATTTCTGAGATGAGGTATTATGTACACTATTTCGTTTCCGCCGTTGTACGCTCCGGCCTTCTTCAGGTGGTTGGAATGTCGAACTGGACCCTTTATTTGACTCTCTAGTTCCACGTGCCATGTCTAATGGATGTCAGTTATCAGTAATCTCCTGTTAATTCACCTTTCCAGGTTCTCCACTGCCTTAATCAGGTATTGAACTCACAACTCTTTGGTTCCTCTCACTGGATCTAACCAACGCCTTTATCCGCTGTGCCATGTGTCCTGAAGTGACACCTTTCAAACCTGCGTTAGCCAGAGTGGGTGTTTTGTTACCCAAACCTGAAAGTTTTTCAAGGAGTCGCAATTCCTAATTGGCAAAATTCATTCTTTTGCTCCCTCCCCCTACTCTCCTGACACAATGAGAGTGTGTAGCACGCGGTTTGGAGCAGTTTTAAGTCAGTCGTCGTGGTAGGCCGACGTCAATTTGTCTTCTTCCCCACCTGACTAAAGGTAAGTTTTCATGATTTATATATATATATATATATATATATATATATATATAATGAAAACATACCCATACATACATATATATATATATATATATATATATATATATATATATGTATAATGAAAACCTACCTATACATACATACATATATATATATATATATATATATATATATATATATATATATATATATATATATATATATAAAGGCATGTCGCATTAAATAATTTAGACAAGTTTTTGATCCCCTCGTAATTACGGACAAGTTTCTTAGTATCCTTATTAAAGGAAGAAAGAAAATTACCATGTTGATGCATATTCATTTTATTCCGAGTACTTTCGACATTAGCACAATGTCGTCATCAGGGTCTTGGTTTTTCTAAGACAAAATTTGTTGTGCCCGTCATTTTTCTAAGACAAAAATTGTTGTGTACATCTGAAAATTATTTTTTTACGCGTGAAATGAAAAACGTTAAAGTTTCATATGATTGAAGAATTATTAGATTTACTACCTTAAGTAAAGAGAAGTGAGCCCCAGGTCGTAGGGATACCAGCGGCTCGGATTGAGGAATCGGAGATCCGAGTTCGAATTCCAGTCTAATCCATTACATTCATTTACGTGCTAATACCCTTGGGAAAAGTATGAATATATAGGTAAATAGCAGGACAGAACGCGTTCTATAGTTTTGCATGGTAACTGGTCTACCGCAGAAATGGCAACCTACTGCGGGAAAATCTGCATCGTCAGTCACATGACTGACTGACTGACTGACCTTTGAAGGGAACAGATTATATTTAGTGAAATGGAAAAGTGAGCACTTTGACCAATCCAGTTCAGAACTGGATTGATCAAAACCCTTGTCTTGGAGTGCCCATCTCTGCTCCCCGTCGCATTCTGCACCAAGAGACAATGTGTGGGAAAATGTTGCAGATAGAAAACGCAATAGATTTGATCACGAAAATTAACAATTTTGTGCGGGCAAAAGCCCTCTCAACCTCTCTTTTCTCTCCACTATTGATAGTGAATATAGAGAGCTCCTGTACTCCTCTGAAATACGAGGATCGGCTGAGAAGTTCATTGGATGAACAAGATACTCTCATAAAATATGACCAAATGAGTTTTACTTTTCAACATGATACTCCTTGCTGTCCATACACTTCTCCCATCGGTGTGGCAGTGCTTGGACGCCATTTGGTGAAGGAGCTTTATCCGATTGGCCCAAAAAGTCCGCAACAGAAGATATGACGTCATCATTCTTATGATACTTATTTTTTTAATTCCCTAAGTAGGTTAACTAACGAAAATGGAGCCCCAGGGTCGTAGGGGTACCACATATACTGCAGCCGCAGTAGAAGTGGTGTTACTTGGGAAAAATAACCTGACGGAGCCCAACCCTCTACAAGCCGGTTTGAATTCAGAGTTTGTTTGTTTTTTCTTCTCCTAGATCGATTGCCACCGAAATCTATAGAACACAGTCTATCCTGCTATTTACTGGTGGGAGAAGAGGTTTCATACCTTTCCCAAGGGTATTAGCCCGTAAGTGACTGTAATGGATTCGAAATGGAATTTAAAATCAGCTCTCCGATTCCTCAATCCAAGCCGCTATCCATACCTGGTTCTCCCCAAAAAGTGTTTTTTTTTTCATGTTGAAGAACAGATGATAGTCAGTTGAGGCCAAATCAAGAGAATAGGAGGGCGATCAACCAGTTCAAAGCCACTGTCACGCACAGCAGCCATAAAACCCGAAGACTTGTGTGCTAGATCATTGTCCTAATGAAACAAGACCCCTTTCGTCGGTTTTCCTGGGCGTTTGGTCTTGATAATATTTCGTAACTGCCTCAGCAAGCTGGCATAGTACTCACCATTGATGGTATGACTGGTATGACCCTTTGGAAGATACTAAATAAACACAATACCTTTTGCATTTCAAAAAACTGAGGCCATCACCTTCCTTGCAGGTGAAACGAGATTTTACTTCTTTGAAGCAGGTGAGGAAGAGTGTTTCCACTATCTCTTTGTCTCTGACCCAAAGTGTTGAACCCAACACTATTCCTTGGTCAGGAAACATTCAAGAAAAACCAGTTGGATCTGCCTTAAACAATGTTAGATTTTACTGTCATGTGATCCGTCTGGCACCCACCGAGCAAAAACCCTTGTCATTACAAGTTCATTGTGCAGAATGTTCTCAATTCTCTCACGGGAATATGCTAATTCATAGTCACCCATTACCATGTGTTGAAGACGTTCAATTTTTTCCTCGGTTCTGATAGTCGCAGGACGTCCAGACCTTGGAACATCTTCGAGACTCTTCTTTTCCCTTCCTAAATTCAGCCACTTTTGAATTGTTTCTAAAGTTGGAGCGTCATCTTTTAATGTAGCAACCATCTCTATCTATAAAAGACAGGATGTGTGTGTAACGAATGCACGGCCGCAATTTTCGACGGATTTGCACCAAAATTTACATGCTCATGCTCCAAGTTAGCGGAAAGGCCAAGACCGACTTTGCATTTCCCAACTCCCATCGATAGTGGAAATAATCGATTTTTTCATGCTTCTACGACAGTTTTCATGTACTTTGCGGTCATTTTCTACTGGCCAGAGTGAGAGCATATAGCTGGCTGCCACGAATAGGCAGGAAGATTCTATTGGCCAGCGTGAGAGCCAACAGCTGACTGACACGAATGTTAACTAGCATGCAAAAAAAATCGATAGCTGCATTCGTCACAAGTGGGAAAAATTTAAATCTGCATGGCACTTTACTCCAATTGGTTCATTCGCTTGCTTAAACTCAACGTTGATTCTTATTCCGCAGAACTGGGTTGGATGTGAAAAGGTATTTGTTGTTAACATTCTTTTTTCATTCTGTTTTTCCAGTTACGAGTCCTTTTTTAAAGCTGATCGTTTTGTGTTTATTTCGTTTAGTTCTTTTTTCGTAACAGATTTAATGTTTAGTATAGAGCTTAGAAAAAATTCGCAGTGTGAGATAGGCAAGAAGTAAGGCATGTAGCAGCATCAGCACGGCAAAGGGCACTCGTTTAAAGGCAAGGAAGTGTAAAAATATTTTAAGTCAAGTGATAGCGATTGCTGTATGAGTCGAATGATTTTTGAATCAAGCACGGGCAACGCCGGGTCATGCTGCTAGTATAAGCATAAATGTCCTGGAGGGCTAAACCGTTTTCTACAGGGACTTGATAAAACACCGATGCCAAATGTTATCCATTTTCAAGGTAAGTCGCTACTAGTTACTTTTGAACTGATTACTTACTTGGTTGCCACAGTAGTTTCTATACATTTATATTTCAGAGAATTTAAATAAATCTAAAGACATGCCTGTGTAGTTAATCAGTATTTCACTAAATGATTGATTTCATTTCTACAGCTTATCAACACTTAAAGCCAAAAAAATATTTTTACATTGTAAGAATTTTTTGAGATAAAAATGGTTTAGTGACAAAAGTCTTACTAATTAACCCATAGCAGGGGAGGATAAAAGGTTGATTCATACCTTTTCCCAAGGCTATTAAATTAATTCAATGAGCCCAATAAACCGTATAGATTACCACTATATCTGTTTAATATTACATTCCTTTCTCTATATCTGTCCAGGCCCGTTACCAATGTGGTGTGACGATCCACATAAATCCAATGCAAACCAATATTAAGGTGAGAAAATGCGTTATCACAAATGGGATTTGATGCCTCATAAATGTGGTTGATGCCTACCTAATTGGTAATAGCTGGCGACGGGACTGCTTATGACCCGCTCTCACCTATCCTTCAGTACACAACGTTCCTTTTGTGTCCATGGGTTCGAGGTCGCTGATTTAAGTATTTGGACCTTAAAATGATGGTATTCCGAATAAGAGCAGGAAGAGGGATAAGAATGGCAGGGAAGTTAGACGCGTCCTTGCTGGACAAAAGGCGACTTTCAGGAACAATTTATTCAACGAGAATTTGAAATCAGCCCTGAGATAATCTTACAAATATGGTAAGGTCGTTTCCTGTCAAATATACCAAACGACACGCTTTGGATGGGGGTAAGAAAGAACACACGAAAATTGATTGTTCCGAGCAGGGGAATGTGAGACTTTACTAAGCATATAATCAACTGGAAAGGAATAGGTGTTACTAAGGTAAGTAATTAGGGCAAGTTTAAAGAGAATGTCTGCTGAATCGGTAAATATCGATGACGAATTGTGCCAAAAAAGGAGTTCTGAGACCTGATTGTTACCATCAAAAGGTCAACGCACCAACACGCCCCGGTGCTATGGATAAATGCTTTCTACAAATACTTGCATGTTAATTCCTCTGATAAATATTCCTCCATTGCGTATATAATTGTAATCATTGCAAATATTCATTGACGTTTCATTTTCAAAAACTGTTATTTTGATTCCACCCCACCAGATAAATTGTTCATATAGGAACTAGTTTGAATTTCATAGAGACTTTAGTTTGGTTTGGTTTGGTTTGGTTTACGGTATATCAACCTCAATGGGTTATTTAATGTCGACAAGACTTTTAGGATAGGTTCGTATGAATAGAATGTCTTCTCAGTTTTTAGATTAGGTATCATTGACGTATTTTGTAAAGAGTTTTTTTTTCCGAAGGTTAAATGTATTGCTGGTAATTTTTTGAGAAATGTATTGTTTGTATTTTTACTATAAAAATCTATTTTTATACTTTCATGGTGTTTTGATCTCAGTTTAGGGGTTAACTATTTGACTATAGCTGAGACCCCTTACAGGTGCTACCACTCCGGGTCAGAGTAGACCTTGGAACAACAGCAATTAAGAGATAGTTCAACGCTCCTCAAAACCTCCCGATCAGAGGCCTTGCTGCCGGATATAGTTTATCGTCATACCCAGGTTGACATAGAGACTTGAGGTATTATGATGAATGTAGTAAGAATGTGTTGTTTTGGTGTAAGGAATTCTGTGGTAAGTTTGGGACAGTAATTGTGGCTATCTACGTTTAAGATAAAACAGATTGAAGACCAGCCTTCCTCTGTCCCCGTTTGGCCTTGTGCCACATTTTTGTAATTTTTTAAAAATGAATATTACTTTCCACTATGGAACTTGGGCCATAGGAATTTAATCACTGTACTAGATTGGCGGCAACGTCTCGGCATTTTACAGTTGAAAGAGCTAGATGTAACCGCAAGTTCTATACTGACAGTTTCTTCTATCACACTTCTCGACTGTTGAACTCTCTTTCAGCTATTTGCTTCCCAGACAACTTTGATCGTTAAAAATTTAAATGCAATGCCATTTGTCTTCTGTCTTCTTAACTCATGATCTTTTATTATTATCTCTTTTTAACATTTTTATATATATATATATATTCTCAGATTCGGTAATCCTTTGCGTCTTAGTGGCTTTGTTTGCCTTGGTTGTGGTGAAATGATTAAAATTAAGGCAATTGGACTGAAAGCGCTCGGAATTCTCCGAAATTCTTTGATACTTGTATTATTCTACAGGGTTATTCAAAATGAACGAACCGATTTCCTTACACAACATTCTAATAAAGAAAAGCAAGAGAAAACTCCAGCCAACGCACAAGTATTCTACTCAAAGAACATTCGACAGTGGTTTAGACAGTTTCAAGAGAGTGGATGTCTGTGTAAAGGAAAAAGCCCAGAACGACCACGAGCTTCGGAGGAGCAACTTGCAAGAATCCGTGCTGCGTTTGAGGGGAGCCCACGGAAGTCCACAAATCGAGGTAACCGTGAGCTTGCGATCTCTCAATCCACTATCATGTGCTAAGAAGACGTCTATATTTGAAACCTTACAGACTGCACCTTGCTCTTTGGGCTTGACCTGCGAGCTCCCCATACCTCACCGTGAGTGATTTATTCTTGTGGGAATACGTAAAAGATTGCGTCTATGTTCCACCGCTACCCACTAACCTCGATGACCTTAAACATGGAACAACAACAGCGATCAACTCAGTGGATCGTGATATGCGGATAAGCGTCTGAGAGGAATTCTCTCATCGCATTGATATTGCCCGTGCTGCAGGTGGTGGCCACATTGAACACTTGTATGACATGAAAATAAAAGTCAATTGTGAGTAGAGTACTTGTGACTTAGCTGGAGTTTTCTATTGCTTTTCCTTATTAAAATGCTGCGTAATGAAGATGCTTGAGAACTGAAGTAATGCGTCATGAAATCGGTTCATTCTTTTTTAATAACCCTGTATTATTAGTTTAGAATGGACGTGCACAGACCAAACGTGAGTGAAAGCTTCCTGGTAGAGTTCGGATCAAGATTTCTGTGTACACCAATGGCGTAAGCATTTTTCGTCTCGTTCACTTTCTGACACCGAAAAGGTGCAGAAGATGGTGGCGACCAGTTTCAAGCAACTTTCAATTAGTTTCGACTAATTGATAGAGTTCGAAATTGTTTACGTCCTCTTTGAGGCGGAGTGTGTGACTTATTTTTCCGCCCTACTACCTCTTTCCTCACAGACGCAATGTCACAAGCCCATCGATACTCTGTCGCTATATCTATGGCAAATGTTCAGCTGTGTTCCATTCCTTAGCTACGCCCAGTTCTGACCATGCCATATTACTGACACGGAGTCGTATCACCCCCCCATTTCCTCTGTATTCCGAATGTAAGGAAAACGCTCCACTAAGTTGTGGAACAGACCCCCGTATGGACATTTCCCCAATTACTGCAATCCCAACCTCTCCATGCGAAGGGTCAATCGTTATCTATCCTCCTTGCCTTGCTAAATCGTTATCTTATCGTCCTATAATCTCCCTTTTCATTCATATCACACATCTCATTTATCGGAACCATTTGAACAGTAACCCTCTACCTTGGGAGGCTTTCTAACCTTGTACTGGATGAAGTTTGACATTTTTTAAAAATTATTAGAATTTTTGTTTTAGAAAGGACGTGAAACAGGAAAATGGTATGCATTAGTCTAAGAGCATCTCAGGAGATTAAGTGCAAACCACAAAATCATTCAACACGGATGTTTTTTTTTTTTTTTTTATTTTATTTATTTATTTTATTTTTTTTTTTTTTTGCTTTTTTGGTTAGGTTTAAACAGACCATCACCCCATATTTTATTTTTATCCACATCCGCTTTCTTAAAAGGATTTGTCTTCTTTGACATCCATTTTTTTTAATTACAACTCCTATTTAGTCTACTCAATACCCCACCCGAACTTGTTCCTGTTTCTGATGAAAATAGCAATAATGCGAAAAGAGCAGTGCAATATATATATATATATATATATATATATATATATATATATATATATATATATATCTTAGAGTGTGCATCTTATATTTTATATCATAAAGAAACAATTTATACAAAGAATTAAATAGCAATATTAATATGATTAATGGCGAAATCACCTCCCTAACAGGACATAATGAAACATTAACTTAGTATCAATTCCTTGAATAATAAGATCCTTATATCTGAGTTGTTGTCAGATGGAAGACACATGCCAAGTACTTATTATTCAAGAAATTGATAGTAAGTTAATGTTTCATTAAGTCCTGTTAGGGAGGTGATTTCGCTATTAATCATATTAATTCATATTAATATCATACAGAAACAATTTATACCAAGAATTAAATAGCTCTCTCCCTCTTGCCTTCAATCTGTACTGTATCAAATTTTCCAAGCCCTCTTTCCCCACTTTGTGCCTGAAAATTTCAACCCTCTTTTCCTGATGTTAAGTATAAGTGTCCTTTTTGTTTCCATTTTCTTTACAACTTCATGTTCGGTCCATGGTATTCCCAACATTGAAAATCACCATTGGAACACTGATATTTAAATGACTTCGACCCAAAAATACTGGTTCCCCTGAGCGATGCGTTTTCTTAAACAACGAAGCAGGTTTTACCTCCATGGTATACTCAGCACCTCTGTAGAACAGCATTTCTGTTACTTCAAGTCTCTTCTTCATCTGTGAGAAGATTGTTCAGCATTCACTGTCACATAACAGTACTTTTTCTTTGTTTGTAACGAAAATTTTCTGTTTCTTAATACTTTGCTTAGCTTTTGGAAGGCATCTTTCCCTATCTCAATGCGCCTTCGGATTTCAGTGTGGCACTTTCCGTCCTCTGTTAAAGCGCTTCCCAGATATTTAAGTTGCCGTACTTGTTTGATTTTGATATCTCCAATTTGTAATTTGCATATTCAGCTGCTAACAACCATGCATTTAATAGAAGTAGATAGGTTCACCTATCGTCCGGTTCACACTCCTCCCCGGTCTTTTGGGTAGAAGTAAGAGTTTATCCCTTGTTTCCTGTTTCCGGTTCCTTCTAAAGTCTGCTTTAGCTCTGTACTCCTAACGTCTGCTCCTGAACTCTGAAATTTTATTCTTTAACTATTGATTTCATTTTATTTTATTTTCTCCCTTCTTATGAGTAGATAAGTTCGCCTATCGCTCCCTGTTTCCTGCTAATGATTGGGTTTCCGGTTCCTTCTAAAGTCTGCTTCAGCTATATATTCCTAACACTTGTTCTTTCTTAAGCTAATATAACTCCACACAGTAACCCTCTATCTTAATTGTCTCTTCGGCCTTGTAGTGGCTGAACATTTGTGAAAAAGAAAAAAAAAATTCTGTCTTTTGCAAATGTCCTTTCTTCTCTCTTTCCTTTACTAATTCCTGTCGAAGGTGTTCAAGTTTCCTTTCTGTTGTTAAGATTGTGTCCACCGATAATGAATCCTTTCACTTTATCTGTTGAATAAGTCCAGTGAGAAAACACATCCTTGCCTTACGGCCCTTTCTATTTTTGTATACCTGCTGAACTCATTTTCTATCCGTATACAGGCGGATTGCTGCCAGTATAGGTTCTTGATTATTCTAATACCATCCCCAAATATATCAAGGTTGCTGAACAGTTCCAATAGATCTTTGATAACTACCACATTTGAAAACTGAAATTGAGAAATAGCAAAATAAAATATAAATGAAAATAAATGCTATTAATTAATCAAATAAATAAAATATATCCATCTCTACCTGATGTTAGTTTAAACAGAAGTCTTCTTTTTTCCATATTTTGTGAGGATTTTGCTTAAAAATCTTCTTTCTTTTTTTGTCTTGTTCCTGATTTCAAGTGAAAACTTGGAATTTTTCCAAAATATTTCAGTGAAATTTTCGCTTTCCAAAGTTATAGTTTAGATTTTTATAATTTAGATACATGGATAAAAAAGATGTTAATTTAAATTCACGCCAGAGATATACGGGTTAATATTTTTTAAATATTATATATTTGAACATCAACCCTTCTTTTATGCATGTTTAGTTAAATATTACTCACAAGGAATTTTTTTTTTTTATTCAGTTTTTCTAGTGTCCTTACATTTATTTTCTTTTTTGAATGCTGTAGAAGAATTGTCCGTAGATTTCTTTGTCCCGAGCGCTTTCGGCTAATTCTTTATCTATTTTCAAAGGCAGGGATTTTTTTTAATTTCCCTCGTAACGCAGATCATTAGTATACATATATATGTATTTTTTTTCCTATTTTTTGTTGTGTGAGATTAGTAATAATTTAATTTTTAGTGAAGTTTTTGTTTTGTCTCAAACACAACCAAATCACCCTGGTTACGTTCGAAAAAATGCTATTTACTTAGGAGTGCTTCTATTAACTTCGAACGTCTTTTACAAGTGAATTTTCTCGATATGTCTGTATTATCTATAAGGATTTTCCTTAAGGGTGAAGGGAATTAAGTGGGACTATTTGTTTTCTTAACTGGAGGAATTCGTTTGTAGAAGCAATGCTGTAGTTTTGGGGGTAGGTATAGGGAAATTATTTCAGTGGGGGTTTTCGATGTTTACTTTCCCCTTCTTTAGTTTCACCACTCGGCAGACAGAGAACTTCGGCATCGCGTTTAATTCTTCAATCCTGTGCGACGGGAAAGATCTTTACTGCTAGGATACGCTATGCTGCTTCCAAGGAGTAGGATCACTCTCATTTCCTCTGTATTCCAACTGAAAGCAGAACATTCCATTCAGCTTTTTCCAAAGAACCGCTACCTTGTGGAACACACTCCCGTGGGGATGCTTCCTTGAACATTACAATCTTAAACTCTTCAAGTCAGAGGGCAATCGTTAATTATCATCCTTATCCTCATAATCTTCACTTTCTCTTCTTTCACTCAAATCCCACTTCATTCATTATAACCATTTTAATAGTTGCTCTCTGACTTGAGAAGTTCTCGAGTCTTGTATTCTATGAACTTTAATATAAAAATATAGCAGTGAAGGTATAAAAAAAAAATTCAAGCGACAAAGATTACATATTGAAAATATAAGAAACAAGAAAGTTTTAAGAATATGAACTGCAAGGAAGCTGTTGCTAAAATCAAAAGCAGATGGTTGAAAATTCTGGGACACATCATGAGAAATGACCGTTTGGCGAATTTAACATACTTATGACACATCGACGGTAAGAGAAACGAAGGTACATCACAACCAGTAGACAAGCTTGTAAAAATGGACGGTGAAACATGCACCAAAAAGAGAAATAGTTGTATAAGGAGAAAGAGTTATTGACAGCAACGAAAAAATTAGAAGCTGTGGAGAGCTGTAAGCGTCTACCCCCTGAAAGGATACGGCACGTAGAGTGATTTAAAATTCAAGCACTGTTTTTTTTTTTTTACATTGGCGCGTAATCCGACGCACAACTATCTCAACCACTCGGCAGACAGAGAACTTCGGCATCGCGTTTAATTCTTCAATCCTGTGCGACGGGAAAGCACTTCACAACTACTGCTTTTTTTTTCTATCATTCTATACGTAGTATTCTCCTTTGTCGCTTCTCAACCCCCTCATAATATTGTTCCTTACCCACTCTCCTACGTCATTCAGCGTATTTATCACCACCTGGCCTCTGGCTTCCAATGCAACCCAACCATTTCTGTATCTCCATATATATGTCCACTTATTATAACTAATACTACCACACTTCGTTCTAGTTTTTAACAATTTCATCACATACTTACGACTATTCCAAACGCTTTTTTTACCCGATGTACGTACTGTTACCGCTCCATTATTATTACTACTACTACTTACTACATCTCTACAAGAAAGTCCGTTATTTCTCTGATATCCATACTGCTACTGATGTTGCAGTAGAACTGTAGCAGTGGAGGCTGCCGAAATAAGCGCGTCAACTGCAGCAAGAATTGTAACTAACAGACGACTCCGAAATAACACAGAAAGAGAGGTAGTTGGAGAGAGGCATTATTAGAAAGTTGCGGCAATGGGGAAAGTAGGAGATACGAATTAAGAGAAAGGAGGAAGTTTGTTTTTAGTATTATTAGTAGTTCTACTACTACTATTAATATTAGTAGTAGTACGGAGAGTGTGTGCGCGCGCGCGTCAGTTGTGTTGGCCATGATGTCGGGAGAAAAACCGACGACTCTCCCAACCAGCTGAAAAAGAGTCCAAAGAATAAGCCGAAGAGGAATTATTTTTACTTTCACATCTCTTTAAAGAAGGAAATATCAGATATATATATATATATATATATATATAGTTTACAATCGCGAAAAAAAAAAATAATTGTGGAGGCGAAAAAAGATTAATTATTTTCCTCTTTGCTTTGTTTTGTTTTGTTTGTTTGCCTGTGACTTGCGCTTTTTCTCAAAGATTTAGGTAAACACAAACACACAGCGAAAAAAGAGGTGGAATATGGCGTCTATACCCGGATCAACAACTTTACTGCTATCTTCCTCCTCTCCAGCAACGGCAGGGTGCTCGGCAATACCTCCTTCCAACATTTCAGCGCCAGTCGTACACCAAAAGAAAAGCTCGTGTGTTTTTGTTCCGTCTGTCGTTGTCTCTTCTGCTTCTTCCAGTCTGATAGGGGATTCTAAAAGCACCCCAAGTCCGGTTCACCACAATAAAAACCTCGTCATAAACAACACTCCAGTTTCAACACGGAAGAAAAGCGACAACAACACTAATACAAATACTACTACCAATAATACTATTACTACTACTACCTTCTTAACCAAAAACACGACAGCTTACCCTTACAAAAATAATAATGTAACAATTATTAGTAATAGTAGAGTTGGTGTTATTACTTGTCAGGGCACCAGTCTTCAGACCAACGGGGATAATTTAAGTCAAACCACTTCAGTGACGGACCTACCTTGTTCTTCAACTACATTTTGTGCTAGTGGTTTAACTGTAAATAACGAAAAAGCACAGTCAGAAGAAGTACCGAAGTTGGACCCTTTCCCATTGAAAGCCCAATCGACCCTAATACTACAGGCCCAGCATCCTCCATCTACAGTAGTCCCAACATGCCCTTTTTCTTCTTCGTCGTCGTCGTTGTCGTCATCGACTGCGTCTTTTGCTATTGGGAACAACTGTGGTAATATCAGTAGTCGTGATACAGACCCCTTAGCCACCTCAACAATAAACACCGTTCCTAACGTTACTATGGAAAGTACTTGTCCAAGCCCGACTTCACAACTCAGTTCTGCTATCACTAATGCAAACATACCCGATATTGTTACTACCACTAATAGTAGTAGCAGTGACAATGATCGGTCTACATCGACAACAATGAATAACCAGTCGTTTTTCGCTGCCGTTACTGATCTGGATACTAATTTCAGTTCTGACACTATAACAACTATGTCACATACTAGCGGTACAAACACTATAATTAGCTCCGACAATAACCCTGTCCCTAACACTTCTCCTACATCAAAAACGTTATTGCTACAACCTGCTAATTGCACGGACTCCGGTACCGAAAGTGAATCTCCTATAACAGCGTCTACTGATTCTTCCTCTGGTTATAATAGTTCAGAAATTTCGACTACTGACAACAGTAATAGCATTAATACTATGTCTTCAAGTTCAACTCTGCCTGTACCGACCAAGCCGATGATTACAGGACCCAAGTACAAATTGATTACTGAAGGAGAAATACAGGTATGTCGTCTAAATCACACACGGACTATCGTAAGCAAAATTATGAACTCGAAATACCTACGTCGATGGGAAAATCATCATTTAATTCTTGCTTCTAACGAAATACGGTCAACCTCAGTAAGTATCATTTTGGTTTTTGTTTTGTTGTTGTTTTTGTTTTTTTTTTTTTTTTTTTTTTTTTTACTTACAAATTAAATCCGTAAAAAACGTCGTCTGTAATAAAGATCACCTCCTCCACAAAAAAATTGTTAGAATCTGAAAGTATGTAATTTTTAGAAACCAGTTTTGAACAAGAAAAATATATACAGGTTTGTTTGTTTTTTTTGGTTTTTTTTGTTTGTTTTTTTTTTTTTTTTTTTTTTTTTTTTTTCCGTCATAAAGGAATAAACCTGTTTGTGCAGATTTTTTTTTTTACTGCGTGAAGTCAAGCGTCTTCATTAATTTACGTTTCTACGGCTAACATTTTTTTTAAATTTAAAATTTGAAAATAGCCTCTTGATTTTTATAGCTGAAAAAAATCTTTCTTTTTTTCGTTTTTTTAAAGTTAAATACTTTTAATACTGTGAAAAAATATACACGAAGTTTTAATTCACAAAAAAAAAACTGATACTATTTTTCTACCAGTTTTCAAATAAGAGTGGAGGTAAGAAAGATGTTCCTCACCTAAAACGAGAGAAAAAAAGAATTTTTTTTCGACATATCTAACAAAATAAACGCTGAATAAAACAACGTTTCCAATGTCTTACGATTTATCTCTTGCTTAAATGATGCCCAAGTTAACAAAATACTAAAAATCTATTATTTTAGTTTGTTTTTTCTTTAACGAAAAGCCAGCTCTAAGGATTACTACAATTTTTACTATTTTTGTTAAATATTGTGAGAAAACTTAAATTGTGATCTTGAAAAGTAAGACATATTTGTTTTAATTAATCTCTCTAATTCTAAAACCTTTTAAAGTACTTTCCCCAATTATTAAATCTTGAAAGAAAGCAGGAAGTTTTCTTTTTTTTTTAAATTTTTTTTCTTCGTCATTGTGCAAGTGAATAGATATTTCTTTTACACTACGGCAACACAAACATACTGAGATGTATACGTTTGTTTTAAGGTGAAGAAAATTCAATAAATATCTAGCAAAATGACTTTTTGTCCCACTTCTCTCTTTCTCACTTTTATTATAAAAACGATAATTTAGTGTTATTTTATTTATTTTTCTTAGACTTATTATGACATTGAGAAAAATACACCTAATTTTATATTTTAAAGAACTCAAAATTTCACGTTATATCTGTACTTAAGATTAAGGTTGAAAAAAATATAAATGTTTATTTGCAATTCCCAAAGCTTAAACTACTTTTTCGACTTTTTTGTTATTCTAGTCAGTTTAAGATTTATACTTGGTTAATCTTGTAGGTGATTTTTCGTTGTTATCTTCATCTCCCATCGTTAATACCATCCTCATGTTTCCTTCTCTCGCAACAAACGTCAACCCCCACCCCTTCAAAATATCTCTGATCGATTTCCCTTTCTATCTACGACGTTAAAGGCATTTATTAGCTAGAATTCTACGAAGGCTTTTTCGGATATCCATGCATTTTTTTTTCTTATTAAAAGCGTCATAAATTGATGCAAAACATTTGTTTTAATGTCTAAGACGACTGGCTTTGATTAATTAAGCATGGAAAACAAAACAATACAAACCTCCCAAAAGCATCGACATCCAAACCATTTCGAAATAATTTTTTTTAAATCTCTGAAAAAAATTATTTAATGCTTTCTTTATTATTTGCAAGAACTGTGGCTTAAATGTCGATCCTTTTCTCTCTCCATTAAGAAAAGAGGGCACGATTTAAGCCAGTTTTGTAGTCGAATAAAAAAAAATAACAATCTCCTAAAATTCCTTTCACTGGGCTTAGATAAACAATAAGTGTTATTGTAATTTATAATTGAAATCTTGAACTGAAGTTCCGGGCTAAATTTTTAATTGGTTCTATTATTATTATTATTATTATTATCATCGATTTCATTTCTCTTGAATATTCTCAACGAAATGAAATTTCAAATGGATATTAAAATTCTGCTCCAGATTTTCTACATGTGTATTAAAAACACGACTTACTCGGCTCTTCTTATTTTTAGCATTTTCAAGGAATTGATTTTTTCTTTTTCGTTGTTTATATATTATTATTTTGAATTACTTCTACAAAAAAAAACTGCCCCTCTGGCACAACAGTCAGTCAGTTATGTGCCATGCGTGATACACGCTTAGGCGATCATGTATCTTTCAATGACTGACGAGGCAGATTTTTTTCCTCGCAGTGGGTTGCCATCCAAGGCTATAGAACCCAGTCTGTCCTGCTATTTACCCATAGCTGGGGGGGGGGGAGAAGATTCATACCTTTCTCAAGGGTATTAGCACGTAAGTGAACGTAACATCCTGGTTT
This sequence comes from Acanthosepion lycidas, assembly GCA_963932145.1. NCBI lineage: Eukaryota > Metazoa > Mollusca > Cephalopoda > Sepiida > Sepiidae > Acanthosepion > Acanthosepion lycidas. The sequence continues at coordinate 59,420,437 of OZ010574.1, read as the reverse complement.
CTCATTATATTCTATATTTCTGAACCCAATTTTCTGTAAAATGGATAATATTTACACTTTTTACGTGAATAGCGAGACACTTCACTTAGTCGTCAGGCACAATACGGTCCTCTTCAGATTAAATTAATGTAGTAAATTATTCGTTAACTATTAAAATATTTGTATCTGAGGAAAAATAAATTCTGAATACAACATATTTTATTGTATTACAATTAACTAGAAAACTCCTCACTTTATCGTCTGTGTATTTCATCCTTTTAAAAAACAAACAAAAAAAATTGACCCTTTTTTTCCCAAAAAGGTATAAGGTACATTAGAGCTCACAAGTCGCAGCAAGTAACGTGGCCGACGAGTAAGGCCAATACAAAAATAGTTTTTTTTTTTTTTTTTTTTTTTTTTTCTATCTTTCTCTTTTTATCTTCCTGCTTTGTTTCGAGATTGTTATGAACTTGTGTAAACAATCATTCTACTTTCCTTTCTTCCGGGCTCAGCGTCAACAAAGAAAATTTTAAACTTACAGCTTTTAGATACCTCTCCTTTAGAAAGAAAAACATTGCCAAGAAAGAAGTTTTAAGAATAATTGCTCTTTCTTTACCCATCAGTTTTCTTTTTTCCTAATTTTACATAATTTTCGTAAATTTAAACATTCCAATTCTATGAAAGATCCAAATTATACATTCTTTGGCTGGAAGTGAGCAAATAATGGATGTATATCCTTTTTTTTCCCTCCATAATGGTTTCAAGATAGTAGACAAAATATCAATGCAAATGTAATATGAGACATTTTAGGACTTCATCGGACTAACACACACACACACGTGTGTGTATGTGTGTATATGTATGGTGTGTCAAAAATATTAGGTTGGTGCAAAAAATAAATTTCCTTTTCTCACATAGTAACATATGTTAGAAAACGAAATTATTTTTGCACCAACCTAATACTTTTACAAACTTTGGGGGCAGGTTCCTCACAACAAAACAATGACAAAAGTCCATATAAACATATCCTCAAATTCTCCGTTTTATGAGTTAAGTTTAAAGAAAGTTTACGGTCGATGACGCTGTCGACATGTAGACTAGGTTACATTTGTCATTCGTGTACATTTATGGTTAGTCTGATTTCAGCGTTTAACGTGTGTAGTGAGTTAACTGAGAAGTGTTCCGTTTAACAATGACAGGATATTCACATCGTGAACGGACAGGTATTATTTTTACATACGGTCGTTCGAATGGTAATGGACGCCAGGCTGCACGGCTGTATCAAATTGCGTTTACAGACAGAAGGCAACCGAGTCATCCAATCATTGCTGCCGCTTATTGTTGCGTTGCTTAGGATCCGTGGCACCATAAACTATACTAAGTAATTTTAGATTGTATCTTCGATTTTACAGAGTTTGCCTTAATCTTTAAACTTAAAAACGAAGGATTTGCGGGCATATATTTACGTGGACTTTTGTCCTTATTTTGGTGTAAGGAGCCCGCCCTCAAAGTTTGTTAAAATATTTTGACATCTATACACATATACACACAGGGTGTAACATATGATATATATATATATATATATTGATGTGCGTATAACCGAAAGTATGGAGCACCCGGTGAGGATCGAACTCATTGCTCAAATTTAACGAGATGTATAATATATGGTGGAGTCACTTTAACGTGATCTAATGGTTAGAAAGTTTGTCTCGCTAGGTCAGTTACAACTGAATAATGAGTTCGATTCTCTTTGAGTGCTCCATATTTTTGCCTTGCGCCACATTTACCCTACTTGGTAAATCGCAATATAATGTTTTTGTCTGTAAACAAAACAAAATAGTCTCTTGTCTATGATTCCAAATCTGTCTTTAAGTTATAGTAACAAAAATGAAAATATAATTCTCACCTTTTCATAAAGAACGAAATTAATCTAAAAGGTTGAAGAAGTCCGCGTTTCCATAATGGATATATATGCCATACATTTTTAAATTTTTAAGCAGCTGGTGTCTAATGCGTGGGTACGTTAATCAATGTGAAAGTAAGAAAAAAATCTAGAGTGATTAACTGATTATCTTTTGATAACAGGCTTTTCTTCTGTATTCATATTTATTTCTGAACTGTTTGTAATAAACGTGATACCACTGGTAATATTTTGGGGGATGATAAAACATTAAACACAACAGGTTAAAAAAATCACCTTCACCTGATAATTTAATTTTCCGCTTTTACGTATCTGACGTCTAAAAAGATGGCTTAGTTTTTATTTTGACATATTTTTTTTTTTCGCATTATTTATTGGTGAAAATGATCTTTCAGTTTGGAATTTTGCTTGCCTTTTATATACAGAATCTTTGCTATTATAACTGTAACTAAAACGAATATTTAAGATGTTTATTTACATACAGAGCAAGATATTAATTTCTAGCAATAATGGAAAGATAAAACTTGGATTTTAACGACAGCTATACTTGAACCAGGTTTACGAAGGTAAAGTTCCAGCTAATGCCATGTCACTTCAGGCGGTCATGGCTCTCCACAACTTTCTTCTTTAATATCTATGAATTGTTGGTAAAATGTCGGAGTGATTTCTTCGCTGTCTTTTCTAATGTTTAGAATTGACATTGCAGAAATCTACTTTCTCTCAGGATATTAAACTTTCTACTTGCCTTCTTTTGAGAGAATTCTAATCGTTGACATGAAAATTGTGGTAGGAAGACTATGTAGCGTCAATTTTTGCATGAGAGTATTGCATGCGTTGAAAAACGGGTATTTGAATTCCCGTTTTTGTAAGAAAATGTTATTAGAAACGAAGAAAAGAGTACTGAGCTGTTGTGTAATATCAGTCCTTCTATATGGCAATTAATGCTGGACAATCTTCTCACAGATGGAGAAACTTGAGGCAACAGAAATGTGGTTCTACAGAAGGATGCTGAGAATACTATGCACCGAACATGTCAGCAACGATGAAAATGGAAAAAGGCACTTATGCTTCAAATCGATAAGATTCAGTTGAAATTTCCAGAGCACATAATGAGGAAAGAGGGCTTGGAAATCTTGACACTCACAAGACAGATTGAAGGCAAGAGAGCTAAAGGAAAAGAACGCATGACCTACCTAGCGAACTTGAATAAATGGATGGCGAACAATTTTTTATTAAGAGCTATTAAGTTGGTGCAAAAATAATATCGTTTTTTGATATTAAAAAATACGTCAAAAAACGATATTATTTTTGCACCAACCTAATACAAAGGACAGGAAATTGTGGAGAGCTATGATTGCCAACATCCTGAAGGGACACTATGCATAGAAGAAAATTGATTACTGGTGCTTTGAGCGAAATAGGGAATAGGGTTGGTGCAAAAATAATGTCGTTTTTTGACGTATTTTTTAACGTCAAAAAACGACATTATTACGTCGTTGTTTTGCACCAACCTAATAGACAGTTTGTTAATGTCATTTTTTTTTTCCTTTCGCATCTATAAATAATACTGATTCTATCTGAAACGGAATGAAACAAAGAAAACGATAGAAGTTTTAAATCGGCATTATAAAAATTTGTACGTATGCCTATTTGCATAATGTCGATGCATAGAAATAAATTTCTTGTTGTACAAGAATAGTTAGATCACTCGAGAGGTTTTTTGGTCGAGGCTTATGGGAAGTGAGAGACTCAACATAGGTCGACTTTAAAAACCGTGGACAGTCAAACAGACAAATAACTGTTTAAGTTTGCACGGACGAAAGTTTTCTTAAACAAAAATAAAAAAAAAATAAGAGGAAGGTATTTTGTTGAAATCAATCCAAATAGATTGTGAATTGTAGGAAAATGATTTGTACTTTCGTCGTGTTTTCTTTAAAACCTGGCTATGCCTGTGTATTGAGAAAAAGAAGACAAAGTTCAGTTTTGATTGTTGTTGAGAAATGTCTTCGTAAGCACAAAGGATAGCCCCAGGCATTGTCTTGAAAGAAAGTGTTTTGGATAGTTGACAATAAGTAACGATGCAATATATATCAATGATACTTTCTTCTTCTCTATCACTTTTTCTTTTTTCTGTTTCTTTCCCTTTCTCTTTCTCTTTCTTTCCCTTTCTCTTTCTTTCCCTTTCTCTTTCTTTCCCTTTCTCTTTCTTTCCCTTTCTCTTTCTTTCCCTTTCTCTTTCTTTCCCTTTTGCCTTTCTTTCCCTTTTGCCTTTCTTTCCCTTTTGCCTTTCTTTCCCTTTTGCCTTTCTTTCCCTTTTGCCTTTCTTTCTCTTTCTTTCTCTTTCTTTCTCTTTCTTTCTCTTTCTTTCTCTTTCTTTCTCTTTCTTTCTCTTTCTTTCTCTTTCTTTCTCTTTCTTTCTCTTTCTTTCCCTTTCTCTTTCTTTCCCTTTCTCTTTCTTTCCCTTTCTCTTTCTTTCCCTTTCTCTTTCTTTCCCTTTCTCTTTCTTTCCCTTTCTTTCTCTTTCCCTTTCTTTCTCTTTCCCTTTCTTTCTCTTTCCCTTTCTTTCTCTTTCTTTCCCTTTCTTTCTCTTTCTTTCCCTTTCTTTCTCTTTCTTTCCCTTTCTTTCTCTTTCTTTCTCTTTCTTTCTCTTTCTTTCTCTTTCTTTTCCCTTTCTCTTTCTTTTCCCTTTCTCTTTCTTTTCCCTTTCTCTTTCTTTTCCCTTTCTCTTTCTTTTCCCTTTCTGGTATGAAATTATAATTCAACCAATATTTTAATTCCTTCAAATGAATATTTCTCGGTAAAAAGAAAAACAATTCCGTGTGCGTGAGACAATGCATGATAACGAACTGGCTGACTGCTGCTACACTCGTGTGCACAATTATTTCTAAGAGTATTTACGCTGTTTGTCGCCAATATTTTTATATTTGTTTTAACGATGGAGACCTGCTAAAATATGGTCTCGTATTTATATAGTTTACTTCCAAAAATATCTTGGGAAGCTGACGTCAATTTGAAAAAATTAAAATCCTAGTTTATTCACGCGACAAATACGACCTACTTTAAAACTGAAAGTTTTTACATTTCATGGCATATCAAAATATACAGACGAATTTGCGTTTATCTTCCAAGTTAGATTCGAAAAGACTTTTCGCGTATCAAATACTGAATTGCATCTCGTCAATTTCATCTAGCATTATATTCTCAGCACACGTTTTATCTTTTAAACAAAAGAAAAAATATGAATTCAACTTCTGTGACCAGTAATTGTCAGTTTGTATAATATTAGGTTGGTGCAAAAATAATGGCGTTTTCTCACATATGTTGCTATGTGAGAAAACGACATTATTTTTGCACCAACCTAATAAAAAAAAAAAAAAAAAAAAGGTACGACCAACCACCATCTCTGGATATTAGAAAAGGAAAATTTACATAATAAAACGAAAAATAACACACGAACATTTTGACTGGTGCGACAAAGTCGGATACAAAGAACTTTTCTTTTTCTCTTTTTTTTTTTTTTTTTTTTTTTTTTTTATCCTATACAAGGCCCAGAGGTCCATCTAGGTAGAGGGTAACGTTGTGAGGGGTACTTTATATGGATAGATGAAGATAACTGTTAAATTTAGACTTGAACAGGTTAATATTGTAGTGATCAGGGAAACAACCTCTTGGGGGGCGGGTTGTTTCATAGGGCAGTGGTTCGCGGGAAGAATCCTTTTGATTGGAACTTGCTTCTCGCCGATGGAATGCGAAAGATGTAAGTGTTATGGCAGATCCTAGTCGTGAAGATTAGATCTGACGGGACCAAGGAATGTAGTTCGTATGAGCACTTCCCATGGAAGTAGCGATAGAACAGTGAGACACTCACCACATCCAGCCTGTAAGTGTGAGAGAAAAAGAAAAAGCAACTGATATAATTCAATCCTGGAAGGAAGTTCGTTCACTGTTATTTTTGTGTGTGTGTGTGTGTGTGTATGTTTTATGTTTTTTGTTTGTTTTGTTTTTTTGTTTTTTGTTTGTTTTGTTTTTTTGTTTTTTGTTTGTTCTGTTTTTTGTTTGTGTTTTTTTTTTTTTTTTTTTTTTTTTTTGTACTGCTGAGGTTCCACGACATCTCTCAGGGTCTGGCAGAGGAGCCACTTTAGTTGCAGACCACTAAGGTTTTGAATTCAGTTATCCTCCTTTCTAGACCGGTTGCCACCCAAAGCTATAGGGCCCTGTTTATCCTGTTATTTACTCATAGCTGGGGGAGAATAGATGGATTCGGATCTTTTCCAAAGATATTTGCACGTGAGTGAATGTAATGAACTCAACCGGAATTCGAACTCTGACCTCTGATCCCGCCAACGTGCCTCCACAGCTTCCTTTACTTATCTATCACTCAGTAACTTTTGAGAATATTCTTGAGAGTTCTCTAATTCAAAATTTGAAAACTTAACTTTATTTTTCTTTTCGTTACTTCTATCGATAAATACAGGTTACTAAATAAAAATACTACACTGTCTTGATAAAGTTACTCAAGGAACGAAACACATTGGCATAAAAGGTTTTCCTCAGTTTTTTTTTATTTATATATATCTCACACACACACATATATTAAAAAATCTGTCGGGTTTTCTGTATCCTATTTTAAAAACATTGTCGACACGTAAAAACACATTGATGGACCAAAATCCATATAAATCTTTTACTTTTCAACCCATTCCGAATGATTGGATGAGGATTTGCCTTGGATTAATTCCAGAAAAGTCAATATGAATCTCTTGCTTTTGAGCCATTTTGAAAGTAAGATGTGGATTTGTTTTTAATTCGATACAAAAAAGCTGGGTAAAATATATTGACAACTTTCGACATGAGCTAAGAATTATGAAAAGATACAGATTTATTTAAAGGTCACTCATTTTTTTTCTTCTTTAATCACGAGAAACACCAGATTAGGGAAAACGTTACTATGATTCATTATTGAAGCATACGCACGCATTTTTATTTCGTTTTTGCATCTGGTGAAGCCTTGAATAGCGAAACGCGTAATCAAATCAATTTTCAATGAAACGTTTTCCATTTGTCAAATTTCTTAAACTTTGTCAGGAATTCTGTGTCCTATTTTAAACACACACACACGTATCCTCCAAGTACATTTTATATTTACTAACACTTTAGTTTCAAACAGACAGACATGAATACAGCGAGTACTCGACTTACGTCGGAGATCCGTTCTTACCTACATAAGCACCCACGAGTCTGTCCTGCGCTTGGGAGCCATAGTGAAATTTCAGAAGCTAAAAAATAAATATACTAACGAGAGATGGTGAATGTAGCACAATCCTGTATGGCGTGCAGTCAATGAAGAAACAACGTCGTCTTCCTCAGATAGCGCCGCATGACGACTTACGTCAGATATGACGTAAGCCGAGAACCTTCTGTATGCGACAATTCAAATTTATTTTTTGTCGTGTGATGATGGTTTTTATTTTATTTGTGGCATTACGCAAAGTCAAATCAAAAACGAAATTTATCATTATTTTGACAATAACCGTGATCACGCATAAGCATGGCGTTAAATTTGTTGTCATATCTAAATGAGAATTACTTGTCTTTCGAACGTGATAGCAAACCCTCGCTTACATCGAATTATATCGCAATTCGGGGTTGCTTTCTTTTCCTTCTGCTGATTGTTTAAAAGTATCTACTATGAACGTTGACTGAAAAGACAGCTTGATTTGAAGAAAAACCATTAGGAAGAAAAAAATTATTACATTGAAGATTTCATAAGAGCCAAATTGTTCAACATTTTTCTTTTTTCTTTTCTCGAAAACATGGCGACTATGAGATTTTGGGTTGTTTAAATGTTTCATCTGTCGTTGCGATTCAGTCTTTAAAAATCTCCATAGTTCCTCTCAGGACCAGTATTGACTGAATGTATGAGAAGGTGAAGAATTCCGATTCAACACACACACACACACACACACACACACACACACACACACACACACAGGTTTCCTAATATCTGATCAAGTATCGGAATTTATTTCGGAATTATCTTCATCTCATTCTTTTTTGTTTTCAATATTCCCATTTCCTTTTCTTTTTCTTTCTCGTCCTTTCTCCTTTCCTTGCTTCGTTTTCTTTTTCTTTCTCGTCTTTTCTTCTTTCCTTGCTTCCTTTTCTTTTTCTTTGTCGTCTTTTCTTCTTTCCTTGCTTCCTTTTCTTTTTCTTTGTCGTCTTTTTTCCTTTCCTTGCTTCCTTTTCTTTTTCTTTGTCGTCTTTTTTCCTTTCCTTGCTTCCTTTTCTTTTTCTTTGTCGTCTTTTTTCCTTTCCTTGCTTCCTTTTCTTTTTCTTTGTCGTCTTTTTTCCTTTCCTTGCTTCCTTTTCTTTTTCTTTGTCGTCTTTTTTCCTTTCCTTGCTTCCTTTTCTTTTTCTTTGTCGTCTTTACTCCTTTCCTTTCTTTGTCGTCTTTTCTCCTTTCCTTTCTTTGTCGTCTTTTCTCCTTTCCTTTCTTTGTCGTCTTTTCTCCTTTCCTTTCTTTGTCGTCTTTTCTCCTTTCCTTTCTTTGTCGTCTTTTCTCCTTTCCTTTCTCGCCCTTCTCTTTTTTTCTTTACATAATGGACTTGATCCGTATCATTATTTCAATTTTATATAGGAATTCTTTTGTCTGTTTGAAAACTTTTCAGCTCCCACCTTTTAATTTCGACTTGTAACAAGGTCATGGTGAATTTAGTGTTCTCTATATTCAGGTGATAAGAAAATGCTATAGTTTCGATTTTTGTTAAATCTTGAATGACATTTGACAAAATTCGATACAAGTGATTTTTTTTTCCTTTAAGAATACTGACGCAATTACATCCGTTAGTTAACTACTATGGGTGAAAATTCAATATTCTTTTTTTTTTTCTTTAGAAAAGAAAATACTGGATTTACCGGCGAAGTAGTCAACGTCGTACAGTACAATAATAATATAATATAAACGGAGAGTAAAACTCATTAGCAATGTCTTTCGTGAATTGTTAAGAAAATACGGCTCTACTGAATAATGTACTCTGCATCTCTTTAGACAGAGCCACTTGAACGATATTGTTGCGCCAATCTTTGAAATAGGGAGTATCTGTCTGATATAAAAAAAAAAAAAAAAAATCAATATTCGAGATTATGTCCGGCCTTAGTAAATAGTTCTGATCATCAAAATACATCTTTTTAGAATCCGTTCACCAAGGAGAATTTCTTAGAGAAAATGAGCTTGCTTAGCGGCTTCCAATTCCTTTCCACTTAACAGGAGGCATACTATACTAGGTTACATGGTATCATCAGCAACAAATGATTCCTAACCAATTTCTTTTATCAGCCTGAGTGTTGTGATTAAATAAGCAAGACACAAAGATAAGAAATCTACCCCCCCCCACACACCATACAAGAAATAACAATTTAAAGGAGAATATTTGAAAAAGTTAGACAAGTTTGCTTGCCTCATTTGCATTATTTAAATTGTGGGGTCAAGAATACACTGAAAGGATTCACGTGTAGAGGGGTGGCCTCTCCAAATAAAAACGGCTTATATATTTACTATACGAATGGCTATCGTTTCTCTTCTTTTTTTTCTCTCTTTTTTTTATTCTCGTGAAAAATGGACACATGTCCATCTTTTCTTTTTAAATATTACTTGCCAACACTAAGTCTGCCAAACGAAAAAAAATGCAATGATAAAATAAAATAAAAAAGAAACAAGAACAAAAAGGAAGAAAAGCGTCAAAAGAAGGGAAAAGAAAGTTACAAAAGACAGATGCCTAACTAACCAATAACCTAACAAAAAAACAAGACAGATGCCTAACTAACCAATAACCTAACATGTTCAATGACTGCAGCAAATCTACCAAAAAGAGAGCAATAACAATAAGCAACGAAACTGCACAAAGTGACAACGGCGAAATCGTTACTTCGAATTTCCCACGTCGGTTTTTGTCGTCCGACAATCGCTCTACGTGAAACTCTGAGTAACGATTTAGACCGAGTCTCTTTTGAGCCGTTTCGTTCGTTATACGAGGTCTGTCTGATGAGGTCTGTCTTTCGATGAGAGAAGCATCGTCAAGAGTGAGTTCTCGCCACGCGACCAGACGATCAGTCAGCAAGTTTACAATGAGATCCTGCAGTGTTTTGCTTCGCTCAGTGCGCGAGAACAGACGAGAGTTGTGGCAGGACAAATCGTGGCTGCTTCACCACGACAGTGTCACTGCTCACATCGCTTTGAGCATCCTGCAGTTCGACACATGAACCTATAGTTAAACTTCCGCAGCACTCTTAAAGTATGATGATAAAAAAGACTAGTTTTTTATGATTTACTTATTAACGCAAGCAAAACAATTCATTATGATTAGAAATAAAAAGATAATAAAATTCTTACTTATATTTATACATTTTCTTTTTATTATAATTCAACATTTAATGAGATTATCTAATTTTAACCGGTTTTTTCTTTACAAAGCCGAATTTTGGGCAGGCATACTCTTAAATTTTCTTGCAAGGATTCTAGCCGTGATCGATTTTTGTTTTTAATATATATTTTTTTTATTTCAGAAAGGCTACCTTTTTTTTTATATTTTATATATTATATATCAGTTTATTTATTATAACAATGATCTATTTCTAAAATCAATTTAAAAGGGTTTTTTTTAATTTTTATATGTACACTTATTGGGTTTTGGGCCTCTTTCGAAAATAATTTAATTAATATTCTTGAAAAATTATTTGCGGCACACCGATCTTGAAAATCACTGGCTTATTAATTAGAAAATGTACTTAACAACCCAAACGAACATTTCGCCAATGTAATACGACCTACTTTTTAACCCTTACCAAAACTTTAAGTATACAGAAATATTTTGAATATTTACACCAGTGGTTCCCAAACTTTTTTTCTGGGCCGCATTTTCGGAATGAAAACTTGCTCACACCTCACCAAATTTTGTGATAAAAAGTTCATTTAAAAATTAAAAAAAAAAAAAAAAAAAAAACAGAGGGTTAAAGGGAAATAGCCGCGGATTCGAACTCATAACATTATCATTGATAACTCTCTCCTCCAGTTTACGAACCATAGTTACTATATTCTTGATATAATGCAAAAATATCACGATGATAAAATCGGTCAATAATTCTTTATAACTATTTATACTTGGACTCATGCATGCAATTACAAGTAATCCATATTTTAAATTTTGAAATCATATTTATTTTTGACATAATGAATTTTTTAAAACTTTTTCTGAATCTTTATCTTTCCATCATTCCGCCTCACCTGTTACCCTTTTCTACTACACACATGAGGCGCACCGCACCGTTTGGTAACCACTGGTTTATCCAGATGGCCATTTTTTTTTTTTTTTTTTTCCTTTCCTTAATTTTATACTTTTTAGATTTTGAATTTAATGTTCGCGTACGCGCATCTTGATATTTGCTAAATCTAGTTAAGTACGACGCTAACAAATGGGAGGGAATATAATGATGGCGGCTCCAATTCTTCCAAGTCAGGGCGGCCTGCCTTGATTTATCAACATTTGAAGTCGGGGCTTTTACATGAGATCGAATGTTGATCATTGTCACTGCTGTGGAATAATCCGTCTATCCCATCGACGGGATATTTCTTTAACTGTATGAACATTAAGATCAACATGTATATGTAGAGATGCAGAGGCTTTACGATAGTCAACTCCTGACAGAGGTGGTAGGGGTTCTTGATAAGACCTTGCAGTAGGCAAATGTGGTAGCCAGTAAAGGAATACGATGCATACTAAATAAGGGACATAAAACCTATCACTAGGGCTGGTTCTATCCATTTTAGGACATTACAAGTAATAAAACCTTTTATGTTCTTCCACACACGTACTGCCTTTCCCCATGTGCTCTCAATCTTTGTGTAGGACAAATTCTGAGAAACACACACACACACATATATATATATATATATATATATATATATATATATACACACTTAATATTTCGGCTATACATCATCAGCTTTTTTCTTTTTCTTTTTTTTTTCTTAGACCACTTTGCGCCACGGAGGACTTTCACAGTCAAGCAAAGTTAAAAAAAAAATAGGATCTCGTTCAAACCATTCGAAAGCTATATCTGCTAACTCTTATGTTTTGTAACTGAAACGTAAACAGTTATTTCTAAGGAGAGTTAATGAATTTTATTTATAATCCGACTTATTACTTTCAACGTTATTGTCGAAATATTATAGGATTGTAAATAAAATTCATTAATTCCTACGAAATTTATCTACATTACCGTCAGTAAATCTTCGTATGCATTTGAGGTTCTCTTGTGTAGATATGTATTTTGATAAATCTTTTTTATGTTAATTTTCTATGTAGTCTGTTTCAAATGAAAATCTCTATAGGTGAGAATGGCGGCCATTACTGTTTATAATGTCGCCGCCCATTTTAGGACAGCCACTCACGTTTCTGTTCCGCAAATCTGTTGTAGCTGCAAATCTTTTCGATGAGGTCAGACAACACGTTATTGTGGTTACTTTGCCCCATTTGCACAGAAAGATAAGACTTCACGTCATAAACAAAGGTTATTCGTAGTTTTGGGTTTTTTTTTTTTTTTTAGGTGACGTTGGGGTCCTGTGAGATCTCAAAATTTGAATGTTATCTCACCTGTCAGGTGGCGGTAATATAATAGATTAGGGATTATTAATTATTTTTTTCTTAATTCCTTGTAACATTTAAAATGATAATTTCACACTGCTCATTTTAGACGTCAGTTGAACACCGAGAAAATAATCAGCAAAATACAATCCTGAAATTCTGTTTGCCTGGGCGGCTAATTATTTTTTGGTTGGTGTTCGATCTCAAGTAAAACCTTGGATTTTGAATAATTTTACATATATATCAAATGTTTTATTGATACTCACATACACAGGAATAACATTTTCGCACCGATATTCAAAAAACTTAAAACGATTACTTGGTTACTTATTTTAGGGCATTATCTTACTTAGAAATATTGTCATGTGACGTCAAAAAATTGTCAGTGCGTTATTTAAATAAATAATCCGGAAATAATCAGCAGTCTTTTTATACCCGTCTACCACTTACTGCCAGCTAAGACTGTTTTAAATTTTTGTATCCTTTTAATCAATTGGAGATAACTTTTAATAAAAAAAGACATTTCACTTAATTTTTTTATTACGTTTCGGCTTTTGTGCCATCGGGTGTATATCGGCGGACACAATGACTGCAACGTTGTGATAAAAAAAAAAGGGGGGGGGGAAAACATGAGGACAATAGTCCGAATATCGTGTAAATAATAACTCCTCATCCCAAAAACTCGGACAGAATCAATAGGTTTGCGGATAACTCTGGGATTGTCATTCTTATACGGATTGCCTAGCAGGTTGATTTTTTTTTTTTTTTTTTTTTTTCTTACTGTTTTTATAAAATCAACATTGCACTCGGTGTAAAAGCTGGGATTTTATGAAATAAATTCTGACACCAAACATTAGATTCATAGTTTTTTACCAATTTAGCATTTAAAGATCGTCTGATACAAATGTACAGAAATACCTAATTTTCGCAGGTTTTTACTGAGAAACCGACTTCACAATTTTACTATTTCAAGAATAAATCTAAAGTTTCTAATATTTTATATTAGATACACTAAATAGAAAATATATTCAATCCAGAATTCCAATTATGAATCCCCACAAGCAAAATAAGCATAAGTAAAAAAAAAAAAAAAGTCTATGTAAAAAATTACAAAAAAGGCTCAGTTATAACGAGGCAGTTTTTTTTTTCTCCCCCTTTCTACGGTAGACCAGTTGGCATCCAAGGCTATAGAACCCGGTTTGTCCTGCTATTTATCCATAGCCGGGGAGGAGAGGAGGATTCATGGATTTGACTGGAATTCGAACTCGGCTCTCCGATTCCTCAATCCGAGCCGCTATCCATTACTCCACCGTGCATCCTCAAAGACAACTCGATGACTAAGAGCTTACACCATTTGTTGGGTTATGATTAATAAAAACAAAAAATGGATAAAATTTGTATATAACACCATAATATTGCTGGGCACAAATTATAAGACTTTCACTGATCACTGGAATTTAACCTAAATTAAAATCCTCAAACTCGTTTCCTCAAGAAAACTGCAACGATTTAGAAAAAAATATTTTTGGGTCAGTAATTATGATTTACAAACCCAAACTTTGAATTTGAGGGGAACACCACGGTTCCAAAATCGACGTGTTCTATTTCCTAAGTGCAAGAGACTAAGACAAGGCTCGTGAGCCACTGGTGGTAGACTTCCTGTTAAAATGGGAATTAGGTGTATGATAGGAAAGATAATGAGATAACGATTAACCCATGACTTGAGGGATTGTAGATATCGGTTGTGGGGGTGACATTTCCACGCGGAGGTCTGTTCTATTGACTGGCAGTTCTTGCGAGAGTGGGGAGGGAAGCTGTCTGTGTGAGCACGACCTGCTACTACCACACCCTAGCTATCGTGCCTATAAAGCATTGATTCTCGACGTGGGTCTCTATATATATATATATATATATATATATATATATATATATATATTTCATTGAATACTACAGACAAGGTGATTTTATTTAGTTTTTTTATACAATTTCTCATGCGATCTAATAATTTTTTTTTTTCTTTTCAGATGATAAATTATATAAAAACTGTCAACAAGTATGTTACGAATAGTGTCCGGTAGGTCTCCATAAATATTTAAATAAGATCCAATTGAGCTATTGTCAGAAAGGTGTAGAGTGAGTCTGCATGTCAAACATGTTGTAGTGTGGCCTATATAATTATTTACGAATATTGATTGATCAGGGATACATATTTGTTGACAACACTAATATAATAGCATCATCTAAATGCAAAAAAAAGGCTAAAAATAATGGAAGTCTTATTAATAAAAACAAAGAAAACAACACTTGATAATATTAACTATGAACATGGCCAAAATATCTTGACCGTGTTTTGAAAAATGAAAATATTTTATAAAACATACATGCAACAAACTACTTCTTATTTAACAGTTAAAATATTTAATCCTTGAAAATGGCTAAATGTATAGCCGAAAGCGCACGGATAAAAAGAACATTCGGACAGTTTTTATGTTTCTCATGCGATCTAATAATTTTTCTTTTCAGATGATAAATTATATAAAAATTGTATAAAAAAAAAAACTAAATAAAAGCACCTTGTCTGACCTGTTCACTGAAATGTGTGTGTGTGTATATATAAATATATATATATATATATATATATATATA
>OZ010574.1:59357751-59400251 GCA_963932145.1 Acanthosepion lycidas | reverse complement strand
AAAAGAAAAAAATCGTGGTGTTTGGAGTGATCACTAGTGATGACGACATTGTGCCTCTATTTATCTTCCCACGGCACCTCACTCAACACAGGCCGACATCAAGTGCTTTGAGGAGGTTGTGCTGCCTGGAGTCAAGAGGGTGGTTTCTGGAAGGCCCTATGTCTGGCAAAAGGACTCTGCACCATGCCACACAAGCAGGAGAACCCCGTCACGGCGGTCAGACAATTTCTGCGAACACCTCACTCATTACATTTGGCCGCCTAACTCCCCAGACTGCAACCCCCTTGATTATTGTGTGGGGCGCAATTGAACGGGAGACCGACAAAACTGCTTGTAGCACCAAAGATGAAGGCAAGGGTTATGGCAGCATTCACCAACTTAAACAAGGAGACCGCCCAGAAGAGTTAGAGATTCCGAAGTTGTCTGAAGGCCGTGGTTGAAGGCAATGGCGATTTTATTGAATAAATTTACTCTTTAGTATTTAAAGATATTTTTGTGTAATTTTGGTAAATATATCTGTTAAAATGAGATGTCAGTGTTTATTTTCATTTTTGCGTCATTTATATGACAATTTATTCATCGCGCACTGAATATAGAATTTTAAAAATGTCATTTGATTAAGCGTATAAACCACCATTTCGAGTCCATTTTGGTTTTCTGTGTTGATCTAAAACTGTTCTCGGGGTTAAAAATGTTACGTATTTTTTTACCTTATCTCTTCTGGAAAATTTGATTAGAAAACAAAAATGGAAATATTGATTCGAAAGACAACCAAAAAGGAAAAATTGATTGTAAACTAAAAAATTGATTCGAAAAAAAGAAAATAGCAAAAAATTGATTCGAAACCATATATTATTAGTTCTCGTCTCCGGCAGTGAATGTTGCACAGTCTCCTCACAGATGAAGAGGAAACTTTAGGCAACTGAGATGTGGTTCTACAAAGGTATGCTGTGAATACTATGGATGCTATTCAAATAATGTTGATAACGATGAAGGTTTAATGGAAAGAAAAAGAACACTTGTAGTTAGAATCCTAAACAGACTGTCGAAGTTTCTGGGACAGAAGGAAAACAGCAAGTAACCTACTTAATGGCAGGATTTAAAATAAAACTAGTGTTGTTTTATTATCTATTACACTATCTGACAATAGATAGCCGAACAGACAGAGGGAGTCAAGACAAACATTGCTAATATTTGTCTTTTAAATAGTTATATTATATAAATATGTATGTCATCCACAGACAGATTGTTTCGCTGTATCACAGCTCATCAGTGTGGCTTGACGTCCGATTGCTTCTAGCTAGGATCGAAATCCGGCCTAGTTGGCGTCAGTGGGAGATTCTACCACAAGGTAGGGATGAAAGTGAATTTAAGTGCATTTATTTTTAGATAAACACACAGTGACCGAGAGAACTACATTCTTGCATTATTAGCAGTAATAATCACTGTTTACAAATTCATAACTCCTCCCCCGAGAGCTCAACCGAAATAAATTTTATATATATGCATGCATAGCATTCTCTGTGTGTGTGTGTGTGTATATATATATATATATATATATATATATATATAATGTATGTATATATTTCTGTGTCCTATGTTCCTTCAAGACAGGTGATCATGGCTCTCTACAGCTTTCTATTCTTTTTTGGGAAAGATTTATTCATTTATTGTCTGACCGATTTTTTCCCCTTATTTTTTATTTACTGAAAATTTTATTTGAAATAAAGTATTGTTTACTTCTATGCGGGCTATTGTCCTCCTCTTTGTTATCACGACGTCTCGTTTGGTCTTTGTTCTTGAAGAAAAAATATAACAATAAAATCTAATTAAAATTTAATTTAATTAAATTTGTTTTACCTGTGTATGATCTTAAACTGATATATTTAAAAAAAATAAATATATATATATATTAATAAGATTGAGGTCAAAACTGCTGATTTTGTTTTCGACTTCTTCACAGGAAAGTAAGAAAAAATAATTGAATGAAGCAGACGATATTAAATTATAGAAAATATAAGACCAAAATATAAAGTTTACAAATAAAATCTTTATTTTAACAAAAAACAATTTCATGCATATTGTTCCATATGCTAAATATACAGCAACAAAACAATAAAAAAACAAAAAAGGATTTACTACTTAGATGAATAATTTTGTCAGTCTAAAATATTCTTTAAACAAAAACTGACAACTTAAACATGTTTTCTTTTTTCTTTGACGTTTTTTTTTTTTTTGTTACAATAATAATATAAGGATGAGAGGTAATTTCTTAAGATACATTTATCTTCTTTTTCTTCAGAATTCTTCTATTTTCCTTTTTTTTTCTTTTTTTTTTTTTTCTTCCAAATAAATGTCTAATCTCTTAGACAAACTTGAAATAAATCTCAAAATTTATAAGCCTCAAAGTACCTTTTTGTTATCTTTAATAAGCATCTACATTTGCGACAATAACTCAATAGGCCTTATAAGTCAAAATAAAATATAACTTTTCTAAATTTATAATAAGCAAATTTTAGCTTCAGAATTCTACCGAAGCTAATAAAAAATCTTTTTTACAAAGTCACTCGATACGAAAACTTCACCATCCTTTCTTCCCATCCCTAAATAAAATCAGATAGATTGCAATTAAAGTTATAACTGTTATTAAATCTAAGGAAAATGATTCAACACTGTAAGTCGAACATTCGAGGTAACTTGTTAATTTACGTGGTAAACTAATTTAGTTTACCACGGAGCCAGAATACAAAGCGTCTTAATCGACCAAGAATACATTTCTGACTGAGGATAATATCTTCTGATTAAAAGGAGTCGCCATCTCCAGCTACCAAAGCCTAAAAAGAGCGGCAAAATAAAAAATAGAAAAAAAAAATTATCCTTTGCTTTGCCATCAGACGCGTATCGTTCAAAATATCAATACATTAAATATTTCATTACTGAAGTTAATGAAATGTCTTATATATTCTAAACTTTTGCAAATAAAAATTTCAAAATTTTCCGGTCGTCATCAGGTGTATTTCGATCTAAACCGTTTGTTTAATTTACGCTGGATACTGCCCACGTTCTTCTTTTAGTATTGCTCAGTTTTTGCTTGCTCTACAGACTCCAAGTCCACTGATCGTCGCAGGGATTGAACTCACAATTGCTGTCACCAAATTCATGGACCAACACTTAATCTCCTATCCTATTGTCCGTGTTCTACTTTGGAAGAAACGTAAATACGTCAGATTGCAACTCGTTGCTTGCAGTCGTGTTTTAAATGTTTTCGACATTTAAAATAAATAAATTAAGGTGTGTCACTTTTGTACACAGTAATCCAGACTCACAGTTACGATTGCAACCCAATACATTCCTTCTAGTCTTGATTACTTCGCTCCAAATATTTATAATGTTTTCTTCTAAGTAAACAAGCTGGCGACTTGTGTGTACACAAGCGAAACTTACGTATTTTTCTATACTGTAATTCTGATTGCTTTTATGGACGACCGTTAAGTTCGTTGTTGCTTTTAAATAAAGGGAAGTGTTTAGTACTTGCCCAGTAAGGGCAGGTCGATTATGGAATCGTAATATTGCACTCATTTTGAAAGTTGGAGTTTAACGTCATAAATAATGCCACAAAAGTTTTTTTAATTTTTTTCCAAATCGTTACTGTTTTTTGATGAGAAGAGTTTGAAGATTACGCTTATGTTCAAAATCGTAGCATTGAAATTTCATTCCGGTGATCAGTGAAAAGCCTTATAGCACAGCCTTATAAAATTGAAAATTTAATGAAGCTTCACAAATTGTATATGGACAAGATGCATGACACAAGCATATTATTACCATATCATTCTGCCATCATATAAGGCCTTCATTTGCTTCAAAGGGAAATTATACTATTATGAAACAATTTAGCTATATTATTGTGCAATATATTGTACAGTGCAGTAGATTTAGTGCGATTTTCAATAAACAATGCAAATTTAAATCATTTTGTTCTATAATCTGTGCCCAGCAATATTATAGTGTTATATACATTTTTATCTATTTTTTTTTTTTTTTTTGTTTATGACCGTATTCATTGAATAGCTTTTTTGTAATCTTTTACAATTTTTTTTTTTTTTTTCTTACATAGTTTTTATTTATCGAATATACTAAAAAAATAGCATATTTTGCTTATGGCGATTAATCATAATTCTGTTTTGAATATGTTTTTCATTCAATGTATCCAGTATAAAAATATCAACTTTATTTTTATTTATTCTTGAAATTGTAAAATCTTGAAGACAGTTTGGAAGCAAAAAAAAAAAAAAATCAAAAAATTTAAAATCTATGAATCTAATGTTTGGTGCCAATATTTGGTTTTTCATAGTTGAAATCCGTTACACTTTCTTGTCGAGAATCCATATTATTCGGTTTACAAGTATAAGTCATTCTTTTCTCCCATTCTGTCCAACCCCAGACTCTTTTGATTTGGAATCAGTCGCAAGTATCACTTCTATACCTTTTTGATTAAAATTCTGCGGGGTTTGATGTGAAAATTTTCCGACGAACTTTTGAGCCTTAAAAAAGAAAATTCCCTTAACAAAGGGTTTAGTAGCGATCGAAAAAGTTAATAATCGTTTGGTACATGGTCGGGTGAAAAAAAATATATATACATGTATATGGAGTAGAACAGACCAGCCGGTTGCCAAAATTTTTTGTGGTATTCTTTCTGTGTGCGGTCTTATTGTCTCCTGGAAGGGGACGTTTTTCCTTTAATTCACTGTATACGTTGCAATTGCCTTGTGGCAATTGCAACGTATACAGTGAAATCTAAATTTTCTCTATTATTCTTAACTGCTATGTATAATTTGTAACTACTATGATATATTCGTCATTATAATAGATTCGCAATATTCTGCTTGCTTGTATGCATAAAAAATTGTGCTTTCTTTGCCTATAAACCATGTGCAGTATCTTCCAGATGTCCAGCTCTTCTAAGTAGGAATAGGTTCTTTCATATTTTTTTTTGTTTTGTTCCCCGCTCCTTTTTGTTTATTTTTCTACCCACCCCCGTTTTTTGTTTATTTCTTCCCCCCCCCCCGTTTTTTGTTTATTCCCCCCTGCTTTTTTTTTTTTTTTTTTCTTTGACCCCCCCCCTCCTTTTTTTCCTTTTTGTTTTTCTTTCTGTTACGGAGTGTTTAATTACATCCCACTATGAAGAACGATTACTCAAAATACAATCGAGTTGCAGCCCTCGTCCGCTGGTTGGAATGCACCTCTTCTGAATCCAAAAGGATTATAACCTGAAACGCACGTATAATTCATGGTTTAAATCCAAATAATTCTTGCTGTTCTCAAACAGTAGATGAATAAAAGTTTGTTTTTTGTTTTTTTTTTAATAATATTATATGATAAAACACACTTGTCTTTTATTTTCATTCGTTTTTGTTCATCCCAAAAGCTTGGGATGTACATTTTTTTTGCAACGAGGGCGAGGGCTCCAACTTCAAAATCAACATGGCAATTTCACTAAAAGTTCTTATGAAAATTTTACGCCAACAAGAACAATTTCAGAAGTCACAATAGCAGTTATTGACAGCAATGACTCCACAGTTTCAGAATCAACTCGAAATGTTCGGCTCTGGAACAAGCCAAGATAGCAACTCAGCGGAAATCTTGGTCAACAACATTTACAGAATTTCATTTCGGGCGGAAAAACGTTCGCTTCGTGGTTTAAATATTGGATGGATACGTTTGACGCCGACTTTTCTCACTAAGATGAAAAATGGAAAATTCGTCACCCAATTCGTAAATTGGGCACTAAGGAATATGACCCTTATACAAATTATATTTTACCAAAGCAAGTAACGGATTTCACCTTCACTGAAACAGTGGAACAACTCGTTGAAGCATTTGGAGAAAAATATTCTTTTAATATTCGATTCAATTGTTTAAAGTTAACGGAAGATGACACGATTATGTGACATTTGCTGGTTACGTCAATCAAGAATGCAAAAAAATTAAATTAAATTCTCTCACAGAGGAGCAGTTCAAATGTTTGATTTTTATCGCAGGATTAAAATCTTCTACTCATACTGATGTTAGCTCCCGACTTTCAAAACTGGAACAGGACAAAAACATTAAGTTAAAAGCCTTCACCAGTGAACGCAATAATTTAAGCATGAAATGAGACACTATGCAGATTCAAAAATCGATGATTCATCAATAGCCAGCAACATCTACGAGAAAATAAGAAACCTTCTTCAAAATGTTGGCGTTATGGCGACTTGCATTATGCATGCGTTTGTCCTCTCAAAAAAAACATAAGTGCAATATTTGTCACAGAAACGGCCATAAAGAAGGATTTTGCAATTCAAATTCAACCGGAAAAAAAAACCTTAAAAAATGAAACAGGAAAATGTCCGAAACAAAGAGTGTTTGCGACGTTTAAAGTGGATTACGAAGATTACACAGAAAATATATAGCTGTTTCTGTAAACAACAAACCATGTCATGTCTGAGAGTGTGTGGTATTATGGTATATGGAGGATTGATTGGCGATGGATGAATTTTTGTGGTGAATGTGTAACGAGTGATTGGGTCGTAAATCGAATTAGCTAGGTATAGGATAGCAAGTGACGACCAGCCTCAACTCCATTCCCCGCTTTTTCGGCCTTGTGCCACAATTGTGTATTTTACGCAATAAATCTTAACGACAAACTAGTTCGTTTTCAGTTTGATACAGCGTTGGACATAACATTAATATCTCTTTCGATTTAGGAACGAATTGAAAGATGACCTATATCTGAAAAAGATCACATAACAATGAGCGCGTCTAGAAGTACAATACGTTTAACTGGTGAGTCAATTTGTGATGTTTCCTGTCGTAATAGAACACTTTCTGGTGTGTTATGTCGCAGATAATTCGGAATTAAATTTAATTGGTCTTGACTGGAAAGAACGAACTTTTTGAAATTCCTCTCAAATCTGTTCAATACATTTAACCTTACGTCGAATTCTGCTATTGAAAATTATTTCACGGACTAACTTCGAGATGGACTTGGGTGTTGTAAAAAAATTAAATCTACTCTGAAATTAAGACCAGATTCTAAGCTAATTTTTAGAGAAAAAAGTCAGTACCCAATGCTCTTCTGAATATGGTTGAAAAAGAATTGCTACGCTTTCAGTAAGAAGGTGTAATAGATCCTGTAAATTACTCCGCGTGGGGAATACTATTGTAGTTGTTAAAAAGACAAATGAAAATGTCCGGATATGTGCTGATTACTCGACCGGTTTAAATGATTCTTTGGGTGCACAACAGTATCCACTTCCAATGCCGGAGGATCTTTTCACAAAACTCAACGGCGGAATTTGCTTAGCAAAAGTTGATCTTTCCGATGCTTTTCTTCAACTGGAAGTTGACGTGAAGTCCAAAGAGCTCTTTACTATCAAAGACCCCACAAGGGATTATTCCGATTTAATCGTCTTAGTTCGGTGTCAAACCATCACCGGCCATTTTCCAATAGACAAGATTTGCAACATTCATCTATGACATCTCGACGTTGCAGGAACAAATAAAGATGATTTTTTGCAACCGTTTATTTCCTGTTTTCAGCCGAATTCAACAATACGTATTCCATGTTAAAGCCGAAAAGTGTGAATTTTTCCGAGTACAAATTGAATATCTTGGGTAAAAAGGTAGACGACCAGACTCAGAAAATATGTCAGCAATAAAAAAAAAAATTAAAAAAAAAAAACATGCCAGCACCGACAAATCTAACAAAATTACGTTCTTTCCTTGCCTTGGTTAGCCACTACAGTGCTTTTTTGCCTGAACTTCGAGTTCGTGCACCCCTCA
Organism: Acanthosepion lycidas; assembly: GCA_963932145.1. NCBI lineage: Eukaryota > Metazoa > Mollusca > Cephalopoda > Sepiida > Sepiidae > Acanthosepion > Acanthosepion lycidas. The sequence goes on along the minus strand of OZ010574.1, from coordinate 59,392,430 downwards.
TAAATCTTTTGAAAAAAAGTTGCATGGGAGTGGTCTGAGGTGTGTCAGGTAGCCTTCAAAAAGTTACAGTCCTTACTTTCTTCCAATCTTTTACTGACACACTACGAGCCATCCATATATATATATATATATATATATATATATATATATACATACATACATACACATGTGTATATATATATATATATATATATATATATATAGTGGTGGCCTTTGATGCTTCTAATTATGTTATTGGCGCTGTCATTTCTCACCCTTTTCTTGATGGCAGCCAAAAGGCATCCAGATCACTGACACTGGTAGCGCATAATTATAACCAAATTGAAAAAGAAGCATTAGCAATAGTCTTTGCTATTAAAAAGTTCCACAAAATGTTGTACGGACGTCAATATATATATATATATATATATATATATTAACCGGGAAGGAATTGGGGTAAGCAAGAGAAAGGATTCTCTAAAGGAGGAAACGTAAGAGAAGAAAACTAGAAAAGAAATGAAAAGAAACCAGGTGAAAGGAAAAAGTAAATATCTATATGTAGACAGGTTGAAGGAATGGAGACGAAAGAACATAGAAAAGCTTGTTGGCTGAACATAGAGAATCAGTTAGCGAAAGATGGAAATGTAGAAAGGCGTAAAAATAACTAGTGTAACCCGAATATAAGATAAACCCGGATATAAGAGAGATTTTATCTGGTCCCAAATTAGAGCCATACTTACCTAAACAAAATAGATCAAACCCGGATATAAGAGACTTCTTCTCCGGTCCGGACAACTCTCTTATATCCGGGTTACACTGTATATATTAAAATTGTTTATGGATAGATAGAGCAAAGGAAATATAACAGGCTACAGTATAAAATATTTATAGAGCATGAAGTAGCAACGGAGTGTTGAATTTTTTTTTAAATTTCAAGTCTTCAGTTTTTCGGTCGACAGTCACGAAAGGACATCTTTGGCAGTGAGCGCTTCGCTATGGTACCTAGACTTTTTGAATTTAAGCGCAGTACTAGACTGGCATCTAGATCTCATCAATTTACAGTTGAGCTGGCTTGATGTAGACGTTACTTTTATGCTGGCAGTTTCTTTTCTCACACTTTTCGCTTGTGGAAATCCCTTCCATCTCCATACTTTCCAGCCAATTTTTAATCTGCAAGAATTTAAATGCAATGTCAATCGTTATCTACTGTCCTCCTGATTACTCTTTTCGCACATTATTAATATTTCTGTTTCTAATTCTTCCCCACCCTATAACTCCGTTGTGTCTTAGTGGCTTTACTGCCTTGCATCGAGGGGGTGATACCGATTGAAAAGAAAAATTAAGATGTAAGAAATATCAAATGAAATAAATTATTAGAAAAGCAGTCCAGTCACCAGAGTTTTTTTGAGTTGCGGGGCTGGCTTTACGTCAGCATGGGGGAAGGGGCGAGGGAAGAACATAATATTCACCGTTCAAATCGTTTTCTGGGAGCAGGTACACAATTAAAGATGTTTGAATAAAATATTTCTTCGGACAAAAACCTAAACAAAATGGCGATTCTTGGGAAGACGCTTTTGGAGTGAAACTTCGTCCCTACCAACAGAAGATCTGATCAAAAAGTATCGAAACTGTTGCTGTGGTAAACGGAGCTACAATTCACAGTGAAGTCGCTTGGCACATATCGACCTACAGCAGTTTTTGGACAAGCACACTATTCCCCAAGCCCAATAACCACCATATCCACCAGATCTCGCTCCTTGTGATTTTTTCCCCTTTTAAAATCAAATCCCATTTGAAAGAAACCAGATTTCAAAACGCCGAGGCAATCTAAGAGAATGTAATTGGTTACGGGACTTGTGTTCGTTGACCAATTCAGCTTGTTTGTCAATGATGTCGTTTCCAATAGACGGCGAAACCTGTTACTTCAGCCTGCAATATCTGGGCGTTCAATGTTTCTTATTTCGAATATTTTTCCTAGATACTCTGCTCATAAGAAACAAATTCTTTATTCGCTTCAATGAGCTGGACCTGTGATCCTATCGACTAATATAAGAACGGGTGAAAAAAAATACCAGTACAAATCTTTTTTACGGGCGACTCAGCAAAATTGAAAAAATGTTTTTCTTTCTTATAAAAAGAAATATACGTTCATCAAATGTTTGATACGCGTCATCGTGACCTCTATTTGATCTCTTCCGAAAGCCAGCCGAGTAGATGATTTCATGACAAAACAAAATATCTAAGTAGCCACCATAAACCTACTTTTTGTAGTTATTGTAAGTTTGTCTCCTCCTTTCTCACCATACGTGCTTATTCCAAAATAAGAATTTACCCGACATTGAACATTTATCTCCGAAAGGTGGTGACTTGATTGCAACACCACCAGTTAAATTATTTATCCTTTTATTTCTCATGGTATTCTTTTCCTCTTTTAAAGGGTAAAGTTTCGGGCTACACCGTAACTATTTTTTTGTTTCTGCTTTGTGATTTTTTTTTTTTTTTTTTTTTCTCGTTTCTGTTTTGTGTCACCAATAAATAAGGGTAAATTTTGCCAGCTCTGAATGAAAAAATAAATTTCTAAGGATAGATAAGCCTACAGAATAGGAAAAACATGAACTAATTCCCCACTTTTTGACCGCGAAAATTCGCATTTAAATCCTGATTTTAAATGTCGATATCGTCGACTCTAAGTTTCGGCACACTGTAGCGAATTAAATATAATATCGCCATTTTTTTTTTTTTTTTTTCTCATTTCTATTTAGTGATATTTTTCTCGTTTCTCTTTTACGATTATATTGTTTTTTCTTGTCCGCTTTTTCTTGTTTTCGGTTCTTAAGAATAAAACGCTGGCAACTTTTGCACCCACTTTATATGGGTTCTATTATAGTAGCTAGTTCTCTAATAGTGAACTAGTCGGCAAAACGAATTTTTTAACCATCATATATATGCTGTTATTTTGTATTTCTTAATTTCTTAAGTCTGTCTTGAACTGCAGTATATTATTTCATCTGATGTCATTTTGTCGATGCTTCTAGTGTAATTTAATGCATACAAATTTAATATTGCGTTGCAATGGCATCTCGGAATGAAAGATTTAGGAGTTGTACACAAAAATAAAAAAAATAAAAAAACCCTGAGCTTTTTATGACGTCAGGTAGGATCGAAAATACTTCATGGCCGAGTTCCTCTCCGTTACGTCATTCAGTTGGTAAGCTGCTGGCGTCTCTAGATATTCAGTTGTCTGAGTCAGTGATGCTTTGAAACAATAACTCAGACAGGGTGGGGGGGACTACAGATGAAGCGGAAGAGTCAAGTCGCGAAGCCCTGACTTACAACGAAAGTTTTTTTGTTTTTTTTGTTGTTTTTTTTTTTTTATTGAAAGATTTCTGAACACGAATTATCAACATAGATCTCGTTTTAAATGAAACCATAGATACGCAATAGAAATAGGCGTTATAGAAACGAGCAATGGTATTGAATCAAATGTTTAACATTTTTTCTGTGCCGCCTCTGCCATGCGTGTTAAAGCAACAATCACGCTGATTGGTTCATGGATTCTTTCGGTAGATCTAAATTTGTGTGTGTAGTTCGATCACTATTTTTCTGGTGATGCTATTGTTCTTTTCTTTGTCCTATTAAAAATCTTTAAATGATTCCCTATATTGAAAAGTCTAACAAGAGTTAGATAAGCATTAAATATTTCACTGGATAAAACTGCAGGCATTTCCAAGGGTGAACTGGCCAGTGTGTCAGCTTGCCCGATATCAAGTAAGTCCTCTAATAGAGTGAGCCTCCTATATCAAATAAAAATACAATAAAAGAAGCAAACATGTATAACTGTTTTGGTAGTAAAAAGGAATTAAAAAGTTATAAAATCACCTGCATACTATCAGTTAATCAAGTCTAGTGTAAGAGGATATTTTCAAAGCTAATCGCTGTCTGAGAAAAAAATTGGAATCCTACACGTTGCTATCCATTGAAAATGAATTGTTAGATGAATTGGCAGATTCAGTCATCTAGTGAACACAATCGATTGCTATTAATATAGTGAGCTGCATGCAATGATTTATTGTACTATTGAAATTATATATATTTAATGTGTAAATTGGACAAGTGCGAGTTAGACTATCTGACATTAAAAGAAAAAAACGAAGACTTATGACTGAGTTTCCTTAAATGCCAATCTTCCTATTTGGCGGTGAATGCTGGACAATTTCCTCACATATGAAGAGGAGACTTGAAGGATACCGAGAATATCATAGACTGAATATATGAGTAACGAGGATTTTTTTAATACAAATGGAAACAACAAAAGGACACTTATAATTAGAATCAGGAAGTAACAGTTGAAATTTTGGGGAATTTAGCATTCACAGGATTCATTGAAGGTAAAAGATACAAAGAAAAACAGCGAGTAGCCTAGCTAACGATCTTGTTAAATGGGTAGCAGAACAGAGTATGAACAATAGTAAGAGGGGGGATAGGAAGTTGTAGAGAGCCATTATCGTTTACGTTCTAAAGGAACACGGCAAATAAAAGTAGTAGTAATATTATCTTAATTTTTTATTGGTTTTAATCATTGTCAACCATTTATGGTCATTATTGGTAGTAATTTGGGATCGTTACTGTTCACTCATCACCGGAGTTTAACGGTCTGAATAGTTATGATGAAAAACAACAAAAATCGAGATGAAAGGATACTCATCAAAAATTCTAATGGCTGACAATATTCCATCTAATTCCAACCAGTGAAAGTTTTACGGTTTTTCTGTTTGAATTTTCTAGTGTATCACAAGCTTTCGAGTTGCACGATTGCAAAATAGCCGTGGAAATTGGCCTATATCATCGTTGAATATTTTAGCTTAACAACATTCACCAAATATGGTGATAACAGTCATAAATATGAATGTAGGTCGGTATTTGAAATAGTAAGAGAGTACACAATGAAAAAATTAAAATTGATAAGGTTGTCTATTTCAATGAACCAGAGGTTACTCATGAGAGCTTTATCGCCTCTCCTATCTTTTTGCTCATCTCCTTTCTCGCCGCCCCACCACCACCACCACCTATATCTTCTTTCTCCCCCACCCCCAACTATATCTTCTTTCTCGCCCCCTTATCTCTTTCTCCTTTTTTCTTTCTCTGCTTTTTCTCTTTCCACACTTTTCCCGTCTTTCCGCTCTTTTCCCGTCACTTTTCCCTCTCTCTCTCCCAACTCCTCTCTCTCTCTTCCCCAACCTCTCTCTCTCCCTCTTCCCCACACACACTCTCTCCCTCTTCCCCACACACACTCTCTCTACCCCTCCCTCTTCCCCACACACACACTCTCTCTACCCCTCCCTCTTCCCCACACACACACTCTCTCTACCCCTCCCTCTTCCCCACACACACTCTCTCTACCCCTCCCTCTTCCCCACACACACTCTCTCTACCCCTCCCTCTTCCCCACACACACTCTCTCTACCCCTCCCTCTTCCCCCCCCACACACTCTCTCTCTCCCAAATCAAACAACCTTTCTGGTATGTCTTTTTTCGTCTTTCCTCGTGATCAAATAGTCCATTATTTATGTGCTATCGGCAGGACGTAACGTACAGAAAAACTAACAAAACAATCAGAATAATGATAATAATGATAATAATAATAATAATCAGCATTCAAAGTAGTTTCAGTTGGTCCAAGTAATATTAACAACACTAAGAAATTTGGCCCTACTTTATTTTTATTTTTTATTTTTTAAGTTAACGGGGGTGTGGGGTATTGGCAAAAATCGGTCGGCGGAAAGCTGCAAAAAACGATTAGCACTCGAGATTTGATATTTGGTTCTACAATGTCCACCCCGACCCCGGACAGCACATTTTCCCGGCACTATGACGGCTGCGGGTCAGAAGCCTTCTAAAATGCTCGCCGAGACGATGGTAGTGTGTGGTGTTGATTCCACCCTCGTGAAAATGGTCTTGCAGTATTTCTCGCAGTCCTGAAAAAAAATTGTTTTTGTTAGTAATATTCATAGCGAAATCAACGGACGTGTAATTATCTATGCAAAAGGCTGGAATAATTACTAACAACAAAGAATGGCGGTTCTTAAGCCATTTTTATTCCGTTAACCGAAACTTTTCTGTCTATGGCGTTGACTGTACAGAATACAAAAGAAAAGATCTTCTATCCTATACCAAAATTAATGAAAAACTAAATTTACTGATGTGTTATTATATTGTATATGTTCTTTAATATCATACAAACACTTTGAAATTGGGGGATGTTTTTTGGCAACGATATTCTTAATGCATGAATTTTTTGTTGAAATCTGCAAGTCTACGATTTCACAATAACATTTGCTTGTACACAAATTTAGATCATTTTCTTCTCTGTCTGTCTCTCTCTGTGCCTTCTCTCTCTCTCATATATATATATATATATAGAGAGAGAGAGATACGTAATGTTCGGTAAAATAATGCAAACGCTAGAAAACTTAGAAAACTAATTGTTTAATCTGTTCAGCTTTCCCAAAGCTATGATTAGAATTTCATATAATGTGAGAGTTGTCATTTATTAATTTAGGTTGTTTTGACACCCACTGGGAAGCAAACTCACTACTGAACAGTAATGGGCAACCAGACTAACTCATTAAAGATTATTCTGGGTCAAGACGCCCAACAATAGTGAGAGTTGTACGTAGACAATGTCAATTTTTCTTTCTTTCTTTCTTTGAGACGCCTGTCACTTCTTTCCCTTAAATTTGAGCTTAAGTTTGTAAAGCATCTTTTAATTGATTCTGTCTTCCTTTCTATACTTTAAGCTCTTGTTTGCGACAGCTGCTGCTCATTTGATTTAATTCTGGACCTTTCTTCAGTCGTTTTCCCCCAAAAAGCGGGTATTTGCTTCTGAGCGAGGTGGGGACCTCTTGACCAATCAGGTTTGTGAGATTATGAAACTCTAACACGCTAAGTCAATTCTTGGGGCTACAGATGGGTTGCCATAATAATGTTTACTACCATGTCATCTCTACAAGCTGTCACTAGCACAAGAAGGTTTAATGAGAAGGTAAATATCGTAAAACAGAATTAAATTTCGCTGACATAATTTCAGCCAATCAAAAGTGACTATTGTGTCAAATTAAAGAACGAAAGATTTATCGGATTCTCCCGTTTCTCTCGAGAGAAAATCCCTTCGAAGTGAATAATGGCGTGAAGATGCTTACAGAGGATTATTGTAAATTAAGATTGATAAAATAAAAAGAAGCTTTAGTGGCTTCAGTGTTAAATAATAAATAACATTTTTTTTTCTAGATCCCTAGGAATTTTCTCAAGATCTCCTTACTATTTAACAGACCAACTGACGTTTTTAACCTATACCAACCTAGCGTCAACTTAAACCGACCCCATTTTTTTCTCCCATGCTTATACGCAATCGTCAGGTCATATGACTATTTATATATACAGGCTAGTGATGCATTGTGGGTAGTCTATTGCATTTTTCTACCGGTTGTTTTGGTGGGCGGTAATGGTTATGTTTCAAATTATTCTAAGGGCTAAGGGTGGAGATAATTGTGGATCCGGATGCAGTGTTTTAGCTATTTATAGCGTTTGTTATTTTTTATTATTGATTTTATTATTTGTTGTTGCGTTTACGTGTGCGTTCTTGGCTTGTTAATTTGTTTGTTTACTTAAATTAATCCAAATCTCTAAATAATTTTACTTATTTGTGATTATTTTTCTTTTAATTACTTTTGTTTATTCTTCTTTGTTTTAAATTTTCGATGAAGTAACGTAGTAAAAATTTGTTTTCTTGTCTGTATTTGGAAACGAGTTTTGATCTTTTATTTAGTAGTTTGTGTTGGTCTAGGAAGCTAATTTCTCATCTAAACAGTTGGTTAATTAACACTCCGTTAGTTCTGTGACGTTTTCAAATGTCCCATTTAAAAAGTTATAAATATAATATTTAGCTCTTAAATTTATTGTCATTTGTTCTTTTTGGGTTTTATAGTTTCATTTTGAAAAATCGAATTAAAAATAAATGCTAAAAAAATGAATTTCAAAAATAAGCAGGAGTCGTCTAGCATTTCATTTTCTAACAATTACTCATCTCTGTAATGAAGTTCTAAATTATGAAAAACGTTACAAACCCGCCTTCATAACCACATGCTAAAACCATCTGACATTGAAGATAAGACTTCAAAAACAAGTCAACAGTATATTTTATAATAAAATGACCAACAATAGATATTTATAGCAAAATGTCAACCAATGCAACACTAAAAAAATATAAAAATACATTTTATAGTAAAATTACTATTAATACATTTTATAATCTACAAATTATTTATCTAAACTTTTACTTTGAAAGTATAAAATTATGTACAAAATATCTGCAGTTGAAAGCATAAAATTGCGTACAAAACATTTAGATTTCAGAATTAACCCATACAGGTTGATATGCCCCTAAGCAAAATCAACCGACCATATCTATAGATGATGATGAGCTGTAATGCAGGTCGATTTTGGAACCGTGGTATTGCACTCAATTTGAAAGTTGGGGTTTTACATCATAAATAATCACACAGAATATATTTTTTCAAATCGTTACCCTTTTTTTGTAATGAAATGAGTTTGAAGATTAAGTTTAAATCCAAAATTGTAACGTTGGAATTTCATTCCGATGATCAGTGAAACCCTTATAGCCCACCATTATTATTATGGGGTCCACCCTTTTCTGATATAAATGGACTCGTCCTGCTGTCATAAAATAGCCACAGTCAGTCAGAGATGAAGTGGAGGAACAGGGTGGAAAGTACATAGACACTGTGATTGAGTTGACGTTAGAAGTCAGTTACAAGGACGCCCGACTCTAAGGAAGTTTACTTCGAGACTGTATATAGCGATCTTTGCATTAATACTAACCGGCATTCCTGGATTTTACTAACAGCATTAACATTTGTATTTTGTGTAAATACACTTAATTTATTGGCTTAAATACTTGCGTTTGTCATTTATTGGAGACCGATTTTTTCACACGGAATCCACAACAACTTGACGAACGAGGATTCGAAACTCACACGGAAAGATAAATTTTTTCGTACGCCTAACAACAAACAACTTGGCGAACACACGCGGAAAACTAATCAACAGAAGCAAAATGCTACCCTCGTCGTTCAACAACAAATTAGCGACAAACAATTTCGAGGAGTAATAATACATAAAATTGAGTTATCATGGAAAATTTTAAAAATATGTTGGTAGAACTGATATACCAAAATGCGCAACAATTACAAATGCAGAAATACCAAAATGATCAACAGTTACAGCTACAAGAAAAATGGCAAAAGCAAATATTACAAACGCAAAAAGAAAATCAAGATAGACAAACAGAGCTCTAGGAACTAATATTGAAAGTAGCGGGAAGCAAGCAATTAGATATTGAAAAAGAAGAAACATTTTCGCAAGACGCAGTGTGGAATACCATAGAGATTTTCAAATATTTTCTAGATGAGGACAAAAATTTTGGAGATTACTTCAGATGGCATGAAGACATCTTTAACATACTGTCAAAATTGGACAGAAGCAAAAAAGCTACGTCTATTGCTTAGAAAATTAGGAACTGAAGAATATACAAAGTTCGCGGATTATATCTTGCCAAAAAAGTCGAACGAATTAAAATTTGACGAAGCAGTGACATGTCTTAAAGAACTCTTCAGCCCCAAAACATCACTCTTCCATAGGAGGTGGAAAAGCCTTAACCTGGTAAAGGGCGATAATGATGATTATTCCACGTTTGCCACAATCGTAAATAAACATTGCGACGACTTCAAACTAGCGGAATTAACACCGGACAATTTCAAATGTCTCATCTTTGTTAAAGGGCTAGTTTCTACAAAAGATAGTGAAATGCGTAGAAGAATGCTTGCAAAATTACAAAATGAACCGGGTCTAACATTACAGCAATTATCGGAAGATTGCCAGAGATGTTTAAGCATAAAGAAAGACGCAAGGGACATTGAAGAATCATTTTTCTCATATACGTAAGTTAAATAAAAGTCTACGTTCTTCACCCTCCCCGGAAAGAAAACTAAAATTTTACGACAATGAAAAAACTTTCTCACCCTCCCCGGAAAGAAAAATAAAATATTATAAGAGAAAAAATACAACATACAGGACAAATTATGATGGATATCGAAACAAATATAAGCCCCCTCCATCAGCATGTTATCGATGTGGAGGATTACATTGGAACAAGGATTGCCGCTTCAAATATAAAAACTGTCATGAATGTTGGAAAAAAAGGCCACAAGGCATCCCAATGTAGAAATAGAAAAGATACTAATAGAATAAGAGCTACAAGGATGAATAATGATGACAGCACCAATGTAAGGAAATATGTAGAACTGGAAATTTTAAACAAAAAGATTAAATTACAACTGGATTCGGGTCCCGACCTCACGATAATCAACTTACAGTCATGGAAAAAAAACTCAACAGACCTACCATGTTACACACTCAAAAAATTGCCAAGTCGGTTACAGGCAAACGAATAAAATTTGAGGGAGAAATAATAGTGAATGTTAAATTTCACGGCAAAAAAAAAAAAAAAAACTTAAGACATACGTCATGAAAGATACTGAAAATTTAGTAGGTATCGACTGGATGCAGAAATTCAACGTTTGGGATCTACCTATCAACTCGTTTTGTAAAAAGTTAGAGGTTGAACCATCAGATACCATAAAATTGAAGGAAGAATTATACAAGCAATTTCCTGAGGTATTTTCAAGTGGGTTGGGACGATGCAACAAATTTAAGGCCAAAATAGAATTAAAAGAAAACGTCCAACCAATTTTCAGAAAGAAACGAAATGTACCGTTTGCTACTATAGAAAAAATAGACAAAGAATTGGAGAGACTTGAACAAACTGGGATTTTATCTAAAACAGAGTTTAGTGAGTGGGCTGCGCCGATGGTTTACGTAAAAAAGAAGTCAGGAGAAATTCGCGTATGCGCAGATTTTTCGACGGGAGTCAACAAGGCAGTAAAAGACCACCATTACCCACTACCGAGCCCAGAGGAGATATTTACAAAGCTTAACGGCGGTAAGATATTTTCAAAAATAGATCTTAGTGAGGCTTATTTACAAATCCCAGTACAAGAAGAGAGTACGAAAATCCCTTGCATTAATGCGCACAAGGGATTGTATAAATTCAACAGACTACCATTCGGAGTAAAAGTTGCTCCTGCAATTTTTCAACAAACTAATGGACACAATATTAACTCCCACAAAAAAAGGATCTAAGGAGGGGGGTATTATGGAGTCCACCCTTTTCTTATATAAATGGACTCGTCCTGCTGCCATAAAATAGCCACAGTCAGTCAGAGATGAAGTGGAGGAACAGAGAGGAGAAACAGAGTGGAAAGTACATAGACACTGTGATTGAGTTGACGTTAGAAGTCGGTTACAAGGACGCCCGACTCTAAGGAATTTTACTTCGAGACTGTATATAGCGATCTTTGATTAATACTAACCGGCGTTCCTGGATTTTACTAACAGCATTACCTTTTGTATTTTGTGTAAATACATTTAATTTATTAGCTTGAATACTTGCGTTTGTCATTTATTGGAGACCGATTTTTCACGCGGAATCCACAACACTTATAAAATTTATAATTTATTGAAGCTTTACAAATTGTATATAAACAAGATGGAAATCACACGCACACTATTGCTAAAGCATTGTGCCATCAAATAAGACCTTCATTTACTTCAAAGGGAAATTATGCTATTATAAAACAATTTATCAATATTATGATTGAATATATTATATACAGTGCAGTAGATTTAGAGCGATTTTCAAGAAACAATGCAAATTTAAACATTCTAGCTTATAATTTGTACCCAATGATGTTATACACTTGTATCTATTTTTCTTTTTATTAATGACATAACAAATGGTGTCAGTTTCTATTCATTTCTGTAATCTTTTACAATTGTTTTACGTAATTTTTATTTATCGAATACAGTAAAAGAAAAATTGCATGTTTTACTTGATTTGATTATATATTCAAATCAGAATTCTATTTATTTTCCCTTCATTGTATTTAATACAAATCATATCAACTTTATTTGTATTTATTCTTGAAATAGTAAAGTTCTGAAGTCAGTTTGGACGCAAAAACCTGCGTGAATTAGTTATTTCTGTACATTTTTTTCCTTAAAACTAAATGCTCAATAATTGTTAAAAGATTTGAATCTAATTTTTGGTGCCAGTGCTTATTACATCGAAATCCAGCTTACCCATTGTGTGCAACGTTGAATTTTTTTTTTTTCTTGTTCTTTTTTTTTGTTCTTTTTTTTTTTTTTTGTTCTTTTTTTTGTTGTTCTTGTAAAGACCGTGAAAAAATCAACCTACCCTAATGACCAGTGGGTACTCAGTCGATAATAACATCTATATCGAACAAGATGAGGACAATTGTTCAAAATTATACTAGAAGCAGAAATTGGTTTTATTTTTAAAACCATTCAGTTTTCAAGCAAACAATTAAAGTAGAGTCAATGTGGGGGAAAAACTGAACAAGTTTATCGTGAACTTTGCTTATGTTTATTTATTATTCACATTTATTACAGACAGTTTTTATTTTTACGGTCATGTGCTTGTAATTGAGTTATATCTAACTACAACTAGAAATCCTTTGTAGTTACTAGACAGGTATTCAGAAAGCTATTTGACTAATCGAGAAAATTTGTCTTGCTATTTGCTAAATATTAGGGAAAATATTTCATGTGGTATTTATGTTATTTAATACTGACAAGATTTTTAGGATAGGTTCTCTTCTAAGACGCTTCGTGACGCTTATAAGTAATGCTTCGACAACTTGCCGTGGCACCCGGATTGCTTAGTCTGAAGAGTGAGTCTAAACGGCTTCTCTTTCTTTCACCTCTGATTTACTCCACAACAGGTCCGTATGAATAGAATATGTATTCTTTCTCAGAAATCAGTTTGTAGATCAGGTTTCATGACATTTTTTGTAAAGAGGGTTTTTGTTGAGAGCCAAATATATTGCTGGTAATATTTATTTTTCAAAAATATATTGTTGGTATTTTTACTATAAAATCTATTTTATACTTTCATAGTGTTTTGATTCCAATTTGGGGGGTTAGCTATTTGCCCATAGCTGAGACCCTAACCGGTGATACCCCACCCTCAGTAAAGGTGGACCTGGGAACAGCAGCAATTCAGAGGTGGTTCCACACTCCTCAAAATCTCTCGATCAGAGGCCTTGCTGCCGAATAGTTTATATTCGGGATGATGCCTGATTTAAAATCTCGAAGATACTAATAAAGTTCACATTTTCTTGATTACAGATTTTTAAAAAATGAAATTTTCTTATATAGTTCAGTGAAATTTTTCCTTTTCAAAATTCTAGTTAATAATCATGCTTTACAAATATGAAAAAGGGAGTCCCTGTAACTGACGCCAGGATACTATGGATTAAACTGACACGTTTTATATATATATATAATATAATATATAATATAATATATATATATATATATATATATAGTCCAAGTGGATCCTAGTGATATAAAATATTAAAACTGATCTACAAAAAGAGCTCAATGTATTTATTATTACCGAGTAAACAATTAATACACAATAAAATCCCAAATTCACCTCATATGGGGAATAAGCTTATTTCAACCGACGAAAAAATAAAATTCGTCAGTCTTATTCAACCCCGGTATAGACTGAGTTTGTGTCGAAATTAGAAATTTAACAGTTAAATTTCTAATTCCGACACGAACTCCCTCTATACCGGGGTTGAATAAGACTGACGAATTTTATTTTTTCGTCGGTTGAAATAAGCTTATTCCCCATTTGGGATTTTATTGTGTGTGTGTGTGTGTGTGTGTATATATATATATATATATATATATATATATATATATATATACACACACACACACAATGTGTGTTTCTCTTAGTGATGTTTACTTGAAGGGGATATAGTTCAGCTAAGAACATAAAAAGCCACTGCTAATATTCTGCATTTTTTTCTCTCTGCTTACATTCGCAACATCAGTTTCTTCAAGACTTCCTTTAATTTTCTTAAGAACCCCTTTTTGTAGCATTAAAAAAAACACTTTGCCAATGATTTCAATTTCTTTTTTCTTTTCCCCTCACTTAACATTGTTTTATGTTCAGGTCTCTGTTTCTGAGGACTCATAGTGAATTCTTCAAAGGGCCTTCAATATATTGGTACTTCACACTCAACTGTTACTGTTTTCCTGGCAGAATTAAGTGATAGTCCGAAGGTGACTGTTTCGGATAATGAGCGGCATGTGAAAGAACTTCTCATTTCAGTTCTATAGTAATTTAAAGAGTTGCATCTGCCTGGCGAAGGCGGACGTTGTCATGCAGTATACTCCCTTGTCGACATTCTTGTTCTGCCTTTATTTTCTTGTTTTGACGCGTCATTCAGATGAACTGTCACGTTTAGTAGATAGCCCTTCTCTTGTTTAATGTTCTCCAACTCTGTTTAACCCAACAAACCTTTAACAATGGCTTGGTTTGCTTGGGGAGCAATACATTTTTTCAAATAGTTACCTCTGTATTAAATCCACGAACCGATTTTAATTCAGTTTCCTGTGACAACCCTATAGGTTAAATAGCTGTACAGACTGGGCTGAATTCAAAACCGTATATGCTCCTGCTGAGACATGCTTGAACTGTAACCTTTGCTACTACTATGGAAAGTGCTCGGGCGAACTACATTCATTGGTTCCGCTAGGACGCGACATGTCATTTACATTGTGGCAAACTACCCCCACTCACTCTGAATTCCATCGACGAGAAGTAAGTTTCACTCGATCAGCTACTTCCCGTGAACAACTTCTATGGCACAGACTCGCAAGAAGATATTTCCCTGATCACTACAATCTTAAGCTGTTCAAATCTAGAGTTAACCGTTATCTTCCCCTCTTGATTGGAAGTGTGCTTTAATGTCAAAACCCCTCTGATGATTTAATGACAATGTTGCTAGAGGAAGTGTGCGCTCTTTGAGTGCTTTCTCGTTATGTGTAACCTTAAATCTCTTACTAGTTTTATTGCTGTTTATAAGAACTTAAGTTTTCATCACGGTGCACGTTTGTCGTCCCCCAAATGGAAGCAGCATTAACTGAATTTGCATCTCGCACCTCTGAAGCCCATTTTTCATAGATGTAACCTTTAGTACATCAATCACATAAAGGTCGTTGACAGAGAAAAATACAGATGTGTTGTCATTCTGACGCCCTATCCTTTCAGATTCTCCAGGATAATTAAATTTAAAATTTTCCTATTTTAACGTCCTGATGAATCTTAATTCTTAAGTAAATGAGTGAATAAAGTCATGGCGAGTTCTAAGGCTATAAGATATTCATAGATTTCTCCTATCGAATCATTAAATATTTGAGCTTAACAACTTGAACAAAATATTGCAATAACAATCATAAATATGAAAGGAGGTCGTTATTTTAAGATGTTAGAAGGTACAAATGAAAAAAAATTAAATTGGCAACATGGTAAAGTTGCCAGTCTCTTTTCTCTTCTCTACATTCTCTTCTCTACATTCTCTTCTCTACATTCTCTTCTCTACATTCTCTTCTCTACATTCTCTTCTCTACATTCTCTTCTCTACATTCTCTTCTCTCTCTTCTCTTCTCTCTCTTCTCTTCTCTCTCTTCTCTTCTCTTCTCTCTCTTCTCTTCTCTTCTCTCTCTTCTCTTCTCTTCTCTTCTCTCTCTTCTCTACACTCTCTTCTCTCTCTTCTCTACACTCTCTTCTCTCTCTTCTCTACACTCTCTTCTCTCTCTTCTCTACACTCTCTTCTCTCTCTTCTCTACACTCTCTTCTCTACACTCTCTTCTCTACACTCTCTTCTCTACACTCTCTTCTCTACACTCTCTTCTCTACACTACACTCTCTTCTCTCTCTTCTCTCTCTTCTCTCTCTTCTCTTCTCTCTCTTCTCTACACTCTCTACTCTACACTCTCTTCTCTACTCTACACTCTCTTCTCTTCTCTCTCTTCTCTTCTCTTCTCTCTCTTCTCTTCTCTCTCTTCTCTTCTCTTCTCTCTCTTCTCTTCTCTCTCTTCTCTTCTCTCTCTTCTCTTCTCTCTCTTCTCTTCTCTCTCTTCTCTTCTCTCTCTTCTCTTCTCTCTCTTCTCTTCTCTCTCTTCTCTTCTCTCTCTTCTCTTCTCTCTCTTCTCTTCTCTCTCTTCTCTACACTCTTGTCTTTCTTTCTTTCTTTTCTGTAATCTTTTCCTCCCATTTGTTTTTTTTTTTTTTTTTTTTTTTTTTAACCCCAAATTATCATCTTTCCACGGGATCAAAACAGAATAGTCCATTACTTATTAGGAATTAGCAGGGTGCAACGGACGTGCGAATTAACGATGATGGGCGCAAGCATAATTATAATAGCATATTTTGCAGAAAACGTTTTCACTGTTACCTTACTAGCTATCTTTACGCAAACTTCTTTTCTATAAGTTTTAGAAAATACTTAACCATAATATAATGAAAGTAAAAAGCTTAAAAAGGAACAACATCTCCGCTTTGCGGATTTGCACACGTCATATATACCGGGCTCTCTTTGTCCACTTGAACGCGTTCGTGACTTCCTTGTACGTACCAAGCTCGACTTGTTAATGATAGACTGGTATCAGCTTTCCTGTCCGGGGGTGCACTTTCTGTTTAGCAAACGAATAAATGAAATAAAATTTTCTTTAGTCAGTTTCGGCTTCACCGCTTACCAGAACAACACAGTAGGCTCGCAAGCGGACATTTGAATTTTTTTAGAACATTTCCCACTATATTTCTCGTCTGAAAGTAGACGGTCTCAGGATTTTAGAACTGGTCTAACTTTGTCTTGTCTCTAAGTATTCGTCAAGTTATGATCGCTTTAAACTAAACTCGTACATGTTTAATCATTTACTTTCTAGATGATCAATTCTGTGTAGTTGCTTTTTCTGCCTCTTTTTGCAAGGAAGGACTTTTTTTTAATTACTAATTCACCTAATACAAGGCTCCGAATCCATTTAAGGTATTGTTAGTGAGTGAGATTGTTTTGAGAAGTGTAAAAAGAGGAATTTAAGAAGTGCATATTTATGAGTACGTGTAGGTACTGATATCGGTTGGCTTGACTTGAAAAGACTAAGGTTGTAGTTGTCGGGGAAGCATTCTCTCGGGAGTCCGTTGGGAAGAAGCTGTCTGATTGGAACTTGCTTATCAAAGCAACGAAGTGAGTATGGATGATTTTTTCCACTGTGAACATTATGGCGGTTTCAAGCGGGTGGAATTTAGGAAATTTAACACGATAATATGGAAATCCTAATAACATTTCATCTTTGGGTTGCAGGATGGAGAATAAATTATCACCCACAAGGCTGCGTAACCGCTTTTGAGTTCTGCCATACCAGCAATCCTCTATTGTTGGTCCGACTCTTGCAATGGCGGAGCATATTTTCGTGATGGCACGAATATAAGCGTTCCATCTGTGGTCGGGAATCAGCTCTAGACCCAGCAGGCGTCCGCGGTAAGGAGTCTCTTTGCGCGTTATTCATCAGGATTGTTGCAGGTCTAGAGAGAGCGCTGCTCTGTGATGATGAAATGTTACTAGTTTAGATTTGGTAGCGGGTATTGAAAGTTAGCAGCCAATTATTCCAACATTGAACTGTGAGTTAATTCAGAGGAGAGATCAACTGTCGGTGGGTGGGCAACCTTTTTGAGAGCGCGTGCCAAAACCGGCCAAAGTTCTAACACGAAATTTTTCCAGATGCCAACAAAAATTTTTGAAACCTCAAAACTAGCAGCAGCCAAGTTGGAACTGGACCTACCTGAAATACATTTCATAAAATATCAGACTGTTTTTTTTTTTTTTTTGTCTTGCTTAGTTCACGAGAAATTCATTCTCTTTTTTTCCTCTTCAGTTTTATTGCCTAAGTTGTTATGAGCACTTTCAAAATGTCCCCTTATCAGAAGAAGCCCTACAAACGATTGTTTCAGAACAGAAAATGCATAAGTCTTGATTTTCTTTATTAAGCACACCATATTTTTCAGTCCAGTATTCTTTAAATTCTCTATCTTTTTTTCATTTGAATGACATCGTTCCTTAGCTAATGATCGTGACAACCTGTAAAGGGAAGAAAATAAAAATACATGAGATAATCATATACATGAAAGAGGAAAAGAATAAAAGAGAATCTAATAAGTTTCGTGTGCCATAAAAGTCATCGGTGTGCCATGTTTGGCACGCATACCAAAGGTTGACGACCTCTAAACATTTGGCGGTGCACATCATCTGTGTATATATATATATATATATATATATATATATTAATACATGTTTCATTAAATAATATAGACAAGTGTTGTCTATTTATGTAAATTCTTTTCATAACGTCTGATAAGCTTAATAACATTATCATTAAACGAACAAAGAAAATCACAATATTGATCCATATTTTTAATCCAATCTAAGATGTCAATTACTGTGCAACATATTAAACAATATACGAACAAGACAGTGATGATAGTCTGTGATTGTTTACATGGATGATTTATGTTGGTCACACCACAAACTCGCTTTCACGACGCTTGACACTACATTTGAATGAAAACTCTAACAGTTTTAGGCATTTAAAACAACATGCCTGGCCGCACAAACAATTCCGTAAAATCCTTGTCGGAAACACAATTATACTTCAACATGAAAACAATAGACAAAAACTAAAAATCCTTGAAACAATATACATCAAACAGTTGAAACCCAACCTAAATAAAATCAACTATGGAATCTCTACAAATATCCTTAAATGTCTATCATTGGTAACAGAAGCCATTGGTTTATACCAACGGCTTCCCCTACTTAATACTTCTCGAATTCACTCTCGCGTAATCATGTGTGACGTCATGAGCTGCGGTGCGATTTTCGCTTCTAGCGTCTTATATGCACGTGTTTATTGTTGCTAGGAAATCATCCATATAAACAATCACAGACTGTCTTGTCCATATATTGCTTAATATGTTGTACAGTAATTGACATATTTGATAATAGCTTATGTAAGCCGAAAGCTTAGATTGGATTAAAAAATATGGATCAATATTGTGATTTTCTTTTTTCGTTTAATGATAATGTTATTAAGCTTATCAGGCGTCATGAAAAGAATTTACATAAAATAAATAGGCAACACTTGTCTATATTATTTAATGAAATATGTATGAATGAAAAAAATGCTGCCTAAATACACACACATACATACATATACATATATATATATATATATATATATATATATATATACACACACACTATTGATGTGAGTGTTCTTAGGCCGATCGTTAATATATTAGCAGAAAGAGGTTAATACCAAGGAGAGAGCTTTGGGGGCGCCAGCATTGATCCCGTGCGCCTCGGAGGACTGGCTATTAACGACGACCTTCATACATCTACCTGACTGGAAAGACTTGATAAACCGAGAAAACTCTCCCAGAAATTCAATCGTTGGTCAATTTCGAGATATCTAGTGCGACCCACTCTTAAGATTGGTTTACTCTCAATAAATGCTGGGAAACCATTTTTTTTACCTCGCCCCGACCTCCTTAACGAATCTATGTGGATGGATGACAAAACAAGGACAAATTGTTAAAACAGTTAAATTACCTACCTCAAAAAAGACCTGGGGAAATAGTGGAGAGCTGTGATCGATAAAAGAGAACGTCCTAATATACAAGAATATTAATACAAAAAAAAACGTTAACCATGAAAATATTTCACCTTAGAAAACAAAGCGTTTAAGATTATTACTTCTGCGCTTTTTCTCGGTACAGTACTTCCTCGATGTTCCGGATTTCGATTATCCGGATGTAAAAGGAAGAGTAAAAATTAAATTATCTAAACATTTTTCAGTTATCCGAACTAAACACTTTATGTTCAGACAAAGCGTTTTAAGAATTCAGAAAACCATACCCAACGATAAAAATGCTGATAAAATTAATTAGTTCACTTAATTCTTATTAAAATCCTCGTTGTTTTTCATGCAAAGAATATTTGAATTATTACAGCTTGGTCGGCTCATGCTTTAGTCTGCGCAACTCCTTTTTTCCCAAAAAATAACTAGAAAAAAAAAATTGAACAAAACGCTTGAAAACTTTATTTGATATGTTAAATCACTTTCAGAATTTATTTATTTATTTTAAAAAATATTTCTACCATGACTTTAATAAAAAAAGAAAATCATTTATAATAATTTCGATCATCTAAAAGTTTCATTAACATCCGACAATTATTTCTATTTTTGCACGATTTTTCAAATTAATGTGTGTCATACCAAAAAAAAAACGTGCTAAAAATTGTCTGTTATTTACTAGTTCCGCTGATACAAATAGAAACAAGGTTTTTTTAATCAAAATTTAGAATGTTCTAAAGAAGGAAAATTTTTTTTTAAATAATTAAAAAAACTTTGGTCATCCTCTTAATAATAACATAAGCATTTAGACAATAAAATTTTGTTTTCGGCAAGGTTGGCGTCTTTTTCATCAAGCTATGCTCTTTTTTTAGCGATTTCGTGGAGGTACCTATCTTAAACGGTTGAAGAATATGTCTACCTGGAGCGTGATGATAAAAAGCGAAAATAAGATGACGAAAATGAGAAAAAAATAATACTCAAAATAATTACTCCGAATTCAAACGCCGCACTTTTGGCAATTTAAACCGATTTTGCATTAAGTAGTTAACAACTTCATTTAATTGATGCTAACGGATCAAACAATAAATCTGCCATAACTGGTTAAACTCTAGATCCGATTATGAGGTGTTGACAAAAACACTTCTCTAAAAAGCTTAATTTCGCTACATTAATGAATGATAGCAAAGCTTTTAGACAAACAATCCATTTCATCAGGGCATATTCAGGGGAAATATTTTTATAATGTTTAAAGTAAAGATGACACCATGTTAATGGCGAACACGAAAAGAAAACGACATGACTTCGAAGAGAGGGTAGTAGAAAGTGAGAAAGAAAGGACTGGTCATAAAGTGCAAAGACAAAGGACTGGTCATCAGCAAGAGAAAAAGCTCAAAATGCGACTTAAAAATTGGAGATGTCACCATCGAGCAGGTGTAGAAATTTAAATATCCGGGAAGTGTTTTAAGAGAGGGCGTGAAAAGGCGACACCGAAATCTGCTTTTTCTATAAATACTTTCATGATAATTCTGGTAAACATTCCGATTGGTAGATGATTTTTCTAAGCATCGCTTAGATGTGACACAAGGTCGAAAGTATGGAGCACCCAGTGAGAATCGAACTCACTACTCGTTTGCATTCGTTGTGGTTTAATTTTTTTTTTCTTTTTACTTTTATTGCCCCACCACCACCCGACAAATTATACATATTGGAACCAGTTAGGACTTCACAAAGGTGGGTATTATAGTGGGTGTAGTAAGAATGCTAAGAAAGAATGTTTTGGTCAGTAATCATGGCTAGCTAAGTTTAACACAGATTAAAGACCTGCTTTCCAATGCCCCCTTTGACCTTGTGCCACACTTTTGTATTTTTCAAAATAACGTATATACTCGCATATCATGCGACTTTTGAAAAGCTAATTTTGAAGCTAATTTTAAGGGGGTTGCATGATACGCGAGTATATATGGTAAATATAACTTTCCGCTTTGTAAATAGACATTTGATGTTAAATTTTAAATTATTTATCTCCCCACAGACAAATTGTACATATGGGAACTAGTTATGACTTCATAGACTCTGAGGTATTATGGCGACTGTATTAAGAATGATAAGGAAGCATGTGATTTTTTTTTTTTTCTTTTAAGAAATGCTGTGGTATGTTTGGGTCAGTGATTGCGGCTAGCTAAGTTTAAAATAAGACAGCCTTTCCTCACCCTCTTTTGGCCTTGTGCCACGTTTCTTGTAAATAACGAATAAATATCACTTTCCGCTATTTTACCTAGCCTTTATGACTAGATTGGCAGCAAGGTCTCATCATTTTACAGTTGAAATGGCGAGATGTAACCGTAAGTTCTATGCTAACAGTTTTTTTTTTTTTCTCGCTTGTCAAATTTGATCTTCAAAAATTTAAATCCAATGTCAATCGTTATCTTCTGTCTTAATTCTTGTTCTTTTATTGCCCTCTCTCCTTTATCATTGTTTTTCTCATTCTCTAACAGTCAGTAACACCTGGTTTCATAGTGTCTTTATTACCATGCATGGGGTGAAATGATTAAAAAAATATGTGGACGTCTATTAAATAACAGTTCAGAACTGTTTTCTTTGTTTCTTATCACATTTTATTACTGTATGTAAAAAAAAAAAAAAAAAAAAAAAAAAGCTAGTTGGCAGTAGAGCTGAATGTCAAGCTATAAATCACATAAGTGAAGATCTCATACATATTTTTCATCGCATCGTATGACGGACATATTTCTCTTTGGACTTACTTTTATGTTAATCAGGGAAGTGTTTTACTAGTTTTAACTGACATTTATGTCTTTTCCTTCTGTAGTTTCCAATTGATTAATGATAGGAGTGTGTTGTCACATATTTAGATCTGATGGATTACCTTGTATCGAGAAACGTCTCCGGGGCTTTAAGATCATTCTTTTTATTACTGCTGCGGGAGCTATTACTATAGTCGTAGTAATAGTAGCAATAATAATAACAGTAGAAGTAACAACAATAGTAGTAGTAGTAATTGTAATAGTAATAATTGTAGTAATAATTGTAGTAATAAAAAGTGTTTCAATAACATGGACAGATTTTAAATGTGAATTAAGTTTAAGCGTATGATTTTTTTTCTTTTTCTTTTTCCTCTTCAAGTTTTGGTTTAACCGTTATCTTCCTTGCATAACGCCATGAACCTAACTTCTTGATTTTTCTTATATTCATACAACGCTACACGATAACCCTCTACTTTGAATGGCTCTTAGGCCTTGAATTTGGCGAATATTAGTATAAAAACGAAATATTCAGAGGGTATTTAAAAAAAAAAAAAAAAAAAAAAAAATAAAAAAAACTGCGCCGACCATAGAGCTGAAGCAAGAAAGAATTGCCCAAGCCCCCTCGGCTCTTACTTTTTTGGAGACGACTGGAGGTTGGGTCTTAATATTTTTTTTAAAGAGTAAATGACGCGTAAAAAAGATTGTCATTGCCTAAAAGAAACTGCTATTTGTTAAACCCTGTGTACTTTTGTTTCTCTGAAATACTTTCTATGTATAAAGTTTAAACACATACCAGCATCGTCATAATACGAATAGGCCGATAGGAATGTCCTCTCGTATTTTCTCAGATTATCTCTCTGCCTGACTGGCCAACACGTTTTATTTTTATATTTATCTTCCGGCATTAGCACGACATGTCCAAACTAGCAATGCTAACCGGCGTTATACGGGCCATTTTTTTTTTTTTTTTTTTTTTTTTTTTCTTTTTGGCTCACGAGCGGGTGATGGTATTAGCCAAATTGTTGTAATTAAAACTGTTCGATATTTACGGTTTTAAAAACGGGCATTTTAAAAAGTATATACTATCATATAATGTCATCGTACAGTGAAACCATCTTTCAGCCTTTCGCCGACCGGACACATAACCCCGCGGTGCGCCTCTATTCTCGTTGGCGTCAGTGAGCACAACATTTGTTCACAAGCGGAGAACAAAAAGGTGAAATCGATACCACAGTGAGAAATGCCTCTCTTTATTTCATTCTTTCTTGGTTAAGCGAGTGGCCGTTTTGAAGATCTCATTTTGCATATTTTATTTCTGGTCGTTAAAAACACTTAAAGACTGAGATAGAATATTATGCCATTCACTTCTATGTTGTCCTGTTTACAGCTATAGTGTCGCAATTATATATATATATATATATATTTATATATATATATATATTTATATATATATATATAAAATTAGTTGGATTGATGCGAGTTTGTGACCATGGGTTTCACGCTTTTTGCGATCGTCTAACGAACGGAAATAGCGTGAAACCCGGGATCACTAACTTACATCAATCCAGCTAAGTATGTTAGCTCTATGACTGATATTAAGTACGGCGTGTGTGCGTATATATATATATATATATATATATATATATATATATAGCTATGAATAGACAAAAATTATTTTTATTATTACCATTCATGATGATAAAAAGTAAACCTGAAAAACGGGCTAGCTAACCGGTTTCGAACCTCCCTCAACAGAGCTAAATCGAGGTTAATAAACTGAATTATCTTTAAAAAAAAAAAAAAAAAATGGACATCGTTGAATAGCCATAATTGTGCTGCTAGTTTTAGTGTGGACTCATTTACCATTCTTGGCAGGTCCCTCTCGAATTACAACTTAAGTGTTGGAGGCCATCTGTATTCTATTCTTGAAGCCTTCACTGTGTAAACAGAATGACTTTGTATTAGGCCTCCAACTAATTACCATCTAAACATCTTTTTTTTCTCGCCAATAGACTTTGTCCTTTTTTAACCACGATTTAGCTATGTTTAGTGAGGTTCGAAACCGGTTAGCTAGTCCGTTTTTCAGTCTTACTTTTTATTATCATCATGAGTGGTAATAAAAATAAATTGTCTTTTCATGACGGTCATAAAATTTTGTACCACTAAATATATCTTTTATATTTATTTATTTATTATATATATCTATATATATATATATATATATATATATATATATATATATAAACCAGAAAAGGAAGATAAGCTAATCGGGGCGAGAAATGCCGCGGCAGGTCTCCCACTTAAAGCTCGACATTGTATCATATTCCATTCAAGAAGACGCATGGCTAATTCTCTAAAACCCATTTTTACCCGTTTTAAAATTACCGAGACGTAATGGATATCACGTATGCGTGAAATTTCCACTTTAAACTCAGTCTTGTGACATATTTTGTTTGCGTTCAGATAAATATTGGCTCATCACCAGTATAAATGGAAATGAAATCCGCATTTTTTCTGGGTTTATCAGGTGCAGTAAGCTTGGATGTGCGGCTGGTGTAATGAACAATGGCTCGGAATTGTTAATCGAAAAGACGAGTTTCAATTCCCATTAGGTTCGTTATATTCACTTACGCGCAAATACACTTAGCGAAGGTAGGGACACGCCTCTTCTCCTCCAGTTGTGTGCTAATTAGTAACACTTGTATCTCTGAATCATTATCACCGAAAATGTCTTAGAATCTAAAAATATGTTCTTGCCGTAAATAACCTGTAAAGGGTTGATAAGCCGTAAAAAAAAAAAAATCGAGATATTAAATTTAATCTGAGGTTACATTTTTTTTATTTTTCTATTTTATTTTTTTATTTTATTTTTTTTATTTTATTTTCTAACGCATAACATTTTAAAACCAAAAAAGGGATCCGAATATGAGGTTAGTTAAAAAAATTGTAACTGTGGAAACACAGCAGAACTTTCTATATGCCGTAACCCTTAATGACGTGGACGAACTCCAACTCCTATTCCACCACCCATTCACACATGCTGATCTGTCTTCTTCTGTCCCTTTTGCTTTCCAGTTTTCCACAAATTTTTGTCGTTGCATACGCGCTCTGTCCATGGAATTCTCAGCATCCTTCTGTAGAACAATATTTTTGTTGTTTCCTCTTTATCTATGAGGCGATTGTCTAATAGGGCAGGTCGATTTTGGAACCGTGGCATTGCACTCAATTTGAAAGTTGGAGTTTGACATCAGAAATAATGACACAAAACATTTCCCAAATCGTTACCGTTTTTTGAGAAGAGTCTGAAGATTAAGTTTAGGTTCAAAATCGTAGCAATGGAATTTCAGTAAATTATAAATTTTATAAGCCTTATAGCACGGCCTTTTTAAAATTTAGAATTTACTGAAACTTTACAAATTGCATATAGACAAGATGTAAGGCACACCTAAATTGTTACTAAATTATTGTGCCATCAAATAAGACTTTCATTTATTTCAAAGAAAAATTCTACCGTTATTTATATTATGATGCAATATATTATACAGTGTAGTAGTTTTAGTGTAATGTTCAATAAACAATGCATATTTAAAACTTTTTCTTATAATTTGTACCCAGTAGTATTATGGTGTTATACGCACTTTATCTATTTTTGGTTATTAATATGCCCTAAGAAATGCTGTCAGATCTTATTCATTGAGTAGCCTTTTTGTAATTTTTTCCGTTATTTTTATTTATTTATTTATTTATTTTACATAGTTTTTATTTATCGAGTACAATAAAAAAAAAATTGCTAATTTGCTTGTGGGGATTAATTAGAATTCCGGTTTGAATATCTTTTCCATTTAATATATATCTAACACAAGATATCAACTTTACTTGTATTTATTTATGAAAAAGTAAAATTTTGATGTCAATTTGGAAGCCAAAACCTACGGAAATTAGGTATTTCTGTTTTTTTTTGTTTTTTTTTTTTTTTTGTTTTTTTTTTTTTTTTTAGATGATTTTTAAAACTTAATGCCTCAAAATTAGTAAAAGCTCATCAAACCTCAGCGTTCACATCGAGTGCAATGAAAACAGTGAAAAAAAAAAAAAAAAACCCCAACCTGCCCAATAATCACTGTCATATTGGAGGATTCATATTAGATTGGTGCAAAAATAATATCGTTTTCTCACATAGTAACATACGTGAGAAAACGACATTGTTTCTAACGAAATTTCCCCACTTCTTTTTTTTGGGGGGGGGGTAAAAAGTTACAGCTTAGAAGGATATTAAAATAATTCAGAACACTGGTAGCAAACCGCTTACATGCGGATAGAAAATGAATTCAGTAAACATACAAAAATAGAAACGGGTGTCAGACATCGATGTGCCCTCTTACCGGACTTAGCCTTTACAGTAAACCAATCCCGAGAGAAATAAGTCCTACAAATATTCACTGTTGGCGGTCACAATCTCAACAGCATAAGATATTCAGATGACGCAGTGTTGCTAGCAGACAAAGGAAACTACAAAATTCTTACAGAATATAGTGGAAGACAGCATTGCAAGTAGACAGCATGCATAGTTGTCAGAAAAAGTAACACCCCAACATACACATTACAAATTGGAGATGAAAGTAAAAAAAGATATCTGGGATTTTTTTTTTTCTGTGGCTGAGGTGGTGTCAAAGTGCAACTTTTATATGTAGACGTAGACCTGATGTGATATTTAAATTCTAAAATGGAGGGGAATCTGGAGAAGGATGTGTTTTGAGATTCAAAATATGCCTACGCTGAAAAATAACTGTACAAGATGTGCATATCTATTCCGAGCAGAAGTATCCTTCCTTCCTTCCTTTCCTTGGGCATTTAAATATCTAGAATGAAAATGATTACCCGAGTTCACTAGACTGTCAGTATTTCTTTAAGGCAATTGATACAATTTTCAGTTGATTCAGGAATGTTGATTCTACTGTAGTTATTGCTTGTAAGGAATTAAGAATGATTTTCTTTTATTTTATCTTTCATATAAATTCGCAAAAGCACTAATACAGATAAAGAGGACCTAAAATTAAATTCTGTTGCATTGTTTCGTTTTAATTGCCTTTCCCTCCCTCTTCTCTGGTTTTTCTGTGTTCACTGGCAAAAAAAAGAAATGCTAAAGAAGACGACGACAAAAATACGATATTTATTTATACAATGACTTCAGGTGAATTTTAATCAATGACTTTTTTCCGTGTCAGTTCTATCATTTTAATACCTTGCAAAGTGAACGCAGATTATATCGGTGGAGGTTTGAACTCTGTAAACACCATGGCCACCGGCTGCTTCCCTGGTATTTGCATTCTCTCTCTTTGATTTCTCTCCTCTCTCTCTCTCTCTTTGATTTCTCTCCTCTCTCTCTCTCTCTTTGATTTCTCTCCTCTCTCTCTCTCTCTTCGATTTCTCTCCTCTCTCTCTCTCTTTGATTTCTCTCCTCTCTCTCTCTCTCTTTGATTTCTCTCCTCTCTCTCTCTCTCTTTGATTTCTCTCCTCTCTCTCTCTCTCTCTCTCTCTTTGATTTCTCTCCTCTCTCTCTCTCTCTCTCTTTGATTTCTCTCCTCTCTCTCTCTTTGATTTCTCTCCTCTCTCTCTCTTTGATTTCTCTCCTCTCTCTCTTTGATTTCTCTCCTCTCTCTCTTTGATTTCTCTTCTCTCTCTCTTTGATTTCTCTTCTCTCTCTCTTTGATTTCTCTTCTCCTTCTCTCTTTGATTTCTCTCCTCCTTCTCTCTTTGATTTCTCTCCTCCTTCTCTCTTTGATTTCTCTCCTCCTTCTCTCTTTGATTTCTCTCCTCCTTCTCTCTTTGATTTCTCTCCTCCTTCTCTCTTTGATTTCTCTCCTCCTTCTCTCTTTGATTTCTCTCCTCCTTCTCTCTTTGATTTCTCTCCTCCTTCTCTCTTTGATTTCTCTCCTCCTTCTCTCTTTGATTTCTCTCCTCCTTCTCTCTTTGATTTCTCTCCTCCTTCTCTCTTTGATTTCTCTCCTCCTTCTCTCTTTGATTTCTCTCCTCCTTCTCTCTTTGATTTCTCTCCTCCTTCTCTCTTTGATTTCTCTCCTCCTTCTCTCTTTGATTTCTCTCCTCCTTCTCTCTTTGATTTCTCTCCTCCTTCTCTCTCGCCTCTCTCTCAAATAAAGCTAACTTGGTCGTTAAAGACAATTTTAGCACTGGATAACTTTAAGACTAAAATAAATATATATATAAGCTTGATTCTCCGTCCTTATCTTTCTCAACCCGAAGTTTGTGAACTGATAAGTAGCAATCTCCTATCTTCAGCGGGGTTAGGGTTTGAGAGGAGGTTATGAAGTCGCTACTCTGTTGTTGTTATATATGTACATACAGATCTGGATAAGAAGACCTTCTGGTGTAGGGTGGGACCGACTAAAGTCAAAACGCTGAGTAATATGAAGACAGAACGAATGTCACGTAATATTTGTAGAAACTTTTGTTGGCCTTTGCTTTAACATTCCCTCAAGTTGATATTTACATCATTTAATATTGCAAGTCATAAAGCGAACAAAACCATTGCCTTTTTATAGAGGGGTTTCAAGGCTTATTGTCAACGAGTTTATCTAGCAGACCATCACCTTCTTATAATTATTAAGACAGTAGCTATTGTGTTTTATGTGCTAAGTAATGTTTGCCTATTTACCATCCCGTCTCGGCCTACGTTCTACTGTCCATTGATACAAGCTCATTAAGTAGATTAATCGATGTTTCCCTCTACCTCTGTTGCCAGCCGATGAGTACAATCACGAATAAGTGAAATAACATTAAGCAATCCGCGAAGTGTAACGTCTTCTGTTGGTAATTCAGGCAATGACCGTGTTCCAATTGTACAGTAAAATATTTTTATATCTATATTATGTAATCGATTGTGTGTGTATATATAGTTGGATCAATCCAACTAAATATGTTAGCTCTATCACCGATATTCAGCGCATTCCGACAAATACCGCGCATATATATATATATATATATATATATATATATATATATATATCATTTATTCGAAAATTATAACATAAAAATGTTATAAAATCACTACAAAAATAGCCATTTTGTTTCCATACTTCTGATGTCTTATCAAGTGATGGTGTTTCAATATATATATATATATATATATATATATATATATATATATATATATACACACAGAGGATGTAACAGCAAAATTGTCCAATTGTTAGATTAAGCTTTGAACCGTTCTAACCTAGAAATGATTAAAGATAATCTCTGAGAATTACAGTAAAGTTTTATAACACTATTGGAATCTACTTTGAGCAATAAGAATCTATTTGGCTCTAAGTTGAAATGATGATCCCTCCTGCTGTTGTGACCCCCTGATCTAGTTTTCCTCTCTACCGTTCCCGCTTTTTAAAACTTATTTACCGTTCTCTTGATGGTTCTTCAATGGACTTTACAGATGGAAACCAGAGTATGAATGTTGGTACCATTACTGAAGGCTTGAATAACCTTTTTTCCTCTCATCATTGCTCAGTTAGGAATACATAATGGGGCTGACACAAAACGATTTAAACTTTTTCTCTTTCTAGCTGAATAACTCAGAGGGTTTTTAGTCATTCTTAGAACAACTGGTGTAAAAATTGCTAAATGTTTTATCTGAAAACCTGGGGAAAAAAAGAAACTCAATTAGTTTAATGGTTGTTTTTTTTTTGGTGGGGGGGTGTTTTTTACAATATTAAACATTTTGTGGGATGGACAGGACAATTATCCCACGCTGTTACATGATTTGTACAATTTTGCTGTTACTCCCTGTGTGTGTGTAATATATATATATATATATATATATATATATCAAAGAGAAAAAGCTCGTCCAATTAATATTCTAAAAGAAGAGCTAATTCTCTGTTAGCCACAAACTGTCTACGTGTGATTATTGCATGTGTGCATGTAATATATATACGTATGTATGTGGTGTGCATGAGTGACTTATACGTGCTTATATCATTTAATGAGTACCCGCGCGCACACTTACGCCTCTGATCGGGAGACTGGAGTTAGTGAGGAACGTGGAAGCACCTCTTAATTGCTGCTGTTCTCAGGTCCAACCTCACCCAGAGTAATAGCCTCTGTTAGGGTCGCTGATGTGGGTAAATGAACCACAAAACAAAACCTTATGAAAGTATAAAATTACATGGTGTTTTTTGGAGCGAGATAGCCTGATGGATCCCAACCCTCTTCAGGCTGGTTTGAATTCATAGTTTTCCTTCTTCTCGACACGTTGCCAATCTAGACTATAGGGCTCAGTCTGTCCTGCTATTTACTTCTAGGCGGGTGGGCGTAGGAGAGATGAATTCAAACTTTTCCCAAAGATTTGAAGGCATATAAGTGAATGTAATGAACTCTTTTTGGATTTCGAATTTGGCTATCATGTTTCTCGCTCCGAGTCGGTATCATGACACCACCGCGCATCCACCAAATAAGCAAGAGATATTAAAGACTCATTTTTTTAATCATAGACTGTACAGCATTTGCATCTTACAGGCTTGTTTATACCCGTAGAAGTTCTTAGGCGTTTGTTAACGGTGAAGACGTGGTATCAGCAGGCATTTCTTAAATTTTTTAAATTCTGGCTGTGTTTACCGAAATTAGAAATGCCCCAACCGCATCTTTCCGGGTTACTTGGTGCATCAGCAAAAGATTTGAATATTGCTCGTCCAGTACAGACGTCGGTTGCTTAAAACGACTGTTAAATGTGGAAACTGCGGGACTATTTTTTCTATAGACGTGAAGGGAAAAATCACTTCCAGAAACTAAGCCAAGTATCAAGACACGAAAAAAAATTGAAAAGAGATCTGAAATAGCAGTTCAGTACTCTCTTTCTATATTACAATTAATTCTGGACAATTTCCACACAAATGAAGGAGATTTGAACTAACAATGACGTCGTTCTACAGACTGATGCTAGGAATCCAATTTTTCGTCAGTTACTCTCAGCTAATCACGATCTCCGCGCCCTTTGTCCGATATTTGGTCCTTACATTCTCCGTCTACGATGTGTGAGAGACTGCTCCTTCTTTGGAGCTATTGATTACATATCTATCCGTCTAATTTTTTTTTTCTCGCACGTACATATCAAGGCCACGTGTTTCACCTGTCAGGTCAACACTTTCAACAGATGAATCGCTGATCTCCACCTTCGGTTGGGGTAATCTCTGGTCAACCCAACCCCTGGATTTTTATTTATGGTCAAGTGCGAACTTGAGACCAAGCCTATTGCGGCATAGTATCACAAAGCAACAAAACGAAACACTGCTTTGTGGAACCAGTTCCCAAGCGGATGTTTCCCTGATCACTACAATCTTAGCCTGTTCACGACTATGGTTTACCGTTATCTTTCCCACATATCTCCATAAACAGTACATCTTACCCTGTAACCCTCTACCCCAAGTGGCTCTTGAGCCTTTCACAGGATGAAAACCATTGAAAAAATGTTTGGACGATGCAAAAGGAGCTTGTTTATTGAAAACTGCGCGACTTACTATTTTTCCAGTTAGCGCATTTTGCCGCCGCTGTGGTCACCACTCCCCTCTGTTTTATGCTGACATTCAAGGCAAAATATTGCAACGGCGTGCCGGTTCCTTTTGCAGTAGGCATGTTACACCTCTTCTTCAAAGAGGTGGATTTTTTTTTATTTATTTATTTTTTATTTTATTTTATTTTATTTTATTTTATTTTTTTTATTTTTTTTTTTTTTGAAGTTACCTTCTGCCTAAAGAGGTAGGACCTACATGACAGTAAGTGGTTTTTGAATTCAGTTTCTTTCCACCCAAGGCTGTAGGACCCAGTCTGACCTGCTACCTCTAACCTTGGTTGGAGGGGGAGAATGGATGAATTCCTAACCTTTCCTAAGGGTATTAGCACGTAAGTGAATGTAATGAACTCGAAAAGAATTCTCCACCGTACCTCTATTTTTCTACAAGCGAAAAAATGAATAAAATATAACTTTCAAAAAATAAGCGAAGTATTAAGATACAGGAAAACTGTCAAAAGTTGAATCGCTGTGTAAAATCTATCCTCTTCTATAGTAATGAATGCTGGACAATTTCCTTAAAAATGAAAAAGAGACTCGAAACAAAAGAAATAGGGTTCTAAAGAAGGATACTGATAATACCATTGACTGAACATGTGAGCAAATAAGGGCCTTAAAGAAACTGGGAACTAAAAGGGCCATTCTGACTAAAATCAAAAGATGAGTGCTCTATATTTTTAGCCTTATCATATTTGAGCTTTGCTTAGTAAATCCCTATAACTAAAATCAAGAAGAGACCGTTGAAATTTCTGACATTTTTGTGAGAAAGGAGGGATTGGAAAATATAACACGTACAATACTGAAGGGAGGAGCAGGGAGAAACAGCAAGCAACTTGTGTGGAGGTAAGGGACAATCAGGATGGTTAAGAGTCAGACGTTGTTTAGAACAAGAGACAGGAATTTGTGGAGGTCTATGAGATATATATCCATTTTCTCTCTCTTTCTCTCTCTCTCTGCCCCCTGCTTTTCTCTCTCTGCCCCCTGCTTTTCTCTCTCTCTCTCTCTCTCTCTGCCCCCTGCTTCTCTCTCTATTATTAATCAATAGATTTTGATCTAGTCTGTTAAAACTTGCACACGTTGAATGCAATGAACTATGACTTCCGATTGTTCGGGCCAATTAAGATTTTATAATTAGGATACATTTTTTTTGTTTGTCGATTTAGTTTTAATCAAATGACAATCGTCTATTACACGCTCAGTCAGTCTTTAGTTTTAGTGAAAAGCGATTGTCTCTCTGCCTTAAATAACGTTTAAATTTCTGAGATAAAACTTTGTCAGTTATAAATTTTCATTCGTTGCTTTTTCCTTTTTTTCTACTTTTTTTCTACTTTTTTTTATCGCAGAACTAATCAGAAATAAACTAAAATAACCACATCTGTTTTTCTTTCTCTTTCTTTGTGTGTTTCTCTTTTACCTCTCTTCTCTCTTTTACCTCTCTTCTCTCTTTTACCTCTCTTCTCTCTTTTACCTCTCTTCTCTCTTTTACCTCTCTTCTCTCTTTTACCTCTCTTCTCTCTTTTACCTCTCTTCTCTCTTTTACCTCTCTTCTCTCTTTTACCTCTCTTCTCTCTTTTACCTCTCTTCTCTCTTTTACCTCTCTTTTACCTCTCTTCTCTCTTTTACCTCTTTTACCTCTCTTCTCTCTTTTACCTCTCTTCTCTCTTTTACCTCTCTTTTACCTCTCTTCTCTCTTTTACCACTCTTTTCCACTCTTTTCCACTCTTCTCTCTTTTCCACTCTTCTCTCTTTTCCACTCTTCTCTCTTTTCCACTCTTCTCTCTTTTCCACTCTTTTCTCTTTTCCACTCTTTTCCACTCTTCTCTCTTTTCCACTCTTTTCCACTCTTTTCCACTCTTTTCCACTCTTTTCCACTCTTTTCCACTCTTTTCCACTCTTTTCTCTTTTCCACTCTTTTCCACTCTTTTCCACTCTCTCTCTCTCTCTCTCTCAAACTAATGACCATATATCTTTAATTTCTCAACACAAGATTTTGGTGGAGTTGTTTTTTTTTGCGCGCGGGAGAACACTGTAATATCTCTACTGTCTGTATTGCTCAAAATGTCATAATTTTCAACCAGATGAAGGTTGAAAAATGACAAGGCAACGTAGTCTTCTTTGTGTCCTTTTCATAGTAACGTGGGAATTGGAGATGGGGCTTGGCATGTACCGGAGATATTTTGTTCGAATTTACTCCGTATCAAGAATATGAGTGAGGTTGTCATTATTTATTTATCATTCCAGCCCAGTTAGTTTCGGATTTTATTCTCTCGCCTCCTTCGCTGTACAGTTGAGAAGTTAACTGGGGCTCGGAGAGGAGGAGGAGGAGGAGGCAAGCAATCCTTCATTCGGTCTGATTTAGATTGGATAAGTGGCGACGTTGGACTTGAAGAAACTGAATCTGTGAGTCACTCTCTGCTAACAAAAATATGGGGAAAGGGCGTGGGGACTGGCACGTGTACACAAAAACGCGTGCAGGGAGGGGTCGCATGCGCACGTCTGGAGACAAGATTAATTACTCGAAATCTACGCTGCCCGCTGGGTCCAAGGCTGCGTCGTGCACTACTGGTGCTTAGTGTTATTATTTGGAAGAATAATATGAACGTAATTTTACGTCGCTATTTCGAATAATATTCAGAAAGTGTTGGTATTCCCGGTCG
>OZ010574.1:59290251-59352751 GCA_963932145.1 Acanthosepion lycidas | reverse complement strand
AAGAAATTGAAAATGTATTCACTTTTAATGGGGAAAAAAAACGAAATTTTCTAATGCAACGTGAAATGCGTTATGCAATGTATTTTTTTTTTTTTTTAAATTATTTGAGGATACCTACTGAATCAAGATATAGGGTTACTGTGTAGTGTTGAATGAACCTAAGGGCAAAACACGAAGTTCATGAGCTATTCAGCAAAGTCAACAGTTAACCCTAAACTTGAAGAGGTCTAGACTGTAGCGATTGGGAAAACATCTTGTCGGGAGTCTGTTCCACAAAGCAACAGTTCTTAGGAAATTGTCCGAATAGAATTCCCTTCTTACTGTAGGGAATGTGGATGATTCACCCTTGTGTACGTACTATGGTGGGTCACAGCTGTAAAGTTTATAGTTAGTGGTGGGGGGGGGGGGGTAAGAAATGTAGATCATCAGAACCCATGCCATAGAAATAGCGATAGAACAGTGAGGGGTACCCAACATTTCTATGGGAAAGGGGATGTACAATGGAAAATAATCCATCAACCACAAGGCCGCGTAGACGATTTTGAACTCTATCAAGACAAGCAAGTGAGGACCGAAAAGATCCAACCCAGATATAAAATCAATACTCTATTTTTGGTCTGATCTGGTTCTTGTAAAGTCTTGACCAAAGAATGTACATACACAGGAAGGAATTGGGTTTATAATATAATTCAGGGGTCACGTAGATGTTTTTGAACTCTGTTAACCCAAACAAGGGAGGACTCGGTAGCTCCCGCCCAGATATGCCAGCAATACTCCATTTTTGGTCAGATCTGGCTCTTGTAATTTCAGTGAATTTTATTCAATGATTAGACTGGAAACCCTCTATCTTCTGTCCAGTTAACCTTGAAGTGAATTAAGTGTCCGTGTGAGGATATGCCCTAATATCATCTTATTCTGTCGCCTCTAACATACTTATACGCGAAACAGAAACCTGAATTTGTGGTGGACAAAAAAAACTGTATGCGTCAATATATCTACGGAGAATAGCTTATTAAGAGCTGTTATCATGAAGATTGAAAGCAACGATTTTTTTCCTCGGTGAGTAATCACAAAGCGTATTTTATATGGCGTCGGTACAGTTAGGTCTGAGAAACAGTCGCCGTTTCTCAGTTCCTTTCTTCGCATCAAAAAGTAAAGAACGAATTTGATCATATTAAAATTAATAAAGAAAAAAAGAAAATGATTGAAAAAATACTCTTCTCCGTGCAGAAAATGTCATGATTTGGATATCAAATTCCCGAATGATTTCATTTACGACGCACCAATTTGAAGCATGGGCGTCTTTTCGTGAGATTCTCGTTTTTTCACGGCTCTTTCTCTCTGGCTACTTGACTGCTTGAAAACTCTTTGTTCAATGCTTTCTCTTTTTATCGATTTTTTTTTTTCGACTTTGTCTTCCCTCTCCTATTTTCTCTTTCGACTTTGTCTTCCCTCTCCTATTTTCTCCTTCGACTTTGTCTTCCCTCTCCTATTTTCTCTTTCGACTTTGTCTTCCCTCTCCTATTTTCTCTTTCGACTTTGTCTTCCCTCTCCTATTTTCTCTTTCGACTTTGTCTTCCCTCTCCTATTTTCTCTTTCGACTTTGTCTTCCCTCTCCTATTTTCTCTTTCGACTTTGTCTTCCCTCTCCTATTTTCTCTTTCGACTTTGTCTTTCTTCCGCACGTCTCTCTTTCGACTTTGTCTTTCTTCCGCACGTCTCTCTTTCGACTTTGTCTTTCTTCCGCACGTCTCTCTTTCGACTTTGTCTTTCTTCCGCACGTCTCTCTTTCGACTTTGTCTTTCTTCCGCACGTCTCTCTTTCGACTTTGTCTTTCTTCCGCACGTCTCTCTTTCGACTTTGTCTTCCTCTCCTTTTGAACACTGCCTTTTCTTTTGTTTGAGGTGATTGTTTTAAGAAGTTAAAATTATATTTTTCATCTTTCAGTGTTGATGATTTGTGTATGTATGTATCAGAGCGATTTGCTATCCAAGCACTTGTCATCAAGATGGTCATATCCCACATCGGCTTCACTTTCTCATTTCTTTTTTATGCTTATTGTTCTTATTAAGGTGCTTAATGAACGAAATACCTTGTTTATGAGTTTAAAAAAAGTTCTCTTTCGCGGCAGGGTCGCATTTTCTAGTTTGAATCTTCCACTTATTAGGTTACGTTGTCAGTTGAATTTAGGACGCACTTCTATGTTTTTCCTAAGTACAGGGAAAGCGTTGTGCATCCAGTCTGTCATTCTAACTTTATTGGTGTTACTGCTTAATCCTCTCGAATGAATGTGCTAATTGGTTGCTTGATGCCTTCCGGTTATTTCAGGTTTCTTAGAGCTTTGAGAGGAAACCTGGGACAAAAAGAATTAATAAGCACTTAACTCCATATGATTTGTTTGCACCAATATTCAAAAGCAGTTTTAACATCAAAAGCTGTCGTTTCTATAAGAGGGCATATCATATCCGCTCTCACGTACATACAAAGAGTTTTGCTATTCGGTGCGTACAAGTTTGTCTGCTTTTTTAACTCTGATTTCATATTGCATACAGGTGAGTTGTTAATTGTTGATTTTTGCCACTTGTGCCAGAGTTGGATGTTCGGGCTGAGAGGAAAGTCAGGTTACCGTATTTGTTGGTAGAAAAGGTACATGGTGATATTAGATGTACTCTCATTTCAACATGATTTCAGCACGTAATGTTTGAAGCAAGCTATGAGTACATGACACTTTAGCTATATCAGAAAACATTACAGCATATAAAAAGCAAGCTATTAGTAGAGCAGAACACAAAGCAAGAAATCACAACCGTGAAAATAGCTCACAAGATAGCAGTAACAAAGCAGAATGTCTCCGTTATTTTGTTACGTTTAATCCTTTTACACAACCGATAAAAATGTCATACGCGTAAATATTACAGAATCAGACTTGGTAGAAATGATAGATTACAGTTGTGAACGCTGGGATTAAAATTAGCTAACACGAGGCCTGAAATTCTAAATATAAAAAGCAGCGCCATTGTTTTTTTTGTTTTTTTTTTTGTTTTTTTTCAAGCTATCATTTTTTTCTTCTTAGCCATCTTTTATTTTTCTTAGCCATCTTTTTTCTATCAGCCGTTCATTTTTAAGTTATTTCTGCTTGTTAACTATATTTCTTTCTAAGCTATTTCTTTTCAAGTGCGTCCTATCTACCATCAAATACAGACTTTTCTCCTCAAATTATTTCCTGCTTGTAATAACCGATGCGGAAGAAAGTAGGCGGCGAGAAATAATGCGGTCCTTAATATCTGCAGGACTTATATATTTATAAATTATATTTTTCTTTCTTTTGTATTTATTCTGTAATTGAAGCGCATGTAGTTACAGTGAAAAACAACACTTCTCAGCGTGAATGTGGAAAACGATTCCAAACTTTGGAAACGCTTTATATGAAAGGATGACAACCCACTGTAATATATACATCTAGTAAAAAAACTTTCAAAAATTCAACATGCTAGTCATTTGGTTTCATCAGAAATAAGCGGTGTTCTGCTTACTTTATTTTAATTCTATTTATTTTTATTGGTTCTGTGGACGCTACGTGTGTACCTCATGGCATGTGTTTATGTTAATTTAAAATTGGGTTTATTAGTTTATTTTAATTCTATGCTAAATATAACGAATATTGGAAGTGAATGTGTAATACGACGTTACAACATCTGCAAATGTTAGGACATTACAGTTTTGAAGTACAGATTTTACAAGTATCGGTGATATGAGGGTGTGTGGTTAAGTTGGTATTTATTTATATGTTTAACATACGAGATTTCTGCATGTTCCATGATTAGCTAGCACGTCCTTTACGCCTTGCAAATACTTCATGCATACCTGACTATTCCATTTTGATCGCCAAGAAAAACGGGGAAAGACATGGAAGAACCTATCAATTTAAAATATTTTCATTTGTACCCCCCCCTACTTACTTAAATAACGACAAGAATTCATATTTATGATTGTTATTGCAATATTTTGTTAAAGTTGTTAAGCTCGAATATTGAACGAGGCAACTCCGGAATATCCTCGCCATTTCCCAGCGTAGACTTATCTCAATGAGGAAGATGGATCGAGCGTGCCAGTTATAATGACAATGTGCTGTTGAAGTGGCTACTGTGTTCATCTGACTTAACATCTAGTGATTTTTTTTCTATTGGGCTATATGAAAGGGCAGGTCTATATTCTTTTCTTACAAGTCTAAAGGAACTGAAGCAGAGAATTACTGAGGCTGGAGAATACTACGCAAGACATACTACAGCGTGTTTGGCAGGAGCTAGACTACCGACTTAACGTCTATCGTTTCAAAGGTGGTGCACATATTGAACATTTGTGAAGCTTTGTAAAATATGTTATAAAATCCACATCCCTTTGAATATCTTATTCGAATTTTGATAAATAAATCTCCCATAGTTCAACATGAAGCCAATTTCATTTCGCTTGCCTGAGATATTTAGTTACTCGGATATTCACATTTAAAATGATGTCTTTTGTTTGAGTGGTGACACCCTGTATTGATAGAAAAGACTAAGTGAATCGGCGGTGGGGAAAACTGATTGAAACCGAAGTATCAGTGTTTTTTTGTTTTTATTTTTTTCTAATTATTTAGCATTGTGACCATAAATTGAAATTACTTAATGTAACCGTACCTCAGGAAGGTTTCATTCCACTGCTGGAGATGAGAATATTCGAGACGTCATCTATTCTTCAAAATGATAAAAGGTTAGTTCATTTTACATGCCAACACTTGCTGAATTATTTAATATGGAAAATATTCTTCTTTTTCATGGACCGTATCCCCTCAGGACATAGGCGATCATGCTTACCCACTATTTCCTGTCTGCTCCAGCTCTAAATAAATTTTCTTTATTTCTAAAACCTGTTCCGTCATCCATTTTCTCAAGCTCGTCAAGTATGTCATGCATTGTTTTTCTTTGTCCCTCTTCCCCTCAATGTGTCCTGTGAGTAACAATTTTTTCAAGCCCTCCATCCTTATATGCTCCATAAATTTAAACTCTCTTTCCCGATGTTGAGTATAAGTTTCGGTTTTGTTTCGACTGTCTCTAAAATCTCGTCATTGCTGACATGTTCGTTCCATGGTATGCTCAGCATACCATGGACCGAACTATATTTCTGCTGCTTCAAGTCTCTTCTTCATCCTTTTAAGAAATTTTCCAGCATTCGCTACTATACAGTAGGACAGATATCAAGTAACAGTTCAGCACTCTTTTCTTTGTTTCTAACCAAGTTTTTTTTCTGTCTCGTAATACTCTGCTTAGCTTTTGGAAGGCATCTTTGACTATCCCAATTCGTCTTCGGATTTCAGTGTCGCATTTTCCGTCCACTGTTAATACTCTTCCCAGATATTTAAATTTTTGTGCTGGTTGATTTTGGTACGCCAGATTTGTAATTTGCATTTTGGGCTCATCCTTTTGCTAACAACCATGCATTCTGTCTTCTTGCAGTTAGTGTTTAATCCTTTCTTCTCGCTTTCCTTCGTTACCTGCTGTAGGAGATTTTGTGGTTCACTTTCCGTGTCTGCTATCAGCATTGTGTCATTTGCATATCTTGTGTTAACATTGTCAGCAATGCGAAACGAGGAGGCCAAATAATGGAGATTTTGTTCATTGTGGAATGACTGGAAATTAGTTAATTTTTATTTATTATTAGAGTCTACAAGATTCTCCTCGGTTCGAGGATTCGAGTCTATAAGTATTTAGTTTAGGTGGTTCGTGTTAGTGGGGTCTTATCCCACTGTAGGGTGGCAGTTAGCGAATTCCAGACTCGAGATATTGGGCCGTCTTTAAGATGAGGCACTGGCACATTTTGTTCGCAGGGTCAGAATTTCTGACTGAACCTGTTTGTTTATCTAATCTAAATTCTGGAGTATAGTCAAATGAAATTCCTGAACCACGTCCAAGAACGACAGAGGGTCTGATAGCAATTAGAAAAGGCTTGTTTTCTTTAACTATAATCATCGGAAAAGATTGTACAACAGAACTGAGTCAAAAAGATTTTTTTTTTAATTCTCCGAGACGACACACTAAATGGATTATATATCACTGATAAATAAGTTCAAACTAGAGCATTTTTGCACATCTAGAATTCAACACCTTACAGTTTAATAACATTCTCTCTTTGCACTGTCTTTACTCTCTCTCTCTCTTTCTCCCTACATTGTCTTTACTCTCTCTTTCTCCCTACATTGTCTTTACTCTCTCTTTCTCCCTACATTGTCTTTACTCTCTCTTTCTCCCTACATTGTCTTTACTCTCTCTTTCTCCCTACATTGTCTTTACTCTCTCTTTCTCCCTACATTGTCTTTACTCTCTCTTTCTCCCTACCTTGTCTTTACTCTCTCTTTCTCCCTACATTGACTTTACTCTCTCTCTCCTGTACATTGACTTTACTCTCTCTCTCTCTCCTGTACATTGACTTTACTCTCTCTCTCTCTCCTGTACATTTGATCTTCCTACCTTTTTTAAGACACCACCTAATGTCATATAAATAATTATTTTGAAAAATGTTACCACTAACTCTTCGCCTGGCCCAATTCTCATGCCCTCCTCTCAACAATCTTTCTCAAAAGCCCTCATCGCTGTACGTGTGGGGGGAGGAAAGAC
The DNA here is from genome assembly GCA_963932145.1 of Acanthosepion lycidas. Classification (NCBI taxonomy): domain Eukaryota; kingdom Metazoa; phylum Mollusca; class Cephalopoda; order Sepiida; family Sepiidae; genus Acanthosepion; species Acanthosepion lycidas. The sequence continues at coordinate 59,346,102 of OZ010574.1, read as the reverse complement.
ACTTGAGCTCATGAACTTCTAATAAGATGACCCTCCACTGAACTAATCACCAAATATTCTTACATATTACATTCCCACCCGCATTGCAATGCTTGTTCATTCTTTTCTTTTTTTTTCCTTTGTCGTCTCTCGTTTTTACCTTATTTATACGCACGTATTCGCAACTTTAACTTGTGTCTAACTACAGTCCTGTTTCTCCTTAGCATTGTAATTACAACCTTTTAAAACACTTAATAACTCATTCGCTTAACAGTGTGAAAATATTTTAAACAATCCGTACACACTTAATGTTAACTCCACTTCCTTCTATCCCGTGTGCAATTAAAGTCGAATCAAAGCAAGTGGAGTTCGTAATGGGATTGGTGGGAAGTATTTCAAATTTTTCTCTAAAGATGCTTTGTGCTTTTTCAGAGAAACAAAGGTTTCTTTTTGTGTGTAAACATCACTTGTGTATGGCACGGAGTTAAGATATTTGGGAGCTCAAAGATAATTTAACTCGACTGATTTACATATCGAAGACCATTAAAAGACCTTAAACTTTCAGACAGTCTCTGCAATTACGCAACAGAATCTTAGGTTAACGCGCTGCTTATCTTAAACTGAACTGACTTCACTAAAATCTGTTTCCCCAAACCAAATCATTTATTTAACTGTTAAATGTGTTAAATTTTAACACATTTGCTTCCATCTTGACGGCCGCCGCTTGTTGTCAAGTCACTTCATAATTTGTTATCATTATTTGCACGTACAAAGCTTCAGTTTTACTGTTACTACTTATTGTAGTCGAGGTTATTTTTTCTTCTCCGTCATCGTCTTTTTCTTCTTCTTTGTCGATCTCTCTTTTCTTTTTTTTTTTTTTTTTTTTTTTTTTTTTTTCCCTCGCCGTCTTTCGTTTTCTTCGTGGTGGCCGTCGTCGTCGTTGTGTATCGTCACTGGTATCGACACAACAGCTGGAACAGAAACGCTAACAAGTCAATGTGTCTTTGTTCGTTCCCCTGATATTTTTTTCTCAAAACCCGTGGAAACGACTCTTAACCAATATTAAAAAGACCTAGAATTTTCTCCCTTTTGATGTCTCTTTTAAATTCATATAGAGCTAAAAAGAAAATACTCATTTGAACCAGTGGCTCGATTGGACACCAAATCGCCTTAGTTTTTAAATTACCGTAATACCCTTAAACATTCCATAACAAATATCCTTTCTCTGTCTGTTTCTCGGTACATTTACCAGTGAGGTTAATCTTGTAGATGGTGGCACGTGTCCAGAACTTGGCTCAGGTTACTTTAAAATGTAATTCAGAAAAGTTGGAAGAATTGAAATTCAAAATTTAGTAGCGTTGGATTTTCAAAAGTAACCCAGTTTGTCAACGCTACCTACATGTATATTTTTAGACAAATATATGGAATCTATGAGGCAAAAAGTGGGGGACGTGTTTGGAGACTTTTTTTATAAAGCAAAACTGATCCCTCATTTAATACTCGTACGTTTATCAAATACTGATGATCTCTAAGAAGATACTACCGACTGGCAACAGCGACAACAACTAAAATGTGTAACTCGAAATGAAAACAATGGCATAATCAAGATGTTTACATTCTATACTACTTCAAATAAAAAGTTAGGAAGGAAATCCCCGTCAATACTGGAAAGGGTGATAACAGCCACTGTCTTGAGAAACCTATTTTCCTGAAAAAAAATTTTTAAGAGAAAGATTTCGTAAATTTCAAAAAGTATTGTAGTACAATCTGCTAGGTCAATGAATGCCGAATGTTTCCTTATAAGGAAACGGCTAATATTAATAGGAGGCACAGTAGAGTAATTGATTGTGGCTCGTATTGAGGAGTCGAGGAGCTGAGTTCGAATTCAAGTCAAGTTCATTGAATTCACTTACGTGCTAATATCCTTAGGAAAGGTAGGACTCCATCTTTCTCCCCTAGCTATGGATAAATAGCAGGACAGACGTGGGAGGGGGACAATCGTGGGAGGGGGACAATCGGTCTAGAAGAAGGAAAACTTTGAATTCGAAACTCTATGCAGCTAAAGAAAGGAACGTTCGCATTGATGGCCAACTACTTTTTTCAATATTACCATTAAAGCGGATAAATTTTGGAGTGACTGTCTATTCATTTTTAGTTGGTCCAGCTTATTTTAAAAATGACGTAATAGTAAATTACAATAAAAAAAATAGTGAAATTCAAATTTTGATAGGGCTGGACATTTCCAAATATCGCCCTTTCGAGCGACCCTGAAAGGCGTTTTGATGGTGGGGACAAAATGTATAAAACTCTACTGCTATATTTTAATTAACTCGTCGAGCTGACTTTTTAGAAACAAAGTGCTGAATTACTATGTAATATCAATCCTCCGATATGGCAGTGAATGCTTGGCGATTTCTTCGGGTGAAGAGGAAACTTAAGATTACAGAGATGTGGTTCTACAGAAGGATGCTGAGAATACCATGAACGGAGTATGAGTAATTATGTTTTAAGGAAAACGGTGACAAAAAGGATGCTTTTATTTAGAATCAGAAAAAGACAATTGAAATTTCTGAAGAAAGAGGCTTGGGGAATTTGACACTCTCAAGACGAGAGAAACAGTGTAAAACACATAACAATCTTATGTAAATAGATGTCGGATTTGGGAGCGGTATGAATAGTAAAGAAATAAACATGACTTAGAGCTACAAAGGAGGTTTTCGATAAAAGGCAGCTGAAATTAAGAGTTGGTTGGGGATTAGATTTGAAAGAACAATTGCTGTTGGTGTTTCATTCAATTCCTCTTGGTTTAAAACTTGTATTTTTAATGCGCTATACTTGCGTTTCCAAATTTTGGAGAATAAAAAAAAAGATTATGAATTGTGATTTTCTTTTTAAAGTTTATTTATTTGATCCCTTTATTTGTCGTTGTCATCTACAAACATGAAACTAGTCACGTCTGATTAAGGAAAATGAGCGGAAGAAATACGTCCTGATAGGCTTTATTGGCAATTTCGTCACGTTGGATTTGCATGGCTTAAACAGTTTGTCATGTGCATAATTAAACTGGATTAATGAAATTTAAGAGAAAATATTTGGTTGAAACAACGCTGGTGACGGGATGAAGAAATTGTGATGTCAGTGTGTATATCGTGTTCGTAAAAGGATAATTGTTTATGGTTTTATTGTGTCCGTCTCTCTGTTTCTCTCCTTCACCCGACCTTTCTGTCTCTATTTCTCTCCTTCCCCCTCTCTTTCTATTTCTCTCCTTCACCCCACCTTTCTGTCTCTATTTCTCTCCTTCACCCCACCTTTCTGTCTCTATTTCTTTCCTTCCCCCCTCTCTTTCTATTTCTTTCCTTCCACCCTCTTTCTATTTCTCTCCTTCCCCCCTCTCTTTCTATTTCTCTCCTTCCCCCCTCTCTTTCTATTTCTCTCCTTCACCCCACCTTTCTGTCTCTATTTCTCTCCTTCCCCCCTCTCTTTCTATTTCTCTCCTTCCCCCGCCTCGTTGTCTCCATTTCTCTCCTTCCCCCGCCTCGTTGTCTCCATTTCTCTCCTTCCCCCGCCTCGTTGTCTCCATTTCTCTCCTTCCCCCGCCTCGTTGTCTCCATTTCTCTCCTTCCCCCGCCTCGTTGTCTCCATTTCTCTCCTTCCCCCGCCTCGTTGTCTCCATTTCTCTCCTTCCCCCGCCTCGTTGTCTCCATTTCTCTCCTTCCCTTTTTATATAATTTATCTAGGAAATCTCCGTAGTTTTTGCTAACCCATGTACTTACGTATAACACGCAAAATAACTCGTATATTACTGATTTCCGCGACTGAAAGTTTCATACAGACACCGAGATGATGATGATGCTGTTATCCCCAAAAGTAAGGCCGACGAGATACTCATTTCCTAATATGTTCTTATCTCGTCACAGAATTGCAAGACAAGAGCGTGGAATTTTAAGTGGCCACATGAAACTTTTAGTTTTGGTCAGCAGTAACATGTTTTGTTTTACTTACACAAAACAGAGCCAATATAAAATATCTTTTATATTTTGCATTAAGCACTGTCTTTATAGTGTCCCTGTTATTGCCTTTATATATATATATATATATATATATATATATATACTAGCTTAAAGACCTCCCTATCGGTCGGGATTTATGATAGATCCTGTGTAGGTCTCTTGATTGGGCCTTCATCATAATATATAGGGAGGAGTAAATGCGATAGGCAGCAATAAACTACAGAAGAACTCAAAATTGATCACTGTATTAATATTTAAGTTTACCTTTTAAGAATTCAACGATAATCCTTGTTCCGCTCGGGATTATCTCGCTTAATTCTTATTCTTATTTAGTATTGTTGACTTATTGCTCGCCCGTTTACACTGAGCACACTGCCCGAACCAAGGATGGAACTCACAACCACTGTTATCACCAAATTCGCGGAAAGCTATTGTCCTTTTATCTGTACTATTCTTCTTTAGAAAGATAATAGCGTGTTTTTGTTTGTTTTATTTTTGTTTTGTTTTCTATTTTTGTTTTGTTTTTGTTCTTAATTCAGATTAATCATTCCCCTAAACTAGCTGGCAATCAAGATTGGAGAGCCCTATCTTCATTGATATTTAAAGCATATCTGGTAGGAGCAGAGATGGAGTCGTGCCGTCTCTATGGGTATTAGTGCGACGTGAATGTAATGTACTCGACCAGAATTTGAACTCTGCTCACTGATTCCACTTTCCTTGCCGATAACCTTTTTCGCCACCCCGACATCTATGTAGATCTACAATGGATCCTTTGGTCATCTTTCCACTAACAAGCCAATAACTGTCCGACTTTGCGTCTCTTATTCTTAGTCGGTGTGCCACAAAATCTTGGAAAGGCCCGCTGAAAGGTCACCAGGAAACGAAAACTGAAAGTAAACATCACAAGAAATAAGAACTCGAACCCCGTTTCGAGTATAATTAGGTGATTATTAAGGGTTGGATGGATAGGCAGGTAGGTAATACTTAGGACATCTCTGTTTATCTCTTCGACTCTTCCTCCTACCAACTCTCTGTCCACTCTAATATCACGACGCGCGGCTGACAACACGAACAGGCAGCATCAGAACTGTCCTAAGGACAGTCTGTCTCCATGAATCGGTGGTACAGAATTTTCAGTCTCAACCGTCACCGTTAACAGACCAGCAACCGCAAATCCTCCGTGTCCGGTTTGTTGTCACTGTACCTCCAAAAGTATTCACTTATTTTATTTATTCTTTTGTTCTCTTTCGTTTAAGTGGTTGACCGAGTCGAAGATTGCCACCCGGACTTTATCACTGGTCATAAAACACTATATTCTTGAGATCAAGATAACGTCGCAAATCATCCCATTTTGTGTGGGTGTCCCGATCTAAGTGTCATGTGTGCATACAAGATTGATAAATACGATTGTGAGTTTTCTGTATCGATAAGGTGGAGGAAAGAAAGAAAAAAAAACATGTCCCCCACCCCCGATTCGACTTCGATACTTGTCGGTTGTCGCAAAAAATCTGAAGGTACAAAAAACTTATTTGCGAATAAATTTAATGAGAGTTTCTTCTTCGTTCTGTTGCCACAAGTTGTCTTAATACTTGTATATATCATGTCCCTTCATAAAGTGGATGATCATGACTCTCCACAACTTCCTATTCCTTGTAGCTCATTTATCCCTCCCACTCCTTGTCCTGCCATCCATTTACATAAGCCCATTAGTTACTCGCTGTTTCTCTCTGTCCGTCTTGATTTAAATTGTTTCTGTTAGTGTCTCTAAGCACGCTTTCCTCGTTTTATGTCTTTAAAAAATTCAATCCTCTGTTTTTCTGATACCCAGCATAGAAATAAATACAATATGGGGAACATAACAGCAAAAATTGCAATATGAGCACTGGTAAAAATGGTTGCTGAAGACATTAGGTTTATAATACCCAGAAATTCATACCCAGATGTCCTCAAGGGCACAGTGGATAAAGGCGTTGGTTAGATTCAGTGAGTTCAATACCTGGTTAAGGCAGTGGAGAACTTTCAGAGGGAAAATTAGCAGGAGATAACTGATAACTGACATCCATCAAACATGGCACGTGGAACTAGAACAGTCTACCCCAGTGAGCGAAATAAAGGGTTCAGTTCGACATTCCAACCACCTGAAGAAGGCCGGAGCGTACAACGGCCGAAACGTTGTGATAAACATGGCGACAAAGTTGAGGACAATAGTCCGAATAATGTAAATAATGTACCCAGTATAAGTGTCCTTTTGTCTCCATTTTTCTTTAAAACTTTTACGTTGTTCACATGTTCTGTCCATGGCATTGTCGTGATTCTTCTGTAGAACCTCATTTCTGTTGCTTCAAGTCTGTTCTTCCTCTGTGAGGAACTTGTCCAGCATTCACTGGGACGGGAGATTGATATTGTATAGCATTTATGAACTTTACTTTGTTTCTAACAAATGTTTCCTGTCTCTTAATATTTTGTTTAACTTTTGAAATGCATATTTCCCTATTTCATTGTGTCTTCGAATTTCGGTACCACATTTTCTGGCGTCTGTTAAACACTTCCACGATATTTACATTTCCGTACTTGCGTGAATTTTGACATTCCCATTACGGTGAAGTTATGAATAGCAGCTCGAATTGAGGAATCGGAGAGCCGAGTTCGAATTCCAGTCGAATGCATTACATTTACTTACGTGCTAATACCCTTGGGAAATCCTCTTTTCCCCTACAGCTATGGGTAAATAGCAGGACAAACCGGGTTCTATAGCCTTGGATGGCAACTGGTCTACCGCAGAAAGAAATGGCAACCTACTGCGTGAAAAAAAATCTGCCTCGTCAGTCATGTGTCGAAAGATACATGATCGCCTGAGCGTGTATCACGCATGACGCATAACTGACTGACTGATCTTGCTACACGAAAATATTATTTTCTCTTACAGATAATGTGTAGCTATACAGAAGGGCTGGCGATATTGCTTTCAATTAAAACAGGCAGCTCGTTCCACTTAACAACAGTTAATGAAAGGCTTTTAGACTTGATAACATTCCTGTCGGGGGCTGGTTGACAGATGAATTTGACAATGAGTTACTCACATTTCACAATCAAGTTTATCAATCAGAGCCATTGAGCGCTGGACAGAAGGTTGTATACTCCCCTTTCCAAAGAAAGGATACCTTGGCCAAACAACAAACTATCGAGGTATAACACTCACCCAAATAGCCTCCAAAATCGACAACCTTCTCTTATTGAATCGCATCCGCCGCGAGGTAGAAAAAATCCTCCGCAAAAGCCATAACGGTTTCAGACAAAACAGATCAAAAGTTGGACAAATTCTAGCCATCCGCCGTATGATAGAGGGTGTAAAAGCCAAGAACCTCAAAGAATTGCTTATATTTGTCGATTTCTCCAAAGCCTCCATCCATCGTGGCAAACTCGAAAATATCATGTTAACATATGGGATACCGCAAGAGACAGTATCAGCCATCATGATGCTGTATAAGAACCCCGATCAATGGTCTGATTTCCCGATAGAGATTTTCAACGTTGTCGCGAGAGTCAAAGCAGGGGATAGGCCTGCCCTTTTCCTTTTCATTCTGTGCCTAGATTACGCCCTGTGAATATCTGCCGATCTAAACACAGATCTGGGGTTCACCCTTGAAAAAGCAAGTTCACGTCACCGAGCAAGAACAATAACAGTCATAACTTCTTTATCTTCTCGAAGAAGCGGCTAGCGAGATTGGTGTCTACATTAATGCTGGCAAAACAGGATTTATCAGCTTCAAACAAGGAGAAATTAAGTTGAAAACGGCAACAATATCATATTTGTCCAGGAATTTGTTTACACCGGTAGCAACATCCAGTCAACGGAGAGAAACATCAAAATTCGCAAAGGCAAGGCCTGGGATGTCCTTGATGGTCTGAGCACCATCTGGAAATCCGCCCTCTCTGACAATCTCAAGATGGATTTCTTTAAGGCCACGGTAGAATCTGTCTTGCTCTACGGTTCAACAACATGGACACTGACGAAACGCCAAGAAACATCACTTGACGGGACATATACAAGGATGTTACAAGTTGCATTGGACATCAGCTGGAAGAAACACCCAACAAAGAAACGCCTGTATGGACACATTACTCCTATCTCAGTTTCGCTATTAGAGAGAAGGCTTCGGCTAGCTGGTCACTCCTGGAGAAGTAAGTCGGGACTTGTAAGTGAAAACCTCCTATGGAACCCACTGCGCGACAAAAGACCCCACTCTCACCTACACTGACCAACTGATGACTCTGGATGCCATTTGGAGGACCTGTCGACAACGATGTCTGACAGAGACGGTTGGGAGGATAAACCGAAGAATTCTCGACTTGATAGTGATTAATGAAAGCAGAGTAAAGCAAGGAAAAAAACGCCCTCGAGCGCATTGATATAGCTTAGCTTTTTTATTATAGCTGCTTCTGCTGACACAGTGTAAACAAACAATATACTGCCACGAGTAATCGAATAAAGATAAAATTATTTGTTCATGTCGGAAATTTTTCGATGAGGAATTCTCATTATATACATTTTAAATCCAACTAGCGTTCTCATCTCGGTTGCTATACTATGTTTCGGTTATTAGACACTCGGAATACGACGACACATCTGAAGAAGGCCCGTCGGTACAAAGATCGGAATCGCGTAAGTATATTAAAAACATTTAATGCCAATAAATAGGACTTAAGATAAATGTTTCTATAACGGAAACTATGGTCTGGAATTGGAATGAAAGTAGTGAAGGAACATACTCCGGAACCACTATAAACATTCAGGATGTGGAAATAATAAATACTAAACACTTTACAGCCATCTGGATTTCATTATGAGCCCATCGTTTTACCGACGAAAATCCCACTGCAAAACACCGCAACATTTCTGTTTTGTTGACGTCTCTACCTGTGACGGCAGTTTCCTGCAATACCTTTTGCTCGATTCGTTCTTCTCATCGAGGGTCGTATGTTATTTGTCGCTGAAAAATTGGTTTTCGTGTATTTTGTCGCCCGTTTCCTCGACTGTCCATAATCCATCAGAAAAATTCAGAACGCGAAGTGAATAAACTTTAAACACTTCAAATACCCTCGTTTATGGACCAGTTATAACCAATTTAGCATAGGAGATAAGGAAATTGAATATAGCTCTAGATAGATAGTTTCTCCCAATACCGCAAGTTGCTACAAAACCAAAACATTAACCTAAGAATTCGAGCCATGTTCTTAAATAACTGGATTGTCGTATGGATGCATATTATTCTTTTCTTTGTCCATCGGTATTTTTCTATCAATAATAATGAAGCTTTATAGAAAATGTAAAGCAAAAAGGACACTTAGACTTAACATCAGCAAGGAACAGTTGAAATTTTTAGGGAGGCTAATGAGGAAAGAGGAAATCACATTTACGGGAGATATTGAAAACAAGGGGGATTCAGCAAAGCACCGCATAATCTACCCAGGGTTGATTTTTAAATGGTTGAGAGAAGAGAGATTAGGAGAGATAAAATTTACTAGGAGCTTCAAAGGACTCGCTGTCTCTTTTCTAGATCTCTATCTCTCCTTGCTTTTCTTCTTCTCTGTTTCTCTCCTCCATTTTCTGTCAGTCCCCCTCCGCTTTCTCTCTCACACACCTCTCTCTCTCTCTCTCCTTTTCGCTCTCACACCTCTCTCTCTCTCCTTTTCGCTCTCACACCTCTCTCTCTCTCCTTTTCGCTCTCACACCTCTCTCTCTCCTTTTCGCTCTCACACCTCTCTCTCTCTCCTTTTCGCTCTCACACCTCTCTCTTTTCTCTCTCACTCTCTTTTCTCTCTCACTCTCTTTTCTCTCTCACTCTCTTTTTTCTCTCACTCTCTTTTTTCTCTCAATCTCTTTTTTCTCTCAATCTCTTTTTTCTCTCAATCTCTTTTTTCTCTCAATCTCTTTCCTCTCTACTTTTCTCTCTCAATCTCTTTCCTCTCTACTTTTCTCTCTCAATCTCTTTCCTCTCTACTTTTCTCTCTCAATCTCTTTCCTCTCTACTTTTCTCTCTCAATCTCTTTCCTCTCTACTTTTCTCTCTCAATCTCTTTCCTCTCTACTTTTCTCTCTCAATCTCTTTCCTCTCTACTTTTCTCTCTCAATCTCTTTCCTCTCTACTTTTCTCTCTCAATCTCTTTCCTCTCTACTTTTCTCTCTCAATCTCTTTCCTCTCTCAATCCCTGATGGTACAGTTTAAAGCTCATTGAAAACAGGGCAAGAAATAGCTGAGAGCTTCTCAATAATGACAAGATTTGATATCCATTGACATGGTTAGCCACCGTAGATTAAGTAAAGAGTTCTGTTCGGATTTCCCTGAAGGTTACCTGAATCGCATAATGTTGTCGCAAACCGTTTCAATGAATCCGGATATTCGTCGAATATATTTACACCAGAAAACAACCACCGGAACTCTTTCAAATTTAGCCATTAACTGAGTATCTCAACTAATAATTAATTTTATAATCTGCCACCGGAAGTCGTTTACTCTTTTCTTCATGTTGTTCCCAATTACGCACATTTTTGTTCTTCAAATCTGGTAAATATTCACGCATTCTAATGACACAGAAAGACTTCCGATTTCATAAAATAACGGAAAATATTCGAGAAGCATTTAGTTTCACATCTGAGATCCAGTATTACAATTTGTTTGTTCACGATATCATTTTATCCTTTCCTTCAGAAAGATTCATTTCTTTCACTTTGCAAAGATAAACATGACTCATTCAATTTTTACAAAAATATCTGCTATGCCTGCCCGTCATGAGTCATATTTGCTAATCTGTCGGCTAATCGAAATCGATGATCGATAAAAATATGCCAATAGTTCTTTCCAGAATTCAAACCATCTCACATGAATATAACTACGCGATAGCCATCTTACCGTTGTATGACGAAATACTGGAGAATACTGCCGATATGTTTACATAAGGCTTCTTTATTTAAAGTGAAAACAATGGCAGAGATTTAATAAAATATTTAATCAGTACTGCTTCGTCCAAAACCGATTTTAATATAATTGAAATGTTTTTTTTTAATAATTAATGCATAGACTGTCGATATTCGTCTGCACTAATGAGGAAAGAGGGTTTGGATTTTTCGACACTGAGAGGATGTTAAAAGCAAGAGTGACGGGGAGAAACGGCTAGTTACTTACCGATCAAGCTTGTGGTAATAGATGATAAAATATGGACGGAGGGAGGAAGAGATAGTAAGGAGGTAGTTTGCTGAGAGGTACAAATAGGAAGTTGTGGAAAGCCACGGTCGTCCACCTCCTGAGGGACCACGACACGTAAAAGGAAAATACCATCGAGTGAGACGTGAATCTCTCTTCTATCCAGCACCCGACTATGAGTAAAATACTAGGGCCCACTGAGCTCTCTAGTATTTGACAGGGAAGATGGCGATTGACGTTGCTTTTAAATTTTTGAAAACTAGTTTTCAGGGAAGCAAGTAAACGGAAGAGAGTTCCACAGGCGGGAAGTGCAAGAAAAGAAACTGTTGGAGTAGAAGTTGCAGTTACATTTAATTATGTAAAAAAAAAAAAAAAAAAAAAACAGTGGGTAGGAATTGTAAGTCTTCTGAGTTGTCGAAACCGAATGGAATGAAGCGTTGTTTAAAATATATCCAGTTCTCTGGAAGTTGAGTTCAATGTCTTGGCTTAGAAATGCTATGGTCAAATAATCTAGTTTAACGGAGAAAAAACGGACAAGCGGTACGAAGGTGAACAAGATGAGTGTTTATTAACGGATATGAAATATTCAACTGCAAAGCAGAATGAGGACAATCTAGCCTCATCGATTGAATAAAGTGTTTGTTCCGAAATTCAGAATGTTACTAAGTACGAAGACAGACCTGAACAAAGCCGGAGTGTACAAAGGTTGAAACGTTGTGAGAATAACAGATAAAATGAGCATCCTGGACCTAATAACAACTCGTGCAATAATATTTTACATTTTCCGGATAAATGCTGGGATGAAATATCCTCTTTGGGAATTTTGGATTCGTTTCGTTGATCTCGTTACTTTTGGGGATTATTTTCGTTGATCTCGTTTCTTTTTTGGATTCGTTTCGTTGATCTCGTTACTTTTTTTTAATTCGTTTCGTTGATCTCGTTACTTTTTTTTAATTCGTTTCGTTGATCTCGTTACTTTTTTTTAATTCGTTTCGTTGATCTCGTTACTTTTTTTTAATTCGTTTCGTTGATCTCGTTACTTTTTTTTAATTCGTTTCGTTGATGTTTCTTTTTTGAATTCGTTGATGTTTCTTTTTTGGATTCGTTTCGTTGATGTCGTTACTTTTTTGGATTCGTTTCGTTGATGTTTCTTTTTTGGATTCGTTTCGTTGATGTTTCTTTTTTGGATTCTTTGATGTCGTTACTTTTTTGGATTCGTTTCGTTTCGTTGATGTCGTTACTTTTTTGGATTCGTTTCGTTGATGTCGTTACTTTTTTGGATTCGTTTCGTTGATGTCGTTACTTTTTTGGATTCGTTTCGTTGATGTCGTTACTTTTTTGGATTCGTTTCGTTGATCTCGTTACTTTTTTGGATTCGTTTCGTTGATCTCGTTACTTTTTTGGATTCGTTTCGTTGATCTCGTTACATTTTAAAGAAGAGACCTGATGCGACAAAATGTATTTCTGCCGATGAATACTAACAAAAATAAGTTCCTCGGAAATTTTTAGGAAAATAGGAAATGAAACTGCGACGTAGCAATTTAAGTTTAGCCTAGATGTGACAAGTATAAGCTCGAAGTCGCTTCTCAATCGTAATTGATCTAGCGAGACGAGCCTTTTTTTTTTTTTTTTTTTTTTAACCATTGCACCACGTCGAAGTGTCCGTGTTTTTTTGGCTTATACTGTGAATCAAATGAAAGTGGAGTTTATTAAACAACGTATCATTCTATGAATAATCCACCTAAATCTAAATGGTCAATCGGCAAATGACAGTAAATCTGCGGCTGACTGTTTTTATTCGTTTATCTGTCATTACATAGTGTTGGCGTTAATCCTGACTTTTACCACGCCTAGAGAGGAAGAAAAGGCTGTTTGCTTCGTGAGCGCTTTTTTAATTAAATTCCTTTTCATATTAATTATTCTTTCATGTTTTATTTATCTGTCCTGTTGTATGTCTACTCAGTTGTAAATCGCTTTCAAAGTGGCAATCGTAAATTGACGGGCGTAGAGAAAAGAAAGCAGTGTCGTAATTCTTATTAAATTTATTTCTTCTCTCTCCTCTTTCTTCTCTCTCCTCTCTCTCTCCTCTCCTCTCTCTCTCCTCTCCTTCCTCTCTCTCTCCTTCCTCTCTCTCTCCTTCCTCTCTCTCTCCTTCTTCTCTCTCTCCCTCTTCTCTCTCTCCCTCTTCTCTCTCTCCCTCTTCTCTCTCTCCCTCTTCTCTCTCTCCCTCTTCTCTCTCTCCCTCTTCTCTCTCTCCTCTCTTTCTTCTCTCTCCTCTCTCTCCTCTCTTTCTTCTCTCTCCTCTCTCTCCTCTCTTTCTTCTCTCTCCTCTCTCTCCTCTCCTCTCTTTCTTCTCTCTCCTCTCTCTCCTCTCCTCTCTCTCTCACTCCTCTTTTCTCTCTCCTCTCATCTGTCTCTCCCCGTCTTCTCTCTTTCTCACCTCTCCTCTCTCTCTTTTCTCTCTCTTCTCTCTCCCCATCTCCTCTCTTTCTCCCCCTCTCTTCTCTGTCTCTCCCCATCTCCTCTCTTTCTCCCCCTCTCTTCTCTGTCTCTCCCCATCTCCTCTCTTTCTCCCCCTCTCTTCTCTGTCTCTCCCCCTCTCCTCTCTTTCTCCTCTCTCTGTCTCTCCCCCTCTCCTTGCTCTCAGAATTCCAGTCATGTTCATTACATTGGCTTAGGCGCAAATTCCCTTAGGAAAGTTATGAATCCATGTCTTCCCTCCAGCTATAGGTTAAATAGCATGCCTTTATCTGTAAAAATCATTGTCATTCTCAAATATTGTTAATGCAACGTTCACTCACAAAAAAAAAGAATTGTGCTTATAATCCAATATGTTGTTACGGCTTTAAATAACCCACGAAGGGTTGATAAGCCGTAAAAATCAAATCAATCAATCAAACCACAAATATAAACAGCGAGTTTTTTTTTCCTCCTTCTTTGGAGAAATACGATTATTACAAACTCGGGACTACTCCAATTTGGAAATCGATTCAGGCTGTAGCGGATTTTACTACCTTTTATGTTTATAGACTGTTATTGAGACGAAAGTGACTACTTCTGGTTGCTGCCTCTTCAATTGTATAATGACTGCCACGTTTGTAGTTGTCACTTAAGTGAGAGATACAATCATTATCCATATATAAAGGGGAAAAAATGACTAATATTTTTCAAGTATGCTTGTTTTTAATGAAAAGAAAATGTTTCCACTCCTTTGACTTACACAAAATTTATGAGTGTTCAGTTATCGTTCTTAAGACGTCTTGCATGACGATTGTTCTCGGATTTGAAAAAAAAAAAAAAAAGGTAATGGCGTCCAGGTGGCGAGAATAAAGAGCTAAGCGAAGTTCCAAAAGTCGGGTCACTAATATATTATTAACGAAGTGAACGAGTGGTTAGAACGTTAGCTTTCCGACCAGAATATCCGGGTTCGAATCTCGGCATGATCGATTTGTCAGTAAGATTACTTTTTGATGCTATCGACCTGGTGGGTATGCAATCCCTGCGTTTGGTATCTTTTGGAAATTGCCTGAAAGCCATGCCACGGGTTGACCAATTGGGTTGGAACTGTTCGAAAGCCGTCGAGGCTGTGAGTGTACTGACGTTGCTCAAAATGCTCATCATTGCAGTGCTTTCTCTTAGAAACAGTTACTAAGGTCTGCTCGGCATGGTGGCAGCCAGTGGCGATTCTACGGGGGTGGGTGCAGAAGTAACCAATGCCCACCACCCCCAATTTTGGCTGGCCCCTCGGTTGTCTCCCCCCTGCCACTTTTCTAAGTTTTGTCGAGGAAAAAAATCAGAGCAGACAAATTACACTGTTCTGCGAGTATTGACGTTAGTATTAACTCTTTGATTTTGTTTTGAAGTTAACCTCTCTTGTGGCAGAACAGCTTGAAAAGAAAAGAGATTAGAACCCCACTACTATGAATGAAATGTTATTCCGTTTAATTTAGTGAAGTAACATACTTATACTAAAACTCATTCCGAAGTTGTATATACGATTGTGGTGTAGTATGAAATTAAAGACGCTGGTTGAATGTGCACCCCCCCCAACCTCCGCAGAAAAATCTTGGCCCCCAAGTGCCCTGCCTCCCCACTTTCAGAGTTCCAGAATCTCCACTGGTGGCAGCATAAACCACGGAATGATTCTGGTGGGTGTTGAACAACACAAACTCTTCTTCAAAATAATCTGTCATATTTGAATTAATTTATCGTGTTCGCTGCTGGATGCTTAGAAGCGGTTGCAAAACTTGTTTTCGACAGCCATTTAAGCTAGAGAATTAGTTAAAATGGTAATTATCCATGAGTTGTGCGATATGAATGGAAGAGCAATTGGAGATTATGAGAATGAGGTTTGTTTAACGGCATACCAACTCTTAATGTATCATTTAATGCTGAAACTTAATTTTCTTAAGTGCCTTGAAGTAAGAAAAATGTTTCACAATTGAATACATGGTAAATGATACTCAGCTTTTATGCATATACTTGCTTGTGTGGTCATGGTTACAAGAGGTGGTGATATCTGTTTTACGTTGTGGTTTTGTTGAACTTATGTTTTAGGATACAGTTTGATTTCTGTAAGAAATTGTAAGGTATTATATGGATTAATGTCATGAAAAAGTTTTCATGTTGGTTGCTTCGCTGATTTTCTTTAGCGCCATATCGACCTCTGTGGGTTCTTTAATGCCGAAATCTAAATATTTTGATCATAATTTTATAGCTCAGCTAAATATATTTTAAACGCACTTGTATGCCTTCAACTACAGATAAAATATATTGTTGGTCATTCTGCTATGAAATGTATTGCTCGTCATTTTACTATGAATGGGTATTGTTGGTGTATTTTATATAGAAATGTATTTTTATATTTTTCCTAGTGTTTTGTTATGGGGTTTGCTATTTGGCCATAGCTGGGACCTTAACAGGTGTTACCACGCTGGGTCAGGGTGAATCTGGAAACAACAGCAATTAAGAGGTGGTTCAACGCTCCTCAAAACCTCCTGATCAGAGGCCATGCTGCCGAATGTAGTTTATCGTCACACCCAGGACTAGCTACATTGATTGGTCATTAACTCAAAGAGGCTAAGATTGTACAGTTTATGGAAGCACCTACTCTGCTGTTTGTCCCCTTAAATGGAATTTCTGGGAGGTGGGGAAGCTGTTTGACTGAAACTTTATTCATCTCTTTGGAACACACAGGCAATAAAGTTGATTCGGCTGTCATAATTATCATTGTTCAGTGCAATATCACAATACCTCTTTCATGAGGCAGAACATCAATAGTAAACATATACAAGAGGCAATCTCGGATTTTTTTTATGTAAGATATTTGTGATGTTCTGTTTGAATAGCTCTGTGATCTCGGTGGCTGACAAATTCAAGCAATATACCTGTATCAAATTTTGCGGGTGGCTTTGTAAATCTGCCACCGAGATCTTCGATATGTTTCGTCACTTTTGGTTGAATGTTCTTGCAGTCGAACACTGTTTGTTTTTTAGTTCTATGCGCATTTTGGAATCGTTTCAGAGTCGGTTCATAATATGCGTTCAGGCCAAATCATCAGCAAATACTAGAAAATATGTTGGGGAGAGGGAATTGTGAACTCTTCCACGAGGAAGAACCAATCAACTCTCTCACGTGACTGAAATCAATTATGCAGTTGGCTAGATCCTCCTGCAATACCTGAACTTTTCTTGATTAAGGATTCTGCATAGGGATCTTCATGAAAATGCATCGAAGGTTGTCCCTAGATTTTTTTTTTTTTTTTTTTTTTTTTTGGACACTTTATCAAAAGCAGCGGTTTGACACGTGCCATTGGCTTCGCATTCCTAAAATGAAATTGGATCTTAAAAGAATCCCGATTCAAGGTCGCAGCGGAGATTCAAATGGAATCAGAAGCAGTATTGAACAGCCTTCAAGAAGTGATCCTTCTCGAAGGGGATTGTTGGGTACGTTTTATAAGGGACTCTTGAAGTTGGTGGTGGGTATATTTTAAATCGTATATGAAATATACTATTGACTGTAGTATTTTTACCATAGCATATGAAACTGAATTTCTACGTTTTTGTTGTTGTTTTTTTTAATCGAGAATTCACAACAAAAATGTTCAACACTTTATTTGTAAGGTTATAACGATATTTTTGTTTTTTTAGAAATTTTGTTTATAATGTATCCTCCTTCTCTTTTTTTTTTTTTTCTTTTTTATCGAATTTTTGAAGGTGCCTATATAAAAGATAGATGCGAGATTGGTTTCAATATATTGTGCAAGAGCATAGAATTTAATTTTAAAATTAACCAAATAGATTTTTACAATAAAAATTACCCATGATGTATGCGATTCTAAGTTAAACATATACAGTGTAACCCGGATATAAGAGAGTTGTCGGGACCGAAGAAGAAATCTCTTATATCCGGGTTTGGTCTATTTTGTTTAGGTAACTATGGCTCTCATTTGGGACCAGAAAAATCTCTCTTATATCCGAGTTTCCCTTATATCCGGGTTACACTGTATATATATTCTATTTATTAAAGATTGTCCTTTTCCTCACGAAAACTGTAACCGTTTGCGCCCTAGTGGCTTTATTGCCTTGTTTGGAGTAAAATGAGAGCAAATCTAATAAATTAACTTATAAATTAATATTCGATTTATTTCAATTATATTTCTGTTTTTAACTAAACTAGAATT
Organism: Acanthosepion lycidas; assembly: GCA_963932145.1. Taxonomy (NCBI): domain Eukaryota; kingdom Metazoa; phylum Mollusca; class Cephalopoda; order Sepiida; family Sepiidae; genus Acanthosepion; species Acanthosepion lycidas. Next base: position 59,328,230 of record OZ010574.1, on the reverse strand, counting down.
AAATGATAAGCTCAAGGCATATAATGAGAGTGTTTGTTTTTTTTTGTTTTGTTTTGTTTTTGTTTTTTTTTTTTTGTTTTGTTTTTTTTTTGTTTTGTTTTTTGTTTTGTTTTTTGTTTTGTTTTTTTTTTTGTTTTGTTTTTTTTTTTTGTTGTTATTGACATTGGCATGTTTGAAGTTAACGTTTTAACAGCAAAAACTACATCCCCCCCTAAAAAAACGTACTAAATAAACTTTTGGAGGAATGAGATGCGTAATTTTTTTTTTTTTTTTTTAATGTACCAAAAAGTTGCCCTGCGCCTTATACAGACATATTACGGATGAGAGACGACCAGTATTTCTTTTCTGCTTTGGCAAATTTAATTTAGTTTCCTTTTAAAGGTTAAAGTTACAATATATGATTTCATACTTTATTCCAGTCTACTGTTACAATATTGTATTTGCTGGCACAAAATCACATTAAAATATATTTCAATAAATAAATGTTGAAAGATACTAAAAAATTTCTTTCCACAAAATATCCTTGTAACATGGGGAGGGGAATGTCTTATATACTGGTGCGTGTTATGCAAAGGTAAATACGGTAAGTGAAAATCTTATTAAAACTCATTAAACCAAACCACATTATACAAAGAAACCTGAGCAAATCATGTGTGGTATTAAAATATCCGCTTTTCTATTTCTGCAAGGCAAGTTCATAATTCTAAATGTCTAACGAAATATACGTCACTAACCAGTGAAACAGATGTGATAAATGTTTATATATACTAAATGTTATCGAACACTATACGCTAGAGTCTCTCAAGGTAGAGGGTGCCTGTTAAAAATGGCAATGACAAATGAGGTATGAAATGCAAAAGAATGTGGTAGGAAGTGAAGATCCAGTGTTGTGGAGTGTTTTAAATTAAGGCAGGAAATGGTGGACTAAAAGATTATTTTAAAAGTTAACCAGGGCAATCATTTATTTCCGCTGATGCATTCGACAAATACAGGCGTGTGTCACCAGTATCGGAAGTTGGGGTTCAATTAATTGTGAAGGGAGCATGTGAAGTTGAGTCAGTGTGTTGTTTTTTGTTTTGTTTTTTTTTTTTTGTTAAGCTCGTCTATTCATTGAAGGAACCCAAAGTCTCCCATTTAATGTATGGGTACGTACACGTCGTCCGAAATTCTTTTCGTCGCCAGTTTTGTATGTTCTTTTGCTTACATATAAATTCAAACAGGAAATACTTATTAAGGATTCATACTGAAAACCTTCATTTTCCATCCTTTCTTTTTTTTCTTTTAAAAAAAGAACAAGACTTCATTACTTTTTCCCATGGTATGTGGGCTGACGAACTACATTCCTTGGTTCTACCAGCCTTGGCCTTTATAGCTAAGACCCGTTCTGCCAAGTACACAAGTATGAATACCGTAATTTCTCGAAAGTAATATGCATTTTTTACTGTAAATTACAGGTGATAGTAGGGATACGTATTATAAATAGGTTTAAACAAAAATATTTTTTCGTTATTGATTTATAATAAATACGTACTTGTTGTTCTAAAATAAGATATTATCCCAATTTTCATTTTAAATCCAACAATATGTTTGTTTTTTTTATTTTTTATTTTTTGTCTTTTTTGGCAATAAATTTATGTTTATCAATAACCGCATTTTTTTTATTTGGCAAAAAAATAAAAAAATCTATAAAAAGGCTAATTTCGAAGAAAAGAGAATAACAAGTTAACAATTTATTGAAATTTTAATTTTCATCATCACTTTCTATTATAAAATCAGTATCTTGCTCTGCCTATAGCTTTGGCACTTGATTTGCACTTTTTTAGTTTATTTTTATTGTTTCTTCATAAACGTATGTTAGCCTCATTCAACTCTTATTCTCTAACTGCAGCTCTGTTTCCTATTCTTTCTGCTAATTTTATTACTTTTTGTTTAAATTTTGCGCTATAACTCGCACGTTTTTACAACACTTTTAAGGCATAATAAAATTTTATATTTATCGGGAAAACCGCGATGGTAATTTTCAACATTATTTTAGCCTCTTAGTTTTGATTTTATTCTTAATGTCAAAGTCGACAAAATGTTTTTGTAACTTTTTTTTTTTTTTTTTTTTTTTTTTTGACAAAATTTATAGATGTGTATTATACAAAGGGATAGAACTATTTCTTAATTTTTGGATCATTTGTTGGTGTGCGTATTATTTATAGGTGCCTATTATTTTCGAGAAATTACGGTAATCTTAATTCCCTTCATATTCCATTAGTAAGGAGTAAGTTCCACTCAGACAGCTTCTTTCCAATATTTGCTGCTTTGTGGATCAGAGTAAAAGCAAGATGTTTTCCCGATAACTGCAATCGAGACCTCTTCAAGTCTAGTGTTAACTTTTTTTTCTGCCTAACCTCATCTTGCCTTTTCATACAGTCCTACATAATAATCCTGTACCTTGAGGGGCTTTTGGTCATGTATTAAGTGAACAATAGCATAAAAATATTTGGACTGGAGCTGCTCAATTTTTACTTTGCAGGCTTGATAGAGTTCAAAAGCGTTTACACGGTCTTGTTGGTGGGGAGATCTATTTTTAGTATGCAGTCTACCGCTGCGGACGCCAGACAATCGCTATTTCCATGTCAAATGTTCAGAGGAGTCCCATTCTCTAGTTCCACCAGGTTAGACCTTTACAGCGAGGAAACACCATGCTACTTTCACGGAGTCGAATCGCCCGCATTTCACCCAAATTCTAAATCTAAAAAAGTCCCACAACTTTTTTTCCGTGAACCGAATTTTGTGGAATAATCTCCCGCGTGGACGGTTCCCTGCACATTGCAATCTTAACCTTTTCAAGTCAAGGGTCAATAATTCATCTTACCCTCATAATCTTCACTTCCTATTCCCATGTCTTAACTTTTTCTTTACATCCCAAGCGTCGTCCTAAATAACTGGAACCAGCTCGGGGGGGGGGGGGGCACATTTATTTCCAAACTCTACAACTATTGCCTCGCTGCTTCCTACTTGTTAGAAGTCATCCGCTGTAGTTCCTGTTTTTAAGAACTCTGGAAAACATTCTAACTCACCCTATTAGTCTTCTTCCGCGTTTTAGGCAAAGTATTCAAGCATGCAGGTGAGAACAAAGGAGACGAATGCGGTTTAACTTGGTATTTTCTTGCATCGATGCCGGCTTTCACCCAGGAGGAGACCCCAGACGTGCATTTACAAAAAGGATGATCAAAAACTATATTCCAAGGGATGTCGCGCAACGAGTCCCCTTCGTTGATAACAGAACTTCTGTTGGTAGGAGTTCTTGGCTGGTGGCCGAGCGAGAGGAGATATTAACAGACACTACCGCATTATCAGAGTTGCCAAGAGGGTAGAACCGCATAGTACAACATGAGTACGGGATAGAGGTAAAAAAAAAAAAAAAAGATATCAAGAAGAGAAGCATGTTTGTCAGGGTTTCTAGGGAAACACGTGGGGAAGTCCACCACTTGCGTGAGAGATTGAGAAGTTAAGGGTTTGGATGCCAGCGGGGTCAATGACATTGTTTTAGCTTCCTGGCACGGTGGGCATTGAAGTTACCAAATATATTTATAGACGAGTGTAGAGAGATGGCCTTGTCTATATTATCAGAAATACTATCTAGCACGCAACAGTCATGAGAGAGTGAGAGATGAACGGTAAAGACAGAAGAGATAGCTGACTGAGTTAGGTAGAGAGAGACGGAGACACATGTAAGAGTGATGTAGAGATTCAAGAGAGATTTCCCTAACCAGCGGGAGATGTCCACGAACATAAACTCCCAGGCCATGCATGTGGACATTAGAATCCTTCCTAAGGAGAGGAAGATAGCCAGGAATCGAGAAATCGGAGGACGGGCTTGAAGAATTAAGATTAGTTTCACAGAGAGCTCGGATGTCCGGAGACTTTTCGAAAAGTAACGATTTCAACACTGCAGAAGTTGGTACAAATACATGAATTTTGGAGAAAAAGTCGAGGAGTTTAGGTGATTTTTTGCTGAGTTGGTTTAGTTTTATTTCTTTATAGTCATGGTGTGTTGTGGTAAGGAAAGGCCTAGGGTAGTAGTAGTAGCAGCAGCAGCAGTCGGTCGTCTAATGTAACATGTGCAGGAAGGGAACTGGCGCAGACTGCAACATAGTGTAGCCTCGATGAAACGTTTCCTCCGAAAACAAGCTAAACTTGAAAAGGAAGAAAGAAAAAATGAAAACGGAACTAAATTACGAAACCTATGCATGGTTGAACGAACATTAAATGCTTGCATTTTTTCTAGACTGCAGTCGAATGTCAGCGTGACTAAATTTTCTTGCAACCTACTGGAATTTTTTTTTTTTTTTTTTGTGGGGGGGTGGGGAGATTACAAAACCGATGTCTCACGTGCACAGACAATTCTGCGATGATCACCGAATTAAGCATTAATTTGGTTTCAGCTTGACTTTATATTAAGAAATTCCTGAAAAACGATTATTCCAATTGTAATTATTTAAGCGCAGAAGAGGAAGGGGTTCTGATTTAAAATTATCTCAGCTACCTGAAGAATCTGTTTTGCAATTATTGAAGCTTGTCAAATAAGCAATGTTAATAATGGATATTTTGTTTATTTACACATCCGCAAATTTTTCAGGGGCTTGCTGAAAAAAGTTCTCAGTCCGGTCCAGTTCCCAAAATCAATGATTTTTTTGCGCATTGAAATATCGAAATTTAGGAAATTGACTACGTAGAAAACGGTTTAGCCACGCAGCACCATTTTTTTTAAAGCTTCTTTTCAACATTTTATAACACTTTTTCCTTTTTTTTTCTTTTTTTTTCTTTACCCCACTTTTGAGGTGCTTACGGTCATATCACGTTGAAACCCTGATTCTCTTACGATCACCGAAGTTAAGAAACGTTCGGCTTAATGATAATTACTAACTTTCTTACAAGCTTTTATAAAAAAAAAGGGTCTGTAACTTACGTGTTTAGTTAGTAATAACGCCGATCTTGGCGGTGGTATGCACTCTCTGAGTGCTTTCTAATTTAATAGTTTTTAAACTTCTACATGTTTTGCTAAATATTTTTTCTATATGGATTGCCATTAATTCTTTTTCACCCAGGTTTTAGTTGTAAATTATACTTGACCTGTAATTTTTTTTTTTTTTAATACTGCCTATTCTCACTGGGTGCATTTACTATTGTATATTTGTGGCTCATTTCAGACTGTTTGACTTTGAGAAGTTTGCTTTCTTTTGTTAAGGCTACTCATAGATGTTAATCTATTTGGATACTTGTATTAGGTTGGTGCACAAATATCGTTTTTTGACGTATTTTTTAACGTCAAAAAACGATATTATTTTTGCACCAACCTAATAAATACTGATACTTGATATGTATGCACATGTAACGATTAACGAGCCGAGTTCAAATTTCAGCCGACTCTGTTGTATCTGCTTTGACAGTAATGACATTGGGAAAGGAATGGACACCTGTCTTCACCACAACCTCAGTTATGGGTTAAATAGAAGGGTAGATTGGACTCTCTAGCCTTGGAATGGCATCTACTTTAGGAGAATGTTCATTGAATAAGCTTTGATTTAAAGGGCTGTAAAAAATAAAATAACTGCATCAGTCATTTTTCTTCTTTCTTTTTTTTTCCTGAAAATAAAGAGATGCTGACAGTCATCTAGAAACAGCCAGTATTATATATATATATATATATATATATATATATATATATATATATAAAAGGATGACCATACGCGTCAAAATTGTAATCATTGCAAATGTCAATTTTGAGGACAGTATGGTCACGAACGGGTCATATCCAGGTTTTAGTTGTCTACGGTTAGTGAAGGTTCACCTAAACTTAATTATCCCAGATAAGCAAATAAACATTTGAGAGCTTGTTTCAGAGGAAATTGTTGAGTAAGGGAGAAAAAAATGTTTATTAGTCTGACCTAAAATATTTTATTTCTGACCTTGCTGGGACCTGACATTTTCAAATAACCAAGAGGATAAGGGAATGGTATGATGGTAATATGACTCTGACTCTCTTTCTCTCTATCTCAATCTCGTTCTCTTTTCTCTTCTTTTCTCTTTGTTTCTATCTCAATTTCCTCTTCTCTCTCTCTCTCTCAATTTCCTCTTCTCTCTCTCTCTCTCTCAATTTCCTCTTCTCTCTCCCTCTCTCTCAATTTCCTCTTCTCTCTCCCTCTCTCTCAATTTCCTCTTCTCTCTCTCTCTCTCTCTCAATTTCCTCTTCTCTCTCTCTCTCTCTCAATTTCCTCTTCTCTCTCTCTCTCTCTCTCAATTTCCTCTTCTCTCTCTCTCTCTCTCAATTTCCTCTTCTCTCTCTCTCTCTCTCAATTTCCTCTTCTCTCTCTCTCTCTCTCTCAATTTCCTCTTCTCTCTCTCTCAATTTCCTCTTCTCTCTCTCTCTCTCTCTCTCTCAATTTCCTCTTCTCTCTCTCTCTCTCTCTCAATTTCCTCTTCTCTCTCTCTCTCTCTCAATTTCCTCTTCTCTCTCTCTCTCTCTCTCAATTTCCTCTTCTCTCTCTCTCTCTCTCTCTCAATTTCCTCTTCTCTCTCTCTCTCTCTCTCTCAATTTCCTCTTCTCTCTCTCTCTCTCTCAATTTCCTCTTCTCTCTCTCCTCTCCCTCTCTCCTCTCTCTCTCTCTCTCTGTTCTCTTTCTGTTCTCACTCTCCCTTTCTTTCTGTTCTCACTTTCTTTCTCTCTTTCTCTTTCTCAATTCACATTTTTGTCTTCTTTTTCCTCATGCAAGTTTGGCGAAATGCTTATTTTGCTTTTAGATGACATTAGGACGTTTAGTTCCAGTTTAATTAAAAAGGATCTCTTTTGATATTACGATACCTGTGTTAAAAATAGCAGAAGATAGTGGAACAAAATTGTAAGAATGTCAGAAAAAGTTTATATTTCGTCTTAACTAGTGTAATGTAAACATTTCCCACCTATTATTGAACTAGTTATTATGGCTTGGTGGCTGGAAACGTAATTGGGCAAAGGTTTATAGATTAGAATTATATATCGTGTAAATAAAGTAACTCACTTTTAAAACCCAAAATAGATTTTTTATTAGCAAATCAAACAAAAGGTTCATATTTCTCAAAAGCTGAGCTACCATTGTCCGTGAGAATTTGCAATATTTCCTGAATGCTTCAGGCAAGAATTTGATACATTTAACGTGTTACTGAAATGACTTTTCCTTCAATAAAATGCTTTAAATCTTGAAATGTTCAAATATCCAAGGTAGGTGTGAATCTATAAATACATTTTATTTGCCGTAGTAAAGTAGTCTTATATAGCAAGTTTTAATAGTTGCTTTAACAAAAACATTGATAGAATTATGTCCGGGATTCAAATATCCAAAGTAGCATGGAATTAATTTTAAGTGTTTTTCCTAATTGTTTTTTCTTTCTTTTTTCCTAAAATAAAGTGTAAGTTCTCTTGTATAGCAATTTTTAATAGTAAAAATCTTTTGAAAGGCCAACATACTGAGAAACGGGTGAATTTCATTAGAAACAAAGAGTTCTGGATTGCTGTGTGATGTCCATCCTCTTATATGGTAATGAATTTTGGACAATTCCTCCTGAGGAGAATCATAGCTCCAGTTACAGCACAATAACCCCAACTCTATCTAGGTGATGAAACACACTTAACCACGCCTCGATAAGCCCTCATTGGTGTGTCTAAGACAAGATAGTCTGACGAAACCCTTTCTCCTTCAGACTGTTTTTGAATTCAGTTTTCCTTCTCTTAGACTGGTTGCCATTTCAAATCCTGAGACCCCTGCTATATAACCTATAGAGGGTGGAAACTGCTTCATGCCTTTTCAAAGAACATTAGTACCATGTAAACGAAACAAATAAACAGAACTCAACATATATTTGGCATATCACGTTCAAGCACCGGTTCTCGTACGATCATCGAAGTTAAGCAACGTTATTATCTAGATGGGTGACCGTTTGGGAATGCCAGGCGCTGTAATGGATAATGGATTGGAAATCGGAGTGCAGAGTTCCAATTCCAGTCGGGTTCATCACATTCATCTTACGCGCAAATACCCATGGGAATGTATGAATCCGCGTTTTAACCCCCAGCTATAGGTTACTTAGTAGAACTTGTATCAGCAAACATTATTAACTCAAAAAAAAATTGTTACCATCTGAAAATGTTTTCCGGCTTTTAAATAACCTGTAAAAGGTTAATAATCCGTAAGGAAAAAAATCAGTCAATCAATGCTCGCCGATTTCGCTTCCTGTACCAGTAACCGTTACACTCTCCATAATCTCCACCATAAACAGTATAAATTAAAATTTATATTCTTTCTCAATTCCGGAATATAGGTTGATAATGAAGATCGGTTGTCAATTTTATCGATGTTGCCTTTGCTGTCGCTTTGTTTATTCCGGCCAGAGATTCTATTAACGCGCAACGTATTAATTAATATCTGTCACATGAACTTTGGTCAGAGATAACCGCTATCAAATAACTGCCTTTGCCCTCTGAAATGCGTTGAAGAATAAAAATAGTCAGCCTAACCAACCCTAACTCTATCCAGGTGATGGAACCAACTAACAATTTCAGTTACGACAATTACATCCCAGATTAATGACACTATCATTTAGTGTCTTCTAAGTGTGGAGGTGTTTTATTGTTGTCGATTTTTTTTGTTTTGTTTTAATTTTTTTATATATCTTTTTTTTTTTTTTTTTTAGTGAACGTGTTTTGTGTGAGTTGCTTTTTGTGTGCTTTTCTTGTGTGTGTGTGTGTGTGCGGGGGTCTTTATTTTTTGTGTGTGGGTGTTCTTTATTTTGTGTGCGTGCGTATGTGGGGGTCTTTATTTTATGTGTGTGGGGTCTTTTGTGTGTGTGTGTGTAAGAGAGAGCGTGTTTTTTTTTTTATTATTTTGCCTGAATACGTTTCTGTGTTAATCTTTTTCGTGTACGTGTGTTTGTTGTATTTTTGTGGGTGAAAAGTTTTACTGCTTAATACATGACACCGCTTCTATGTTTGCAAATATCTTCCTGTTCTGTGCAGATTAAATCCGGTTAGCTCATTAATTTATTAATTAATAAAATCCATCTTAATATCCTTTAACTAAAACCTTCATCCAAATGACAGATTCACGATTAATGATCAAAAAAGATTCGTTCTGAAATCTCCAGGGACTTTCCATCGCTGCTGAACAGTAGTCTGTCAATCTTTCTGTCAATTATTCAATCCAAGGAGAAACCCTGTTTCTTAAATCTAATGAGGGAGTGGCATGTTCTTTAAATGACCCTTCATTATTACAAAACTCTCACTCTTTTCACTGCATTCAAAAGCCCATTCTAACCCTGACCCAGTTTTGTGTGACCTATCGACCCAGTTTCTGACAATGAATGACTGACCACACTCCATTTACCCAAGCCAGATTGTGTTGGAGTCAATTTACATAATTTAGAGGAGCCCAATTGTGTCGTTTGCGAAAAGAATAATAGAAAATCTAATGTTTGATATGATAGTTTGTCATGAAGGAAGAGTTGGCTTTTAAGATGACCTCTGATTAGAAAGGAACTTGATGAATTGAAGGACTCTTTATCCCTTGTGAATCATTTTATGAATATTTATAAGGAAACGTTTGTCATGGCTACTTGTGTTAGGCAGAGTGCAAACACAGCATGCGCGTTGAGAACTTTGAGACAAGGATGGATGAAAACAAAATTAATATAAATGAATATATGAAGACGTCATCTTACGGAAACAGAGACATACGGGCTGGTGTTTTCATTTTCTTGTTTTCATTTTATTTTATTTTATTTTATTTTGTGGGGGGGTCTCCGTTTGTAGCCATCAGTTTTCTTTGTTCATTGTCATTTTGTTCGCTTTTTTTTTTTTTTTTTTTTTTTGTTCGTTGTCATCGTTTTGTGACCATTTTCTTTTCGTTCGTTGTCATCGTCTTGGTTTTTTTTGTTCGTTCGTTGCCATTTTTTTTTTTTTTTTTTTTTTTTTGTAAGTTAGTTGTCATCGTTTTCGTTCTTTATTCCGTTCGTTCTCATTATATTTTTTTTGTTGTTTTTAGTCGGTAAATTAATCCTTTTTTTTTTTTTTTTTTTTTTTTTTTTTTTTAAATATAATCACTTATTCGTTTCCATCCTGCATTATTATAAAATATAATTTCGGATTTGTATATACTCGATAAAAAAATACCTTTGTTCTACGCATAATCATCGTCCTTGTCATTGAAAATAATCTAAACGAAATATTATTTCCTGAGTTTCTTGCTTGCTACTTTTGTTTTAATTTAACTGCTGTATTGTTTATAAAAATTATCTTTCTTTCGTTATTTTTTGGGTTTCTTGAATAAAATGTTTATCTTTGTAGCCTTTCAAAAATCCTTTCGAACTTTTTTTTAAGGTTTTTCTATTCTCACTTCATCTATTTTACATGGTTAAATCAACTTATGTAAACATTCTTCATATCATCTTCATGCTAAAATCTTTAGTGGCCTTCCACGAGTCATCCATTTCATTCGACCTGGTTTTGGTCATGATTTTTCTTATTATTTTTTTTTTCTTCTTCTTTCTCCCATTTTAGTGTTCCTCGCCTTTCAATCTGTGTGGCCGGCAGTCAATGGCAAGTTTTCTTTTCTTTCTGCTTTTGTCTCAAATTATTGCTTCGCTTTTCTTTACTTGTTTGTTAATTGACATTGGTCATGTTATGACTGTCATCATCTGCTTCTTGCTTTGTATATATTGCATTGGAAAATCTGTACTTACCAATCAAGTTTACTTTCTTGTGTCATCACATGTCGAGATTTTTCTGTTACCTTTTCGGTGAGATTGTATACAGCATTTTTTTAAGCCATCTCTTTTTCAGCCACTCTTTACAAATTTCTGTTAGCGTCATAACTTTTTAAAATAATTACCCATGTTGCAGTGCACACACTTCCTTATACTTCACCTGCTATCCAAACTTGAATTCACTTCTGAATTTCAAAAATTACGTTTTTGACTTCATAGAAAATATTAAATGATTATACACGATCAAAATGTAAATTTTATACATTGTATGTGTTATATAATTCAGATATAACTAAAAAGTAGATCTACAAAATGACAAAAGACAAAAGGAAACCTTAGCTGATGCGTTTCGTCCTCTGGGCCTTCATCAAGGCAAAAGGATTATATTTTACAAGTATTTATAAACATAAGTAAAAAATGTCGTTAGTTTTTAAGAACTTTCAGATTTAAGAACGCTCGAAAATATACATCAGGCTAACTGAAAGCCAAGATAAATTATGGAGAATGCTAATTGATGTAATTTAATGAATAATAAACGAAAATGAGTAAATATTATTGTTGTTTTTTAATGTAATTATTTTAGTTTTAGATTAATTTATGCATTATGTGTGTTTCCTTTCGTCTTTCCATATCGTGCGTGTGTACAAATGTAATTAAATTCCACTGACAAGGTTTGTCTATTCAACATTTTATATCGTTGTAATTTCCGAATGTGATATTGTACATCGTGATTGAAATTATGAATGAATTACCAAAGTTCATTTTTTTTTCTCCTGTTATGTTCATTCAACTACTTCCGACTATCATTGTCATTGTCAAGAACTTGGCGTTGTAAGGGTGGTAAGCAAAATTTGTTGACTAAATTCTGTTTTTTAGATTATTGAAATAGGAATCTGCTCAAAGTGGTCTTATGTAAATCTTGTTTGCTATTGTGACAACACCCAGTTCTTGACAATGACTGTGATTGTTGTTTTTTGTTTGTTTGTTTTTTGTTTTGTTTTTTTTGTTTTTAAGGTGTCTCCTCGAACATAATGTTTAGATTAGTAGAAAAAAATGTCGGATAGAACATCATTGAATACTTATATAACTGAATGGATAAATCTGTTGAACCTTTTGGTGGATTTCTGCTGAATTTCAATTTGAAACTTGTAACTGAACTTTCCGTAATGTGTGTAATTTGGATTATCGTTAGTCATTTTTTTTCTTTCTAGAACGGAAAGTAGAAAATAATGTCAGCCATACAGAGTTTGTAAATGAACGTAGATCAATCAGTTTTTCACTCGTATCTTTCGGAGCCTCCCTCTGACTGTGACAGAGCCTTACTAGTTAGGCTACAAAAGCTACCCAGAAGATGCCATTCAAATTATATTATTCTTTTTCTGATATCGTTTCTAAACTCTGGTGTTTGAGTTGTGTTCGTGGATTCTGCAATATATCAACCTTTCTTTGGTTATTTAATATTTATGTTTGTATAATAACAAAAAATGTGGCACAATGCCAAAAGTGAAGATGGGGAATGACTGGTCTTCATCTGTCTTATCTTAAACTTACCTAGCCATAATCACTGAGCCAAACAAACTATACAGTATTCCTTGCATCAAAACACCACATTCTTACTATTAGGTTGGTGCAAAAATAATGTCGTTTTTTGACGTTAGAAAATACGTCAAAAAACGACATTATTACGTCATTATTTTTGCACCAACCTAATACAACCACCATAACACCTCAAGTCCTAACTAGTATGTACAATTTGTCTGTGAGAGTGGGGGATAAAATAACAACTTTTAAAACGTGAAACTCCAATGAATATTTACAATGTTTAAAATGCTAAATACAAGAAACTAAACAAAACAACGTTAGTAATAAAAAAAAAAAAAAAAAAAAATCCCACAATCCTTAAACATGGCAGAAACATCAGTTAAGTAGACAAAATTAATGCGTGACTTAAATAAATCAAACACACACTCGAAAAACGAAAGATGTCCCGCACCCTCCAGAGAACTGATACTTCTGGTTATCTAACGGAGAAGGAGAGGGACAAAAATAAAAGGGGCACCAATGAGCATATATCCCTTAGCTAAGTTAACTTAGCAGAAAAAACTAAAAGCAAAATAAACCTAAACTAATGTATTTCGGGCTGGGTTGCCAATGTTTAATACGGGGTTCCCAATAACTTGATGCCTAATCCTTGGGTTATTTAATATCGAATCTATTATCAGACTTGGGTTTATAGGTAAATATTGGTGAGGTCCATAGTCGAGTTTGCAGGTAAACATTGGTCGGGTCTTTGCTCGAGTCTGCAGAAATCCGCCCTGGAAATGGTCCCTATGGAAGGGATATCCCTCTTCTGTGTATACTGTTGCCGTTTTCTCGGTCCCATTCGCAAGGGAGTATAGTTATTTTTTTTTCTTTTTAAACCTCCAGTAGTTTTATTGTCCTTCAGCTTCCCAAAATTCTTCTAACCATATTCTTAGAAGATTGTAATTATTAATTTCTGGGCCTCTGTCTTTTCTACAAATATTTTCATAGCAACTGTTCTGACGAGCTTTTTCCCTAGTGCGCCGACTACATGAATTTAAGCGTGTTACTAGATTGCCGTCTAGGTCCCACCATTTTACTGCTGAAATAGCTAAATCCAACCGCCTGTAATTTACTTGCTTTCCTGATAGCTACAACCATCGCCATCCTCTGCCTCTTGAATCCTCCCTATTATCAATCTTCTCTTTCACTTTCACCCCCTGTAAACCCCTGCACACTAGTAGCATTCCCGCCTTACTTAGGGTGAAATGATTTTAAAAAATTGTTTCATTCACCATACGTATATAGCTATAAATTAGCATTTGAATCAGTGCTAATTAATTTTTACTGCCTAACTGGTAAGGCACCGTCTTTGTCAGACTAGCTCCTAAGTATATTCAAGTCTCTATTTTTTTATTTTCGTTTCTTTTTATTTAAACTAACTTAACGGTTGTAGAATATAAACACAGCCTGAATTTTGCTTACAAAAGAAAAACTTTCGATAATGATAACTCTCTGCCCACTTCACAGATGAAAACCAGTCACCTGCTGATAAAATCCGTTGTTTTTTTTTAGTCCTATCGGCTAAAGCTTGATGACGCACCATAATATGCTTAGAATAAAACTGTTGTTTTTATTTACTTAAATATTTGCTTAATTATCCTGTTTCTCTCGAAATAACTGATGCTATAAACTATAAAGGGCAGACATGATTTCTTTACCCGTCTACCCTACCCGTCAAAAATTATGAAAATATTTAAGTAACTTAGCAATTGCAATTTTTATATATTTTGCATGAGTAATCTAGGATTTTCATCTTCCATAATTAACCTCTGCGTGTGGATCAGTTATAACAAATTTAGTATCAGAGAAAAGGAATTTGAACAAAGAATATGCTGCGCCAGAGGTAGTTTCGTACAAAAACAACGTCAACCTGAAAACTCTAGTCGTGTTTTTAAATAGAGCGAGACTTTCATATGGATGACATGTATGGCGCGAGACCCGTACAGAACTACTTAAACTGCCAGCTGTATACAACCGCTTCGTAAAAACCACGGTTAGAAAAAGGCCTTGTGCGAGTGAAACCTGAGGGTCTTGGCAAATATCATCCTTCTTGGAACATTGCTATATATTCGCAAACAAAGAACTGAACCAAATAACAGGAACCACATCACTTGAGAACTACCAACAGAAGCAACAACTAAAATCGATAGCATATATAACTGGAAGAGAAAATGATGACATAAGATGTTGACATTGTACACTACTCCAAATAAGAGGTTAGGAAGGAACCCCCATCAGTACTGAAAAGAGCGATAACAACTACTGAACTTGAAAAACTTATTTTTATGGAAAATTGTTTTTTTAAAGATTTTATAAATTTCAAGCGAAATCAGTACTGGCTGCTCGATCAATAAATGCCAAATGTTTCTTTATAAAGAAACCGCAAATATTACCATTACCATTCGCGCATTTAAGAAAGAATTTTACTTTTTAAAATCATTAAAAGTAAAAAAAAAAAAAATATCTAAAGAAAACTAATATGGCCCCTGCTGTCAAAAAATAGCGGCCATATTTAAACAACGTTGCAATTTCATTGGTTATATTTTCTACGTGAGTAATCTGTTGTTTATCTATACATAAAATTAACTCGATTATTACATATAGGTTTCTATATATTTCTGTTTTTTAAATCATTAAAAGTTATAATCAACGATATAGCCAATTCAGTCGGGTTTCGATCCTAGATAGAGGCAACCGGACGTCTAGCCACACTGATGAGCTGTGATACAGCGAAACAGTCTGTCTGTGGGTGACAAAATATATTCTCTCCAAGGACAACTAACAATTTGTAACCTCTCCTCGAATTACAAAGAACTATTCTATTAGGTTCAGGATGAGACATATTTTACTTATCTTTGTTTATTATAATCTAACATTTCATGAGATGTCTGAGCTTGACTTTTTTTTTTAGAATATCTTCTTTGCAAGGTTGAATTTTGGACAGACATACTTTAAATTAGTGGGGCTTCAATAGTTTGTTTTTTGGGGGTTTTTTTTACTCATGAACCACTTTTACACTTAATTTTTTTGATGGACTCTCATAACCATTTGATGAAAAAAAAAAAAAAACTTATTTTATTTTTTACTAATATCTAAGTTTAGGATTTGTATTGTAGAAATAGTAAATGTATATGCTTTATTTTGAAGCAAAACTAATTTAATAAAAATAAACTTATATTAATAACTAAATTCTATGAAACATTTATGTACACTAGTGTATGTATATATATATATATATATATATATACACACAGTGTAATCCGGATATAAGAGAGTTGTCGGGACCGGAGAAGTAGTCTCTTATATCCGGGTTTGGTCTAATTTATATACATTAACACAGGCTCTAATTTAAGACCAGAGAAAATCTCTTATATCCTGGTTACACTGTGTGTGTGTATATATATATATATATATATATATATATATATATATATATATATGATTATAGTTTATTATATAAATTAATTTAATATATTAATAATAAATAATATTAATTTTAATTATTAATAAAAAAATATTTAATAAAATATTAATAATAATATTAATTAATTTAATATATAAATTATAAGGATTATATATAAAGGAAGGATTAACAGTATTAAACTCTTCAGTAGCAGGGTCAATTTCCAGCAAAACTATCCACTTTATATATATATATATATATATATATATATATATATATAATCTCCTTCTCAGTTTTTATTCAACTTTTACAATGAAAACATCCGGTAGAGTTAAAGAATTGCTAACTTGCATCGCTTGACCTCGTTTTCTGATAATTTTAGATTTTTTTTTATTTTGAGTATTTTAATATGGCGTAGATTATGTATAAATTCCAATTCTCAGTTGTAACAACGGTTTCGAAGTTAAATTGTTCTATGGGCCACTAAAATATTACGGTGGACCCCAAGTTAGCTATTTTTGTGTGTACCTACAGTAATGTTACAAGGACGCCTCTATGGACCCTGGTTGACAACCACAGTCTTAAATCTTTTTTTTTTTTTCTTTTTTTTTCAAGGATTCTAGCCGTGAGAGATTTTTGTTTTTAATATTGTTTATTGTAGAAAAATTTGTTTCACACAAATATGACGTTAAGAACTGCAGAAGTATTTCAATTGCTTTCTTTGCAATATTTGGAAATTCACCCCTGAAGGAAGAACCAAAATGACGTGATATTTGTTCTTGAATATTTTAATTGTAATCCTCTGTTATTTCTTTGATATGTACACTTATCGTGTTTTGGCCTTCTTTCGAAAATAGTTTAATTAACGAACTTTTCCCAGAACACCTTCGATCCAATACCTGGTACAACATCATTGATTCTATATCGTCTAAGAAGCCTTATCAATTGTTATTTGATGGAAAGGCGTAAACGCATGATTTTAAAGTTTTGTGGACATATTTGGCATTGTTAGTTGATGTAACATTCATCTGTGAGCCGAGTTCAAATTATCGCCTCATCTCCACCCCCTCTTCGCACAAATGCCCCGGGAGGAAAATCCTGAATCAATATTTTCTCCCTTACCCCAAATAGTATGGTAGACTGCTATATCTCGTCTTGAATAGTAGCCAGTCTCGGAAATGGGCGATTTCGAAGTTTCAGTGAAAATGGAATCAATAAGAATCCTTAGAATCAGAAAGAGACAATTTAAATGTCTAGGGCACATGAGGGTTTGGAATATTAAACTCTCACAGGACATGTTAAGGCCAAAAGAAAGCAGCGAAAAACCAGCTTGGTTGGCAGAACAGGGATTAGGAAAAAATAAGAAAAAGACAAAATTTACTAAGTGCTACAAAGGACAGAAAGTTGTGGAGAACCACGATCGCTCCGGTTATGGGTTGCTTCTTATCACGATAACGTGTCACCCAGTACAACTTGACACCTGTTATTTGGAGAGAAAATGAGCACCAAATCATTCTTGTTGCCCTAGGAAATGCCATGAAATGCAATTACACAGAATTCCCACCCCCGGCGATCTTGCAGTTAATTGGTTGAACTGGAAAATATAGTTCTAACTTTAAAATATTAATGATCCACTTAACATCTGTTAGTATTTTTGCTACTTCACAGCTTAAGTACCAAATAACGGTAATTAATGTCTTCCTTTTTGAAATTTGCACTTTGTCTTCATTTTGTTCTCTGCTCATTTCTGTAACTAATACATATTTTCTAACTTCGGTGCAATTCTTTTTATTCTCCTCTTGACCTTCATACGAAACTGGCTTGCTTTCCATTTTGAACAATCATTTAAAAGAAAAAAATAGGGAACTTGTAAAGCATAAGGCAAATATCGGAGTACAAGTACATAATGGTAAGACATTAGCCAGATAAAGACACCCTCCCTCTGCCACTAATGTCTTACCATTATGTGGGCGGTGCTTACGGCCATCCCACGTTGAAACACCGCTTCTCGTGCGATCACCGAACTTAAGCAACATCAAGCTTGGTCATTACCTAGATGGGAGACAGCTTAGGAATACCAGGTGCCGTAAGTGTAGATGTGTGTGTGGTGTAATGGATAAATGGCTCAGAATTGTTAATCGGAGAGCCTAGTTCCAATTCCAATTGGATTCGTTATATTCGCTTCGGCGCAAATACCCTCTTCTCCCCCAGGTATGGGTTAATTAGGGCCTATCACTAAATCATTATTATCTAAAAAAAATAATTCTTACGAATTTAAAAATATTTTCTGGCTTTAAATAACCTGAAAATGGATGGTAGTCCCTAAAAAAAAAAAAAAGAACCAATCAAAAATATGTGCAAGGTATTTTTTCTCGCCCTGTATTCAAATCTTCACCGGAAGTAGTAAACAAAAAATCTTTCACAAAAATTTTTGGTTTAAAAACAATTTGTATAAATGAGAAATTATTAGGTTGGTGCAAAAATAATGACGTAATAATGTCGTTTTTTGACGTTAAAAAATACGTCAAAAAACGACATTATTACGTCATTATTTTTGCACCAACCTAATACTTCTTGAGTACACGCAATTCGAAGCTAACATAATTTTTTTTTCTAATTAAGTGCTTTCATATTTTTTCTTTAAAGAACATTATATCCATTACGTATGATTCATTCAATTTTCATCTTTTTCCCTCTGCCCTCAATGTGCACATTTTTATTCGAGGAGAAAATGTTAGATAATGATATTAGGAAAAAAAAAACTACGTCCATTCCTTTGAATAGAAGCAAGCTTTGGTAGCATTTCTTTTTTATCTATAATATACATTCCCAATGCTGTTCAGGCAAACATTATAAGCAGTTTCTCATTAAAAAATAATGCCCTATACTCAGAAGTGGCACGAGGAGCCAATCCCTCGGCTTACTGTTATCTATTTGGGCGCCATATGTTTTCTTTATATCTCTCTCCGGCTTTGTACCTTTGTATCCACTGCTCGTTTACCCTCCACCTTACTGCCACTTTTTCTTGCTTAAATGAAAAAAAAAAATAGTATTTCTGTACACTTTTCAATACATCGAAAGCTTTTCAAAAATACGCTGAACTACAAATAATAGACGCCCTTTGACAGGATTATGTGGTATCAGAAAATGTCTCAGAGCTGTCAGTGATCTCTGTTTTTTATTATTTATTTATTTTTTGTATGTGTGTTTTACGGTTTATCAACACATTATGGGTTATTTAAAGCATTTTTATTATTTTTGTTTCTTAAAAGAAAACTAATGCTTCATATTCGGAATGGTTATTTTCAAGACAGGCAGTCCCTCTCTATTTGGCGTAACACAATCTTTCCACTTTACTGTATGTCCCGAGTTCAGTTATCTCGCTATATTAAACTGCTTGTCTATACTTATCTCCAGTAATATGCAAAAAATATGTTTATAATTTTTCTCGTCAGTATCAGACCATGAAGGCCTATCCACCTACACGGAGATATTGAAAACCATGTGTTGGGAATTTCGTAATCTTCTACCAATCAGTTGCTGTTGATTTTCCCAGTCCAACTAGGAAGTTTTCACACTTGAATGATTAAGAACATTCATGCCACTTACTTATATATATATATATATATATATATATATATATATATATATATATATATATATATATATATTTGTTCACGCTCAGCTGTTGGGAGAATTTTTGCAAGATCCCCTACCCATAAATTAATGCCATTGATTTTCAGAGAACTTAAAACGATTACTTGGTTACTTATTTTAGACCATCGTGTTACTTACATTTATTGCCACGTGGTGCAAACAAGTGTATTAAATAAATTAGTCATAAATAATCAACGGTGCCTTTTATAGCCGTTTGTCACTTATATTATTGCTATTTAAAGCAGTTTTTTTTTTTTTTTTTTTTTTACATTTCGCAACGGCTCTTCCCAAGCAAGGCGATAATGTTACTAAGACTCAAGAGGCTACTGGGAGTGAAAGACTGAGAAGACTTTAGAAGGGACCGAAAGCCCAATCCTATACAAGAAAACAAGGGATAAACCTCTACTCCTTTTTATCAATTAAAGATTTTTAAAAAATTCAATGGAAATGTGGCAGATTATATTGGTGGACTGATAGATTAGAAATACACTGGAGGAGAATCAAAAAGGAATGATCTACGACTGTTGTCATAAAACGAAAACAGGCAAAAGCCACACGATACCGAAATTCAATTTAATTTACATTCATAATAAATGATAATAAATTTGCATCACTTCACGTTTTGTTACTCGATTAAATGTTTTCAAGCCATCTTTATTTTTTGGGGGGTAAAAAACTCATTTAAGTAATGCAATAATCAATTTAAGTAGCGAAGTAATCTTTCTAACTGGTTACAATCTATTGCCGTCGATCTGACCACGATGAACGGATGTCCCCTAGGAGAGGCCACGTGCCTCGAGGGCATATTGGTCCTGAAACTCACACCTGATCTCAAGTAGAACTCTTATATACAATCCATCGTTAAGGATGGAGGTAAAATGTTCGGCTCCCTGTACTGCTCCAATAAATACCTGGCTCCTCATACTATCCTCTTGCCAGATCAAGCAGAAAATGGAGTACTATTGCCATATTTGGGCGGGAGTTGCCCAGACATCGCTTTCCAGTCTCCGAGTCCTTGTTGGAAAATAATTATTTTCAATACCCCAACCTCTCTATCATAGGCGGGAGGATGTGCCGAGTCTCTCACTGATCTATCCCTACTACCATGGAAAGTGCTCGGACGAACTGCATCTCTTTGTTCCACCAGTTCAGACCTTCACGACTAGGACTCACCATGACTCTTACATTGTAACAAACCAGTCTCATTCCTTTTGTGTTCCATCGTCGTGAAATAAGTTCCACTCAAACAGCTTCTTCCCGCGAATCACTGCTCTGCAGAACAGACTCCCGAGCGGATGTTTACCCGATCACTACAATCTTAACGGTTGACTCTAGACTTGAACAGATTATCTTCCCTCTCCTATCCATATGAACTATCTTTTATCGTAATCCTCTACCTCGAGTGGCACCGAGCCCTGTACCGAGTTAACATTACTGTAACAAAACAAACAAGTAACGTGGTTAATCGATATAAGTGCTGCGTAATTTGTTGCGTAAATTAGTCAGAAGTGTTGAGTTTTCAAAAAAAAAAATAAATAAATTTAAAAGAAAAATCACTTTTGTAGGACTAAGTGTACCCTAGCGACAAAAAGGAACAGAATGAAGGTCATTGGTTTCAATTCCAATCTAAGATTATGAATCCTCATTCTTCTTCTATGTACCAGGTCTCTTCGGAACATAGGCGATTATGTTTCTCCACAACCTCCTCCATTGCAGTTCTTATCAATGTTTCTTCCTTTGCCAAGCCTCCCACCCATGTTCTACAATCCATTAACACTAGCTCATCAGGTAGGCAGCCCACGACTTTCGCCTATCTTTCTTGCTCTGGACATGCCCTGTGAGAGTTAAGTTTTTCCAAGTCCTCATTCTTCATTATGTGCCTAAGAAATTTCAGCTGTCTCTTTCTGATTCTGGATATAAGTGTTCTTTTTGTTACCTTTTACTTTAAGACTTCTTCGTTGCTTACTCGCTCCGTCCGTGGAATTCTTAGCATCCATCTGTAGAACCACATTTCTGTTAATCCTTTTTTTTTTTCTCTTCGTCTGTCCAGCATTCACTTCCTATATAAGAGGATGAATAAAAAAATAAATAAATAAAAAAACTCTTACAATCTAAAAATATTTTCTGTCTTTAAATAACATGCGATATTTGATAAGCCGTAGAAAATGAATTCATCCATCAATCAACCAACTGACTATCGTCACCCACAGGTTTTCACGTGACTCTCTTAATCCCTTTAGGACCTTAGTAAATTCGTCCTGTAAAAACCAAATGTGATTGGTGGGGACGGTGCCGTAATTTTGTATAGGAAAAAGTTGTTGGTTTCTGGTTATGAAAAAAAAAATAGAAGATATCACATTTTTGTTTGTTTTTATATTGTAATAAAGAATTTTAAGATATCTTTACCTGGTAGGATATGTGTTGTACATACTGAAAACAATTTATATATTGAACAAATTGTTTTATTTGCTATCTTAACACAAAGCAAAGTCGTAACACAAACATGTCTGGCATTTATTGAAACATGATATGCACATTGATAAGTTATATAATATAGCGTTACATATATGAGGGGTGAGTGATGAAAGTTTCTCTGACCAACCAAAAAAAGATTCAAAAAACAATTTGCTATTTGGTTATATTTTGACAAATGGTCCAAGCCAAGGACTTTTCAGCAACTACTTCATTCTATTACGCAACATTGTTCTGATATACAGAAATTTCTCGGCCATATTCTTATCACATTAAACATTATTGTTAGCGGATACCTGTGTTTGAGTAGATGCTTCGTTTATCCATTTATAAGTTGTTGTTTTTTAACTATTTATTTTCGTCTACCGAGAAATCTTAAGAAAAATGCGCCCTCCAGTAAGATTCGAGCCCGCGCCCCCACTTTGCAGGAGAAACCGTTGTTAGATCCGACGGGATTTTAACCAACTCTGCCACGAAGAGCGTCGTTGATTAAGTAAGCTTGTATAATGCCTTTTAAGGACACCGTTCTCGTTTAGATTTCTGAAAGTTCTTAACTGCTCAGTTTTGTATCCGAAAATTGCTTTGTTTGCGTTCTGGATACGAAACTGAGCCGTTATGAACTTTCGGAAATCTAAAAAAAAATAAACGGAGCAACTACTCAGATATGGGTAGTCATTAAAAATAACGTTTTAAGTGATACAAATATGACTTATTAATAAATGAAAGTCCATTGCTTCTTTTGAAAATACAATATTCTCCCATTAAAACTGAATACAGAAGTTTGAATCTGTGCTTGTCACTTTCAATTTGCTGTAATAAAATATTATTTGAACAAGTAATTGTTGTTCTCCCAGTTAACAGATTTGACTGTTTTTTTTTTCTAGCCTTGGTTGGCCAAAAGATATAAAAAGGAAAACTCTGAATTCAAAACTGGAGAACTCGAAGGGGAAATCACTTTATCTTTCCCTAAGAATTCATGGTTATTCATAGATAATGTAAAAGAAGATATGGAGAGCCATCATAATCTGTGTCCAGGAGAGATGGGACATTAAAAGAAATTTATTTCTTGCTGAATATCATGCAGACAGGGAATGGAATGTATTCTGTTCATTTAGGAAAATTAAACAAATAATAATAAATTATTATTATTATAATTATTATTAATAATAATAATAATTACTAATTGTTATTAATAATAATATTCTTAACATAGGTCATTACTTTGTTTATACTTTAATATTAATTTTTAGTTTATGTGAGGACTAGTAAAAAAAATATGTCAAACGGATTTTTTCTGAACTCTCCTACGGTAGTTTAGCTATTAAAGAGCTGCTTTGATATGTTAATAAAACCGTAACATAAGAAAAAACATGGATGTAATCTGAAAATTTGACCTACTCAAACGGAGCTTCTCTTACGCTACTGTAGAGTCGGTTTTAATGTATAGTGTCACTGCTTAGATATTAACTAAAACCCTTGATAGAACCTACACTCGGGTGCTGAGAGTTACTTGGAGACAACATCCAATTAAATCACAGTTCTGACATTCCTACAACCTTACTCGAACGCAGAATACGATTTGTAGGACACTGCTGGCGAACAAATCTAGAACTCGCGAGTGATCTATTGCTCTGGACACCTAGCCATGGAGTAAGATGGGTTGGTCGCCCAACAATCACCTACATTGACCAACTATGTTATAGCACATAATGCCACCCTAATGAGCTTCCGACCTTGACACAGAACCGTGATGTTTGGCGTAATAGACTCAACGTTCGAGCTAGCTCCGCCAAATAAAGAATTTGAAATCCCGAATATCTGCCTAAAAAAGAAAAAAATCTTTGGAAATATCTTAAAATTCTACACTATCCTACTTATTTCATATACAACGCCAAAAGAACCTCAAACGGAAATTCTTTCGAGATACTGTAGAGGTGGTTTTAATGTATGGTATCAGTGGTTGGATATTAATTAAAACCCTACAGTCTACGCTTGATGGAACCTACACACGGATGCGGAGAGTTACTAAACAACTCTTGGAGACACCATCCAACTAAATCACAGCTCTATGGGCCCATTCCTGACATTTTCTACAGGCTTATGCGAACGCAGAATACACATTGCAGGGCACTGCTGGAGAGCAAAACAAGAAATCGGGAGTGATCTACTTCTCTAGACACCTAGCCATGAAGCAAGACTCGTTCGTCGGCCAGCAACCATTTACATTGACCAGCTATGTTATGACACAGAATGTCACCCTAATGACCTTCCGACCTTGACGCAGGACCGTGATTGCTGGCGTGATAGACTCACGAATTTACTCGACCGGGTAAATAAAATATATAAGAAACTGAATTTATACGTTCTTTTTTCTGAACATGTGTTAGTGACCTAAATTATATTTTTTAAATTTATAATTATATTTATTCCTTATCGTATATTTATTAAAATTTTCTTGTTTTATAGTTCACCAAGAGTTTTATAATTTTATGAAGAAAAAATTATTTCTATTATAATATCATAAATAATGAATATTTTATTGTTTGTCGACATATTTTTATATAATCTAAACATAAAATTATTTTTATAGTGAATTGTAAGAATATTTTTAGAATCTTTTAAATAGTTTCTAGTTCACAAATTAAATTCTGTACAGTTGTAGTTATTTACTAAGCGTAATTTAGATGGGACACAAGGCCGAATGTTTGCCATAGCCAATGAGAATCAAATTCGCTAATCAATTGAAATTGATCTAGCAAGACAAGCTTGCTGAACATTACACGACGTAGAAGTGCTCAAATTCTGTACACCTGTAGAAAAATATATTTTTTCTCACAACTTTTTATTTTATGATCTTGTAAATAAAAATTGAATAGTATTTAACATTTTTGTTTTCATTTCTCAAGAAACTGAAATTCATTTTAATAAATCCCTCTGATACTACATTCTGATGGAAGGTGTTGTTTCATCTTGTTCCTAAGAATGAAGATGACGGTTATTTATTGCCAGCTGGAGAAGTCAACAGCGTGTATGCCTTGCATAACTCACTTTATTCAACGTTTCTTATTTGTTCAAATCGGTGTCGGTTATCGAGATCACATCTTTCCACAAGATCAGTGAGCGCCTCTGATATTCCTGGCCAACTTACCAATGATTTTGCTTATTGATTCAATAATTTCTGCTCTTAAATTTTCTGGAATTACAATTTGATCGTATCAAACAGTAATTTGCCGTGTCGGCATTCTGTTCTGATCAGGAAGCTGTCTTAAAATTCTTCCATAACTCACTGTTCGTGAATTGATTAAAATAAAAAGGAAATATTTAATATGCTTCCCCGTTTGTACAAAATTTCAAAGCTTTTACTTTTTTCTACTTTTAAGCAACATATTCAATAATTTATGGATTTTATATCCTTTCCTACAACAGTAGAAATAACATTTTTTGGCAATTTATTCCTAGTTAATCAAAATTAACGTCAAATAAAATTCTGCATTTACAAAAGAAAATGGTTATTTTCATATACATCTGAATTTATTGAAAATGATTCTAACTTAAATTCTTGTGCCGTTATCACGGAAAAGTGTCTCGGATCGACAGCACTAAATTAGGAATATTGAGTTTAGAGTAAGGCAAAATATACCTCATAAATGCTTTATTATTCATAGAAAAATATTGCATGAAACTTATTTTTATGTTCTTGTTTTTGTAAGGCTGCTGCTGTTTGTATTCCTGTTAAGAACCCAGCAGATTTCGTTTGTCATTAAGATCGTTTCAAAACACTTCCTTTGCCATTAAACCACCACCGCCACTCCACGTCTGCTGTATTACCAAATATGGAACTGTCCACTCCTTTCAACTCCCATCAAATTCATAGGCTTTTTACCGATTTCTTTCACTTATGCCAAATTTTCTTTTCATCTGTTTTCTCTTTTTTCTCTCCCTATTTTCTCATATATATATATATATATATATATATATATATATATATATAATATATATAACGTGTGTGTGTTTCTCCTCTGCTCACACCTTGCGCTTATTCTCTCACACTCACTCCCCCTCCGTGTACCCTTTTCTCTCTCACTCTCTTTCTATTCCCACTCGTACTTCCTTATTCTCTATTTCTGTTCCTTTCTATCCCCTCTCATTCTTTCCCCCCCCCCACTCTCTCTGTTCCTTCCCTCCTTCGCTTCCTTTCTCTCTGTTTCTTCTTACTTCCACTCACTCTTTCCACTCTACATCACTTTGTCTCTTTTCACTCCCCCTACTCTCTCTTCTCATTTCCTTTCTCTTCAAATTAAGCCTTTCATCTTTCCCCTTCCAACTTTCCGCCACACTCTTGGATATTTCTGGGGCACCATGACTTGCCTCACAAATACCGGAATATTATCCATTAAATTCTGCTACTACTACTTGGTTGGAATCCCAGATAAATTCTTTACCATCTTCTGCACTTTGGTCCCCCAGCAGGACTGAAATCCCTACATTCCCCAACCTATCACCTGTCCATTCCTTAATCTCCCTTCTCTCCATCCGTTCTTGTCCCTGTTTTGCTGCTGTGATCCGTTGCTTAGGAAAGACAGAAAGTGGACGTTGGGTCATGTGTGGCGGCTCACAGACATGCTTTGGATTGTGTAGTAGGAATAGGCGTCATCATTGCTGAAACTCTTAGGGGTTCAGTGGGTGGAGAGAGATTGATTTTGCTTGAAAGATGCTTTATTTATTGTTTCTATAATGCAAGGTTAAAACTAATATATTTATACATAATAATAATAATGCTAATATATTTATATAACAGAATGGTACACTTCAGTTTCAAATAGTGAGTTTGAAATAAAGGTATTGGTTGGGATTATTTTGACACTATTTAAATAGAATGGGCCACTTTAAAAGGAAAAAAAAAAAAAGAGGGGGAATTTTTAAAATAATTTTTGTGCATTAGCTTTCTTTAGACCAAAACACTTGACAAATAATATTAAATTTTTTATTATTATTGTTTTAGAAACAGGGTCCTTTTCCTAATATTGATACTGTGTCAAATCGATTCCTGACTTTTACAGAGTTATTGAACTTGACTTATTTACAAATGTCAATTTTTTAAACACATTTTTGTATAGGATGTTTTTGGAAGCGCAAACTTATATATATCCGTTTGTTCGTTATTGCAGAGAAGTCTTTTGTCACCTCGCCTCAAAATAAGCCTTTCATACGC
The DNA here is from genome assembly GCA_963932145.1 of Acanthosepion lycidas. Taxonomy (NCBI): domain Eukaryota; kingdom Metazoa; phylum Mollusca; class Cephalopoda; order Sepiida; family Sepiidae; genus Acanthosepion; species Acanthosepion lycidas. Next base: position 59,301,117 of record OZ010574.1, on the reverse strand, counting down.
AAAACGGCTACAGCCAATAATTCAGGGTTTGAGTAGTCGATGTATCGATATAAACAGGACCCTCTCTTCTAAATCGATAACAAATCAATATTTTTTAAATTCTGACAAGTGCTGGGGCCTAAGGGAAGTCTAAAGTATGTTAATCTACAAAAGTTAATCCCCACACATAAAAATTTTCCCCCTATTTATCTATATATTTATTTAAACATATTTTTTTTTCCGTGAGATTGATTTTGGAAGCACATTCATAAACATTTGAGGTTCATAATTATTTATCTTAACAGCAGAAACGAATACGTTATTTATTTAATTTTTTATTCTTTGCTAAAAAATATATATATCTATTTGTTCTTTTTTTTTTTTTTTTAAAAAAAAAAAGGTATTTTTGTAACCACGTTGCTTTCATATGCAAAAATCCAATAATTCTTTAAAAGTCAGGGTTCGATTTAGCACTCTGAAATGCGATTTGCAGGTCGGGAACACTAGAATCAAGCAGACGCGGAATTTTGAATACCTGGGAAGCGTTCTGACAGAGGACGATAAATGCAACACTGAGATCCGTAGACGACGTATTGGGATGGCTACGACGCATTCCAAAAGCTGGGCAGAGTATTGCGAGACAGGAGGATTTCTTTGATAACAAAGAAAAGAATACTGGGCAGTTACGTGACATCTGTCCTTCTTTACGTCAGCGAATGTTGGACGATTTCCTCAAAGATAAAGAAGAGACTCGAGGCGACGGGGATGTGGTTCCACAGAAGGATAAGGATATCATGGACAGAGTGTGCGAGCAATGATAAGGTCTTGGAGAGGTTGAAACAAGGAGGAGGCTTATACTTAATATCAGGAAGAGGCAGCACAAGTTTCTGGGATACATAATGAGGAAAGAGGGCCTGGAGAATTTGATACTCACGGGTAGAATAAAAAGAAAGAGATACAAGGGTAAACAACTCACGCCATACCTAGCGGCCTTAAGCAAGTGGATGACAGAAAATGGTCTGGGGGAGGTGGCAGTGGGAAGGAACTTGTTGAGAGCTGCAAGGGATAGAGGGAGGTGGAGAGCCATGATCGCCTACGTCCTGAAAGGACACGGTACATAGAAAGATCGATATTATAAACAAGATCCGCCCTTCTAAATCGATAAAATAATCAATATTTTTCTATTCAGACTAGCGTTCCAGTCGTAAGATGGTCGAAAGAATGCTTTCTTTCTCGTTTTTTTTTTTTTTTTTTATTTTAATAATTTTTTATTAATCATACGTTTCATTCACTGTATTAACTAATTGTTAGGCGCGGCGGTGGATTCCCTAAATGTTTAATAAAAGGGGCGGTTGGAATAAAACTGTCCTGGATGGATTTTTATTCAGAAAAAGATAATCATCCGAACCTGTTTATTTAAAACTAAGATATATATATTATTTTTATTTTTTTTTTTTTTTTTAAGTTGGGGGGTATCTATTCTTTGGTGATAGATATATATCAAATACGTTTGTATGTTTTATCAGTAAATTTATACTGCATTCATGTAATCTCCCTTACACTGACGACGCCAGGTAGCGGCGTCTTTGTTGTAACAATGCTAAACTATCTGAAGATGTTTATGAAGCCTGCAGATGAAAAAACCGACTCTGTGACAAAGCAGAGTACCACGGTAATATTTAAAAACTCACCTAATGAAATATCCGCTTTATGTAATTAGATAGGTCCGTTATCTCCCTTAGTAAGCAAGTGTGTCTATAATTTTTTTTTATAGAGTTAATTCCAATGAAATTCATTTCCATCAGCATTATATAATAATTACTGTTTATTTACTTTCGTGTCACACTCTGTAATTAGGACAAAATTAATAATATTTATAATTCCTTCAATGATGTAACAGAGGATATCTTTTTAAATAAAGGGTCTATAAAATGGCATAATGATGTATATTAATGATGCGGTATTTACATTTTTATGCCTGCAATAAAAAATGGAAAATTATCACAAATGGAACAAAATATATCATAAACCCCCTTTTAATGTTTAGTGTATATCATATATGGTGCAAAGAATGTCACCAGTTTTATAAGGGCTATTATATATATGAATACATTAGAAGAAAGATTTAACACCAGATTTTTGTAAAGCAACCTTCATTTTTGACAGCATATATAATATATGATAGTGCATAAAAAAATTAAAAAATAAGCAGTCAACTGCTGATCTTCCCTGAAGAGTGGGCGGACAGATCTGTCTACGAAACTCTGGAGTCAGGATGCTGAAGGCAACATCATACGGCTAAGTGACAAACTTTATATGTAATATTTTATCGTGCCATACCTTCAGTTATTAGCGCAAAATTAATAATACTCATAATTTTATCATTTCTCTAAAAATATGTATCAACATCCATTTTAAATTGAACTTTTCTGGTAATTATTATAGGATTATGCATATAGTGTAAATTCAAGCTTTATTTAAGAAAAAAATATATTTATATTTTTTTTAGACAATCATTAGTGACTGATTCATTGATTACTCCTGGCATTATATAAGTCGCTTTTTGCTCAATATTTGTACATGCTAAAACTTTAATGTGTTTAATATAACAGTGGTTTTAAATAGAAGCACCTGTTGAAAGCAAAATCAGATTAGCAACAGAACGACAAAGATAGGCTTTGTCATCGTGAAGCAAGACATTCACTTCATAGACAAAGGTATCTGAGTGCCTCATAAGAAAGGCTTGAACAAATAAGGCTGAATTCTAAAAAACGTAGTAGTAAAAGAACGGATTAATTAACCAGTTTATTGACCTCTATTTTAGTTACGAATTCTGAATCTCAATACGTTGTTTCAAAACTTTTGCTTCATTGCATCTCAATGTTAAAACGAATTGTTATCATTTTTGATTGCACAAGTGCACTACATTATAAATAATGGTTGATTTGGTTGTTTTTGTTTAGCGGAATATCAAGCTTTATGGGTTATTTAATACTAATATCTAAATATTTTGTACGCATTTTTTTTTTTTTTTTTTTTTTTTTTTAAAGGTTTATTATACAAGTCTTGCTAATTAACCTATAGCTGGGGAAAAGTGGTAGATTTATACCATTCTCAAGGGTAATTGCGCGTAAGTGAATATAACGAACCCAACGGGAATGGGAAATCGGCTCTCTAAGTAACAATTACGAACCATTATTCATTACATCGCCCATGACTAAAAGCTTAAAGCATCTGGTATTCCCAAATGGTCACCCATCTAGGTACAGACCAGACTCGATGTTGCTTAACTTCGGTGATCGTAAGAGAACCGGTGTTTCAACGTGATATGGTAACGATGGCAGTTAGTGGAAATAGGTAGGGTGACCCAAGTCTGAAAATCTAAACTTTTCATGCCGCAGAAATTTCACGCTGGAGATTTTCATATTAATCGCCTCTTTGCATATTCTGGTTGTGTAACGGTTATCAGCACAGCAAGTGAAACTGGCAATTCAGGTTCAAATTTTAACCCTGTCTGTTGCTTTCACTTTTACATTAATGCCTTTGCAAAAGGCATGAATCCATCTCTGCCCATCCACCCCATCTGTTCTAGGTTAAATAGGAAAGTAGACTGGGTTCTCCAGCCTTTCATAGCAGTGATTTAGCAGATTTCGAATTCCAGTCGGTTTTACTACATTCACTTAAATGCAAATACCTTTAAGAAAGATATTAATCCATCTCTTTATACCCCCAGCTATGGGTTAAATAGCAGAAGAGACTTGGTCTTATAGCCTTGGATGGCTACCAGTCTACCGCAGAAAGAAACGACAGGAAAATCTTCCTCCTAGTCAGTTATGACTCGAAAGAAACATGATCGCCGAAACGTGTATCATCGCACTTAACTAAGTCCAATGTGAAATTAAATTCTAATTTAAATACATATCTCGCCTCATCAAACCATCCAAAGAAAAAGATGAGGCTATCTATTTGTTATGGATGGTAACCCGTAATACCAAAAGACAGAAATCTGGAGGCTGAGCAATCCATAACACGGGCCTTTAAGTAGTCCTGGCAAGCAACACTCGACTTTAGACCTTAATTTGGCGAGATGGATGGTCGGAGAAACTGAATCTGATCTGGTGATGTCAAGCATTAGCATTTATATAGTTAAGCTCAACAATTTAATACCCAAACATATAACGCCTACAATAGATCATCTACGAACTGTGTGTGTGTTGCGGTATTATGGACATTGGCTTAGAATGAGAAATCAGAGAGCTAAGTTCAAATTCCAGTTAGGTTCGTTACATTCACGTATGCGCAAATATCCTTGGGAAAGGTATGAATCCATCTCTTCTCTCCTCCAGCTATAGGTTTACTGGCAAAACGGACTAGATCCTACAGCCTTGGTTGGCAATTAGTCTACCACAGAAAGAAACAGCAACCTACGGTGAGAAAATCTTCTACCTGATCAGTCATGACTTGAAAGAGACATGATCGCCCAAGCGTGCATTACGTATGGCACCCAACTGACTAATTTTTCTCAAGATGTCACGTCAGTTCGAAGATAATATTAAAAAATAAAAACCTCTGGTAAACCACGATTGTCTAGATCCTGAAGTGAAATGATATTTATTTTTTAGGCCTTTGTCTTCGGACTAATGGAATCATTTTATTTAAAGATTAATAAGAATTCTTACTGAAGGAGGTTGTATGAACAGCAAGAGGTGCCATTTGAGGGTATGTAACGGTTAACTTTATACTTGAACCGGTTAAGATTGATGTGATCAGGAAAGGATCCTTCTGGGAATCGGTTCCATAAAGACGTGGTTCATTAGAAGAAGATCTTTGTGGAATTTACTTCTTGCTAATGGAATACAAAGGGAATGGGGTTGGTTCGCCTCAGTTTGGCGGGTTTTAGCTGTGATAGTGTTGGTGGAACTAAGGAATGAAGCTTGTTAGCGAGGGGACTGGGGATATTTCACTTGTTGAGGGAAAAGAGCTGCAGCATATTAAATGATTATTAAATAATTAATCAGCCACGAAGCTGTCTGTCCCCAGAGTATGACGATCAACTACATCCGTGTCCTGGGTATGACGATAAACTACGTTCAACAGCAGCAGGTTTTGAGGAGCGTGGAACCACCTCTTAATTGCTGGTGTTTTCAGGTCCACCCTGATCCGGGGTGGTAACACCTGCTAGGGTCCCAGCTATAGGCAAGTAGTTAACCCCCAAACTCGGATCAAAACACTATGAAAGTGTAAAAATAGGTTTTAATACCAGAAATACTTTGTATAAAAAATTATTACCAGCAATACATTTTTGAAAAAAATATTACCAGCAATGGAAAATTCTTACCAGCAATACATTTTTGAAGGAAAAAATATTACCAGAAATAGATTTTTGGAAAAAAAAATATTACCAACAATGAAAATTTTGTCGGCATTAAATAACACATTGAGGTTGATATGCCACAAAACAAACCAAACCAAACCAAGCTGCCCAATCTTCACTTTACAGTCTTGATTGAATGCAAAGGCGTCTACAATAATTAATTCCCTATGCAGTTGAACCCTATCAAGACTGGAGAATGAAGACTGAGCAGCTCCACTCCAAATATAGAAGCAGTATTCTATTTTCTGCCTAATCTGGCTCTTGTAAAGGTAGGACATAGTAGGGGACAGGTACTTACAGGATTAGTACAGGGAACCAACTATTTTCCAGCATTATATATAATAAAAATATAGTTTTAAGGTATGCTATATTTATGGGTAAAAGCGCTCAATATCAGAGATAGACCATATGTATATCTATCTATCTATCTATCTCTCTCTCTCTCTATATATATATATATATATATATATATATATATATATATATATATATATAAAGTTGTAGCCTCTGTCTGTCTGTTATCAAACGCCTCCTAGGGTTTTGGAAATAGACCCCCATAACCATATATGTTCTGAAATTACATTAGCCAAAGTAAGTATATTTCATTTTGATCAAAGGTGGTCCCTGAGGGAGCACAAACCCTCCACTGACAATATTTCCCCTTTTGATTTAAATTTAAATAAACGAATGACTCCTATCCAAAATATAGGAGAAAGTCAGAATATGGAGGTTACATCGGCAAGATCAAAATGAGACCATATGGAAGTCAAGTTGAGCAAGAAATCACCAATCAGTGTGTAGTGCCTCACAATACGTATTTGTTGCAACAATTCAGCTGTCATATCAACGTTGAAATCTGCTCATCAATTCATTCAATTAAGTATTGCCTAAATATCAAAGGGGTCAGATCAAGCTGTTTTCGCACAAACCCTCACTGAATTTTTTCTTTTGATTTAAATGAAATTTAAATTTGAACAAGAGAATGACTCCTATCCAAAATATAGGAGAAAGCCAGAAGATGGAGGTCACATCGGCAAGAACATTGAGTAATAATGAAATGCATCATTTTTCTCCACAAATTATAACAATGGTTTAAAATCAATCATTTTCTCACAAAAAAATGGGACACGCAGGAAGGCGTGGGTAATTCAGCTAGTATAAATATAAAAGTGGACACTGATGTCAATACTAATCAGCGACAGTCTGTTTCATGCTTAAGTGCACACTTCAGGGCATGTTTATTGTTTTGACTAGATTATTTATATATGCGGGTCAGGGATGCATTATGGGTAGCAAGGTCTATTGTATTATACTGTTATTTGATGGGCGGCAATAGTTATATTTCAAATTATTCTAGAGTTTGTTAACTTCAGCTCTGAAAGAAGAAATAAAAAATAAACAAATGAAGTAAATAATAAACAATTTAACAAACTACAAATGCTCTCATCGAGACAAATGTAACAATAAACAGCAACAAATAATTAAGTAATCAATGTTCTATCTAAATAAACAAACGGCAAATTGTGTCCGGATGAGGAGAGAACAGTTAAAAATTCAAATTTTAAAATAAGTGAAAAATAATTAGTGATTTTAAAAGATTTTAGTTTATATTTTCATTTTAAAGTAACACTAAAACTTTGGGAATTTAAAAAATATTGTATTAAATTCAGTTTAAAATATCTTCAAATTTTGTAAATTAAGGAAGTCAATTTTCTTCAAAATTAGGAGAAGTGAGAGGTTTTGTGACATGAAGTTTTGAAGTACCACAGAGTTTATTTCAAGAACTTGAATTTCGGTCCAAATCTGTCTTTTGGCCGGAATTGGACTTACAGCCCGAATCAGAGTTAAAGTGAACTTCAACAGAGTGAATCGAGGAATTTAGTTATCATTGGTGTTTTCTAATACGGACCAGAGGTCCGTTTAGTTTAGACCGGAGGTCCAACTAGCCTTCCGCATGAGCTAGCTTAAAAGCCTGAACGGCATGCGGCTTTTTAGTAATAAATAATTAATTAATAAGCGAATAAAAGTTAACATTATTAAATGGCTGAAATTATAAAAGCTGTCATTTATTAATCATTATTTATATAGAGATATGTGTGTGTGTGTGAGAGAGAAAGTTTACCTGTATTATGAAAAAGTCATCACCCACTTTAATAATTTTAAAAATATATTGTACTTGACATCAAAACTTTTAGGCTGCTTGACTTTTCCTTTCTCTCTGACAGTTTCCTGAATATGAAACTAAATCACATTCAATACGAGGGCACGAAAGAAATCTTTAAAAGTTGTGCCCGTGTCATCGTAATGGAATATCTCATTACTAAACAGAAGAAATTCGTTTTTGCAACTGATAAATTTACATCTGACATCCCACACTCACCCCTTTACTGTCGAAACTCCTAAATGTAGCCGTCTCTTCTACTCTAATAGCTTCATGTCTCGCACCTCTCGCCTGTGGAACTCCCTTCCGTATTATCCAGTTCCCTGAGAGCTATAATCTCCAACTATTCAAGTGTAATGTCAGTCGACATCTCCAGTTGCTTTGATCTATCCACTACCCTTCTCCTCATACTCTCTTCTATCGCTCCTATCTGATCTCGCTCTATATTTTCTGTAACCCCTTGCGTCCTAGTGGCTTCCTGCCTTGCTTGGGGTGAAATGCTTAAAAAAAAAAAAAAAAAATCAGAGCATAGTCTAATTTACCCAAGCCATTTTTCAAACAGCTATATTTTAAGGAATTGTGCACTTGAATTATAATTAGTAGGAAAAATACCATATTTCTTTTCATTTTCCTGTTTATGTTCAATATTTCCTGAATATTAAACTAAAAACAAAAAAATATACATATAAAAATAACAATTGATCGTCAGCCTTGTACCCAATGCTTTAGGTATAAACAATTCTAATAATAAAATGCATACATATATTTGACACTACCCCAGAACGGTGGGTCGGAGGCTTTCTTTTTCCTCATGCATAACTTTCAATTAATACTACTCTTTTGTGTTTGAGGTATTGGTTTCACACTCCAGCTCTGTTAATAACAAAAGACTCGCATGAAAATAAAATTCTAAAGGTAATTGAGAAATTAATCAATCTCCTTTTGTTTTCAGAATTGCTGACGTCAGTATATTTTTACTAATGTGAGAATTTTTTAATTTTACAAAATTACATGTAGCCTTACATATATATATATATATATATATATATATATATAGTTATTTTTAAAAAAAATATGATTCCTTCGCTACATAGGAGTTCTCATGCTTAAAAAACGAGAGCCGAAAACCTCAATATAATTATTAAAATTAAATTTAGTTAAAGTATCAACCTCAAGCTAAAATTTAGGAATAACCAATCTTGAAATTTACGCATTTTATAAGCATGTTCTTTCGCAAAATTAATTACTATGGAGACAGCTGGGGGCGACCATTTTGGTAAAAAGTCTAAGAGATAATTTTTATACACATATCAGTCACCTTCAGAAAGAGATCAAGCTGAGGTAGGGTGGGTGCATCCATTTCAAAGCGAATGGTGGCATTCATGTGCGCACATCGTCTGGTCAGTCACTGCGAAAGATTACTTTTGGCACTATAATATCTCGTTAAGTGTCTAGAGAATCTTGTTTTATTTATTTATTTATTTATTTATCCTAGAGGGCAGTTTTGTACTTAAACGCGTCGCACTGAACTACAATTTGTTTGTTTTTTTGTTTTTTTTTTGTTTTGTTTTTTGACGACTTCATAAAGGGTTTTTTTATCTTATGATTGGGTTAAGCTTTTAAACCTTTTATTAGACTATGAAATTTAATTTTTTATGCTAATTATTTAATGCAAAAATTTGATGTCGGCAGAAAATCTTTAACTCATGTCTATGGTTTAATAAATTTTCATTATTTAGAAAGTTAATAATATGTAGTTTTTCATGTAGGCATAAAGGGCATGGGTCATCCCAGGTTTTACAAGTTCTTGTTCTATTTATTATTTTCCATTTTACTTTTGGTGTTTTATTCATTTCTTTTAAATGCCAAAAATATTTGGATAGAGATGTCTGATTTCTATTCCTAATCCTATTGAAGGAGCTTTTGTGTTGTCTCCATCTAATTTTAAATTCATTCTTCGTTGAACCAATGTATATCCCATCAGTATTAGGACTCTCAATGAATGAGATAGTGCATTGATATATCACAGATTTTGTGCGGCATTTATTTTCCAACGGGTTTCTACACAATCACGTAATTTCTCATTATTTTTGTCTAATTTTGGTTTAGGATTTCTATTAATACTGTTTTGGCATGCGTGTTTTTCCAGGATTTTATTATGTTTTTTATGATACTTTCTAGATTTTCAGTGCAACTGTAACTTAATTTCAAGGTGCTTTTATTAAAGATCTTGCTAAGTCTGCTATTAGTAGGAAAGTGTTTTTCAATTAAAGCTAGGAACTTATGTCCTAGTTTAATACTAACCATTTGGTTGAACGAAGGGGTATACCAAATGACTTTCCTTTTCCTGTTTTTCTTCTGGTTAATACTATTGTTTCTATAATTTATATTAGCGTTTTTGTATCCGCTATTTTTAGGGCTGTGTTATAAAAATTACTGTGTTGTTGGAATATTTCCTTATTAGCGGAGTTCACGTTGATTCTTTTCCCTATTGATGTGGGTATATGCTTAATTATAGATGGACTATTTACCTAACCTATTTTTCTACATATCTGCATATTATATATATATATATATATGTGTGTGTGTGTGTGTTAATGTATTTTTTATTTATTAATCCGAAAGATTTCTATTGTGGAGTTTGTGTTAATTAAATTATATGAATAAAAAATTGTTGAGTAAATTAGGCTGCGTGATGAAATTAACAATTTCCTCTCACATTAAATTTTAGTATTCAACAAACATAGAATAAGGACAACATGAGAAACAACAATTTTGCACAACAATGAATAAAATATTTATATAAACAAGAGATACAAAAACAAGTGGAGTAAAGAGGTGGTTGTAAAAAGTTCAAACGTCCTTTTATGTTTAGATGAAAGGTTATCAAAGTTCTGGTTTGATAGATTATAATTTGTTGAATGGTCTGTACAATAATGAGAAAGTCTGTTTGGGTATTATAGTAATTTAAGCAAAAAATAAACAGTTCAAGTTTGTATTTGAAATAGAGAAATATTGTTTACGACTTACTTTAAGTTTTACGGAATTGTCGCTTTTTGATTTCTTTTCACTTGTTCGAAGAGAATATTCTAATTGGGGTAAATGGTTCTTAAGCTGTGTTTATGTTAATTGCAATAATTAACGTTGAGCTTGAAAGCGTATGAAAAAGATTCGTGTATTAAGTTGAATGTGGAAAACTTGAGTTGATTGTTCGCCATAAAATATTGCTGTGTGAATGAGCGTTCTCTCAGGCTGGAATCATGTTAAGGAACTTTAACGTAAAGCCTGGAACTGTGTGACGAGTTCAAAGGATTCGGATCGGCGCACTGTTCATATTCTATTGCTAACTTTG
>OZ010574.1:59210251-59285251 GCA_963932145.1 Acanthosepion lycidas | reverse complement strand
AGGAACAGAAACATTAGTAATGAGGAGAAAGAGCAATCAGGAGGACTGTAGATAGCAATTGACATTGCATTTAAATTTTTACAGATTAAAGTTGTCTGAAAAGCATGGAACCAGGAGGAAGTTCCACAAACAAGAAGTGCAAGATAAGAAACTGTTAGCATAGAAGTTCCGGCTACATCTAGCTAGCTTAACTGTAAATTGATGCGATCTCACCGCCAGTCTAGTATTGCGCATAAATTCATACAGTCGAGATACCATAGCGAAGAGCTCATTCGAACTGTTACCATGTAAGTATTTATAAAAACGGCACAGACAGGCAACCTTACAGCAATGGGCAAGTGACTATGATTAACAGAAAATGTGTAGTATCTATTCATTTGCATTAACATTTCCAAAATGGTGTTTGGGCGCGATTTTTCTTCTACATGGACATGGAATAAGAATAATTCTCTCTAAATTAAATAAAGCATTCAGTTTGAAATTCTTTGAAGGTTACACGGATTAACAGATACTTGAAACATTGATAATAACAAAGATGAAGATATTAATCCGAATACAAATAAGTCACCCAGTACAACTCCTTTCTAGGTTTCCAGGAAGAAAATTGGGACCACAAATTGCCAAATTCAAACAAGATTACCAGTCTTCCTACAAAGTTCATTACCTTTTTTGAGTCACCCCATTTTGGAATCGGGTAAATACTGTTCTGAAATATGATTTTAAAAAAAAGTGCATGGGTCAGTGGGTGGAGATGGCCAGTGCTATATATGAGAAAGAAAGAGAAACTAGAAGATAGTCAGGTAAATGATAGCTGAACAGATGATTCCAGAGTGCAAATAAAAATGATAGTTCTCTTTATGGGGGTGGGGGTGACTGAAAAGTAAACTTCAACGGCTGTGGCATTCCCTTGTGGTGGGAATGAGAGAAGTAGGGAAAAAATAAACTCGTCATTTGGGCTATACTACCCAATCTCCTGTCTGTAATACAACCCAGCTTTTCTCCTGTTCATTACTCTCAGACTTTGCAGTTCCATAATCTTGCAGGTTTTATTACACTCTCAAAGAATTTACCCTACACTGACCCTGATCACAGAGAAGTATATAAGAGGCCCTCCCTTATGACAAGATGTAACAGTATATGAAAGGGAGCTCCCTCGGATTTGTGGAGTGATAACCAACACCTATGCCCCGCTTCTATCCACCTACTTGAATATCAACACTCTCCGCATGTTACTCTCTGTCTCTTTCTCTCTCTCTCTCTTTCTTTTTCTATCTATCTATCTCTCTTTCGATCGAATTCTGCTCAACTTTTATTCTTGGTTCATTTGGGTTCTGCCTTTATCCATATCACTGAACATCTAACGAGTTGATTACATGAATGAGTCAGTTTCATCCACCCACTGCTGTACCAGTACTACAAACTTCTGCTCCTCATTTCCAGTACTGATGTCAATAGATCCCTTCAAACCCTCACATCTCATCCCAGGATCTTCCTGCTCCCATTTTTGGAAAAAATAAAAAAATAAAAAATTCTGAGTCATGCTATACTAAAGCTGGAGAACGAGATTGAAAATTGTCCAGCTTTTTTTCCCCTTTCATCTCTTACTCTTCCCTCTCCCTTTCGTCTCTTCCCTCTCTGTACCTCTTTCTTTCATCTCTCTTTCTCTCTCTGTGGTTCTCTCTCTCCGTGCTTCTCTCTCTCTCTCTCTCCGCGATTCTCTCTCTGCGATTCTCTCTCTGCGATTCTCTCTCTGCGATTTTCTCTTTCTCTCTCTCCGCGATTCTCTCTCTCTCTCTCCGCGATTCTCTCTCTCTCTCTCCGCGATTCTCTCTCTCTCTCCGCGATTCTCTCTCTCTCTCTCTCCGCGATTCTCTCTCTCTCTCTCCGCGATTCTCTCTCTCTCTCTCTCTCTCCGCGATTCTTTCTCTCTCTCTCTCTCTCCGCGATTCTCTTTCTCTCTCTCTCTCCGCGATTCTCTTTCTCTCTCTCTCTCCGCGATTCTCTTTCTCTCTCTCTCTCCGCGATTCTCTTTCTCTCTCTCTCTCCGCGATTCTCTTTCTCTCTCTCTCCGCGATTCTCTTTCTCTCTCTCTCCGCGATTCTCTTTCTCTCTCTCTCCGCGATTCTCTATCTCTCTCTCCCTCTCCGCGATTCTCTCTCCCTCTCTCTCCCTCTCTCTCTCTCTACGCTTCTCTTTCTTTCTCTCTCTGCGCTTCTCTTTCTTTCTCTCTCTGCGCTTCTCTTTCTTTCTCTCTCTGCGCTTCTCTTTCTTTCTTTCTCCCTCTGTGCTTCTCTTTCTTTCTTTCTCCCTCTGTGCTTCTCTTTCTTTCTTCCTCCCTCTGTGCTTCTCTTTCTTTCTTTCTCCCTCTGTGCTTCTCTTTCTTTCTTTCTCCCTCTGTGCTTCTCTTTCTTTCTTTCTCCCTCTGTGCTTCTCTTTCTTTCTTTCTCCCTCTGTGCTTCTCTTTCTTTCTTTCTCTCTCTGTGCTTCTCTCTTTCATCTGTAAATATGGCTTCATCAGGTTGGAATTGTAAATTCTTCCAGATTCAGAATGTCATCATTGGTAATTTATTAAGCTCCATTAAGTCTAATCCCAAGACACAAGTATGTAGCACCTAGTGTGGATAATGAGGAAAGATGGCTTTGAGTATTTGACATTGAAGGCAAGAGGAACAGAGGGAAGATAGACAGTAACCTACTTGACATGCTTGTGTAAATAGATGGCTGAACAGTGATTAACAAGGATAATAAAAAGATAAACCTTACCAAGCACTACAAAAGGTAGGAAGCTGTGGAGAGCTATCCAGCTGGAATATGGTATACAGAAGAGGTGAAAACCATGTTAAACAGAACACATGTAACATCTTCAGTTTTGGGGAAGAGGTGCTGAAGGTTTGAATAATCTGCATTTCAACCTTTGGATTAGTTTTCATCATATACAGATAAATTTTCAGAAATCAAGCCATATAATTATTATCAATGTGTATTTATTTATATACTTCCTGTCTCATTTGTAATGGGAAGGGAGTTAAATCAACTTTAGCAAACTTATAAAGGATTACTTTCCTTTGTCATTTTAATAGTCTATACAAATAAAATATTTATCTGCATTTAAATAACATCAATTCCTGAGCAAAATAAATAATTATTTCTTTTACACCTACATTTTTTTAGATTGCTGTCTTATCTGTTCAAGCCTTTCATGCAAGGCACTCAGATACTTTTGTCTATTAAGTGACTGTCTTGCTTCAACTTGGACTTGAAATAGGCTTTGGCGTTTTGTTAATCTTTTTCTTTCAAGAGATATTTTCATTTTATATTAAACGTAAATTTTTAACATTAAAAGATATTGAGCAAAAAACTATTATATAATACTGTGTGTATGGATTTTTTTCATACTCTTCTACATCAAAGGAGATCCAATTGAAATTGGTACCAATTTTTTTTTTTTTTTTTTTTTACTAATAGAAAGCATCAACTAATATCAATGACTCCCCACCCCCTACAAAGGAATCAAAATAACTTTGTAGATCTAAGTAGGCTGTAAATATTAGAGTAAGAAAATGTGGCTAATTTTGTTAAGACTTCACTGTTTCGTTCCCATTAAATCTCAAATATCCTTTTTTTTTTCTTTTACTTCTCTCTTTAAATCCAATATTGAGAACACCCAAGTACAATAGGTCTTTTACATGTCATATATAAAGTGGATCAGGGTGGACGCAAATTGCAGGGCATGAGAAAATAGGTATTTCTTTTTTCTTTTTTTTTTTTTTTTTTTTTTTTTTTTTGTTTCAAATGCATGCTGTCTCATTGAAGAGTTTGATATAAATCAATAACAGCATTTCTCTTGGCATTTGTTTTCAATTGATTTAGCCCCAAGCAAGGCAGTAAAGCCACTAAGACACCAAGGGTTACTGGGTGTGGAAGAATTATAAACAAAAACATTAAGGAGCGAGAACAAAAGAAGAGCAATCAAGAGGACAGTAGATAGTAATTGACATTGCATTTAAATTTTTGCCGATTAAAGCATGGAGCCAGAAGAGATTTCCACAAGTTGAAAGTGTGAGAAAAGAAAGCGTTAGCATAGAATTTACAGCTACACCTAGCCAACTCAACTTGATGAGATCTCGTCGCCAGTCTAGTATTGCGCTTAAATTCAAATAGTCTAGGCACTGTGGCGAAGAGTTGATCTGAACAATTACCATGAAAGTATTTATAGAAAAAGCATGGGGGGGCGGAGGATAAATGTCATTGTTAAAATACAGTGGTTTGTCATTATTTTATTAAAATAATCATTTTAGTGGCAGTCAGTTGAGGGAATTTGATAAAAGATTATCTACAATTACCACATTCGAAGCAGACTAACTTTAGTTAAAATGAAATCCTTACAGATTTACCTTTCAGAAAATATATGATTTCTATTTCTCTTGTGAGAAAATGCAGAGCATTGAAATTTAAAAGACAAGAGAAAGGGTGAAGAGGGTCACTGACATAATAGAAAACCATTTGTAGCCTTTTAGATTCTTTTTGGATATTTATCCATTGTCTTCATTAACATAGAGCCTGAAAAACATCAATGGTATTCATGGTGTCTTGCTCAGGCACATAATCCTTTCAAAAGGTTAGTGTCTATGTCATCTATTTGTAGTGCCAAATGCACTTTCTGTCAGTTTTAAACAAATTAAATATATAAATTAAATTTCAACTATATTTTTTTTCTCTTTAAATCTAATATTGACAACCCCGATGAACAGTGGTGGTCATTAGATAAAATTTGATAAAAGTTTATTCAAAATACCACAATAGAAGCAGAATGATTTTAGTAAAAATAAAATTAGTCAAAATTTACTTTTCAGCCCAGTATATCCTTTTAATGTTTCTCTTGTGACATTACAAGTTGCAGGGCATCAGAGAAAAATATTTTCTTTCTTTTTTTTTTACTTCTTTTCAAGGACTGAGTAATAATAGAAAGTGATCTATAGAATAAATTAATGTGTTATTGTTTTGTTTTGTGTCTTCATTAAAATCAAACCTAAAAGAGTAGATTAAGTTATGCCATCTTGTTCAGGCATTTATTTCTTCAAAAAGTTTAGTTTCTATATCACTTCTATAGTGCCAAATTCACTTACTCCATATTTTAAAAATTACATTTATAACAAGCATTCAGCAAATTGGCAATTTAGCCATAATTTTTCAACCACTAAGGATTATTTTTTTCAATTTTATTTTTAAATTTTTTTCTAGAAATTTTTTTTTTTTTTTTTTTTTTGGGGGGGGGATAATTTTTTATTCATTTATTTTTTTCTAGATAATTTTTTATTCATTTATTTTTTTCTAGATAATTTTTTATACATTTATTTTTTTCTAATTTTTTTATTATTCATTTATTTTTTCTAAATTTTTTTTTATTCATTTTTCTCAAATATAAATTTGCCCATCCAAGGAAAATAAATTTTGAAAGTTTTTTTTTTTTTTCTCATGGTTGCACACTGTGTCCATATTCTGAACATCATTTCCTCCTTTGGCCCTATTATTAAATAAAAGTTGACCAAGGATCCAGTGGGGAATCCATGCATATTATCTTTTAATTATACTTTTTTCTTCTATTGACATTTCAATTTGATTGAAGTTGCCAGAATATCCAGTACTTTTTTTATTAAAATGACTTTATTATGATTCCTTAACTTTTTTCTTATTTAACCTGATATCTCAGTTTTAGTCACTTTCCCACTGCTGTGATGTAACTATACTGTGCCTTTCTTATAAATATTTCCACTGAAAATATTCTAATGTGCTTTCCTCTTTGGCACCTCAACTTTACAAATTTAAGCACAGTACTAAATTGCTCCTCAAAAATGAAGAGACTTGAAGCAACAGAAATGTTTCTACAGAAAGATGCTAAGGATACCATGGACCAAACATATGAGCAACAGACAAGGTTTTAGGGAAAATAAAAATGTAAAGGATACTTATACTCAACATCAGGAAGCAGCTGTTGAAATTTCTGGGGCATTCAATGTGAAAGGAGAACTTGGAAAATCTGGTACTCACAGGACAGATTGAGAAAAAAGGGATAAAAGAAAAAGCATGTAACTTAATTGGTGGGCTTGAGTAAATGGATAGAGGAACAAGGTTGGGGAAAAATAGAAAAAAGACCAAATTTATTAAAAGCTACAAGGGTCAGGAAAATGTGGAAAGTCAAAGTTGCTTTATGCCCTCAAGAGATATGCCATATAAAGATGACAACTGGATTGGCAACTCTCATTTTACAATTCAAATGGCTAGATGTAACTATAAGTTCTATACTAAGTTTCTTTTCTCACACTTTTTGCTTGTGGGCCTCTGTTCTTGTTTCTTGATTTTATTTTAACTTTGCATTTAAAGTTTTGATGATCAGTGTCAGTTATTAACTTCTGTTTTGTTTTTTTTGTTTTTTGTTTTTTTTTATCCCTTTCATTACTGTTTTTCTTTTTCTCGTATACTTTCACACTTGATAAGGCCTTGCATCTTAGTGGCTTTATTACTTTGCTAGGTGTGAAATGATTAAAATTAAATTTGTATTATTTACACATGGACTGTTGTCCTCATCTTTTGTTGTTCCTATCACATTTCAACTGTTGTACACTCCATCCTTTTTCAGTTGCTTTTCATTCCAAGTAACCTGAAGGGAAATTCGAACTGAACCTTTTACTTAATCTACAGGGGTAGTTTGTTATCATTCCCCTGCCCATGTCTAGGGATATATCATCCAATTCTTATTTTTCATACTGCTTGGTTATTGCTCATCTCGTTTTCCATTTGAACCACATTGTCTACACTTAAGTAATGATAACTCTTAATCCCAGAAATACAGATGGAAATTGTTGGTTTATATTTTAGAGAAAAAAAAACAGCAAAACCTTATATAAAGGATGTCCCTAAAGTCTGGACACACAGGTAAAAATCTATTTTTTTTTTTTTTTTTTTTTCAAGCTATTAAATTTTCTAATTTTATTGAATTAAAACATCTTGAATATGATTTCCATCATTTGTGATGAAAAGGTTGATGCACTTTGCAAGATTCATGTGAACTCAATGCACTAACTGTACATTGCTGTCAATTTTAACATATTCATTCTTTATGCATTCAATCAAGTGTATTGCATCTGTGATTTTCATTGAGTACACCTTCTCCTTTAGTATACCCCAGAAAAAGAAGTCAATTCCTTTTCTTTTGTCAAAACCATGTTTAATTTGTGGAAGTAAAAAAAAAAAAAAAAAAAAAAATATTGTTAATGAGATTTCATGTGTGTCTGGACTTTACAGAAACCCAGTATTTTGTCGTCATTAAAATGATTTTTTCTTTTTTTTTTTTTTGTTATTGCAGCCAACTGGTTTCATGAGTTCTTCCATTCCTTACTCTTCAATTGAAGACATCCATACAGTTTCCCGATGGGATGCTGGTCATAAATTTTGTATTCGGATCACAGTTCAAGAAGGATCAGTACTACTCCAGGTAAGTAAAAAAACTGAACACTTTCATCATCCAACCAAAAAAAAAAAAAAAAAATGCTTACAGCCAGATCATAGCAATGTCAAGTTTGGTCAGTACCTAGATGGTTGACCTCTTGGAAATACCAGATGCTGTAAGCTTGTGTGTACATATGGTGTAGTGGATAACAGCTCAGAATTGGAAATCAAAGAGCCAAGTTCCAATTCCAGTTGGGTTTGTTATATTCACTTATTTGCAATTACCCTTGGGGAAAAGTATGAATCCACCTCTTCTTCTCCCAGCTATGGGTTAATTAGTAGGACTTCTATCAGTAAATTATTATTATAAAACCGAAAAATTCTTAAAATCTAAAAATATTTTCTGGCTTTAAATAACCTGCAAAAGATTGATAAGATGTAACCCCCCACCCACCCAAAAAAAAACAAATCAATCAATCAAACCAAAAAAGAAATCCAGAATAATCTGCATCAATGGTGGCCATTTTTCTTTGGGTTTTGTGACACAAGGAAGGAATGTTCAGAATTTCAAATTATGTAGAAAGCAACAGGTAACCATGCCATTATCTTTCCCAAAAAGACAGAAGCTGTGGACAGTCATGATCGCCTTTGTACTTCTAAAGGGATATGGCATTTAAAAATGTTTTATATATATATATATATATATATATGTATATATATATATATATATATGTTCCTTTATAACAAATGTATACAATATCATAGGGAGACACGGTGGAGTAGTGGATAATAACTTAGATTGAGGAATCAGAGAGCCGAGTTTGAATTCCATTTGAATCTATTACATTCACTTACATGATAATACCCTTGGGAAAAGTATGAATCCTCCTCTTCTCCCCTTTCAGTAAATAGCAGGAGAGACCGGGTACTATAGCCTTGGGTGGCAACTGGTCTGCTGCAGAAAGAAATGGCAACCTACTGTGGGGGGGAAAAAAATCTGCCTCATCAGTCATGTATCAAAAGATACCTGGTCACCTAAGTGTGTATCACACATGACACATAACTGACTGATAGAATATTAAGCTTTTGAAAAAAAAAAAAAAATCACAAAGAAAACTAGATTTTAAAATTTAACAAGATGCTTATGACTATTTAGATTGGAGCTCTTAATCAGGCTTGTGGACTGAACTAATAATGGTAAAGTAGTGTGGCGTCTTTAAAAAAAATCAATGCCGTGTATAAAAAATTTCTTGGTTAAGCTTTTAGGAAATAGACAAAGAAATTTGATTGGCTGAGTCAAGAGTTGGGAAGAGATGTAAATTTTGGTGGATAATTAAAATACTGTGTTTTATTAGGTCCTTCATTCTAAAGTTCAGCTGCTCACCCACAGGCAATGTACTCAAAATGCAAAGAGGCATGAACTGTTTATGTTGAAATGGAATCAAATGTCTGCAGGTTATGAAATTATATCTTTTTCTCTGCAAGCACTGGCTCCTTAAGGATGGTTTCTGTTAGTTTAACCCAGCTGTGTCTGTCGTATCAGATGATAGAGAAACCTTTCCGTTTTAATTTTCATGTAAAAGATACTGATTTTCACTGCTTTCTGTTTTTTATAACCTTGATAGAAATTATTTTTGCCTAGTTTTTCTTTCATCTTACTTCCATTGCCTTCTTATTGATTATTTTAGATTCTACAACTATTAGCTGGAGTCCTAAATAATTAACGTTTTCCTTTATCAAATTTATTCTTCAAAAAAACACTTTATTCCATTATACAGAGAGCGGCAGAAATATCTCCCACATAATGGTAAAACATCAGTGTTAATGGTGTCTTCATCTTACTAATGTCCTACTATTTTCTGGTGGTATTTCTGTCTCAAGCATTATAAGTTTCTATTAGCCATAAAATGGTGGATCGATGTTCTATTGTTATTAAGTAATAAACTGATCCCTCACTTGAATTACTACATATTAATATAGTAACTGGAAAAATATATTGAAGGACTCGCATATGAAAACATTTTAATGTTGTCATTATGTTTACCAAACTATGTTGTCATTTTCGACAGTCTGGGTAAACTACTTTGTGTGTGGCAGAACTACCTCCCAAAATATACCTCTTAGAAATACCTCCCACATAATAGTAAACATTAGTGGCAACAGTGTCTTCATCTAGCTAATGTCTTACCATTATGTTGGAGGTAATTCTGTCATGTTCACCATTATTTGAAATGATTTGTTGATGCTTATCAAGCAGCTCTTCAATACCTTTTAAGTAAAATTCCACAGGTTTTGACATGAAAAACATTTCGACAAACTCTTGAATTTGGTTTTCAACAGCAAATGTTTACTCCATGAAAGTTTTATTTGGGGAGCTATTGAAGAAAGGTTCATTCTCCAGTTTGTATTCCCCCCCCCCATTATGAGCTTTGTTATATCGGATATAATAACACCTTACTTCATGAACGGAACAGTAGAGCTATGCTTTGTTCTCAGTGAGAGTTTTATAATGCTTCATCATACACAAAATCATATATACATGTGTCCCACACAAAGAAAATATAACACATATATACACAGTAAGCAGAGGGAAAGAAAAAATATATAAGGTCTTAGATATATGGAGATTCTTCTGTGTTTCTGGAGAAACCATGTTTAGGACTCCAGATTCAAGCATGCTGGATTCATCTGTCCCAAGCAAGGACATATTCTGCCAATTGGAAATGACAAGTCTTGGGTTTTCCCAAATTGACAACTGCAAACCAGAGATAGTTTCTTTCTATTAGGTTGGTGCAAAAATAATGACGTAATAATGTCGTTTTTTGACGTTAAAAAATACGTCAAAGAACGACATTATTACGTCATTATTTTTGCACCAACCTAATATATCTGAGTATGATATATTCCCAAAGAGGAAACTGTGCCATAGACTTGCAAGCTATGTTGTGTGCTGGAAGAGGCAGATTTAGCTTCAGTCTGGGCCAAGGGGTCTGGGCTAAAAAAGCAACCACTTGGTTTACCTCCTGTAAATCGACTGCCACTTTCCTTACTGTATGAAGAGACATCATTAAGCTGCTGTCACATGACCCATGTGACTTATCTCTAGCAAAGGGAGATAATCACCTTGTGAAAACCCTCCGGAAATGCATTTTGCAGCGATCAAAAAGGTAACAATTGGTTTAAGCAAGGTTTGACAAATATGGTTGGTGGATTAGAAAAATCCAACTGAGTTCCTAAATAATTTTCTGTGTTATTCTTACTGTATGCAGCCTTGTGTCATCATGGAGGTAAACAACATTGTTCCTTTCATCCACTGTATATGCTGCCACTGCTGTGTATAAATTAAGATATGTTAGTGTATGTCAAATTTATTCTTAACTGTCAGGTATGATTAGCAGTCACAACGATATATTCAACATTAAAATTTGCTTCCAAGAATGGAAATTATTTATAATTCAACTTCATATCAAGTAAAGTGCAGGAGATTTACAAGGCTCGAGAGACACTCAAGATAGAAAGTTGCTGTTAAAATGTTTATGATGAATGAGGTGTGTGATATGAATGAAATAGCAGATGGTAGGAACTGAAGACTGAGGATAGGGAGGATAGATAACGATTGTCTCCTGACTTTCAATTGTAATGTTCAGGTAAGCATCCATGTGAGAGTCTATTACACAAAGGAGTAATTCTGGGGTAGAAAAAGCTGTTTCTTACATTGGAAATATGGTGGAAATGATAGTGATTCATCTCTTCAGAAGTATCATTGCATGTCCCGGCTGTAAAGGTCTGAACTAGTCAGAAATAAGAAGTCTTCAATGAGATTTGAACCTGTCTTGTATTCATGGGAATCTGTCAGATAGCAAATGCACCTTACCTATTAGGTCATCGAAGTTCATAAGAAGGCAAAATTAAAATTTAGTCATTTTCTTTGTGCCAATTTTTGTTTATATCTTGTAGGAGTAGTAGCAGCAGCATGTCTCCAGTTGTGCAAGATTTTTTAGATGAAGCATTATCAATTACTCATTTCCTTTTTGTATTTTATTCTTATTTTGAAATGCCCTCATCAGGTTATTTTTATATTCTGTCCATGTCTGTCTGTTTATTGTCCATGTTGGATAGGCTCCCTCTTTATTTTGAAGCCATTCAACTTCCTCAAAATAAATATAGCAACCTTGGAAAGTGCTATAAAAAGTAACAAAAATAAATTATTTTTATGTAAGAAAGTTAGTATTTGGTTTCTTCTTTTGACTCTCTTACCTCTCTCTTTCCTCTTTTACTCCCGTTTCTCCTCTCCTCCCTCTTTTACTCCCGTTTCTCCCCTCTTTTACTCCCGTTTCTCCCCTCTTTTACTCCCGTTTCTCCCCTCTTTTACTCCCGTTTCTCCCCTCTTTTCTTTTTTTACTGTCGTTTCTCCCCTCTTTTCTTTTTTTTACTGTCGTTTCTCCCCTCTTTTCTTTTTTTTACTGTCGTTTCTCCCCTCTTTTCTTTTTTTTTTTACTCTCGTTTCTCTTCTCTTTCCTTTTTACTCTCGTTTCTCTTCTCTTTCCTTTTTACTCTCGTTTCTCTTCTCTTTCCTTTTTACTCTCGTTTCTCTTCTCTTTCCTTTTTACTCTCGTTTCTCTTCTCTTTCCTTTTTACTCTCGTTTCTCTTCTCTTTCCTTTTTACTCTCGTTTCTCTTCTCTTTCCTTTTTACTCTCGTTTCTCTTCTCTTTCCTTTTTACTCTCGTTTCTCTTCTCTTTCCTTTTTACTCTCGTTTCTCTTCTCTTTCCTTTTTACTCTCGTTTCTCTTCTCTTTCCTTTTTACTCTCGTTTCTCTTCTCTTTCCTTTTTACTCTCGTTTCTCTTCTCTTTCCTTTTTACTCTCGTTTCTCTTCTCTTTCCTTTTTACTCTCGTTTCTCCTCACTCTCGCCTGGGTATTAATTTCCTTCTCTTTGACTTAAAAAAAATTGAAAAATTATCACTCACATTTCAGCCGCGCTCAACATGTGAAGGCTCGAAATGGACCGTTCCTACTAAGGTTCAGAAAACGCATAAATAAAATACATCTGAAGAATTCGGATAAATTAACAACACTCCATAATAAACTCTCTTGAAAATGGTTAAAGAAGTGTCCGAAATCGCTTGGGACAGCGGATAATACCGACAATTCTTGGACTCCCTTGCTCCCACAAAACGAAAAAGTATACAGTGTAACCCGGATATAAGAGAGATTTTATCTGGTCCCAAATTAGAGCCTGTGTTAATGTATATATAATAGACCAAACCCGGATATAAGAGAAACCCGGATATAAGATACTTATCCGGTCCCGACAACTCTCTTATATCCGGGTTACACTATATTTATAAATGCTGGAAATACAAAATAAAATATTAAATGTTTGTCTCTCAAATTCAACGGAACATGTAATAAATATACATACATACACATATATATATATATATATATATATATATATAATAAAATGTAGTCGGTCTGATGAGATGGATATGCTTATATTAGTCAAAATAAATTTATTATTCACTATGGATTTTTAAGGGTTTTTTTTTTTTTTTTCTTAGTTATTATTATAATTTGCTCTGTATCAGATATTGAGCTCTCATATGGACAAGTCTTCTTTGGAATAATCCCTACCAATTACAATTTGATGTATGTGAGATTATATATATATATATATATATATATATATATATATATATATATGGGTTATTGCTTTGTTGTGTCATAAATCTATGAACTTTTGAACAAAAGTAATGAAAAAGACATTAATCTGCTTTAGTTCATGAAAAAGGTCACTCCCAAACCGAAAATTTGAGTTTTACCATGTACGCAATAGGGGTAAAAAAAAAAAATTAAGATACTTCGGAAGCTTTTTTTTTTTTTTTTTTTTTCTTCAATTTTCTGTTTATGTATAGTACCTGTGTATTTTTCGCTCCTTTTAACAGATTATAGTTATAGCTTAAAATACAACCTATCAAATAAACAAAACTTGCAGCAGCTTTGTTTTTCAATTTGCTAATAGCATAACATAGAAATTTTGCAGATAAACAAAACATGTTCTAGAGGTTTCTAGAAAGTCATAGTACAGTATACTTATATACGATTTTAGAAATTTTGTGTTGTGTTTTTAAAAAACTGGATTAATTTTGAATAAAGATTCACTGAATCATGATAGAGGAAATCAATTATTTTACAAGAAGTCATAATCCTTATATATATATATATATATATATACAGTGTAACCCGGATATAAGAGAGTTGTCGGGACTGGAGAAGAAGTATCTTATATCCGGGTTTGGTCTATTTTGTTTAGGTAAGTATGGCTCTAATTTGGGACCATAGACAATCTCTTATATCCGGGTTTCTCTTATATCCGGGTCTCTTATATCGAGGTTACACTATATATATATATATATATATATATATATATATATATATATATATATATATATAAATTAGGCGATATTATCCTGATTAATTACAAAAATTTACATTTTCTTTGGAGGAAATATAGAGGCATTTCAATCTCCGATCTCATTTAAACTCTCGTGTTAAAAGATAGAATTCATTCAAGTGTAACAATAGGAGTTTCGTTTTTGTTTGAACGTGTGCAAGACTTTTTTTTTTCATTTCTTTCTGCGTTTTTTCCCCTTAAGAATTTCTTATGAAAATTTAAAAAATTCAACCATGTATAAACAATTTTGTCTGTGTCCCGGAATATCAAACAAACCTCTTAATACGGCCAAAATGGAAGGCTTTCAAAAGCAAAGCAGTTCTCTGTTATAATATAAATTAATTTTTTTTTTCTTTTTTAATCTTTTTTTTTTTTCCCCTATCCTTCTTCTCCCGGCCTGACTTATCCCCCCCCCTACACACACACACACACAGCGCCGGTTCTGCTGCTTCACTTTCACGCTTATTGCTTTCATTAAAAAAAAAAAAAGAAAAAAAAGCCTTCTCTCCATTCCGATCCTAAAACGTTATTACTTCAAAAAGAAGCTCCTCCTAGTGGCAGAATTCAACACTGAGTCACTGTCTGAGTATTCTCTTGAAAGGGGAAAAATTGCAATAGAAGTAGTAAAATGTTATTAACGGACAAACGCTCCCAAAATCCACTCTTAATGTTTGCATGCTTCGATTTTCACATGTCTCAACTTGTGTATACTCCCTGATTCGTTCGAACTTCGTTTTGTATGACACAAGTCATGATTATTAACTCATGTTAACTAATTCTAGTACAAGGACAAATTAACGGGGGTTCCTGATGAAGATCAACCACTTCTTTTCTGCGCTCTAAGAGCTACAACGGATAGGAAATTGTCGGGAGCCATGATAGCTCGCGTTTTGAAGAGCTTCAAAACGCGAGCTATCATGGCTCCCGACAATTTCCTGTCCGTTGTGGCTCTGAGAACACAGAAAAGATTTCCTATCCTTTGTGGCTCTAAACAACATTTGGCTCTTTAACGTATAACACTGCATTATTCACTACTTTTCTATCCACTTCATTGTTTTTCAAGGATCATCTATTGCACTACTTAATTTGAGTCATGGCCATTTTCTGTTGCCATAGCAGGATATAACAACACAACTGCAAAATTCGAACATTCATCTGAGTCACTTGCGGTGGTAGGATAAAATGTTTGTTTTGCAAGCAAAATCACCTTCAGAATGTTATAATATTGTTTCCGTTCTCCCCAACCCGCCTCTTGTTCATTCAGTATGTCCTGTGAGTGTTAAATTTTCCAAACCCTCTTTCCTAATTAAGTGTCTCAGAAATTTCATCTCTCTTTCTGATTTTAAGTATGTCTTTCTAGTTTCTTCAGAACTTCCTCCTTGTTTTTTCGCCCGTCCTACTTTTAACATCATTATGCAGAACCACATCTGTCACGTCAAGTCTCTTACCTCATCTGTGAAGAAATCTTCCAGCGTTCACAGCCATATAAGAGGATCAATATCACATACAGTTCATTACACTTTTCTCTCTTTTTTTTTATTATAAATACATTTTTCTATTTTAATACTTTGCTTAGCTTCTGAAAGGCAACTTTCGCTGTTCCGATTCGCCTTTGGATCTTCATATCGCACTTTTATGCTGTCGGACACATTACGTTGAAATACCGGTTCCAGTACGATTACCGAAGTTAAGCAACACTGAGCCTGGTCATTAACTAGATGAGTGACCGCTTGGGAATACCAAGCGCTCTAAGCTTGGATGTGCGCGTGATGCAATCGATAACGGCTCGGGATTGTTAATATATGATATAATTTCTAAGAATGTAAGACGAGAAGGATTTCGCTTGAAGGCACTGTTCAGACCTTGCTGGACCAGCAAAATTTCTTCGTGGGACAAGGGCGCAAGTTCAAATCCTGCCGGGAAGCAGATATTATTCTTTCTCGAGTATTCAGGTTGGTAGACAAAAATAAATAAATAAATACAATGTTTAATAAATAAACGGATCGTCTTCTCAAATATGAGTATCCACTAAAATTAACGTCTAATGTGATTTTATATATATATATATTAAGGGGAAGAAAAAGTGTAGTGTAATACAACAAACACTGACTACAGTTTTTACATTGGAAAGTTAAAGAGATACTCACCATTTATATGTCAGTTTTGATGTTGTCTTCTATGTGCAGTGTTCGTTCAGGATATAAGCGATCATGGCCCTCTTGCCTTCAATATGTTTTGTGAGTATCAAATTTTCCAAGGCCTCTTTCCTCATTATGTCCGCTAGAAATTTCAACCGTCTCTTCAGATGTATAAGTGTCCCTTTTGTTTTCATTTTCTCTAAAACTTCGTCGTTGATCACATGTTCAGTCCATGTTATTCTGATCATCATTTTGTAGGACCACATTTCTACCTAAATTTTAAGCTTAGCACATCTCGTTTAAAACGGTTAACATCATTTTTGCGTGAGATTATTACAGTATTATCTGTTTACCACAGCATATTTTTTATGACCGGCCACAGAGATATATATACATATATATAAATTTTGTTAGCGAAGGGATTTCGCCATTTTATATCATTAACTTTACTTTATATATATATATATATATAATCAAATATGGTATTACAGTTCAATTTATATTACAATGAATCATTCACACAAAAAGTAAATTAGTAAAGTTAATGATATAAAATGGCTAAATCCCTTCGCTAACAAAATTTATAAAGATATTTAAATATATATATAGATATATATATATATCCACTCGGGTTTATTTGACCGTGTTCCAAAACAATGATCGTCGTTGTTAGACTCTGGATGTGCGGGTGGTGTAATGGATAGCGACTCTCAATGAGAATTCAAACATCAGAGTTGGAATTCCAGTTGGAATCTGTTCCGTAGATTAAATTATGGGTTCAGTTCAAAATTTCCTGAATGTTACCCGGATCAACAGACATCTGAAGAAGCAAATGTTGGGTGTAATTTTTGCATAGCTTATAGAATTTATTAAGTTAAAATAAATACATTGTGAAATAATTAAAATTAATGCAAACATGCTTTAAGAAATATACAGCAGAGTGAAAAAAAGTATTTAATTGTTCATTAAAGATAACTTTCATTTAGAAGTGCAAGAGAGAAAACTGTTAACATAGAACTTATGGTTACATCTAGCCATTACAACTGTAAAATGGTGAGACCTTGCCGCCAATCTAGTAAGGGGCTTAAATTCAGAAAGTCTAGGTACCATAGAGGAAAGCTCATCACAACAATTGGCATGAAAGTATTTATCAAAAAGGTACAGGAAAGCTATGTTACAATTTGAAATACCACGCTTGTAAAAAAAAAAAAAAAAAAAAATTGAAATATCCCACCGGCATGACTATTCCAGGCGGAATTTATATTTGGTACAAAATATTCCCAATGGCAGGTCTATTACAGAACGCACTTGTATTTGATTATTTGATTATTAATATGATTTTTCTAAACAAATATTCTTAGAGCTTGTAAAATCTGTTGAAATAGCCTATTAAAGTGTGTGTAAAAGATGACCCAAGGTATAATGACATTGTTACTTCTGTTTCCCTTTTAGTTTGACATTACCACCTAGCATGATAAAAAAAAAAGTTTTTCGAAAGCTTTACCTGCTCGAAAAGCAGGAGCCTACCTCAAGTCTCCACTCCAATTTTAATTGTGCTACCAATCCTTTGTAATTTTCTTTTTTGTTTGTATTTTTTTATTAGTCAGAACTCAAAAATGGTTCACGAACTCCGAAAATAATTACTATTTTATCATTCTTTTCGTTTTATCCTTAACAGTCGACATCTTCTATTTTTTCATCTTCGTTAATTCAATTTTAATTCTTTCTGTTTTGTTTTTTTGTTTTTTTTGGGTTTTTTTTTAATTGGAAAGTCAAGTGTCAATGCTTTGGGGCGAGCTTGAATATTCGAAAGAGTGGCCAGCTACGCTTCCAGCTAAAAATCGGTTGCAAGGAAGAAATTAACACATTGATTGCCAACCACAGGATGACTCGTGCTTGGCATTTTCTGATACATTTTCATCTGCAGGCGCCAACAACGAGTTTATTCACGCAGTGATACTTTTAGAGGGAAGACAATGCTAAGACTTCAGTTGAAGCTATAGATATATAAACATTTGTTATTGTCTAAGTTGGCTATTGTTGGTGTTTGAAGCCAGATTTCACAATTGACCTCTGGCAGTCAACATGTTAAAAATATAATTGCCATTTTATTGCCATGTGCCGTGTCCTCTCAAGACGTTGGCGATTATGGCTCTCTACAATTTCTTGTCTTTTGTAGCTCTTAATAAATTTGGTGATAAACTGTAAAAAATTAAACCAAACTCACTCTCTCTTTTGCTTATAAATTCTGAAATAAAATACAGATATGTCAGTTATATGCCATGCGTGATACACGCTTAGGCGATCATGTAACTTTAAATACATGACTGATGAGGCAGATTTTCCTGCAGTAGGTTGCCATTTCTTTCTGCGGCTACAGAAGGCTATAGAACTCGGTCTGTCCTACTATTTACCCACAGCTAGTCGGGGCAGAAGAGGGTTCATACCTTTCCTAAGGGTATTAGCACGAAAGTGAATATATTGAATTCGAACTCGCTATCCATTACTCCACTTGGTAACAGTTCTTTTCATAAAGTTTTTCGCAATATTTCTTTGACTTCTGACGCATATACTGTTCTACAATAATCTTTATGATAAGTTACTGAATGACAAAACTGTCTTAAAAAAAAAATTTCCTGTTGGCTAAAGAGGTACAATGCTCTTTCCGGACCAGCACCAATGTCTGTCTTACCTACAATCTGAAGATATTTTTGTCTAGTTTTTAATATTCAACTGCTGATGTATCCATAAGGTGGATAGAACAATCGCTTTCAGATTACGAGAACCGGGTTCGGATTTCATCATGGTCCAATTGTCAGGAAGGGGACTTCTTGATACTATCGGTCTCGGCGTGTGGACTCTTTGGAAAGTGCGTGAAAACCATACTTATTCTGTCGATCATGACAGAGTATTTTTTCTCTCTCTCTCTCTCTCTCTCTCTCTCTCTCTCTCTCTCTCTCTCCAACTAAGGTCCGGTTAGCAGAGTTGTAATATTAAACCGCAGATGGGTGTTGAACAAACACAAACGTGCTTGTGGGCAGGTGTCGGCGACAGATTGACTAGACTCTCTAGCAGCTGTGTATGCTCTGAAAACGAGAGTAGAAAAAAAAAAAAAATATATATATATACTGTCATTTTTACATACACACGCACTCAAATAAATATATATATATAGAGAGAGAGAGGGAGAAAATATAAAGTTACAAGCTTTTTAAAAAGCTAAAAGGTTGTAAATGTAAAAAAAATTTTCTGAAAACCCACTTGTAACAATTTTAATATTTCTCTTCAAAAATACATGTACAGTGTAACCCGGATATAAGAGAGTTGTCGGGACCGGAGAAGAAGTCTCTTATATCCTGATTTGGTCTATTTTGTTTAGGTAAGTATGGCTCTAATTTGGGACCATAGAAAGTCTCTCTTATATCCGGGTTTCTCTGTATTATAATATTACATATAAATAAATATAAGGTGTTTTTTTTCCAAATCTTACTTTCTATGTACAATAAGTTTTTATATGACATCATTTTAACAAATATATTTACTAAAATTACACAAAAATATTTTGAAATTTGAAAAAGTAAATTTACTCAATAAAACCGTGATTGGCTTCACCCACGGTCTCCAGACGATTTCGAAATCTCCTGCAACTCTTCTGGGTGGTTTCCTTGTTTAAGTTGGTGAATGCTGCCATAGTCCTAGCCTTCAGTTCATCTTTGGTGTTACAAGGTGGGGTTTCGATGGATTCTCGCCCAATTCGCATAAATTGTCTGACAATCATGACTGGGTTCGCCAGCTTGTGTGGGGTAATGGTGTAGTCTTGTTACCACACAATAGGGTCTTTCAGCCACCACCCCTTTTGACTGTGTTGAGTCTGAGGCCCTATAAGAAGATGAATGGCGGCATAACATCGCCTTCACTAGTGATCACTCCAAACACCATGATGCTTACTGGATATATCATCCAACTCTTTTCGAATCCTCTGCACACTTCTCAGATTGACACCTAAATGCAATGAAATGTTCGTATTGGAACTTCCGGCGCGAATGCCTGGCAGTACAGCATGCCGTTTCCAAATTTGTGACGGAGTGAATTGCGTCATGGTGCTCTTTTTCTAATGGACAGTGCCCAACTGACCCTACTATACTGTGCCATCGACAAAATCAAAGGGAACGCTCATGCACGAAATTAAAAATATAAAATGGCGACAATTTGTCCATCGCACCATATATATATATATATATATATATATATATATATATATATATATATATATAAAATTCGAATTGGCTTCCCCGATTCTCGTTAGCATGCTGCTAGCCGTTGCACGACACCATACACACCCATCTATTCAGCTTTTTTTTTTTTTAGGGACGGGGAAGTTTCAACTTTCTCCCTGCTCTGCTTCAGTAGAAGCAAATCGAGATACAAACTTGATCTTTTGCCAATTCTATCACGTGAATAACGGGTTAAAATATTTGGAATCTTTTTTTTCTCTGATTAATGCCTCTTTTATTTCCCTAATTTAACTGCCTAAGCCTTTTTAATGAAGGAAGCGAACGCTGCAGCCGTGTCTGTAGCTTTGCATTATCATATCGACTTTAAAGAACACTGGGGGTGTCTTTGATGGCGATTAGGTGCAGGGTCGGGTACTAAAGAATGATTCATTTGCCTTCTAGAGATCTTATATGCGAACCATTGGGTTTTTCACATCATAAGCTCTAGACTCCATATTAGCTGGCAGGGATATTTCTTGTACATAATGAATGGTAATCGTCTCCCAAATACACACTTACAAACGCTCTGATTTGCATGCAGGAGTAGGGATTAAATTCGACAGGGTGATTGAATAAAGAACTTTTTTTTTCTTTTAAATAAATTTGGTGTGTTTCACTATTTATTTTGCTTCACCATAAAAATTTGAAGTCGAACGTTTTGGAGTTAAATTTAGTTTTAAAATACTATGTTGCATTTGTTTTGATTGGTTGTGGAGACGCTACGCCCCTTTTTTCTTGCTTCCCTTTACCAACTTATCTAAGAGGATTTCAGTACGGGTGATAATGCACATTGATTTATTCGAAAACTGTTGTTCTCGTTTTGATTCTCGGAGACACGTTTCGGCCTTGTACATCCTGGCCTTCTTCATGTATCTATTTTTTTTATTCGGCTGTTAAAAGAACTTGAAATCTATAGCAATGACAATTCTTGGTTTCAAAAAAAAAAGTCAGGCATGAATTATTCCCAACTGGTTTACCTGTAATCTAAAAAAATATGAAATCAATATTTAAGTAATTTTGTAACTGAATTGTACTTCTAAAATATCAAAAAAATAATTATATTGCCTGTATCCTAAAATGATAAACGTGCACACTTAAAATACACACCAACTCTCAATCTTCGTAAATTCCACAACCACCGCTTATTGGGGACCCTATAGATTAAATGAATTTTTGCTTGTAAAACCTTTTATGGAAAGAGAAGAAACAATGGTTAGTAATTAGTTTGTAAATTATTACGTCGTTTTTTTTTTTTTTTTTTTTTTTTTTTTTTTTAGGGACTACCATCCCTTTTCAGATTATTTAAAGCCAGAAAATATTTTTAAATTCGTTAGAATTTTTTTTTTTTTTTTTTATAGATAATAATGATTTAGTGATAGGCCCTAATTAACCCATACCTGGGGGAGGAGAGGTGGATTCATACCTTTCTCAAGGGTATTTGCGCCGAAGTGAATATAACGAATCCAACTGGAATTAGAACTAGGCTCTCCGATTAACAATTCTGAGCCATTATCCATTACACCACACACACACATCTACACTTACGGCACCTGGTATTCCTAAGCTGTCTCCCATCTAGGTAATGACCAAGCTTGATGTTGCTTAAGTTCGGTGATCGCACGAGAAGCGGTGTTTCAACGTGGGATGGCCGTAAGCACCGCCCACATAATGGTAAGACATTAGTGGCAGAGGGGGTGTCTTTATCTGGCTAATGTCTTACCATTATGTACTTGTACTCCCATATTTGCCCTATGCTTTACAAGTTCCATTTTTGCATAATTTAGACGACAATTTATCCATCGCACCCTCTGTCTGTCTGTCTGTGTGTGTGTGTATATATATATATATATATATATGTGTATATATATATATATATATATATATATATCCACCTGATCTCGGTTTTTGCGATGGTGTTAAGTAAGGCCTTGTATTGTAATGAAACAGTATTGTTAGCACAACACTTGTATTGCCCTATAAATATTCTATATAAACTCTCTTTTATATTTACTATGTCTTTTTTCGGATGTGGGACGATCATGGATCTCGATAACTTCTCGTATTTTGTTTCAAGTAATTTTTGGTTCTTTTTACTCTGCTCTTTGTCTTTTTTCTGTCCTCCATTCACACTGACTCGTTAAGTAGGTTACTAGTTGATTGTCTCTGCTTAGTCACATACTAATCAGCGACAACAGGTTGCGTGAATGATAAACATATAAAAAACAAGCTTGTGATAGCGCAGTACTTAATTAATAAGCTTATCTCACAAGCCATTGTAAAACAGCTTTAATCACTGCAGAATGCTATGAAAATGTCAACTTTATCGTCAAAGTTGGCTGTCCACTTGATGTCTAAACTTTCTCCATCAGGTTGATGAATATGCTAGTTTTACTATTGATTATATAGCCGTCATTCTTGTCCGCCTTTTCGCATGTTGTCGTCATTCAAGCACCGACGCCTACGACGGTCAAATCGGGTAAGACTTCCTGTTATGGATACCCTGTATACCATTATAGTCACTTGATTCTTGAAGCGGAAATGAACCCAGCCAAGTAACTTTGCTTTTCCCTCTGAGATACTTTTTTATGACACTGATGCAATGCCTAAGAGCAAGTCAGGGGTTACTAAACGGGACCTGTTTTTATGAACGTAAAAATTATAGATCATGTAAATAGATAACGGGTGACCCTAGAGTTGAAGAGGTTAAAATTTCGAGAAAGCATCTTCTCGGGAGGTTGTTCCCCAAGGCAGCGGCGTTTTGGAAGAAGCTATCCGAATGGAATCTTTATTCTTAAGAGTGGAATATGAAAAGGGAATGAAGATGGACCCCCCCCCCCCCGTGTACATGAGGTAGCGGGTTATGGCTGTAAAGATATGAACTGGTGGAACGTTCTCCGTAAAAAATAGCATTACAGTAGAGAGAGACTCAGGTTGGGGTCAGGAAAAGAGTCGATTACAACGTTCTGGTAACGTCGCCTCAATGTCACATAACTCCCGTTAAAAACCGGTTCCTATACAATCACCGATGTTAAGCAATGTCGAGTTTCGTCAGTTGCTAGATGGTTGACCGCTTGGGAATACCAGAGGCCGTAGCTTGGATGTGCGGGTGGTGTAATGGATAATGACTCGGAATTGTTAATCAAAGAGCCGAGTTCCAATTCCAGCTGGGATCGTTATGTTTACTTACGCGCAAATGCCTTTGGGAAAGGCATGAATCCACCTCTTCTCCCTTAGCTATGGGTTAATTAGTAAGAATTGTATCACTAAACGATTATTAGCTAAAAAAAAAATTCTCAGAATCTAAAAATATTTTTTGGCTTTAAATAACCTGCAAAGGGTTGATATGTCGTAAAAAACGAATCAACCAACAAAAGAATCCCAACCAAAATACGTATCTGCAACGTTGCAAGAACGTTCCGTTGTAGCTGGGTAACCTTCATGTCATTACTTAGGGAATATGAATTACTTGGCGGTGGCACCCTTCTCCTCTCTATGTATTAGGTTGGTGCAAAAATAATGACGGTTTTTGACGTTAAAAAATACGTCAAAAACCGTCATTATTTTTGCACCAACTTAATATTATGCGACAAATTGCTTGGGTTACTTCGTATTATCCATAAGCCAGTCTATTCCTGTGGAAGACAATGGTGTGAACTCCATTGTTTCCAACAGCTTTGAATATAGGGTAGTAATTCTCTTCGACTGGCTGGCAGTAAGGGCTAGACGGCCCAAGTTCACCTGTTATTAACGAGGAGGAGAAGAAAAGATCGATTAATACCTTTCCCAAAGTCATTAGTTCGAAAGTATTGTGAACTTTTGCTACACCAGTGAGCCCACGTTTATAAAGTGCAATCTTTTGGGGATTCTTGCAGGTTTTAATGATCTTTTTTATTTATTTTGGGGTTTAAAAACTTGAATTGAAACTGGTGTTAAAACACCAGTTTCAATTCTCCCAGCGTATGTTTATTAAAATGGTCATTGTCTAGGATAAGCAAATTTTCTTTCCACACTGAATTGAAATATCATCTCTGCAAGCTTCTCTTTATTAAAAATCAAATTATTCCATAATCTAAGAGATTACTAGGGCACCCTGCTGTTACGATTTAGACATAGAGGAAATTAATTTTACCAAATAAATGCTTCATTGAAAAAAATCCTACGGTCGATTGAAATACAAACTTGCAATAGGAAACTAGTTTTATTAAATGTGTCGTTTTTGTACTCCAACGCATTTATAAAAACAGCTCTTTTTCAATAAGACAGCATCTAGCGTTATCAGTGACAAATAAAAGATGTATATCAATATAAAGTGTGTGTATATATGTTGGCATGCCATTATATATCTAAAAAAAAAATCATTGGTGCTGTGATGTGTTATTAATTTCATTGTCGATTATTTACTTGCAGGCAAACAGTTCTTACTTAAGAGACCAGTGGCTTCACTCCATTAAATGGAAAGTAAGGATGAACTTTTTCTTTTCTCTCTTTTTGTTATTTGTTTCTCCACCTCTTTCCTCACGTTGTTGTTTCTCCCCGTATTTTCTCTCTCGTTTCTTTCTCCTCGTCCCTCACCTATTCCTTGTTTCTCCTCCTCGTCCCTCACCTATTCCTTGTTTCTCCTCCTCGTCCCTCACCTATTCCTTGTTTCTCCTCCTCGTCCCTCACCTATTCCTTGTTTCTCCTCCTCGTCCCTCACCTATTCCTTGTTTCTCCTCCTCGTCCCTCACCTATTCCTTGTTTCTCCTCCTCGTCCCTCACCTATTCCTTGTTTCTCCTCCTCGTCCCTCACCTATTCCTTGTTTCTCCTCCTCGTCCCTCACCTATTCCTTGTTTCTCCTCCTCGTCCCTTCACTCTTCTTTTGTTTCTCCTCCTCGTCCTTTCACTCTTCTTTTGTTTCTCCTCCTCGTCCTTTCACTCTTCTTTTGTTTCTCCTCCTTTCACTCTTCTTTTGTTTCTCCTCCTTTCACTCTTCTTTTGTTTCTCCTCCTTTCACTCTTCTTTTGTTTCTCCTCCTTTCACTCTTCTTTTGTTTCTCCTCCTTTCACTCTTCTTTTGTTTCTCCTCCTTTCACTCTTCTTTTGTTTCTCCTCCTTTCACTCTTCTTTTGTTTCTCCTCCTTTCACTCTTCTTTTGTTTCTCCTCCTTTCACTCTTCTTTTGTTTCTCCTCCTTTCACTCTTCTTTTGTTTCTCCTCCTTTCACTCTTCTTTTGTTTCTCCTCCTTTCACTCTTCTTTTGTTTCTCCTCCTCGTCCTTTGTCTCTTACCTTGTTTATCATTTTCTCCTCTCTTTCTTGTTTCTCCTCGCGCTTTTCTCTCTGAAATAAAAACTAATTTTCTAGACTAAGAATTTCATAATCTTTTTTTATTCATTTTATTTTTTTTTACCTCATTTTTTTTTCATGTTGCGACTATTTCTTAGCTTTCTCGCCTCTTCTTTTTTTTTAACAGCATTTATATCATTTTTTTTTTTTTTACTTCTTCATATTGTAAATATGATCTTTACAATCATTTTGAGAGAAGACTCTTAAAAGTTTCCAGCCCACTCGCAGTGAAATCAAATAAAAAAAAAAATTAAAAAAATACATTTTAATATGAAAAAATCCCTTCGTCTCCGTCGAAGATAATATTGCAGTTGAGAAGACAATCACATTAAAGATGGATTAGAAATGGAAGTGTTAATGTCTTTATGACTCTTTCATCAGTTCATGAGATTCTGTGGTTGATTTTTCTCTTTGAAATTTTATCCACACATCTTTCTATCCTGTAAAGATAGTGGTAATGGCCGGGTACATTTCAAACAAAACTCTAATCTTGAGAACTACTTGCGCGGTCTTAGTTGAACATGGCAGCCAATTAGAAAGGATCTTACCATACATGCACTGATACTCTCCCATCAAATTATTCATATTATCCTTTATTTCTGATCCTGAGTGATCTACTCAATGCCGCATATTGATGGTCTGAAGTTGTGAGAAGTAGCAAAATATAAAAATGAATAATGCTTCAACAAATAAAAAAAAGACAAAACGAAATCATCATCGTCATCAAAGCTGCTTCGACTTGAAAATCAGTGTGATTCCTCATCTTCAACATGGCTGCTCAGTTGCCAAGCATTCCCATCGGTTCAGGCCCATTTGGGTTTCTTCAACACCCACAGAACCAACCTGTGGTTCATACTGCAACTGTGCTGATCGGATCTTAATTACAGTTCAAGTACATGTCTCACCGAGGCCAGTTTCTTCTTTATAAATGCCATGTCCTTTCAGGACTTGGGCGATCATGGCTCTCCACCTCCCTCTATTCCCTGCAGCTCTCGACAAGTTCCTTCCCACTGCCACCTCCCCCAGACCATGTTCTGTCAACCACTTGCTTAAGGCCGCTGGGTATGTCATGCATTGTTTTCCCTTGTCTCTCTTTCCCTCTATTCGACCCGTGAGTATCAGATTCTCTAGGCCCTCCTTTCTCATTGTGTCTCAGGAACTTTAGCTGCCTCTTTCTGATGTTAAGTACAAGCTTCCTCCTCGTTTGCATCCTCTCTAAGACCTCATAGTTGTTCACACGCTCGGTCCATGATATCCTTAGCATACTTCTGTAGAACCACATCACCATCGCCTAGAGTCTCTTCTTCATCTTTAAGGAAATCGTCCAACATTCGCTGACGTTAAGAAGGATAGATGTCACGTAATAGCTCAGTATTTTTTTTTTTTTTTTTGTTACCAAAGAAATCCTCCTATCTCGCAATACTCTGCCCAGCTTTTGGAATGCGTCTTTTGTCATCCCGGTATGTCTATCGATCTCTGTGTCGCATTTACCATCCCCGGTCAGAACGTTTCCCAAATATTTAAAAATACTAGTTTCCTTGAGTCCCGATCTGTAAATCGCATTTCGGACTTTTCTCTTACTGATGACCATGCATCCTGTTTTCTTGTAGTTTATGCCAGGGACACTGTTTTGATTTAGAGTCCTTCTCCTATACAGCTCATTCTGTTCTGCTAAAAAAAAATGGATTCCTACATTTCCCAAGGGTTTTTTTTTTTTTCATATAAGTAAATGTAACAAACACGACAGCAATTCAAAGACGTGTCACTGATTTCACCTTTAAATATTACACTACCGACATGAAAGTAAATATTCCTCAAAATTTATAATGGTTGGTAATGCTTCATCTAACAAAAAAGATGGAAGTAAATACTAGTCAAAAATTAGTAATAATGGTTGATAATGCTTCATCTAAAAAAAGATGAAGATGAAAATAAATACTAGTCAAAAATTAGTAATAATGTTTGGTAATGCTTGATCTAACAAAAAATGAAGATAGAAGTAAATATTAGTCAAAAATTAATAATAATGGTTGATGATGGCTTATCAAATAAAAATACGAATAAAGATAATTTTGCAATGAAAATATGAAGATTATTTAAAATATTTGAAAACGAGTACAGCTTTTAAGGAAAACTCGTGTATATGTTCTCAACTTCCTTCCATAGTTGCTTGGCTTCCATTTCGGTTATTTTGTGGCCACGAGTGATGTACGTGTGTCCTTCTCAGCATTACAGAGACTGGTACTTATATACATGATCGTTCTAGGTTTTTCAATGGCTGCTTTACAATACATGGGTGTCTTTTTAGGCATTTCACTGGTTGCTTTCAGATGCCGTTTAGTTCTAATGATATATAAATCTTTATTCATGTCTTCCTCTTTCATTCTATATCATTTATTTAAATGTGTAAACATTCACGTGTCTCCGTCGTAGTGAAGAAATGCCTTTTTTGGCTGATGATTTTAGTATATATTTTTTTTTTTAAAGAAATATTACGTTAACGGAAAAATTATTATTTTTTTGTATTTTTTTTTTTTTTTTTTATTGCCAATTAAAATTTTAAGTAAAATATATGTTTAAAGAATTTCTTCATCCGACACATTCATTTGAAAATTATTTTCTCTTGTTGCAGTTACTACTTTTAGCTCAACTAAAAGCAGCGGCAATCAAACTTTTTATACGCAGAACAAATAACCAACATTTTGTTGTTTGTTTTTTTGTTTTTGTTTTTTTTCTTTTCACCCTAAGCAAGGTAATGAAGGCACTAAGACACAATGAATCATTGAGTATAAAAGAGGAATTTGAAAGACAGTAGATAACGATTGACATTGCATTTAACTTTTTGAAGATCAAACTTGACTGGGAAGCAAGAAACCTGAAAATAATTCCACAGGCGAAAAGTGCGAGAAATGTAACTGTTAGCAAATAACTTACAGTTACACCGATCCAATCTGTAGTTGACTGAGGGAGGAAATGAGTTGTAAATTTTAATGCCTCCATTTACCATAGAGAAATTTCCCTGCCTCCTATCAGCATAGCTGATGCTCAATTTCACGTGAGCGTCTCTCTGCGCCTTTTTGCCCTCACGTTTTCCACTGACCTGAGGTGGAACAACTATACTGAATCAATAGCTACATCTATCACAAGGAAAGTTGGTTCTCTGTGTCGCGTTAGAAGGGGTTTTTTTCTCGTCCGAGTCCATCCTTCAAATATACCATTCGTCCATGCATGGAATATTGTTGCAATATATAGTCCGCTGCCACCACTGTTCGTCTCGAAGTTCTCGGCAAAATCCAAAGACGGATATACAGTGTGATAGGTCCTGACCTGGCATCTCAACATCACAGACGTGATGTATCTTCCCTCTGTCTTTTCTTCAAATATTTTCATGGCAACTGCTCTGACGAGCTACATTCAATGGTAACCCTACTGCATAAATTTAAGGGTGCTACTAGGTTGGCATTTCAGCCACACCCTTTTACTGTCAAAACAGTTAAATAACCGTCTCTTCTACTCCAACAACGTCTTCTCTCACACTTCCCGACAGTGGAACTCGCTTCCTCTTACTTGCTTCCCTGATAACTATAATCTTCAAAAATTTAAATGCAATGTCGGTTGACATCTTCTGATGCCTTGATCTTGACCCCGTCCTTATTCAATTCAATAGCAATGCATCTTTATCCACCCCTCTTTTCTCTTACTTTCACTCTCTGTATTCTAGTGACACTAACACCTTGCTTGCTAAATGCTTAACAAAAAAAAATGATGTTGTTGCCAATCTAGCACTGTGCTTAAATTCATAAAGTCTATGAGAACAATTACCATGAAAATATTTATAGAAAAGGCACAGGGAAGTGACGTTCCAGCGATAGGAAAGTGACTGAAGTTGGGATGCCAGGTCAAGACCAATAACATTGCAGATTCTTCTTTGGATTTTCTCAAGAATCTATAAATATATCGAAGGAACA
Source organism: Acanthosepion lycidas (assembly GCA_963932145.1). Classification (NCBI taxonomy): domain Eukaryota; kingdom Metazoa; phylum Mollusca; class Cephalopoda; order Sepiida; family Sepiidae; genus Acanthosepion; species Acanthosepion lycidas. Next base: position 59,255,647 of record OZ010574.1, on the reverse strand, counting down.
TGGAGTCATATCTTGCAGCAATATTCAAAGCATGCACAAATGACAGACTTGTAAATTTGTAAAATAGATTCTGGTGATAAAAATTGTCTAATACTACACAGTGAACCAACTTTCCTAGCAGCAGATTGGTAACAAGGTCTCATCATTTTACACTTGAAATGTCAAGATGCAACACTAAGTTCTATGCTAACAGTTTCTTCTCTCACATTTCTTACTTGTATACGATTCTTCCAGCTTCTTGCTTTCCAGTCATCTTTGATCTTCACTTGTTTATATAGTTTTATTCTGAAAATATCCTGTTTGTTATTGTTTGTATAGTTTCAGTCAGTACCAATATCTACAACTCTGACAAACATGAGGTAATGTTTGACCCTATTTCTTTTCTTTTTTTTCTTAGAAACATGTACATAAATACGAAAAATTGCTGAAAACTGCACGGAGACCTGAAGTAGTGGTGAAAGAAATTAAGGTAAGTGACCATATATATTAATAATAATAATAAAACAGTTGTGCAATGGTTACACACGCCAGAGTTCAAATGTCACCATGGACAATTTCTCAAAACTGCCAATTAAGTAGATGTTGGAGGTATGAATGGGTTATTTGAGGGCCATATTTAGAATATACAGGCGACGATTTTTGGTTAGAAAGATAAAAATGCCTTGAATATGTTTTTAGGCAATTTTTGCATTTTTGAAGATCTGCTAGGTAAAAATCTAATTAAAATCCAAGAGGTCTGTTTTGAAGAAAATGACTTATTGTTTAAACATGGCTCTGGGTCAAAGATCACTCAAAAAAAGAAAATGCATAAAATTTTTAATGGTCATAAACCGTTGGGTGCCATTGCAGTTCAGTCAAATATCACGGTAGATTAGCATCATTAGCATGATTTTGCTATGGGAATGCATGTCTGGCTGTATAATGAATAATGATTTATTTTTTAGAACTTTTGTTAGCCGTTCTATGCAGTCATGTATTAATTGATAAGTAATCAATCTTTTTGTTGACTCTTTACTTCTTAGTTGTTAATGTATTTTAATTGTGTTTGGCAATTAAATACTTTACTTTACATTAAAGTCTTTCTGTTATTACTTGTATTATGTACGTGTGATGAATTACGAAACTATCAAAGAAAAATAGCCACCCTGGGGCAATGGCACCTGAGTCCTCTTGAAAGTTCTCTTCTTGGGACCTCATACACTAATCCTGGCAACACTTCCACTTTTCAAAACCGTCTGTAAATGCTCCTTTTTAGGGTCACTATCACATATTTCATTGTACTTTATTTGCATACACAATCCAAAGTCTCTTTCTGTTCAATTCCTTCAACAGCTGAAAGATGTAAGAAGTCAAATTTGGATTTTATAGGGGTCGGCAGATCTGAATAATGTGAGATCTAAAAGATGTTTGAAGAATGTGTTTGCTTGGTCATTATGAATACAACCGTACTATTGTAAGGAACTTCAATTAGTTGTATGCCACTGCACATATGCTTCAGTATAATACAACATTTAACAAACTAGCCTGTTGGATTATTACTGCTGAATAGTGTATTCACACCTGATTCACTATTAAATAACCCAATTTTGACATGTCATAAAATCAATAAACCACAAATCCTTTCTAGTGCTTTTTTCATATTAAGATCCTTTCCCGTGCATTTTCATATTAAGATCCTTTCCTGTGCATTTTCCTATTAAGATCCTTTCCCGTGCATTTTCATATTAAGATTCTTTCCAGTGCATTTTCATATTAAGATTCTTTCCAGTGCATTTTCATATTAAGATTCTTTCCAGTGCATTTTCATATTAAGATCCTTTCCAGTGCATTTTCATATTAAGATTCTTTCCAGTGCATTTTCATATTAAGATTCTTTCCAGTGCATTTTCATATTAAGATTCTTTCCAGTGCATTTTCATATTAAGATTCTTTCCAGTACATTTTCATATCAAGATCCTTTCCAGTGCATTTTCATATCAAGATCCTTTCCAGTGCATTTTCATATCAAGATCCTTTCCAGTGCATTTTCATATCAAGATCCTTTCCAGTGCATTTTCATATCAAGATCCTTTCCAGTGCATTTTCATATCAAGATCCTTTCCAGTGCATTTTCATATCAAGATCCTTTCCAGTGCATTTTCATATCAAGATCCTTTCCAGTGCATTTTCATATCAAGATCCTTTCCAGTGCATTTTCATATCAAGATCCTTTCCAGTGTATTTTCATGGTAAAAACATTTCCAATGCCTTTCCATAGTAAAATTCAATAACAATGCATCTTTATGGTAATATAATTTCCAGATATCTTGGTATATAGTAATGGTTAGAAAACTGGCCTAGTTGACTGAGTAGTGAGTTCAATGCTTACTGGGTGCTGTTAAGAAAAATTCAACATTTAATGACCCAACAAGTGCTGACATGTAAAAATCAACCCACTTAGCCTAATTGCACCAGAGCATGTCTGTTCACACATGAAGGCATAATAAGGTCCCCTCTGATTAGTTGCCATTTTATATCAAGGCTGTGCAAATAATTTTCAAGGTGTCCAAAATGGTTGCTTATTTTCAAAACAGACTTTATATTTAATGATAATCATAACCATTTAAATTACTCATGATTTTTAAGATGAATTATTCATATGTCAACGGAATAGAAAATAGCCTTTTTTTTTATCTTTTTTTTCTTTTTCTTTTTTTTTTTTTAGTCTGTAGGTAGTTTGCATAAGGTTGCACTGTCTGCTCTATTTCTGTCAGTAAATTGTAAAATTAGATAAACTATTAGTCAACACAAAGATTCTTCCTTAGATTCTGTATTTCTCTTTGTCACAAGTAAGGCGTTTTGTGTCTGTTTCCATGGTAATAATGAAAAGGAACTATCGTCATCATTTTTTTTTTTTTTTTTTTTTCACTCCTGAGTGCTTTTTGCATGTGAATATCTTCTAAAAATAACATACTTAAAGTTGACTTAAATGACCTCCACACGACTTTTACTAACATACTCTAACTTTTATCAGAAAGACCATTCCTCCTATTACGAGTGGGTGGGAGGCAGTTCAAGTAGAAAAGAAAAGAAATATTTCAATCAAGTTAAGGAATGGTTGAAGAAAAAGATTATAACTTTTTTTTTTTTTTTTTTTTTTTTTTTTCATGTTTATATTTTTCATTTTTTTTTTTTTTGTTTGGTTTTAATATAGAAATGGACTTGTCACTTCAAGAATTAATTAGTCACCAAGAAGAATGAGCATTTAGAATAGTAAATAACCCAAGAACTGCTCCCCTTGTGAAACAGATTCTTGGGATGATACTTTTCCGATCACTAATCCAGGATCAAGGCCTCTGATCGAGAAGTCTTGAGGAACCACCTCTTATTTGCTGTTGTCTCCAGGTCCACCATGATGCAGGATGGTGGCACCTGTTAGTGTCCCAGCTATGGGTAAATAGTTAACCACCAAACTGGGGTAAAAAAAACACTATGAAAGCATAAAACTACATTTTTATAGTAAAAGTAACAGCAATAAATTTTCATAGTAAAAAAAAAAAATTACCAGCAATACCTTTTTTTGTAAAAGAAATTACTAATGCTCCCAAGAAAATTAAATTTTGACATTAAATGACCCATGAAGGAATTGATGTGCTGGTAAACAAACAAATCAAAGCTCCTAAGAAAACTAAATTTCATCATTAAATGACCCATAAAGAGTTGATATGATGTTAAACAAACAAATTTTAGCATTAAAGGACCCAGTAGGTTGATATGCTGCAAAACGATCGAAACCAATCTGATCACTAACTTTAATCTTAACCCCCATCAGATCTAGGATTATCTATCCTACATATCGTTATGATCTGCTCTTAGTTCTTCCTCTTCCATCCATACAGCAACTTCAGCCAGTAATCTTTCAGCTTGAGTTCTCTTGGTCCTAATATTAAGTGAACACTTATTAAAAAGAAAAAAAAATCTATCGGTGAAGACTTAAGAGACTTAAGAAAGAAGATGAATACTGGTTTTGTGATTATCTATTATCAAATCATTATATTACTTTATCCTCTGTGATAAATAAAAAGAGAATATTTAACCTTTTGTGCCTACAAAAAAACCCCCAAAAAAACAGTGTGTCAAAAGTACAGTTATTACTTTAATACCACTATTACTGCATAGACTTTTGACTCTCTCAGCAATATTTATTTACAACATTATCAAAATATTTGCACCATGGATGATATATTATTAATTATTTTATCAGTCAGTTATGTGCCATGCGTGATACATTGAACTCGCACTGTTTCGGTCCTGTCACTGGATCTAACTAATGCCTTTATCCACTGTGCCAAGGAGTGTGAGTTCAATACCCGGCTAAGGCAGTGGAGAACTTTCAGAAGGAAATTAACAGGAGATAACTGATAACTGACATCCATTAAACATGGCATGTGGAACTAGAACAGTCTATCCCAGTGAGTGAAATAAAGGGTTCAGTTCGACATTCCAACCACCTGAAGAAGGCCGGAGCGTACAACGGCCGAAACGTTGTAATAAATATGGCGACAAAAATGAGGACAATAGTCCAAATAATGTAAATAATGTACATAATACCTCATCGCAGAAATATAGACAAAAAAATTTGTTTTCATATTTATTTCATTATAAGATGGTAAATAATAAATATTGCATTAGGTGGTTCACATATTTTTATAATCTTGTAGATATAGATTTATTTGTCTATATTTTTGAGATGAGGTATTGTAATTATTTACACTATTTACATTGTTTGAACTGTTGTCCTCATATTTGTTGCCATATGCACAATATGGCAACAAATATGAGGACAATAGGGAATAGTGTAAATCAATTTATTCTTGTAAATAAGCAATGTAATAAAAAATAGTGTTTAATATCTTTGTTGTCCATTTTCAAGAAGAGAGAAAAAAATTAAATTCACTTTCATGTTTGGGTTACATTAAAATTAAAATCATCACTTTTTAAAACAATATACATTTCCAAGGGAGTCAAGTGTATACAGTAATGCAGTAATACAGAACTTATAGTGCTGTCAAAGGAATAACTTTTCCTATGAGACACTAATGCTTTCCTTGATATTCTGGTATAAACCTGATTGATATTTACCTGTAGGCTCAGGTACAAAGTCAATCCACTGCTTACCGACTCTTTACCTGCAGATTCCAGTATAATTTTAACATTAACTAACTCAAGATGAGTTGATAGATATGTCATGAAATCTACTAATATAACACAATACTTGCAGCAGCTACCATTGCAAAAAATTTATATTTTATTCAGAGCTTGATTATCCTTTAGGATGTAGCTTAGGGCCCCTCAAGCTTTTATAAAGCAATGATTTTAATTTTCTCAATGTTATAACTTCTAAATAGTTTCATAAACTGAAATGATATCTATGACAAATTCATATTTATTTTTATCATTATAATGCTGGTTATAAAAAATTTTTTTTTTTTTTTTTTTACTCTGGTTGTGTTGAAATAAATGACCATCAGTATTTGATTAACAAATAACTGAATATTAAATGAGGGATCACTTTTGTTTTACAACAGTGTTATAAATAGGTCACTCACTTTTTAACCATAGTAAATTCTATATATTTATCTACTTTAGAAAACATACTTGTAAGCAAGGCTGGATTATGCCTAGCCCCACCTCCAATTTTTATAAAGCAATGATTTTAATTTTCTAGATGTATAGTTTGATAAACTGAAATAGTATCAATATGACAAACTGATATATTTTTTATTGTTATAATATTAGTTATAAATATCTGGGTTGTTTTTTTTTTACTCCAGTTATGTACTATTTCAGTTTGTATTCAATAGTAAAATAGTGTCATTTCTTTAAAAAAATTTTATTGAGAAACAAAAGATAACTATTCTATTTTATTCAAAGAATTTGCAATGAGTTTACTTCAAGCTATTTAAATGTCACTAACTGCTGTATCTTGTTGAGATAACAGAGGGAAATAAATAAGGAACACAAACTCTTAGGTAAGTAATGAGATAGAAGGTTTACTACTCGAAGATACACTTAGCAATTGACTTAATGCTAACTCTGCTTAACTCCATAAATGGACAATTCCATTCATTTATATCCAATATGATACTAACATATATCACAAATGAAAAAAATATTCAAGTCAGGTGTGGGCATGTTAGAGGGCTCCATAATTTTATTAATTTAGGTGTCCAAAAAGGTCTTAATCACACCCTGATTGCATTGCCTAACAACTGCTGACTGCTTGCTAGACCTTTTACAAAAATGTACACCTTATTTTGATCTTGAATCAGACTATGTATATTCAAGTTGAATGTTTAAACAATTTATTTCAACTTCTGTTATTTAATGACTTTTGAACTTTTCAAGAGTTGAAAATGTCTCCAACAATTGTTTATTCTTAATTTTCTTTCTCTTGCAGAATATGATTGATGTTTCCCTCAACACACCAATACATGACACAAGTGTCTACCAGTTTCCACTTGAACTAGTTTCTGAACTATTACAATCAGCAGTAAGTAAAACTTTCTATTCCTTATTGCAAACTGTTAATCTTCATGACATGGTGCAGTCATAGGGTTTCATTAATTGAGCCAATACGGGCTGGGATGCTCTTGGTAGCTGAGCAGGCTAAAGCACACCAGATCATACTCTGGTTTCTATTACAATAGGAGATGCAAATTTTACACCTGCACACACACACACACACACACACACACACACATATATAATATAATATAATATATAAAAATTTGCCAAATGGAAAAACGTTTCATTTAAACTAGATTTGATAACAGATTTTGACTTTCTAGGCTCATCATCATGTGCTTTAAACTTGTCAAATTTATTTATTTATATATATATATATATATATATATATATATATATATATATATATGTATATATAATAAATTTGACAAGTTTAAAGCACACACACAGAAATGCATATTTTCTTTCTTATTTGGATCTGATGAAGCCTAGAAAGGAAAAATCTGTAATCAAATCTAGTTTGAATGAAACATTTTTCCATTTGTCAAATTTCTTATATATATGACAAACTGTAAAAGTTTTGGTGACGCATTTCATCCATTAGGATTACAATAAACAGGGCTTTATTGACATTACCATTTCTACACATGTGCACAAAATGAGAGATACAGGTAATTTCACAATTTTTTGAAAGATTTTTTTTTTTCAATCTAGCAAAAATTCATTTTTAATCTTTTTCTTTTTTTCTCCATCACTTTGTCCCTTTGGTTATATATATATATATATATATATATATATATATATATATATATATATATTGCCATCCACAGACTGTTTCACTGTATCACAGCTATTCAGTGTGGCTAGACATCTGACTTCTTCAGTGTATGTGTTTGTGCTTAAGCATTCAATATATTCTTGGTGAACATGTTGGTTAAGAATTAAAATGGAAATTCTTTTTCAGAATTCTGAATTAACATCTAAATCTGCTCATGAAAATATCATCATTGCCTTGACGCCATTATTGGAGAACAACCATCCAACACAAGAAATCTGTGAATTCCTAATAAAAGTAAGATAGTTTTTGCTGCTATTATTTTTTTTAAATGCCAACGCTTCTAGACATGAGCAGTGCCATGTCTTCCACACATCTATTTCTTTTTCTTTCTATTTCTTTCTTTTTTCTCTTTTTTTCCTTTTTTCTCTTTTTTTCCTTTTTTTTTCTTTTTTCTTTTTTTTGTTCTTTTTTCTTTTTTTTGTTCTTTTTTCTTTTTTTGTTCTTTTTTCTTTTTTTTTGTTCTTTTTTCTTTTTTTTTGTTCTTTTTTCTCTTTTTTTGTTCTTTTTTCTCTTTTTTTTGTTCTTTTTTCTCTTTTTTTTGTTCTTTTTTCTCTTTTTTTTGTTCTTTTTTCTCTTTTTTACTTTTTTCTCTTTTTTACTTTTTTCTCTTTTTTACTTTTTTCTCTTTTTTACTTTTTTCTCTTTTTCTTTTTTCTCTTTTTCTTTTTTCTCTTTTTCTTTTTTTTCTTTTTCTTTTTTCTCTTTTTTCTTTTTTTCTTTTTTCTTTTTATCTCTTTTTCTTTTTTTCTCTTTTTTCTTTTTTTTCTTTTTTTCTTTTTCTTTTTTTTCTCTTTTTTCTTTTTTTTCTTTTTTCTTTTTTTTCTCTTTTTTCTTTTTTTTCTCTTTTTTCTTTTTTTTCTCTTTTTTCTTTTTTTTCTCTTTTTTCTTTTTTTTCTCTTTTTTCTTTTTTTTCTCTTTTTTCTCTTTTTCTCTTTTCTCTTTTTTCTTTTTCTTTTTTTCTCTTTTCTCTTTTTTTCTTTTTCTTTTTTTTCTCTTTTTTCTCTTTTTTCTCTTTTCTCTTTCTTTATTTCTTTTTCTGTTTGTTTCCTTCTTTCCTCTCTTAATTAGCTGCATTGTCATGCAGTCTTGAGAAACTTAGTGCTTTCTCCACACTTTGGAATTCAGATTTTGTCCTCGCTTAGACTGGTTGACACCAAGACAGTAAAGTCTACCCTACTATTTAATTCATAGATATGGAAGGAGACGAGATGGATACAAAAGGGAACACAACACACTAGCCAGGAGCTTTCTTTTCAACCAAATGCACCACAAGTTTATTATAATAGAATTATTACATAATCCAAATGGATATTATTCAGTCCATTATTATTATTATTATAAAACTCTATAATATTGAAATTATGAATTTATGAGTGATACTGTACTATATATATTTTTTTTTTAAATGTTATGTTTCTTCAGGATGTAGAGAATCATGACACTTCACAGCTTCCTTTTCTTTATTATCTATGAATTGCCTTGGATTATTTAGAAAACAGAATGGAGTTACTCCTTGTCACTTCCTTCATAAGTTTGGAATTAAGTTTTCCTTCTTGTTTGGCTGTCACCCAATGCTAATCAGCCCAGTCTATCCTGCTACTTAACCCATACATGTGGGGTGACATGATGGATTCATGCCTTTCCCAAGGGCACTTATTTCTTGATTACATGCCTTCTTAGGAAAAATACATTGGTTTCGCATTGCCTTCTTCTTCTCTACAGTATGAAATTCATATTTTTTCTTCTCTTAGACTGGTTACCACCCTGTTGCAATTTAATCTGTATATGGGCAAGAGAAGAGATGGATTCATGCCTTCCCCAAGGGTAGTAGTGTGAAAGGTCAGCATTTGAATTCAGCATGCTGATGTCACTTTCCACATGTGTATCTCTTAAGCAACCCCACACATCCTGCACTATTAAGTGGTGATGGTTAATGATTTTAGCATATACAGTATAGATGTCTATATAATTCCTTATAAAATAAATTTTATATAATTAGAATATTGTGTTATTTCCATTAACTATCCAGAAACTTGCCCTGTATTCAAAGATAGTCCTGGATATGATGATAAACTAGGCCTCTGATTGGGAGATTGGAGGTTTTGAGGAGTATGGAATTACCTCTTAATTGCTGTTGTTCCCATGGCCACCCAAACCTAGGGTGGTAACACCTGTTAGGGTCCAAGCTATGGGCAAAATGTGGACCCCCAAATAAAAACAAAACATGAAAGTATATAAATACATTTTTATAGTAAACATACCAGCAAAACCTTTTTTTATATAAAAATTATTACCAACAATACATTTTATCTGTAGTTGGAGGCATACAATTGTGTTTAAAATATGTTTAGTTAAAGCCATAAAATTGTGTTCAAAATATTTAGATTTCGACATTAAATAACCCATACAGGTTAACATACTACTGAACAAAATCAACCAACTGTATTCAAAGGGAGAGGGGAAAAAAAGACACAAACAAAATTGAATTCAATACAATTAATGCTCCAGTTTGTCTATTGTTACTAAATGGTGGCTATTAACTGCCTAAAGGATTTTTTTTCCAAACTTTCTCACAATTTCTGAAGTCTCTACTACGGAGTATTAGGCTACAGGTTAGACATTGCTGCTGGTGATGTCTGTAACAAATATTTTCTTATAGGATCAAGTTGCTAGTCCTATGCCTAAGTAGCTTTGAATTTAGAGTTGTCTTTCTCCTAGACTGGTTGCTAACCAAGGCTGAAGAGTCTAGGGTTCCTGACTCAGTCTGTTAAGTGCCATGTGTGGTACATGCATGGACGATCATGTCTCTTTTGATTCATAAATGACTAGACAAATGATTTTCTTATAGTTGGTTGCCATTTCTTTCTGCAATAGACTGGTTGCCAAACAAGGTTAAAGGATCCAGTCTATCCAGCTATTCAGCCTATAGTTGAGGGGTGATGGATTCATACCATTCCCAAGAGTATTTGCATGTAAGTGACTGTAATGAACCCAACCAGAATTTGATCTCAGTTCTCAGATTTCTCACTCTGAGTTTTTAGACATTACAGCACACATCCCAAATCTTCTTGACTATTTATCCCATAGTTGTGAGGAGAAAGCATGGATTTATACCTTTCCCAAAGGTATTTGCGAAAAAGTGAATATAACAAAGTCTACTGAAAATTTGAACTGAATTTGCCTATTTCTTGCTCACCATTACACCATTAAATTTGAAATCCCTCAAAAAAAAAAAGTGACCTTTGTCTCTGCCTTGATGTCAAAGATCATAGCCAGCTGTGAAAGGATTGAAATGTTCTTGATGGCTTAAGCTAGATTTCTCCAAACAGTTTTAATTGGTAAAATACTTTTAAAAAAAGTAATTTTTTTTTTTTCAGCCCAATAAATTTTACTAAGCTAAATGAGTAATTGCAAATCTATATGCAAATAATAGTAATTTTTATGCAATTTTGTTTAAATTGGGAATACCCTGTGTTTAAAGAGATTGGGAGGTGGTGGAAGGATAAGCTGTATTTTTTCTTTCACATGTTTTTCTTTCTTGCAGCATTGCAAAAAAAGTCCTCGGTCAAGCATTGTTATTGATCTTTTCACCCCAGTAGCTCAAAGAATTTTGAAACACAATACAGTAAGTCCAATTTTATTGATTTCTTCTTATTGCACAGTCTTAAGAGTTTTGTACATTGGTTGGCTTTAGACTTGAGTCTTTAGGCAAGTATTAGTCAGCCTTATACTAGAGTCTATAGGCAGGTATTAGTCAGCCTTATAGTTGAGTCTATAGGCAGGTATTAGTCAGCCTTATACTTGAGTCTATAGGCAGACGTTGGTTGGCTAAAGAGAAAATCTGTGTGATTCAGCATGTGTCTTCATTATAGTTATTTGTTAGAATTACTTTAGTCTGGTAAAAGGTTACAAGAACTGTGCACCCATTGAGGAGTGGACTCTCTACAAAGTATTAATTCTAAATGATGTCCATAATAAATTAGGCAGTAAGAATTAATCCATCCAAATTTTGTTAATTGCACTTGATGAGATCTGTTAGTTTCATTTTTTTTAATTTTATTTTTCCAATTTTAATACAAGATTTTGCACATGGGAATCAAAATTGCAGATAAATTGTCCAAAATTCATGTTTTTTTTTGTTTTGTTTTTTTTTTGTTTCTGCTCAATTACTTTTGAGAGTTTCAGTCATTATACTGAAAATGACATCAATATGGGAGAAAAGATTTTGTTGGCTACACCCTTGGCATTTTTTGTAATGCTAGAATTCAAATTAATTCAAATATGTCTAGATTATAATTGATATCCTGTATAAAATAGTTACCCAAAGCTAGATCACACTGTAAAAGGATGTATCAAGTATTTGTTTTGTATGCATATTAAATATTTTATAAACAATTTAAGACATTTTCTGTGATGGAAAGTATTTTTTATTTAGAATAAATTCTTTCTCTAATATAATAAGTTTCTATAAGTTTGAGTCTTCCTTAGTACTGTATAGTATTTTGGTATATCTACTACTATTTGACTTTGTTAAGTCACATTTTGGCTGTTTGTGATGTGATGCATGAATTGCACTAAATTTCAACAAGTGACAAGTTGGCCTGTAAGAAATTGTGGTGTCTGTATGACCAACGTATACCTTTTTAATGCTGTTTATTGATTATAAAAAAATTATATTTTTAATGGCTTTCTCATTTTGTTTATAATAAGTGTGCATTTGGTTATCATAGGATAAGTTAACGGTGTATTTATTTTTGTTTATATCAGAATGATTGCTTGTCTTACTTAATTCTTTATTGATAATTTTATTTGCTTGTTATTGACATGTCTACACGTGTGTGTGCATATATATATATATATATATATATATATATATATATATATATATATATATATATATATATGTGTTTGATAAAAGTGACTCACCTCATTTTTTTTAAGCATTTCACCCCAAGCAGAGGCAGGTGTGCCACTGTCATGCAAGGGGTTACAGAGAGTGAAAGTGAAGGAAAACACTGTTTATAGAGGGGGGGGATTGAGGAAAGGATAAAAGAAGAACGGGGATCAAGGCAACAGAAGATGGCAATTGATGTTGCATTTAAATTTCTGAAGATTATAGCTATCAGGGAAGCAAGTAAGAGGAAGGGAGTTCCACTGTTGGGAACTGTGAGAAAAGAAACTGTTGGAATAGGAGTGGTTTTTAACTATTTAAACAGTAAAAGGGTGAGACCTAGATGCCAATCTAGTAGCACGCTTAATTTTATGTAGACGGGGCAAAAGGGAAGATAGCTCATCAGAACAGTTGCCATGAAAATATTTGTAGAAAAGACAGAGGGAAGCCACATCATGTCTGTGACAAAGTGACTGAAGTTGCGATGTCGGGACAAATTACATTGCAGATCCTTCTCTGGATTTTGTCGAGAACCTTGAGATGAATGGCAGGGGCACCCGACCAGATATGGCAACAATATTCAGTGCACAAACAAATGGTAAATTTGTAGATGTGCAAGATGGACTCTGATGAGAAAAACCTTCTGCCATTTGCTTTGTTTATAATTACTTAGATGTGCATATTTGTATTTGAATTATTGTTCCATTTTTGTAAAAAAAATTTTTTAATATTCCTTTTTTAAAACCCACCCCATAAATAATATAGATTGCTTCACTATCATTAAAGTCCTGTCTATATATCAAAATTTAAATTATCTAACAGTCATTCTTAACAGCACCAGAAAATTATGTTGTGCATGAAAGTCAGTTGTGTTACTGGTGGAAGGTGTGTGGGGGAGCGTGTATACCTACACATACACACACATATATATATATATATATATATATATATATATTTAGACAGCATCCCTTCATTTAAACTTCAAACTTTTATTAAACAGACACAGAATATGAGTTCCTCTTGGGCTTGAATTAGTTGCTTCATTTACTGTCTGCACTCATTCCTAAAAAAAAAAATTACCAAAAGTGGTCAAAAGTACTCAAATTTTAATATTTAATTTTGGCAAATTCCATTTCAAGTTTCCATCTAAAATAAAGTGACTAATTCAATGCCAGCAGAACTTCAGCAAAATGCACAAAAGCCGTTCTCCAGCTTTTCTCTGACTTTTTTTTTACTTTTTGTAAAATAATTGATTTCCTATATCATAATTCAATCAACTTTGGTTCAAAAATAATGAAGAAGCATTTTAGTTTATTTTTTAAAAAAATGTCAACACCAACACAAAATTTCTAAAATCATATATAAGTATATTGGTACTATAACTTTCCGGAACCTTCTAGAAGTTGTTTTTGTTTATTTGTAAGTCTCTGTTTATGCTATAGTATAAATTGTTAATTACATTAAAAATACATATGCACTGTCCAATTATATCATTAGCAAATTGAAAAATAAAAACTTGTGAAGTATTTTTATTTTTTTATCCTTATTGCATAAATGGTAAAATCAAATTTTCTGTTTGGGTGGGTGGTGACCTTTATCAAGAACTAAAACAAATTGTCTTTTTCATTACTCATTACTTTTAAACAAAAGTTCATCAATTTACAACACAGGGTTACAAAAAGGTCATAACCTAACTAATTTTGCAATTTAAGACCCAGTGATACATTAACGTTTTTAAAATTTAATTTCAGGACTTTGGCAAGTTACCAAATATGCGCAGATTTGTCCAGGAATATATTCTAGCCTTAAACTCTCAAAATGATGGCTTTAAGGTGGTTCAAGCCTTTGTAAGAAAGTGAGTGATTATTTTTTGTTTTTGATAAAACTAGCTATTGACTTTCAAGTTTGCATGCATATTATAGCCAGCAGTAAGTCAGATCAGGCCAAAAATGGAATTTTGCTGTCATATTTGAAATGGTGCTATTCAATTTTCACTTTCCAGCCTTCATAATAACAACAACATAATCATGTTCTAATATTCCCCAGCACATTTATATCCAGAGCCATTAATGCCCCTATTTACATCCAAAGTCAATCCTTTTTAAATATAATTGTCCATAGCATCCAAATCGGTTAACTTTTAATTGTAGTAATCTAGATGCACTGGACTATAGCTTACCACATGTCAGTAGTAGGAATCGAGCAAGAACAATCTTATCTATTAAGTTGTGACTTAGTATAAGTTTGGTTATTCAATATTTAGTACAAACTTTACCCTTACTGCATAAGATGTGAAAATTCACTTAGCTAAAGCCTGGGCTGCCTTGAATAAAATGGATGAAATCTGGAAATTTGATCTGCCAGACAACCTCAAACAGAGATTCTTTCAAGCCACTGGAGAGGGTGGGTGGTTTTAATGTATGGTGCCCACTGCTGAAGATTGAAGTGTAGACAGCCAGAGTGTATCTACAGCAAGCAAGATGAGAAAATCATTTCAAATAAATCCATGTATATCTCGGGATCTCTGTGATTTGGACAATGCCACCCAATGTTCAACTGTTACAAATTTCCTAAACCCATTACATATTTGGGACAATGCTAAATTTTGTACAAAGGTGCAGTAAAATTAGCAAGCACGTGTTCAGTCCAAATGAGGAAGAGGGATGGATGAAAGACTCAACTAATCCAAGTTATCTTCCAAACATTGGCAGCTAAATGAGAACAAGAGACAGGAAAAATCCAAAAGGCATATGGTCATCATTTTGTGTGTCTATAATCAAGATGAAAAGAATGAATAATTAATGATAATTTTTCATTTCAACAAGCAGATAGAAATTCCTTAATTTCTTGATGAGTGCCATTTTTTAAAATTACATTTTAATGTCGTTTACCTCCTGCAGTTTAATTCCCGATAGATATCAAGTCTTTTTGTGAAAATTTGTAGAACTTCTGTTTTTATTGTCTTTTGTTGTTGCTTTGCAGTTTTGCTTTTGTTTTGTGTTTGTTTTTTGTGTTTTCTTTGTTTAATTCTTGTTTCATTTCTTTTCTTTCATTCTTTTGTCTGTCCCCTGTTTTGTTTCTTGTGTGCCCGTCTCCTGTTTTGTTTCTTGTGTGCCCGTCTCTCTCTCTCTCTCTCTCTCTCTCTCTCTCTCGTTTCGTTTCTTGTGTGCCTGTCTCTCTCTCGTTTCGTTTCTTGTGTGCCTGTCTCTCTCTCGTTTCATTTCTTGTGTGCCTGTCTCTCGTTTCATTTCTTGTGTGCCTGTCTCTCTCTCGTTTTGTTTCTTGTGTGCCTGTCTCTCTCTCTCTCTCTCTCTCTCTCTCTCTCTCTCTCTCTCTCTCTCGTTTCGTTTCTTGCGTGCCTGTCTCTCTCTCGTTTCGTTTCTTGCGTGCCTGTCTCTCTCTCGTTTCGTTTCTTGCGTGCCTGTCTCTCTCTCGTTTCGTTTCTTGCGTGCCTGTCTCTCGTTTCGTTTCTTGTGTGCCTGTCTCTCGTTTCATTTCTTGTGTGCCTGTCTCTCGTTTTGTTTCTTGTGTGCCTGTCTCTCTCTCGTTTCGTTTCTTGTGTGCCTGTCTCTCTCTCGTTTTGTTTCTTGTGTGCCTGTCTCTCTCTCGTTTTGTTTCTTGTGTGCCCGTCTCTCTCTCTCTCTCTCTCTCTCTCTCTCTCTCTCTCTCTCTCTCTCGTTTCGTTTCTTGCGTGCCTGTCTCTCTCTCGTTTCGTTTCTTGCGTGCCTGTCTCTCTCTCGTTTCGTTTCTTGCGTGCCTGTCTCTCTCTCGTTTCGTTTCTTGCGTGCCTGTCTCTCGTTTCATTTCTTGTGTGCCTGTCTCTCGTTTCATTTCTTGTGTGCCTGTCTCTCGTTTTGTTTCTTGTGTGCCTGTCTCTCTCTCGTTTCGTTTCTTGTGTGCCTGTCTCTCTCTCGTTTTGTTTCTTGTGTGCCTGTCTCTCTCTCGTTTTGTTTCTTGTGTGCCTGTCTCTCTCTCGTTTTGTTTCTTGTGTGCCTGTCTCTCTCTCGTTTCGTTTCTTGTGTGCCTGTCTCTCTCTCGTTTCGTTTCTTGTGTGCCTGTCTCTCTCTCTCTCTCTCTCGCTTCGTTTCTTGTGTGTGTCTCTCTCTCTCGCTTCGTTTCTTGTGTGTGTCTCTCTCTCATTTCCTTTTTTCTCTTTTGTTGTTTTTCTTGAATTATACTATCTGTCAATGTTTGAGATCTGGCTGGCATATCTCATCAGCTGTTTGCCACCTCAGAGTAGGGTAATGGTTAACAAAACTGGCCTGGTTGACCATTACTACTGAGTTACAATTTTGGTCCTTCAATATTAAATAACCCAACAAGGAGTGACATGTCATAAGATCAACCAAACACCTGTGCTCGTCACATATTGGCATTGCCAATAGAGTAGCAACATCTTATTGACTGCGCCAAGAAAAGGAAATTTCCTGGAAGATATTTTATCAACCAATTCCAAATTGTAATGCTTTGTTTAGTAAAGCTATGATTAGTCATTGTGAAATATTTTTTTTTTGTTTTCTTTTCAGCATGCACGGACAGTCAAGTACCTGCCCCCATCCACGGGTTCTGCCTAATTTGGTGGCAGTCTGTCTTGCTTCGATTTATTCATGTTATGAAGAAAAGAAAAAGTAAGTCGTACATAGCACTTTTTTTCCCCACCAATATGACAGGGTTCTAAAAACTCCTCAACCCGACCAGAAAACTTTACTAATAAATAAAAATTATAATATTTGATCAGATTTAGGAAAGTTGGTTGGTTTGAGAAGATTCTAGCACTCCATTTTATAACAATTTGCTGGTTAAAAAAAAAGATCTAATTTTTTTTTTTTTTTTTTTTTTTTAATCATGGTTGGTTTGGGCTAACTTTTTGTTTATTTTGTTTTAATAGTTTCTAGAATAACGTTTACCCACTGCAACTTCCAACTTTCCTTCTACTTCTATGTGTTGTGTACCTTCAGGATGTTGGCAATTATGGCTCTCCACAATTTCCTATCCTTTGTAGTGCTTAGTAAATTGTGTCTATTTTCTAGTTCTCCATACCCAGTTCTGCCAACCACTGATACAAGCTCATTGGGTAGGTTATGTGTTGTTTTTCTCTCTCTCTTGCCTTCAATATGCCCTGTGAGTGCCAAATTTTCTAAACCCCCTTTCTTCATTATATGCAATAAAAAATTTCAACGGCCTCCTGATGTTAAGTATAAGTATCCTTTTTGTTTCCATTGTCTCTGTAACTTTGCTGTTGCTTACATGTTCAGTCCATGTTTTGTAGAATCACATTTCCCTTGCCTCAAGCCTCTTCTTCATCTGTAACGAGATTGTCCAGCATTCAATGTCATATAGGATGACTGATATTACATTCCTCTTTGTTTCTAATGAAATTTTCCCGTTTCTTTTGCTTAGCTTTTAAAAGGCATCTTTCACTATCCCAGTGCCTCTTTGGATTTCAATGGTGCACTTTCCATTCTGTGTTAAAACACTTCCCAGATATTTAAATTATTGTACTTGCTTGATTTTGGTATCTCCAATTTGTAATTACATGTAGCTGTATTTTGTCTTTTGGACTATTAACAGGGACTGTTTTTCTCTTTGATATATTTCAAACCTGGTAATTAAACATCTTAGTCCTGGGGATGATGATAAACTATATCTGGCAGCAAGGATTGTGATTGGGGAAAATGAAGATTTTGAGGTGTGTAGAACAGCCTCTTAATTACTGTTGGTCCCTAGTCCACTCTGACTCAGGGTGGTAGCACCAGTTAGGGTCCTATCTATGGGCAAATAGTTATCCCCCAAACTGGGGTCAAATACTATGAAAGTATAAAAATACATTTTTATAGTGAAAATACCAGTAATGAATTTTCATATTAAAAGAAAATTACCAACAATACATTTTTATTAACAAAATTACTAATGCTCATGATAAAAATAAATTTCGGCATTAAAAGGCGTTGATAATCGCCTCGTGTGTGAAGCACGCTTCAGTAATC
Organism: Acanthosepion lycidas; assembly: GCA_963932145.1. Lineage (NCBI taxonomy): Eukaryota > Metazoa > Mollusca > Cephalopoda > Sepiida > Sepiidae > Acanthosepion > Acanthosepion lycidas. Next base: position 59,237,424 of record OZ010574.1, on the reverse strand, counting down.
ATGTCTTTCTTCAATTCATGATTGACTTGGTAAAAGAATTCCAGCAGTGGGTTGCCATTACTTTCTGTGGTAGACTGCTTGCCAACCAAGGCTATATGACCCAGTCTTTCCTGCTTTTTAACCAATAGCTGGGAGGAGAAAAGATGGATTCATTCCTTTCCCAAAGCCATTTGTGCATAAGTGAATATACCAAACTCAACTGGAATTTGAACTAAGTTCTCTGATTTGTCATACCAAACCATTATTCATTAAGCCACCTGTGCATCCAAGCTTACAGCAACTGTTATTCCCAAACAGTCACCTACAAGGTACTGACCAGGTTCAACATTGCTTAACTTCAGTGATCAGATGAGAATTGTAAGCAAGATGTCCTCCACTGACTCCATTGTTAAATCCATAACCTTCAAATGTAATAGGTGAACTTAGCCAATGTTTTCATTTTACAGTTATTTTTTGGGAACCCCAAATTCATAGTTTCTTTCCTTTTATATATGTAGCTCATGTGCTTAATGCCTATGCTTGGTTGACTGTTCAAATTGATTCATTCATTTTCTATGGCTTACCTTGGTAAATCATTTAAAGCCAGAAAATATTTTTAGATTTTAAGAATTTTTTTGGCAGTGGGAACATAATAATGGTTTAGTGATACAAGACTTACTAATTAACCCATAGCTGGGGGAAGAGGAGATGGATTCATATCTTTATCAACATTATTTGTGTATAAATGGATATAATAAACCCAGCTTTGGAACACGGCTCTCTGATTAACAATTTCAAGCCATTATCAGTTACACCACCCTCCCATCAATGCTTACAGCACCTGGTATTCCCAAGTAGTTACCAATTTAGGTACTGACCAGGCTCAATATTGCTTAACTTTGAGGTTTGTACTAGATCTGGTGTTTCAACGTGATGTCCCTGTAAGCCCTCTTTTGACATCTAGAATGGTATACATATATATTTAATACTACTATTACTACTACTGCTTCTAATAATATTAATAACAAAACAGAAAAATCTATTTAAACATGTGTACTTACTAAACATAAAGAAATCCATTTTTTGCTAAAAAAATTACTTTGTTTATATTTCACATATGAAAATGAAGTTATCAGATAGGGACATTTGAAAGGTCCGAACAAGAAATGGATATTGCTGAAATAGGGTAATTGTTTTACTGTTATGGTTTCCCGTGGCCTAATGGTAAAGCATGTTTATCTTAAAAGTGGTTTCCCTGATGGAAAAAATGGAATAATGTTTTTATAGCTGCTCAGACACACATTTTCTTCAGCTTTTGATGTCTAGGATAGTAATCATTAATTTCAGCATTTTGATATTAATCTTGATAATAAAACAAGGACGCCTACTTAAACACATGTACTCACTAAATTTAAAGATCATATTAATAAGAAATAATACCTGAATATTTGCTTAAAAAATACTTTGTTTCAAGTACAAAAAATAAAGCTTGAATCTCAGGGGTCATTCCTTTAGGCAGTAACTCTCCTTCAGGAGGTGGCTGGGAGTCATTACTCAGCACCTGAGGCGTCCCCAAAAAGGATGTGCCAAGGAGGGCTTCAGCAATTTTTCTACAGTACTGCTGAAAAAACTCACATTAAACTTTGACCTTGTGTCCCATGCAACATGGGCAAATGGATAAATACCTGTAAACTTGAAGGATCCCAAATGGAGATGTGAATTTTTTTAAAAATAGGGTAACTAAGACTCACAATGACTTCCTGTAGCCTAATGGTAAGGCATGCTTGACTTAAAAGTGGTTTCCTTGATGAAAAAAGAGTACAGGTTACATTCCCTTCAAAAGTCACATTTTCTCTTGATTTTAAAGTTAATAAAACAGAGATAGCTGCTCAAACACCCACTAAAATATAATGTTCATATTTAAGGTTGCCAGCCACCCTACAAAATGTGGGATAGTCTTGCATTTTTATACTGAAAGAAGTGTCCCACATTAACTGATGCAAGAAGAATTGACCTTTTAAAATATTAGCCATCAATTTTCCTTTTTTTTTTTTTTTTTTCAGATTTATTTAATAAACATAATCACAGTTCTGTTCCACTCTGAAATTCTAATTGAATTATTTTATATTGACCCTATAAAACTGAACTGCTCTTTTGTACTGACCCTATAAAACTGAACTGCTATTTTGTACTGACCCTATAAAACTGAACTATTTTGTACTGACCATATAAAATTCTTGGAGGATAATATATTACATATGAATTCTTATTGCTCAAAAATAGCAAACTGATTTAATTGGGTTTTTGTGGGTCTACAGTTTACATGACTGAGGGCATGACTATGGGGTCTTCAATGCTCCATGCAGTATTTTCATTTTAAGCAGTTGGAAATCCTACTTATTAATAGAAAACATAAAAACTAATCTGATAGGCCAGATGTGTTGAATTACCTTTTGGACTTTCACTTATTTTGGCTGCTAAGGCAGTACCTCAGGCCAAGAAGAAAACGAAAGAAAGAAAAGGTGCTGTCAGATATTGAGAAAACAATACTAAAAATAAAATGCAAAGATTATAAAAAAAAAATGTTGATTTCAAAATTGACTCCATTTTTTTATCTATGTTGACAAGTATGTCTGTGTCTAGATTTTTCTTGATAAACGAGTTAGTGTGTGTAAATATTATCAAGTCTCTCCTACTCCATCTTTTACTTTTTTCAACTATGGTGACATTTCTTTGTCTTTCTGTACGTTTGTCTCCCTACCTTCTCTTGTCTAATTTCCTTCACTTTTGCAACTTCTGGCCTGTTACAATTGACTTCTTGTCGCTTTTGTGTGACAGGTGTCTGACATCTGTGGTTTCTTCTTGGAGCTTCTCTGAATATTAAAGGTCACAGGTCACTCATTCTCTCTCTCTCTCTCTTTTTCCTTGTACTGTTCTCTCTCTTTTTGTGCATTTTTAAAAATCTGTGCACTTTCTCTTTAACTATGTGACTCTCCCCTTTGCTGTGGATCACAAAGGCCTTTGTCAAACTTCAATAACTATCCATTTTCTTCCTGTTTGAGCACACACTTGTAATCACAATAGGATGATATTAGGAGCATTGATTGATTTTAATATTAAAACAAAGATTGTATTGTAACACCTATCATATTCTTAACCTATTTTTTTTTTTTAAACAATTTGACATAACATTGCATATGCAAGAAAACAATATTTTCAGCATGTTATGTTTTTGTTTCAATTTCAGGAAAGATAAAAATGTGATACCAATACAATACTAAATTTTGTGCAGGTAGTGTAACGGATATCAGTGTTGGAAGTGGAATTGAAATTCAAATTCCTGGTTTGTCTGTTATATTCACTTTCACACTAACTCCTGAATCTGCCTCTTCTCAACCAACTATGGATTAAATAGCAGAGTAGACTGGGTGCTATAGCCTTGGATAGCAACCAGATCAAGCATGACCACTATCATGCAAATTAGTAGTGATGCCATCTACATTGAGAGATTACTTTCTCCAATATCTGTCTATATTTCTGAGATGAGGTATTATGTACACTATTTACATCATTCAGACTATTGTCCTCGTCTTTGTTGCCATATTTATCACAACATTTTGGTCGTTGTATGCTCCGGCCTTCTTCGGGTGGTTGGAATGTCGAACTTAAGCCTTTACTTCGCTCACTGGGGTAGTGTGTTCTAGTTTCACGTGCCATGTCTAATGGATGCCAGTTATCAGTTATCTCCTGTTAATTCCCCTCTCCAAGTTCTCCACTGCCTTAACCATGTATTGAATTCACACACTTTGGGTTCTGTCACTGGATCTAACTAACACCTTTATCCATTGTGCCATGTGTCCTTGAAGACAAAGTTCCAACTCTTATCTATACCAGACACACTCTAGTCAAAGGATTATTCATGTCAATCAGTTTCTCTTGTGTGTGTGTGTGTGCATATATATATATATATATATATATATATATATACTCTTAAGGTGTGCTATATTTATGGGATAAAATGCCCAATATCAGAGATAGAGCGTGTGTAAATATAAAAATGAACATTGAAGTCAACACTTAGAGGTGACAGGCTGTTTCATGATAGATGCAATGCGTCTAGCATGAAACAGCCTGTCACCTCTAAGTGTTGACTTCAATTTTCATGCACACGCACACACACACACACACAGATATATATATTCTTACAATGGTTACAAATGGTAACTGTTACCATAAAAGATAATTCCATATAGCAGAACCCTTCTTGCCTGATGAAAATTAATTATGGTAAAACTTTAATCTGGGTTCCAATAAGTATGAATACAAAATTTAAGTGCTGTACATGAAAGTTTTTCTTCTTTTAGACTGGTTGCCAACCAAGGCTACAAGGCCCAATCTGTCCAGCCTTCAGCCCTGTAGAGAGTGGGACACCATAAGGGCTGTCTTGGCCAGAAAACCTCACTACTTCTGTAGGTGTGGTGCCTCTACACCCTTCATGGGTTACAGAGCTCATGACCATGGTAGGCATGAAAGTTTTTGACCATGTATGTTGAACAAGGAGGGTGGCGCGGTGGAGTAATGGATAGCAGCTCGTATTGAGGAATCACAGAGCCGAGTTTGAATTCCAGTCAAATCCATTACCTCCACTTACGTACTAATACCCTTGGGAAAGGTATGAATCCTCTTCTTCTCCCCCAAGCTATGGGTAAATAGCAGGACGGGCAAGGTTCTGTAGCCTTGGATGTAGCCACTGGTCTACCGCAGAAAGAAATGGCAACCTACTGCAGGAAAAATCTACTTTGTCAGTTATGTATCGAAAGATACATGATCGCCTAAGCGTGTATCACACATGGCACATAACTGACTGATGTTGAACAAATTCTTCCTTATAATATATAAGCTAGTTAAGTAACTGTTGTTTTGCTGATGGTAAGATGATTAAATTTCAAATCTAAGCTGTTTGCCCATTTGAAATACTACATTTATAAGAAAATATATTCAGTTTAAATGAGTTTGAAATTTATCTTTACTTCCCACTGAGCCAGGTTGTGACACAGTCAGTTTTAAGCATGGAGATCCAAGTGTTTCCACTCAGGCTGCTGAACAAAGATTTTCCAAGCTGGTTAAAGCCAGTCATACCACCAGCACATAACAGATGTCATGCAACTGGGGGAATACAAGGGAGAAGAGAAGGCCTCCAACACAGAACAGATACTACAACTGCAGAATCTACTCTGATGGAAAAAAAACCTCTTCTCCTCCTCCTGTCAATCCATCTGGAAAAATCTGGAAGAAGAGCTCCTATAATTTTTCTAAGCATAGCTTAGATGTGGCATAAGGCCAAAAATATAGGCACCCAGTGAGAATCAAACTCGCTGTTTAGTCGTAATTGTTCTAGTGAGATAAGCTTGCTAACCATTTCACTATGTTGAAGTGCCCAATTTAAATGAGTCCTAAGAATGACTGGCTGTACATTTCACTTTATTCTCTTTTCCTATAACTCAAGGTTTGTTGGCAGACAGAAAGGAAAACTGACCCTTGCAACACAGATGTCCATTTCAATTTCATTCAAATTGTATGTGTATACATTTGCATGTAACCATGTGTATTTTAATTGAAACACAGACCTATATAGGACTTCATGGTAAACGATATTTTTTAAGAAAATTTCTTTTTTTCCTTTTTAACAGCGAAAAATAAAATCATTGGATTTCTTACTCTTGAGCATGCAACATACAACTGGTCATGCATAAATATTTCATTTTGGAGCCAAATTCCTACTTTTTGAAACATTTGGCCTTCTGATTTGTTTGTTTTCACTGGAAACTGGATTCGTGTGTGTGTGTGTGTATATATATATATATATATATATATATATATATATATATAAACTTCCAGAAAAGATATGCAAGAAATAATATCGCATTTTTATTACATAAAGTATTTGTTACTTTAATCATAAAATTGTTTTTAAAATAGTGGGAATATTTGTATGTTAAATAATAAAACTTAATTTTTTCAAAAAAGTTAATGAAAATTTATTGTACTAAGCTACACACCCTAGTAAAACCAACTGTACTTTGTACCCACTTACCTGTTTGCACCTCTCCCCAAAATTTGGTTTTGATCAGTCATTGTATGGCTATTTTAGAACAGATGGACGGACTAATGGAAGTCACAGAATTTTATATAGAGAGAGATTGTATTGAAAACCATAAAAAATAACTCCGGAATTAAAATGCTGATTTTTTTTTTATTTTTTTTTTTATTTGATTTTTACTAAAGCCAGCTCTCCTCATTTGAAAGCTAGCACCACAAAAAATCCATTTTCTCCCAACCCTGTGATTCCAGTAGATTGCTCTCTTAGTAACATTCCATATATGTACACATTGACACTTGGTGGAGTAGGGATGAATAACCAGTTTAGTCACAAACTTCTACCTTCATGCTATCTGGCTAGACAGGCGTGGGGGAGTCGTTCAGGGAATTGTCAGTATTAAAATATATTAATTTACTTCATCTCAGGCTAAGTTTTACTGGTTTTACCACCTCTAAATGCTGAATGGAACTTAACTCCCACTTGAAGCAATTTATCAGGTTCAGTCAACCTCTTTCTGACTCATAAAGAGGCTCCCCGTGACTTGTGATATCAAAATTAGCTTCCTACTATGTTTAGAAAGATTTCTCATGTCTAAGGAGAAATTGATTTAAACTCATTTATTTATTTATGTATGTATGTATGTATGTATGTATGTAAGAATCATTTGACTCCTTAAAAAAGGGTCTAAATATTCAGCTGTTCGACTGGTCTGCCATTAAAAAAGAAGTTTGTATATGATATAAAGAAAAACAATGTACATATGTGTTTGCTAAGATGAATTATATAAAGAAAAATTAAACGCATTTTCTCTCGGTGTCTCCATCTCACTTCATGTTTGTGTAAAGGTGTGTATGAATCTCTCTCTCTCTCTCTTTCTTTGTCTCTGCCTCTGTGTGTGTGTGTGTGTGTCTCTCTCTGTATCTGCCTATCTGTGTATCTCTCACTGTCTTTGTATCTGTGTTTCTCTCTTTGTGTGTATCTTTGTCTGTGTGTGTGTCTGTCTTTGTGTGCCTACCTGTCTGTCTGCGTGTTTGTCTCTGTGTGTGTGTCTTTGTCTTTTTTATTTGCTGCTCTTCTCTCTCTCTGTGTATGTGTATTTTCTCTCTCTCTCTCTGTCTTTCTCTGTGTCTATGTGTGTGTCATTATCGTTGTGTGTATATCTTTCTCTCTCTCTCTCTCTTTGTCTGTGTGTGTGTGTGATTCTCTTTGTGTCTACCTCTGTGTGTGTGTATCTGTCTCTCGCTCTATCTCCCTGCCTATGTGTGTGTCATTTTCTTTGTCTATGTCTCTCTCCTCTACCTCTGTGTGTCACTTTCTTTATCTCTCTACCTGTGTGTATGTGTGTGTCATTGTCTTTGTGTGCATGTTTTCCTCTCTCTCTCTCTTTGTCTCTGTGTGTGTGTCATTCTCTTTGTCTCTACCTCTGTGTGTGTGTGTATATCTGTCTCTCTCTCTGCCTCTATGTGTGTGCATGTGTCATTTTGTTTGTGTGTGTCTCTCTCCCTTTGTCTCTGCATCTGTGTGGCACTCTCCTTATCTCTCTGCCTACATGTGTTTGTGTCACTCTCTCTTTGTCTCTGCCCGTGTCTTTATCTCTCTGTCTGTGCGTGTGTCTCTCTCTCATGTGTGTTTCTCTCTTTTTGTGTGTGTGTTTCTCTTTGTATCTCTTACTCTTTGTCCATTCATCTCATTACCTCTTTCTCCTATATATATATATATATATATATATATATATATATATATATATATATATATATAAATATAAACAGTCTATCTGTAAAATTATTATATTAATAATGACAAAAGGAAAACTTTTCTTTATCAATTTTTATATATATTTCTATGATATTTTTTATTTACACTATTTATTACATTGCTTATTGGAATGGTTGGTAAAACATTGGCTAATTGCCAAATGATTTAAACGTTATAAAATGGTAAATCATAAGGATTTCCTTATAGTTGATTCACATATTTTAATAATTTAGTAACCTATCAAATTAAAAAGGTACTGGAAACTTTAAATGTTCTTGCCTCTAACTGTGTTGGTGGCATTTGATAACTTAAGGCAAAATTCTTAATTTTTTTGCCCTCATGGAAAAAACAAAAAAACATTGGTCTTTGCTACAGCCCTGGACGTTACTTGGTTTCAGCCAGACAATGAATGAAAGAAGGGAAGATCAAAGTGTTTAATGTCTATTTCAGTGAAATGGAAAAAAGTTCTCAATTTCAAATCTTTCAATTTGTACCCCCTTACTTCTTAAAATACTGACCAGCATTCATATTTATGATTGCTATTGCAATATTTTTGTTGAAGTTAAGCTGAAATATTTAATGATGTGATAGCGGAATTTCTATGGATGTTTTATTGTCATAGAACTCGTTGTGAACTTATTCAATCGTTAACGGATGAATTGAAATTCATCAGAAATAGGAAAACTGACTTTTTCACGGGTTTAAACTGGTAAAAAAAATAATCATGCAATCACATGCAAATACTGGAAAAAAACGTAACTATTAAATGATAGTCATGAGATTTTCCGTTTTCATATAAGAAACACTTGACATTCATTAACTAAACTGTTACTGCCACTTGAAATTTATAAAATCTTTTTCTTAAAGCAGTTTTTCAAGAAAGTAGACTTCTCAAGTCTACTGTTATTGCACTTTCTGGTACTGATGGGGTGTTTCCTTCTTAACCTTTTGTTTAATGTAGTATGGAAAGTCAACATTTTGATTATATTTTATTTTCCCTTCAAGTTACAGGTGCTATGCATTTTATGTGTTACTCCTGTTGGAAGTCTTCAAATGATGTTGCATTTGGTAAAGTTCTTGATGATTCTGTGGCACCAGTCTGTAAAATCTGATGAAGGATTGTCTTCTTTAAGACCTACAGAATTCATCAGCTTGAAACCATTTTGGCCTAATAAAATCATTGCATGTACATCTGAGGAGGCTTCTTAAGAAAATGGGTTCTTAGCTTAATATTTTGGCTTTGTTTGAGACTGTAGTGCCGGTATATATATCTTAGTCTGAAAAATGGTCACTTTAATTGATTGATTCATTCATTTTCTATGGCTTACTAATAACCCTTACGAAATATCTTTAAATTGTAAGAAAATTTTCTTCTTTGAGTTAATAATGATTTAGTGATACAAGTCTTACTAATTAACCCATAGATGGGGTTAAAGAGGATTCCTGCCTTTCCCAATATCTGCATATAAATGAATATAACAAACCCAACTGGAATTGGAACTCGGCCTGTGATTTACAATTCTGAGCCATTATCCACTTTACCATCTGCACATCCAAGCCTACAGCATCTGGTATTGCCAAGCGGTCACCCATTGACCAGGATTGATGTTGCTTGATCATATGGGAACCAATGTTTCAATGTGATTTTGTAGTAATTTCACTTTCTTTAAGATTTAATGTTAAAGGATTTATTTATTTGAAACCATTTTAACCATTGTTCTGAAAAAAGAAAACTATTGTGTTAATTTAGACATTTTTGATTTTAGAAATTATCAGAAAAAAATGAATTTTATTATATTATTGGCATTTATATCCAATTCAGGTTCAACTCTATCTTTAGAGAATGTAACTCCTTTTAAATATTCTTGTAGACTAAAGTGTAGTTCTACAGAAGGATACTGAGAATTCCTTGGACAGACTGAATAAGCAACAAGGAAGTCTTAAAGAAAATGGAAACAAAAAGAAAACTTATACCCAGTATCAGAAAAAGACAGTTGAAATTTCTACGGCACATAACAAGAAAGGAGGGCATATCGAGGTCATGAAGACACCTGACGAGATTGTATGAGTGGATGGCAGAACAGTGGGAGAGAGGCTTGACAAAGCGAGAAATGCTGCTAAGAACCATAAGGGGTAGGAAGTTGTGGAGAGCCAGGGATGCAGCACATATAAGAAGACTAATACTGATATTGTATCGATCATCAAGACCTACCACATCCCTCAACATTTACCAAGAAGAAAGTGTCAATATAAAAGACACTTTCTGAAGAATTCACTATTTTACTAGTATAATGTAATGAACGATAAAAACTTGGAAGATAAAAAATCCACCTACAACTTAATGTCTGAATTATTTTTGTATTCATTTTACACAATTCCTGTACACCATTTTAACCAAATGTTTTCTTCTTTTTTGCAGAGGATTCTTAAACAACACAAACATAAGTGAAGAAGATTGGAACAAGAAGCTTTTATGCTACATTAAAATGTTTGAAACTATGTAAGTATGTCTGAAACTATGTGCCTTTCCTAATGGTATTTTTGCATGAGTGAATGTAATGAATTTGAGTGGAATTTGAACTCGGATCTCCAAGTTTAAATTCCAGTCAAGTTTTAGACTTACCTATATGCAAATTACCCTTGGGAAATGTATGAATCCATCTCTTCTACCTCCAGCAATAGGGGAAATAGCCGGACAGACTGGGTCCTCTAGCCTTGATTGGCAACCGGTCTAGGAGGAGGATAACTCTGAATACAAGCCTGGGCAGGGTTGGGATCTGTTAGGCTATCAAAACATGCCATTGCTCGTATGGTGGGAATACATGTGGTGTGCCTATGATTCAAATGAGTTACAGGACTTGTTATTATGAAGTATTGAACACTTACACCTTATAATGGTAACGTTACCTTTATTAACCGTTTCCTTATAAGGAAACATTCGATATTCATTAACCAAGCAGGCAGTGCTGCTCTCGGTTGAAATTCATAAAATCTTTCTATTAAAACTATCTTTCAGAAAAAAGGTTTCTTAAGTCTACTAACTGGTATTACTCTTTCCATATTGATAGGGAATTCAAGTGATGTTGATTCTGTTAATTGATAGTTCTTTGTTTGTGATTATGTCACAACATTCACTAGTTTTACAAAACTCGCTATTTATCTTTACCTACCCTTTAACTTTTCACCCCAAGCAAGTGGGAGTGCCACTAGAACACAATGGGTTACAGAAAGTGCAAGCAAGAGTAAAGACGTGTGAAAGAGGAAAGGATGAAATGAAGGACGGGGAATAGATCAAGTCATCTGGAGATTTTGAGTGACATTGCATTTGAATAGTTAGATTATAGCTATCAGGAAAGCAAGTAAGAGATAGAGTTCCACAGTCAAGAAGTGCAAGATCTGAAGCTATTGGAGTAGAAGAGATGGCTACATTTTAATCATTTTGACAGTGAAAGGGTGGGACTGAGATACTGACCTAGTGGCATGTTTAAATTCATGCAGTCTGGGAACTAGCGAAAATAGCTCATCAGAACAGTTATCATGAAATTATTTGTAGAAAAGACAGAGGGAGGCAACAATACATGTGACAGCAACTGTAAATGAGATGCCAGATCAGGGCCAACCTCATGGGTATCTGTCCTGTCAAGCAGCATTTTTCTGTATAGGTCTTGTGGGTTTGTGTATAACAATTTCATTTGGTCTATGCTAGATTTCTGGAATTCTCTTCCAGATCCATACTTTCTAGCCAAACTTAATCTTCAAATATTTAAATGCAACATCAGCCTTTTGATTACTCTTCTATTGTTCTCACTCCTTTGTAATGTTTTTATTTTAAAATTCTTTCATACCCAATAACTCCTTGTGTCTTAGTGACTTTACTGTCTTGTATGGGGTAAATACGATTAAAAAAAAATTAATAATAACGTTAACTATTTCCTTATAAGGAAATATTAAGCTATCGCTGACTATTGGTTGAAATTCATAAAATCTTTCTATGAAACCAATTTTTTTTGGTAGAGGGAACAGGTTGCTCCATCAGGCTAGCTTGCCCAAGGTGCACCTCTTCTGCTATGGGTGCAGTACATGTGATGCCTCTACAACCCTAAAGAGTTACAGGACTTGTGATTGTGAAGTACTGAACACTTAAACCTTATAATGATAATGTTAGCATTACTATTATTAGCCCTTTCCTTTATAAGGAAACATTTGGCATTCGTTGCAAGAGCAGCCAATGTTGCTGTCAGTTGAACTTTATAGAAACAATTTCTATGAAAACAATTTTTCCAGTAAAATAGGTTTTCTCACATCCACTTCAATTATTGATGGGGGGTTTCTTCGTAAAATTTACTTATAGTGTGGAGTGTCAACATTTTGATTATGCCATTATTTTGTCTTCAAGTTGCATATGCTATCCATTTTATTTGTCACTGCTATTGAAACTCCCCAAATGATGTGGTTTCTGTTATCTGGTAATATTCTTACTGATTCTGTGGCACCAGTCATCAAGCTTCAAAGAATGAATCACTCTAAGACTTTAATTCTAGTGCTAAAAAAACTATATATCTGCCTTGTTTGAGCAGGGAGGTTCACAGTGCATCTAGATTTATTCAGTCGAGCTAGCTCAGACATTTATGAGTCTATTGCACCAATTGTCACAGATCTGCGTCAAGGTCAGAAGGTCATTAGGGTGGCATTCTGTGTCACAATATAGATGGTTGCTGGATGACATCTTGCTCCATGGCTAGATATCCAGAGCAATAAACCACTCACAAGTTCTTGTTCTGTTTGCCAGCAGTTTCCTGCTATGAGCATTCTGCATTTGCGTAAGATTGTACGAATATCAAGGATAAGTCCATAGAGCTGTGATTTAGTTGGATATTGTCTTCAAGAGATGTTAAGTATAGCTTTCAGCATCAGAGTGTAAATTCCATCAAGTGTAGACTATAGGGTTTTAGTTGATGTCCAAGCAGTGACAACATACATTAATACCACCTCTACAGTGGTTCAAAAGAATCTCCATTTGAGGTTGTCTGGTAAATCAGATTTCCAGATTACATCCATTTTATTCAAGACATCCCAGGCCTTTGCTATAAGAATTTTCACTTCTAATGTGGTATGGTTAAACTTTATACTAATAGTGGATAATCAGACTTATACTAAGTCACAAGTTAATAGATAACATCATTCTTGCTCAATTCCTGCTACCAACAAGTGGTAAGCTGTAGTCCAGCACATCTAGATTCAGTCGGTTATGTGCCATGCATGACACATGCTTAGATGATCATGTATATTTCGATACATGACTGACGAGGCAGTAGGTTGCCATTTCTCTCTGTGGTAGACCAGTTGCCATCCAAGGCTATAGAACCTGGTCTGTCCTGCTAATTACCTATAGCTGGGGGGAGAAGAAGATGATTCATACTTTTCCCTAGGGTATTAGCACGTAAATGAATGTAATGGATTCAACTCAAACTCAAACTCGGCTCTCAGATTGCTCAATCCAAGCTGTTATCCATTACTCCACCATGCCTCCTAACCTAGATTACTACAATTAAAAGTAAATTTATTTGGATGGTATGTGCATTTGTATTTAAAAAGGATTTACTTTGGATGTAAATGGGGGCATTAAAACCAATGGCTCTGGATGCAACTTTATGGGGGACATATTTCATAACTAGTGCTACTATGAACATGAAGTGGAAAGTTTATATTAAATCAATTGCTAGGTCTCCTGCTAGGAAATGTTGTTCACTGTGTTGTGGCTAGACAATCTTTCTTGCCAGAATTTACAAACCTTTTATCCTTTGAATATTGCTGCCACGTCTGGTCTGGTCTGGTCTGGTCTGGTCTGGTGTTCCTGCTAAATATTTAGAGATTCTTGATGAAATCCAAAGAAGAATCTGCAATGTTATTGATGTCAATCTGGTATCTCATCTTCAGTCATTTTCTCACTGCTTTAACATAGCTTCCCTGTGCCTTTTCTGTAAATACCTTCATGGTAATTGTTTTAATGAACTTTCCTCTACGGTACTTAGACTTTATGAATTTAAGTGTAGTCCTAAATTGGCAGTTAGTTTTACAGTTGGAATAACTGAATGTAACTATAAGTTCTATGTTAATAGTTTCTTCTATCACACTTCTCACTTGTGGAACTCTCTTCCAGGTTCTTGCTTCCCAGTCAAGTTTGATCTTCAAAAATTTAAATGCAATGTCAATTGTTATCTTTCTTCTTCTCAATTCCTGTTCTTTTATTTTTCACTCTCCTTAATACTGTTTTTTCTCTAACACTGAGTGACCCCTTGCATTTTAGTGGCTTTATTGCCTTACTTGGGATGAAACCTTTATCTGCAATGTCAGAAAATTAAGACTTAAAAAAATCATGAATTTCATACTGGGAATATTAAATTCTTTTCACTTTTATGCTGTTCATATTGCAGATGGGGATGAATAGGGTCTAAGAAAGCTAATACCTTACTTGAGTGGCTGCTGAAAATTCCTACTTCTCAAAAACTTTGAAATTTCTTTTTTATATAACTATCTTCAAAATGCCATAGCTTAGAAATGATATTAAATCAGTTTTATAGCCTAATATTCAACCAGCAATGTTTTGTTCCTATTTATTTAAAACTAACTTAAAAGTCACATTCTGTGCAGACTTTTAAGCTAACTCCTGTGGAGGGCTAATTGGTCAAGCAGCCCAAACCTAAAGGAACCTCTGGTTCAGCTTAGAACACAATGATAATTTTGAAGAAATAATCTTTGACTTCCCCAGTTCACTCCATGGAACTTCAAAACCTCACTTTAATTCTGATTCAGACTTTAAGTCCAATTCCAGCCTGATTTGGGCTGAAATTCCAATTAAGGTTGAAATTGAGTTCTTCAAATCACAAACTTCAAAATTTCACATTGCGAAACCTCTCACACTAACACCTTGGCATTTTGAAGAAATAAAATTGATTTCCTCAATTCACAAAGTATTGGAGATGTTTTAAACTGAATTTAAAACAAATTTTTAAATTCACAAAGTTTTTGTGTTACTTTAAACTCAATATAAATTAAAAACTTTTAAAATCACTAATTTTTTTTGGTTATTTTAAAATTTGAATTTTTAACTGTTTCCTCATCCAGACACAAATCCCAATGACAGATGTTCAAACACCAGACAAATGGCAGATTTTTAATCCCTGGATCATCCTGATTCTAAAATGGTATAATATGTCTATGTAGAGTTAGAAGGGTTTCAGAGACATAATTTGCTTTTTATTTAGATGAGAAATAAATCTTCATAAAATGTTATTTGCTTCTTTCTAAATCTCTTTGCTTCATGCCATTCCTCAGGTCACAGTACGATGACTGGCGATGCATTGTGGGAAGCCTTTTGCAACCTATTCCATTTCCTGATGAGTAAGTATAAAACCATTCCTCTCGCAAATAATGTGGTGAATTCCATCATAAATAAGTTTGTTGATTGTTATTGATATACTAAATTTATGACCCTTTTTTATGTTGATGCACCAGAAACCTTTCTTCTAATCCTGTTTATCAAATCAATGATTTGTTAATCTTTTTGTTTTGCAGTGCTGTTGGTCATGGTTTTTTCACTTCGTAAGTATAAAATCTTTTACAACATTGACCTTTATTTTATCTATTTAGAAATGTCTTTTTAATTTGTAAATGTTTTTAAACCTAAATTTTTAAGAATTTTTTTTATAATTTAAATCAAAAATGTAATTGTTTTTTAGTTTGTTTTGCTTTTTTTGCTTTTTGTTTGTTTTACATTTTTTTTGTTTTTGATTTTTGTGATCATTTTTTTGCTTTTTATTTTTGTTTTTTTTTTCTTTGCTTTTTATTTTTGTTTTTTTTTCTTTGCTTTTTGTTTTTTTTTCTTTGCTTTTTGTTTTTTTTTCTTTGCTTTTTGTTTTTTTTTCTTTGCTTTTTGTTTTTTTTTCTTTGCTTTTTATTTTTGTTGTTTTCGTCTTTGCTTTGTTTTCGTTTTGTATTTTTGCTTTGCTTTTGAGTTAGGGTTTTATTTTTTTTTTGTTTTTTTTTATTTTTTAAAGTATTATATATTCTTAAATATTTTTCTCCCATATACAGGCACATGAAAACTGTCATTCAAACGATTGCTAGTGATCACCATTGTGACACTCATCAAACAATCCTTAGCATACGAGAAAACAAGGAAGGCTGGTTCCATCTCTATTGCCCGGGCAATATCTGTTGCGATGATGATGGTGAGCTCTGGGGTATTATGGTAAGTTCTTGACACATGAGACCTTTTTCTCACTTAAAACTGTAAAGCACACCATACACAAATATAGAAACTATACATTCAATTCAATTTTGTGCAGAGCAATTTTAAACTTTAAATAGAAACTTTGGGTGTGGTGGGGGAAAATAAGATTGATTCATTCATTAATGAAAGAATTGGGAAATTTTTGCTGTTTAAGAAAAATCCAAACAGAAATAGTCTGCTACAAGGTGTCCAGTCTCATCTTTTACACCATATTAGGAAAATCTTAGAAGTGTCTTTGAAGCTAACTCATCTTTCCATTGCTTCTGCCATCAGTTAATAGCATTGTTTACAAGCCTGAGGTAAAAAAAAAAACATCTTGAACAAAAGAACATCAACAGCAGTGAAACATTATTATATTTCTCATTTTGCTGAAAACAGAAAAAAAATGTCAATTTTATTAATTATTAAATAATTAAAAACAAAATGTCTATTTTATTAATTATTAAATTATTAAAAACAAAATAACTATTAACAACAAAACAAAATGTCCTTAGCAAACTAGAATAATTTTAAAAATGCCATTGTATTCATATGCTAAGGACATTTTGTTTTGTTGTTAATAGTCTATTAAAAACAAAGTAACTATTAACAACAAAGCAAAATGTCCTTAGCATATAAATACAATGGCATTTTTTAAATTATTCTAGTTGATAAGGACATTTTGTTTTGTTGTTAAGTTATTCTGTTTTTAATAATTTAATAATTAATAAAATTAACATTTTGTTTTCCATAAATTCATTTCGTTTTTGCCTTGAAAAAGTCCAAAATTAGACAAAATGTGTCAGCTAATAATACAGTTTTCCTATTGTCTTTTATCTTTATATATAAAATGTCTGAGTGCACTTGGTTATCCCAAACATTTGGCTGTGATGCATGTGCCTTGTATGCCCTTATCAGACTTGTTGTCATTAGGAGCATATTGGACTTTGTATTTAGAGTGCGATGGTTAAATTGTCGCCATTTTACATTTTTAATTTTGCACATGTGCATTATTTGTTTTTCACTTTTCTGAATGCACAGTATGGTAGGGTCAGTTGGGCACCATCTGTAAGAAAAAGCACACCATGACACAATTCACTCTACCAGTAGTTTGGAAACAGCATGCAAATTGCTTGGCATTCATGCCAGAAGCTATATTATGAACATTTCAGAGTATTTGGGTGTCACTCTGAGGACAGTGCAGAGGATTCAGAAAGAGTTGGATTTGTCTAATGGTGATTACGAAGTTACGGCAGCTCAAAAAACTCACTCTGATTGTTCTCATACAAAAAGACCTCCTGAATTTGTTGGTGACGGCCTCATACACAACACGAATTAAGTGCCTTAAGGAGGTAGTGCTGCCCTGGGTCAAGTGGGTGGCTGCTGAAAGACCTTATGTCCGGCAACAGGACTCTGCACCATGCCGCACAAGCAGGAGAACCAAGTCATGGATGTCAGACAATTTCTGCAATCACATCACCCCTTGCATCTGGCTACCTAACTCCCCAGATTGCAACCCCATTGATTATTATGTGTGGGGTGTTGAGCGAGAGACCAAAAAACTCCTTATAATACCAAAGATGAACTGAAGGTAACGATTATGGTAGCATTCACCAATTTAAACAAGAAGACCGTCCAGAAGAGTTGCAGAATATTCCAAAGCTGTCTGGAGGCCGTGGTTGGAGCCAATGGCAATTTTTATTGAATAAATTTACTCATTAGTATTTTAAGATATATTTACCAAAATTACACAAAACTATCTGTTAAAATGAGATGTCAGTGTTATTTCCATTTTGGCATCATTTAGACTCTGTATTTGTACCTCAGTGTCACTTTATTGTTGTGTGCCATTCTCTCAATAACAATAATAATACTCATACTCTAGCGTATGTAGCCAAGAATGTGCAAGTGAAAGTGTTGTATCTCTAAGATGCATGTAGGAACTGAAATGTGAGCATCATCACGCAGCTGAAACAATATGGCCTGAAGGTGACGTTGAAGTCTGAAACACTGTTGCTCCTTGGTGTTGACACCAGTGTCCAAGTTTATATTTACTGATATAATGGAATATGCGTGTTCTCTCTCACTGGAATATGATTGGCTGGTGTCCGTCATAAATACCAACAGACGTGTAGGTGAGTCAAAGCCTTAATCTGAGAGCTAAGTCTATAACGATGCCCATTGGACTACGCCATTGATCTACACTTCTTACCTGTGACTATGATGCATACTAGTTGATAACTGCTACTGTATTCTATTTGGTTATAGTAACCAAAACCACTTAGCTACTTCATTCAAATATATCCCTTTCCAGGACATATCATTTACATATACTCTATCTCTGATATCGAGCACTTTACCTAACAATACAGCATATCATAAAACTATATTTTTATCATATACTCTGTGTGTGTGAGTGTATAAAGGTGTCACCCAAAGCAAGGCAATAAAGCCATTAAGATACAAGGGGTTACTCAGTGTTAGAGAATATGAGGAAAAAAACACTATTAAGCAGAGGGAACAATAAAAGAACAAAAATTAAGAAGAGAGAAGATAACAATTGACACTGAATTTAAATTTTTGAAGATCAAACTTGATTGGACAGCCTGAAACTGGAAGGGGAGTTCAACAAACAAGAAATGCAAGAGAAGAAACTGTTAGCATAGAATTTGCGGTTGCAACTAGCCATTTCAGCTGTCAAATAATGAGACCTGGCCGCCAATCTAGTACTGCACTTAAATTCATAAAGTCAAAGTTCCATAGGGGAAAGTTCTTCGGAACAATTACCATGAAATTATTTATAGAAAAGGCACAGGGAAGCTATGTTACATTGGTGGAAAAGTGGCTGAAAACAAGATGCCATGTCAGGACTGGTAATATTGCTGATTCTTTGGATTTTATCAAGAATCTCTAAATATATCACAGGAGCACCAGACCATATGTGGCAACACTATTAAATCATAGATGAATATTAGACTTGTGAATGTGTAAGATGTTCTAGGGAGAAAAATTGTCTAGCTCAACATAGCGAACCCTCTTTCTTAGCTGCAGACTTAGCAATTAATTCCATATCATTTTTCTATTTAATGCCAGTGGAGAACATTACCCCAAAAAGGCACAAGTCGCTCTCATGCTAATGGAAAGCAGAACTTGGTCTTTCAGATGATTAATAGAGAGCAGTTTCATTTTGGAGGTGTTAAAATTATCCCACCATTCCTTGCCCCCAGTTAAATTTTAGGCAAATGAATAACATATAGGAAAAAAAATTTGGGAGGCTTAACACAAAATAGGAATTCATTTGTGCTGGTTTTATCATCAGTAAAATCATTAAAATTTATCCCAAAGTACATTTCAGGTAAGAGTATTATTTCATCTAATTACCTTCGTGAGAAAAGAGGCTAAGGTAGAAGGTGAACATTTCAGCTGTAACACTCATCGTAGATCTAGACATTCTGAGATTAATCGATATTTAATGCTTTTCTCGATGGGAGTTTATTTTATTTAAAATAAATTACCGTTTAATGTATTATTTAATGGGTAACAGCTTCTTTCTCCATATGCTGCTTATGTAATAATGATAGATTTATTCTTGCACTGTATATGCAATCTATATTATAAAAGTATGATAAAAGATTCTCTGTCCATCACATACTGTTTGCCCTTTAACGGGTACAAAAGCACACACATACAGATGCAAACAATTTGACTGATTTTGAAGTAAGATAATGAAATGTATACATTGCCCTCCCACTCAGTCTAGACATCACCTATCCTGTGGCAGAAATTATGAAGTAGGCGACAAGAAAAAAAAATGTTAATTTTTTTTTTTTTTAAACCTAAAATACTATAATTCCCCATGTATAATACGCCTTCATCCATAATACACACACCTAAAACTGTGCTGAAATTGTGGGAAAATGCTTCTACTCATGCATAATACGCACCCCTTGTTTGGTAATCAAACCCTATAAATTGAACTTCTCCAATTTCATTACAGCTAGCATTTCCTACTCTTATTTAAAGAAAATGGTTTTAAACATAGAATAATATTATTCTAATTTAGTTTATGATAATTCTTATTTTATTTTATGGCAATTTTTTAAAGTTTTTGGGGTTTTATTTTTTTAACTGGGCATAATATGCACTGCTGATTTTGCTTATTATTTAAAAAAAAAATGCATATTATAGATGGAGAATTACAGTAATCAGTTAATTATAAAATTTTATTTAACTTTCCAGAAATTATTTAATAATAGAATTATTTTTAAAAATTTTGTGGACTTATTTATAGGTCTGTCATTGAATTAAAATTTACATACTAGCTCATAAATATATACATGCATAATTTGAAAGAAATTTTGTTTGATATCTATGTTGCTAATTACCCTTTCTGTCTGGGGAGTAATGGATAGCGGCTCAGATTGAGGAATCAGAGAGCCGAGTTAGAATTCCAGTCAAATCCATTATATTCACTTGCATGCTTATACCCTTGGAAAAGGTGTGAATCCTCTTCTTCTCCACCTAGCTATGAGTAAATAGTAGGACAGATCTGGTTCTATAGCCCTGGATGGTACCTGGTCTACTGCAGAAAGAAATGGCAACCTACTGTGGGAAAAATCTGCCTCGTCAGTCATGTATTGAAAGATACATGATCGCCTAAGTGTGTATCATGCATGGCATATAACTGACTGACTGACTGACATTTTCTAATAAATGCAGTATTTTAAATGGAAAAACAATTTAAATTTGAAATTTGAACATCTTGACTGTGTATGGAATGACAGGGTATGAAACAAGTAAATCAAAAAAAAAACGATGAGAGAAATTTAAAATCTGATGTTATTACAGTTCACCAAAACTGCTTTATCTTTACGATCACATAATGCAGGGAGCACTAGTACTATGACCATCTGGGGAATAAAGTTTGCATGGTACTTTTTCTTTTTTTTCTTACAGCAAGATTCACCCTGTACAAGGTCCAGGAGCCACTCAAAGAAGTTAAGGGGGTATTTTATATGGATAGGAGGATAAGATAATGGTTAACTCTAGACTTGAATTGGTTAAGATTGTAGCAACCTACTGTGGAGAAAATCTGCCTCATCAGTCATGTATCGAAAGATACATGATCGCCTAAGCATTATGGAATGGTGCTTCTTTTTTCTTTTTTTTTTTCACAGGGAGAAACATCCTCTTGGGAATCTGTTCCACAGAAAATAATTCTTCATCCACAAGACCATACAATCACTTTTTTAAACTCTGGACTGTGTGTGCTGGGCTGTATCAGGCCATATGTGGCAGCAATATTGCATTCTTGACCTGATCTGACTCTTGTAAAGACAGAGCATGGCAGTAGAAGTTAGGTATTTTTTGGGACGATGCAAGGAACTGATCATACTTCAAAGGATCTATAGTGATGGCATGAAGAAATGAATTCCATTTAAGTTCTGGAGTGAACTTTAGACATAATGGGCATTCAAGGTGAGGAGATCTTCAAAAGTATAACCGCTCATCTGGATTGGAGCAAATCTGGGGTCTGCTTGGTGGTGATGAAACGTTGCTAACTTTGTTTTAGAGGTATTAAATCATACAATCCTGTCTGTGCTCATGCAAGACACACACACAGGGTGCGATGGGTAAATTGTCGCAATTTGATATTTTCTAATTTCACTCATGCGCATTGTTGTTTTTGATTTTGTCGACTGAACAGTATAGTAGGGTCAGTTGGGCACAATCTGTGAAAAAAAAAAAAAAGCAGCACCATTCCATAATTCACTCTGCTGGAAATTTTAAATGGCTTGCTGCACTGCATGACATTCGTGTTGAAAGCTCCATTATGAACATTTCAGAGTGTTCAGGTGCCAATCTGAAGGCAGTGCAGAGTATTCAGAAAGAGTTGAATGAGCCTAATGGTGATTACAAAGGTGTTTGGATTGATTACTAGTGATGGCAACATTATGCCTCCATTCATCTTCTCACAGGGCCTCAGACTCAACATAGAGGCCTACATCAAATGTCTTGAGGAGGTAGTGCTGCCCTGGGTCAAGAGGGTGGCTGCTGGAAGACCCTGTGTCTGGCAGTAGCACTATGGCTGTCAGACAATTTCTGGCCACCGAAATCCTCAGATTGTAACCTCCTTGATTATTATGTGTGGAGCATAGTTAAGTGAGAAACCAACAAAACTCCTTGTAACACCAAATATGAACTGAAAGCAAGAATTATGGAGACCAACCAGAAGAGTTGCATGAGATTCTGGAATCATCTGGAGGCTGTGGTTGAAGCCAATGGCGATTTTATTGAATAAATTTACTCTTTAGTATTTCAAGATATCTTTGGTAAATATATCTGTTAAAATGAGATGTCAGTGTTATTTTCATTTTTGCATAATTTATATGACAATTTATCCATCACACCAATACCCACTGAAGAGTGGACGGACAAGTCTGTCTATGAAATTCTGGAGTCAGGATGGTGTAGGTAATATCAATCAGCTAAGTGACAAACTTTACCCACATTAATCCTATATATATATATATATATATATATATATATATATATATATATATATATTGTTTAAAAAATGGAGAGCATTTTTTTCTTCATCTAACACTTCTTCAAACTGATTCATTGGAAAAAACCCAAACATAAAAAAAACAATCCTAAAAAGTGAAACTGAGAAAGTGCATGGTAAGATGAAGCTGAGCAAATAATATTCAAGGAATATTTTTTCTTTATTAAAAACCATATTCATTTATTAAAAAAAAAAATATTACTTGCTCAGGTTTGTCTTACAGACATTGAATTATGGCAGTTTGTGTCCTCACATGTTTCAACCACCTGATGGATATTCATGAACATTCTCAAATTTAAAAGCATTGATAAACCAATGACATCCTTGCTCTTGTATATAAACACATACAGCAAAATAAATCCTTACATTTGCCTTGATAAAGTTGCTCAGAGGATGAAACCTATCAGCCAAGAATAGTTTTTCCTCTTGTCTTTTTATTCATATAATAGCAGTATAACCCATCTTCAACACAGTCTTTCATTACTGGGAATTTTTGCCATTCAATTAGTTTAAGTTTAGTCAGTCCACCTGAAAATCAATATTAGTAACAACAATTGGGTGCAACTGAGGCACATCCCTAAATGAGGGGTTAACAATTTGAATGGGGGGGTGGCCCTGAAAAGGGCCATTTTTGTATTCTCAATCTTGTTTTAGTCTCATGCAGTAGTTGAAGAGGCATTTCTCCTCAGCCATTAAGTCCTTTGATCATCATTATCAGCCTCATACACAGAAATGTTTGGATGAAAACTGTGGAAATGCATAAACAACATCCAATCATGCACACACACACACACACACACACACACAAACACATTTTGAGAATTATAGAAGTAGATAATATTATTGAAATAATTTAAACTATTTATTTTTATTAAAGTTTTTATGAAAGATAAATATCCAAGAACAGTAAATAGTAAAACGTTGCTGAGAGTTATGATGGACAGGAAGTAGTAGAGAGCCATTGTCGCCAACAATTTGGACTCAAAACCAGCACTGAAAAATTGTCTATCAAACAAAAAAAATTTCATTGAAATCGGATGAAAACTGGAAACGAATAAACATCCGATCATACACACACATATTTTGAGAATATATATATATATATATATATATATATATATATATATATATTGGAGTAAGTCACCCGAAAGTTTTGATGCATGTTATGCCGATGGTGACTGGTTATGGAGTTAGGATATTTGTGATGGATCTAGCTAACTTGTGGTGTGCACTATTAATTCTCGACACAATGGGTCGGATGGGTATGTTGGCTTTGTGTCTTGGATAAGCCATATAGTTTGGGTATAGTGGGGTGGGGACTCTAATAATCTACACCAATACTTATTTCTGTTTTTAACAGTTTCCTTATTGTTTTGTTGAATCTATCCACGTCAGTGTTTATAGTTTGTTCATTGGTTTTAGTGTAGGTGTTGTCATTATTTAGGAAGGATTCTAATTTTCAATGTAGACGTTGGTGTCCATTATAAGTATATCAATATCATATATCTAATATATATATATATATATATATATATATATATATATAATATTTTCAAACAAGTTTGGTTAAATAGAACTGATAAAGTCTGCCTAATTTTTTATGTTAATTTTCCAATAAGGTGTTGTGTATTGGAATCAAAATTTTCAGATAAACTGTCATTCACCACAGAAAACAGTATCTTGAAGTGTATATGATACATTTGTGTACACACACACACACACACATACATACATATATATATATATATATATATAATATTCTGGTCCACTTTGTTCCTAATAACCAGTACACACAATGTCACTGTTGCAAACTTTGTTTTCTAAAGAATACCAGGATATAGATAAAGGAATTTTGCTTGTCATACATACACTACATTGGTTCTTGCAAACAACTGATATTTGAAAAATTTTGATCGCAATAGACATCAACTTATTCAAAAAATACAATAAAAAAAAAAAGAATTAAACAGACTTTGTCGGTTCTATTTCATGAAACTTGTTTGGATGAAAGACTTGTTACCAAAATATACCTTTGTTCACACATAAAATAATGATAAAAAGATGGTTTTAATATATGCTATATTTATAGGTAAGTGTTCAGTATCAGAAATAGAACGTAAGATAGAGATGGTCTGAATATTGCATTCAAGCATGAAACAGACTGTCACTGTGAAGTGTTGACCTCAGTGTCCACTGAGATATATATATTTTTGAATTTGTATGTCTGATGAATTGGATCATGATTACGATTCCAATGTAATAAATTACAACCATGGAATATTAGTGTTTGAGCCTTTTTATTATATTCTTACTCTGTCCTGGACATTGAGTTCTGCCTGGATTCTATCCTCTTGGGAATTATATATAAAATTGTGCAATGCCTCTTTTATAGAAGTTTCATTAAAAACAACTGAGAAGGTACATTTCTAAGTAGATAAAATAATCCATACATTCAGTTAAAAGTAAAAATTATAAGAACACAATGTTTTATTTTCTAAACATTTAAAAATAAAATCATCCTTGATAATGGCTAAAAGTATAGCCAAAAGCGCTCAGACATACAAAGCATTTGGACAATTTCTACATAATTTACATCCAGAAAAGAAGAAAATTATAAAAACATAAAAAATGAAATAAATAACATAACTGCAATACCTTGTCAGTCATTTTTAATGAAATTTAAAATGTCACAAATTCCTTCATACAGAATTTTAATCACATTTTCCATTTCTAATAAATGAATGAAAGTCCTTAATGATGCACATAACTTATATATATATATATATATATATATATATATATATATCATGAAATGGATTAACTCCAACATAAATTGTTTTGCTTAAACGTTATTTTAGATACTCATATTTGAGTAAATGCTCTGTTTATTTAATTACATTTACCAGCCTGAATATTTGAGAAATCTTGTCAGAAAATATGCATCCTTTGGCAGGATTTGAACCTGCATCCCTTATGAGGAACTGTCATTAAATCTGATGTGCTTAACCATTCTGCCACGTAGGACTTCCGATTAAACAAATGTGAGTTCAAAAGCACTATTTCAGGCTATGTTTAACCAAAAGTCCTACATGGTCAAACAGTTAAGCATGTCATATCTAATGACAGTTCCCTATAAGGGATGTAGGTTCAAATCGTGCCAGAGGACGCATATTTTGTTGACAAGATTTCTCTAATATTCAGGTCAGTAAATGTAATTAAATATGCAGAGCATTTACTTGAATATGAATATCCATCTAAAATAATTTTTAAGCAAAAGACTTTAGGTGTACATATAAATATTTTTAATAAAAATATCTTGAGAAATCTGAGGCATCCCCCACCCAAGTCTTGAATCAGTTCGACCAACAGATTTACTAAAAATATAACAATGTGGACTAAATACCAGATCTTGTGTCAAAGTAGTGACTCATTGTCTCTGAGTGAAGTATAAATATTTATCTTTGTGACAAGAGGTTCATACAGTTTATCATCTTCAAGAATCTGTGACACTCACCATTAGTTGACGCTTAACAGGTCATCAAACTGTTTACTCGGTGACCTTTTTTTATCCCCATGACATTGTCATCTATGAGACCACTCCCTTTCTTCAATTCCTTGACCCTAGATTTAAGTGTAAGAATGTCTGTATTAACATCAGGTAATTTTTAACGGATCCTATGGGTTCAAGTCTTATTTTAGGCTTAAAATATATCTGGTGAGGACCCCAATTCAGAAAAATTCCAAACTTTATCTGGAGTATGACAAGGAGGAAATGAGATCCCTAGAATATTTAATTTTTTCCTCAGCTATGCCCTATGCATTTACAAGTACAGATACAAAGAGATGGGCACTGATCATTTAAGCATTCAATACTTTATCCCAAATGTATCTACTAAGAGAAGACAGCTTTGTTGTTGGTGGTTTGTTTAATAGCATATCAACTCCTTATGGGTCATTTAATGCCAAAATTTAATTTCCTAGGAAGCGTTGAAGTAATAATATGATATTTTATTCTGCTTTCACAACTGAATACATGGTAGATGATGCTCAGCTTTTGTGTATATACATGTTTGCATAGACACAATTACTAGAGGCAGGGATGTGGTTTTATGTTGTAGTTTTATTGAAGTCATTCTTTTGGAATACAGTTGATTTCTTTAAGAAACTGTAGAATTGATATATATGTATATAATATGGAGTAGTGGATAGCAGATTGGATTGAGGAATCAGAGAGGTGAGTTCAAATTCCAGTCGAATCTATTACATTCACTTATATGCTAATACCCTTGGGAAAGGTATTAATCCTCTCCTTCTCACTCCAGCTATGGATAGATAGCAGGACAGATTGGGTTCAATCACCTTGGATGGGAACTGGTCTAGGAGAAGGACAACTCTGAATTCAAAACCTGTGGAGGTTGGTTTTGGGAACCTTGTGGCACATAGTGCACCAGGTCTCTGTATTTGGCCCTTCAAAAAGTGTGGTGGGTTTTGCACAAAAC
>OZ010574.1:59195251-59207751 GCA_963932145.1 Acanthosepion lycidas | reverse complement strand
TCTCTTTTGGCTTCTTGCTTTCTTGTCAGCTATGATCTTCAAAAATTTAAATGCAACATCAACTGCCATCTTCTGTCTTTTTGATTCCTGTTCTCTTATTGTTCTTTCTCCTCCCTAAAGTTTTCCTATTCTCTCTTTCACCCCCAAGGGGGGCCCCCTTTGCACCTTAATAGCATTATCACCTCAGAATCAACTGTAGTCAGGATCATCAAGTCAATGTGAACAATCTTTTCCTTAGCTGCATAGTATGTGTTTCACCAGGGCTAGATGCAGTTTTGAATTCAAAGTTTTCCTTCTCCTAGACTAGTTGCCTCCCAAGGCTTTAGAACCCAGATGTCCTACTATTTACCCATAGCTGATGGGGGGAAGAAGAATTGCATTTGTACCTTTCCCAAGGGTATTAGCACATAAGTGAATCGACTGGAATTTGAACTGAGTTCTCTGATTCTTCAATCCAAACCACAATCCATTAACTAATCCATATCACCTTGTTTGGGGTGAAATGATTAATTAAAAAAAATAAAAAATTTTCCTCATAGTTTCTATTTTCCCCTAGGACTTCTTCATTTTCTCACATGTCCTGTTAATTGTTTTCTTAGCACTTGTTACTAGAACTGCATTCTCTGTTACTCCAAGTCTCCTTTTCCATCTATAAGGAAATTGCAATTCTTGCCATAAAAGAGATTAGATATTACACTGCAATTCAGCTCTTTTTTTGCTGTGTTTCTAATGACATTTTCCTCTCTCTTAATACTTTGCTTATTTTCAGGATGGGATCTTTGGCTTTTCTAATGTAAAAAAAAAGTTAGATATTACACTTCAGTGCTCTTTTCATTGTGAAATTTTCCTGTTTCTTAATACTTTCTTCAGTTTCTAGAATGCATCTTTCTGTATTCCAATGCACTGTCTGTTAGTCCACTACCCAGGTAGTTACATTTCTGTAGCTGCTTGACTTTTATACTTGTATTATTTGGAACTATTGTCCTCATCTTGTTTTTTTTTTTATAGACGTTATTATAGGCACATTTCAACCAAGTACCTACTGGTCATCATCAGGTGTCCATCAGTTGGCCAATATGTAATAATACAAGTATATTGACAAATACTGATCTCAGAAATGAAATACTAAATTACAAAAAGTGGTACAAACACACCATCATAGCTAAATGTCAAAATCCATCTGATATTGAATATAAAAGACTCCAAATATGCATTACTATTTGGGATGGTGGTGTAAAGCATATAGGAGTTGATTATACGTGTGTTAATGTCATCTAGTGGTTGTGAGTTCAATCTCTGGATCATAGAACAAAAAATAACATCACAAGTTTTAAGATGTAGAGTGAGTGGTCATCATTAAATGTAAATAAATGGAAGAACTTCCCAATAAAGGGAACTGACAAAGTTTATTATAAGCAATAACAAGAAAAGCAAAAGAACAGGGCAAAAATAATATTAAACAAAAATAATATAGTTTAACGTCAAAAAGCGTCATTATTTTTGCACCAATCTAATATTACCTTTATCATTACCATTAGTGTGAAAGTGAATGCAACAAACTCGGTTGAAACTTATATTAGTCTCACTAATTTCCAAGCTAGTAACCATTATGCAGACCCATTCTTAATGTTTCCAATTTATTTTATCAATCTATTAACTTATTTTTTTGCTGTGCAGGCTTTGTGTGGAATGCTAGAAATGGACATCATTGACACAAAGGACTTAAAGATGCAGATGATAACAACACTACAGACGACATCTACAGGCAAACAAATGTACACAGCACTGTGTGAACGTCAGATTGCTTTGCGAGAGCTGGTCAGTTATTTAAATCTTTCCTTATCTTCTTTCTCCCTTAGCCATTTATACAATAGAAAAGAATCAAAGCAATGTCCACTAAAATAAAAGAAAAACAAAAGAATTATTTTGACTACATAATGCATGTAATAATTATCCCACAGGGATAATGCAAGTAATAATTATATATGTAATAATTATTATTATAATAATATATAATAATAATAATAATCATAATAATAATAATATTTTGACTATGTAATGCATGTAATAATTATCCCACAGGGAACCAAAGATTGATTTTAGAGCATTGAGTAGATATTCTGATCCTAGACAGAAATACCAGCTTATATATAAGCAATGCCGCTAGCAAATCCCCATTGTCGTGCCTGCTCAGGCACATCTGTGTCTATTCAACACCCACATAACCCACCTGTAACAATGCTGACTGGACCTTAGTTACTGTTTCTGGGAGAGAATGCATAATCTGTCATAATCAACAGCTTGAACAATGCCAGTACACTCAAACCCTTGGTCACCATCAGTAGCTTCCAAACCAATAATCAGAAGTTTGAACAACATCATTATACTCAGTCATGATGACTTGTGCCATCCAAACAATTCTGTCTATCAAATTTCACTTACAAAGCTTAGAGTCAACAAGTGGTGTGGTTTGCAAGCACTTTCCAAAGCTACAAGATGCCCAGACCAATAATCAGCAGTTTGAACAATGCTCATACACTAAAACTCTTAGTCACGATAACTTGTGCCATATGAACAATTCTGTCTACCCAATTTCACTTACAAGACTTAGGGTCAGCCTATCATGTGGCTTTCAGGTACTTTCCAAAGGTGCTGACTACCAAGATGACTAAGGTTTTTCAGAATATTTACATTATTCAATGACTGATCATGCAATATTACTTGATCTCTCCCAGAAATTGTAACTAAAGTCTGTATAACTGAGTTGCACTAAAAACTGCAAGTAGGCTTAATGGGTATTGAACAAATACAATTGTGCCTGAGCAGGTGTCTGCAGCAGGGATTGGTTAGTCACCCTAGTAGACTGCATAGTCTCCCAAGATGAATTGATGTCTACCTATGTTTTCATTATTACCGTACTTTATGGCACATACTAATCTAACTTAACTTAAAGCATATGTCTGAATTAAAAGCCATTGACATTTTGTTTAAATCTTTTCTGTTGGGTATTTTATAAAGGATGTTTTGGAAATTAATCATGTAAAAAAAAAAAAAAAAAAAAAAAAAAAAAAAATACAACCAAGATCTGATCAGAAAGTATCAGGACTGGTACTATAAATAGAAAACTACAACACATCCCAATTTGACCTTTAATTTCCTTCGAAATAGTCCCCACTTCTGAATTTACATTGATGGAAGGGCATTCCTTTTTGGGGATAGCAAGCAGCTGCCTTGTTACATTCCCTTGGATTTCCTTTCAAGTTGGATTTGATTTCTGAAGAGGAAAAAGCTGCAAGGGGTGAGATCTGTCGACTATAATGGTTGGCAGACCTGGAAAATAGTGTCAGTCAGTTATGTGTCATGCATGATACATGCTTAGGTGATCATGTATCTTTCAATACATGACTGATGAAGTAGATTTTATTGCCAGAGTAGGTTGCCATTTCTTTCTGCGGTAGACCAGTTGCCATCCAAAGCTTTAGAACCCAGTCTGTCCTGCTATTTATCCATAGCTGGGGGTGGAGAAGAAGAGGATTCATACCTTTCCCAAAAGTATTAGCACGTAAGTGAATGTAATGGATTCGAATGAATTCAAATTTGGCTCTCTAATTCCTCAATCCAAGATGCCATCCACTACTCCACTGTGCCTGCTGTACTTGGCCAAAAACTGCTGCACAAGCTATGGTCCCTAATGGAATCTTTGTGGTGAGATGACCACACTCTACACACTCTCCTGTCAAGCACTGCTATGAAGAATGGAAGTGGTTGAGAACGTTATAACATGCATGCACAACAGTTCAATCCATGTCAAGCAGCTTCACCCTGCATACTTTAGCTCCATTACCATGGCAACAGTCCCAATACTTTTTGATCATACCTCAAAAATTAATACAAGTAGTGAAATCTTTGTAACAAAACTAAGGATTAATAATTCAAACTCAACAAGCTTATTGTCACCATTATGGTGTGAGAGATTCTCCAAGTTTTGATAGTAAAGTTTCAGTATGTGACATTCCCCAAAGCGGCATACCATATTTGGTTAGGAACAAAGTTTCTTTTGAGTGATTAAGGGAGAATATCGAAGAAGGGTCATGCACTTCTGCACAAAGGAAGTCTCCACATGTTTGGATTTCTTGGACATCACTCTAACGAATTCTTAAACATCAGCCTGTTCTTGTACAAGATGGGGCATATATGACAAGGGCCACAATCCAGCTTCTCGGGCAAATTTTTGGAAAAACATTAATTTTTCATGGTTGCAGCATAAACCGACTATCATGTTCACTAGATCAGACAAGCCCGAAGTTCTTCCTATGCAGCTATCCCAAAGAAAAGTTTTTTAAGTCAAGCCTTGGACTCTCCAACAGTTGAAAGACAATATTCAGACAGACATCAAATCACTAGAGCCTGAAACACTGAGGGCTGTGATGGAAAATGTCTTTGAAAGGGCACATTCATACAAAGCTGAAAAAGGGCACCACTTAAAAGATGTAATCTTTCTCAGCTAGTGTAAATTTATTTCCCTTACCTACTCTATATAATAATACTATTGTATTATGAATTAAAGTTAAAAAATAAGAGTTAAGTTTTTTAAATCCCTTAGTGATTTTTAGGACATCTTGGGTATTGTTTGTTTAATACCTAGTATTAGTAGACATAATAGTCTCAATTTCTCAATTCTGAAATGAAATGT
Source organism: Acanthosepion lycidas (assembly GCA_963932145.1). NCBI lineage: Eukaryota > Metazoa > Mollusca > Cephalopoda > Sepiida > Sepiidae > Acanthosepion > Acanthosepion lycidas. The sequence continues at coordinate 59,203,058 of OZ010574.1, read as the reverse complement.
TGTTTGACAAGTTCTTTTCAGTGTATTGTATTTGTCTTTTAAGTCCAGATCTTTCTTTGCAGCAGCAAAAGGGAGGACCAAAGAAGTTGTCCTTACCACCACAGTCCACAGATGCTGACCTGGTCAAGATGCTTGGCTCCGGTTCATTTGGTAATCTTGAGAGCTTGAGCCTGGCCTTCACTCAAGTGACCAGTGCCTGTGCCCAAGAACTTATAAAACTGCCAACTCTTCGCTCACTCAACTTATGGTCCACTCAGGTGAGTCCCGTGGTCATCCACCCTTAATTTCAATTTTTTTGTCATGGGTAGGTAGGGAGGTTCTTTTTCATTATATGCTGATCATGTGTATTCATCATCTGCAGGCCAATCTCAAGATGTGCAGGTAGCGTAAGAGTTATTGGTGCAGAAAAAGGATTGGTGAACAGTTAATATTTTTTATAAAATTTTATTTTTATTATATTTTGGATTGTAAGAAATATATAATTTTTTTTTAAATAAACTTTGGATTAGCAATTTTTTTCAGAATAACAATATTTTTTTTTCTAGATATAAGTACTACTATTTAACCCATATCTGTGGAGAGGAGATTGATTTTTACCTCTTCCAGAGGCATTTGCCCATAAGTGAATGCAACAAACCTAACTGAAATTTGAACTCTCCAATTTCTCATTCTGAAATTCACCCACACATCCTGATGCAACCACAACCCCAAGTTCAGATTACAAAATTTTTAACCCCAACAAATTTAATATATGCCACCTACATTCTGAAGGGATACAGTATTAAAAAAAAAATAAGTAGGGGCGATCATATTATAATTTAGGTTTTCAAATCTACTATATTTTTTTAATTTTTATTTATAAAATAAATTTAAATTAATTTAAAAATTGAAATTTTTAATTTTTTTTTTTTTTTTTAATTTTTTATTTTACTCTTATTTATTTATTAATTCTCCCTCCATTATTAGATCTAGACCGTTTTTTTAAGGTGAACGAAATGCCACTCCCAAGCATAATGAATGGTAACTTGCTCTTCCCAAATCCAATTTCTGTTCCCACTCAATGCTCTCCTGACAAAATCTAAAATTACAAGATAAGATTAGTGGATTTAACCTGCCAACATACAAATTCCTCTCGTGTCCGCCTCCACATAATTTCTTCTTGGGCAACACATTTTCAACTCAAAAATGAAAGCAGTTTCATTCTCCATGATAGACAAGTCCTAAATCTCCACAGCTTAACAGTGAAAGGATATTTTTTTTTTTTTTAACATCATGCTCATTTGTTATTCATCCACACAAACAACTGGTAAGAATAAATTTTGAATTATCGAGATATTGGTAAGATCACATATGTGCAATCTGCAAGGATACCAGGTGTTGTTTGGAAAATAACTTCAAATATAACAACACAAAATACATTCTTTAAAATATGCTTTTAAGCAACACAAAAGAAAAATGGAAGAATTTTACTGTATTGACAGCAATGAGTGAAGTACTATATTTGATAACATAAAATTTTTATGGTATTTGAAGCTGGAATCCCCAAGTGTGCCAGCAAGTTTCACATGCTTACAGTCCAGTTCTTGAATGCACCACAATATGGTAGGACTGTATTTCAATACACAGCATTAAGGCCTGTTTTCTTGTTCGTTTTTTAATCATTTCACCCCCAAGCAAGGCAATAAAGCTACTAGAATGCAAGGGGTTACTGAGTGTTAGAGAATATGATAAAAAACTACTATCAATGTGAGCAATAAAAGAACAAGAAGACAGAAGACCGAAGATAACAATTGACATGGCATTTCAATTTTTGTAAATCAAAGTTGACTGGAAAGCAAGAAGTGCAAGAGAAGAAATTGTTAGCATAGAACTTACATCTAGCATTTCAACTGGGAAATGAGACCTAGCTGCCAATCTAGTACTGCGCTTAAATTCATAAAAGCTAGGTTCCATAGAGGAAAGTTCATCAAAACAATTGCCATGAAAATATTTATAGAAAAGGCACAGGGAAGTGATGTTATAGCAGTAGGAAAGTGACTGAAACTGGGAAGCCAGATCAGGACCAATAACATTGCAGATTCTTCTATGGAATTTATCAAGAATCTTTAAATATATAGTGGGAGCACTGGACCAGATGTGGCAGCAATAGTTAAAGCAAGGACAAGTGATAGACTTATAGATGTAAGATAGATTCTAGCATGAAAAATTGTCTAGTACAATAGAGTGAACTTTCTTAGCTGTAGACTTAGCAACTTATTCAATATATTCTTTCAACTTCATGTTATCTGAAAAAGTTACTCGGAGAAGGTTCAATGAGTCACTCTCCCAGAGGCTAGCATCAGCTATGCTGATGGAAGGTAAAAAGGGTTCTCTCAGATGATTAAAAGAGAAAGCTTTCATTATTGAGGTGTTAAAATTAACAAGCCACTCCTTGCCCCATTTAACAACAGAATGTGAGTCATTTTTGAGATCAGCTGCCAATCACATAATCAGCTAGAGGTACCGTAAAACTAAAACTTTTACAGAGGGGCAGAATAGATTTTTCACTTAGCATCCTTCAAGGAAGCCTACTGCAAGGTTGACCTATCAAATGATAATGGTAATATTAACCATTTCCTTATAAGGAATCATTCATAATTATTGGATAATGCAGCCAGTGCTACTTTTGATTGAAATTTATAAAAGCTTTCTATTAATATAATTTTTCAGGAAAATAGGTTTCTATTATCACTATTTCCAGTATTGACGAGGGGTTTCCTTCCTAACCTTTTGTTTGAAGTAGTGTGGGATGTCAACATCTTGATTACGTCATTATTTTCTGTCGGTGTTTTATGTGCTATCCATTTTAGTTGTTACTGCTGTTGGTAGTCCTAAAGTGATATAATTATTATTATTTGGCCTGGTTCTTTGTGATTCTGTAAACTGGTCACAAGGTTCAAAGAATGATGATCTCTCACTGAGAGCTAATCTTCATTTGCTCAAAGCTATTTTTAATTTCATTGATCTGAGAAAGTGGTTGTATACAGTAGATAGTGCTAAACCTGTTCAGAAATATATTTAAACTATGTGTGACATCTACATAAAGTCTCAATCTGATGAGACTATTTAAGAAAATGACTTCCCCAATCAGCTATAGGTTAAATACCAAGGTAGACTGTATTCTCTAGCTTTGTGTGGCAACATCTGAAACTAAAAACAGGTAATAAATTATATCCTTGAGTATAATACAACCTCATATTACAGACATCTCTATATAAAATTTTTGGAAAAGTTTTACCATATTATCCATTAAAATCTTAATATGGTACATTAATTATTCTTATTTCATTGAAATATTTAATTTTTCACAATGTTAAAGAATAGAAATCTTTTTCTTTAAACAGTCTTTCAAGAAAATAGATCTCTCAAGTCCAGTAGCCATTATAGCTCTTTTCCGTATTCCTAGGGCTTCCTTCCTAATCTTTCGTTTGAAGTAGTGTGGAATATCAACATCTTGATTATCTTATTATTTTCTCTTTGAGTTTCATGTGCTATCCATTTTAGCTGTTGTTGGAAGTCAAGTGATATGGTCTCTTGTTCGACACAGTTCTTTATGAATCTGTTACACGAGTCCACAATTTTCAAAGATGAATGGTGCTTACTAAGACCTACAGGCTTCATTCTTTTAAGTCATTGATCTGAGAAAGAAGTTATATACAGCTGTCAATTTATATTTTTTGAACAAGTGTGGTGCCATGCATGACATCTATATGAATGTCTTGATTTGACAAGGCTATTTAAGAATATAACTTGTGTTTTCAGGTCAACGTTTTGGTTTTGTAGCAACTAATGGCATTGTAAAAGAAACTACCCCTAATGCTACCTATTCTATCTTTAATTTCTTTATCTTCTATACTAAACTGGTTATAAGCGATCTATACACCAAGGTATTTGAAGTGTTTAGTATTTACTGATGCCATGTCCTGAATTTTTATGATGGATTCAGGGTAGGTGCCATCTGCTGAGTGGAAATCCTTGTAATCAGCACAACTACACCTGAAATACAGATGTGGAAAAGAGCCAGTGGGGGAAGGACAGTTTCTCTAATGTTGCAGATGAGAATGTAAGGTACACATTTTGGATGAGATGTTTGGGCCGCACACAAGCATACAGGTCAGCAGTCATCAACAAAATCAGTATTTTGAATAAAATGTCATATTAAATATGAGATACAAGTCATGTTACTTCTGTTTTTGTTTTGATAAAAATTAGTTTGCTAAAAGATGAAAGAAATAATCATGATAGTTTTTAATTTAAGAAATTTGAAGAATATGAAAAAATGCTGAAAAGTTCTCAGCCCAACCAAGATTTGGATGTTTGGTGGTTTAGACAAATTTTGTGAAATGAATCAAGTCAAAAATTTTTCAGTACTGCCTTGGAATTATACATTTTATTGTTAGATAAATATATGTACTTGGAGAGTTTCTCAGTAGGAAGTTGCTTTTCATGTTTTGCACCCCAACACCACCACCGCCATACCCGTGGGTGATGTTGGATAGTCTTCATCAAGGCACATGTCTGAGCAATGTTTCATTGAAGACAAGTAATTCCCTATGTGGCACAGACTGATAATGATAATTTTGAAATTTTTTTTTTTTAATTTTTTAAATGTATTTTTAAAGATATTTTTTAAATGTTAAGTTTTTAAAAGTATTGTTAAGTTTATTTTTTTAAATGTATTGTTAGATTCATTTTTTAGATTCATTTTTTAAATGTATTTTTCAAATTCATTTAAAAAAGTTTTAAACTTATTTGTAAGCATTCAAAAATGTTTTAAAGCATTGAAAAAATGTTTTTAAAACCAACAACATTTTTATACCTTTTTAACAAAATTTATAAAAAATTTAAAACTTTTTAATTAAAACAAAATTTCTTTTTAAAAAATATCTTTAAACATTTTTATATCTATTTTTTAACAAACATTTTAAGGAATTTATTTTTATTGATTATTTAAATTTATTTTTTTTAATTCTTTTAATTTTATATTTTTTTTAATTCTTTTAATTTTATATTTTTTGGTCAATTTCTTAATTTTTTTTTTTTCGCATTTAACTTGCCAAGAGTCTCACATTGGCTGTGTTGACTTCAGGTTATCATAAAATAAATTATTTTACATATAAAAAAAGAAAACAAAAAATACAATTAGTAATTTTTTTTTTTTTTTTTTTTTTTTGTATTTTCTAGTTTGGTGATGCGGGTCTGCAACTAATATCAGAACACTTACCACGTTTACAAGTGCTCAACCTGTGTGAAACTCCTGTCACAGACAAAGGCCTCGTCTGTTTAGCCAGTAAGTATAATATACAAAGTCAATGAATGGGGACATGACCGAGCAGTTAGAAGATTTGATTTCCAGTCGTGAGACCCAGTCATCAAATTTCAGTTGGTCAATTTGTCAGGAAGGTGACTTCTTTCAGCCTAAAAAGGTGACCCCAACACAAAAAACCAGCAACAGGTTGACGCAAGCCTTGTTAGTAAAATTCAGTCAATGGAACTTTGGAAACTATTGATGGTTGTGCTAGCACAAGTCATCGTGACTGAGGGTTTGAGTGTACAGGCCTTGTTCAAACTATTGATTATGCCAGATGATGCACTCTCTCCCAGAAACTGTAACTAAGGTCTGTTCAGCAAGGATGCAGTATACAGATAGCCCCTGCTGATTCACATTTCAGCATTCATGGCGTGACACATTCACAGATTTTTCTTTAGAACATATGTACCTGTTATTCGTGGAAACCCCGAATATTCACATGTTTTTCTGAAGAACATATGCACAAATTATTTGCTGAGAACTCCCTTGATTGGCATATTTTTTTCAGTATAACATGTTTAAAATATTCTTGTATTGTTTTCCTGTTATTTAAGTAACTTAAAACATATAACAGTCCATTTTTATGGTAAAAATTGTCAGAATTGTACATTTTCATTATAAAAAAAAAAAACAAAGAAACGAAGGTTAAAATATGCGTAGTGCTTGGGCTTCTTTCTTAGGTGTGGCTGAGGGTCTGAAAAGTGGCTTATGCTAAGTCTGGGGGCATCATCACAGTTCTGTTTTTAGAAAATGTTTTAAACTTTATATTCTATGTCTTGTTACACATATTTTATACAGTATTTTCAATGGTTGTATTGATTAAGGCATAATTAAAAACGGTTATTGTATGGTATGGTCCCCAATACTATTTTTCAAAAATGTTTTAAAAAGGGTCTGAAATGTTTCTAAAGTATTTAGGATGAAAGTTTAAGGCAGATGGTGTTTTAACAATCAAAATAGGTACTTATAAGCACTTTTAGTGAGGGTTACAAGTATTCATGGATTCTAACTATTTGTGGCCGATTCTTGTCCCTGACCCCTTAAATACAGGGGACTCACTGTAAACTAAAAGTTGGTTCTGTGGGTGTTGAACAAGCACAAATATGCCTGCATAGGCATCTGCAACAGGGACTGACTTGCTGACAGGTGTTTTTTAAAAATTGCAAGTAGCCAGTCATTATTATATAACGTACAAAGTGACTTGACTTTCCTTAAGAATTTATTTGACAGATTCGGATGTTGGCTGGTTTAAAAAAAGAAAAGAAAACTCTTGAGAGATTAAATTACATCAAAAGAAGAGAATTTAAGAGCACAATGGCTATCATAAACATTTCCTCCCAGTACATAAGCAGGGCACTCACTGTCAAAACCACATCTGTATACACGTGAGGGGGGAAAAAAAATTATCTGTTGCTTGATAGATTAGAGAATGCTGTTTTTAGATTGTAAACATTTCAGAAGTATTCAGCGCATTAAATTCTTTTCACGTGAAAAATTGTTGCTTCTATTTCTAGCTTGTACCAGGGAGGTGGAAATATAGAAGAAGGTGCGAGAACTTCATGTCGTTCTCATTTCAACATGATTTTTCTTTCCTCTGCTATTAATACTGTTAACTCTTCCTTTTCATGAATATTCATACCAGGACCTTACTGGGAATCACTACTCTAGTATGCTACTCTGTAGTCTGAATAGTAACAGCAGTGTGTGTGTATACACATTATATATATATATATATATATATATATATATATATATATATATATATATATATATATATATATATATATAGTCATCCACAGACAGACTGTTTTGCTGTATCACAGCTCATCAATGTGGCTAGACATCCATGATGCCGATTCAGCCGGGTTTTGATCCACCTGATATATATATATATATATATATAAGTGAACATTGAAGACTTGATAGTCACAAGTCATCATGGCCGAGGCATTGAACGTGCTGGCCTTGTTCAAACTGTTGATCACGCTAGATAACATGCTCTTTCCCAGAAACTGTAACTAAGGTCTACTCAGCATAGTTGCAGTATAAACCACAGGTGAGTTGTGTGGGTGTTGAATAAGTACAAATGTGCCCAAGCAAGTGTCTGCAATAGGGATTGGCTAGCCACACTAGTAGACGGGTATCCTCAAATACCAGTGCTCAGCTATACAAATCTACAGACGCCAATTCAGCTCAGTTTCAATCCTAGCTCGTGGCAACCAGACATCTAGCCGCACTGATGAGCTGTAATACAGCGAAACTGTTTGGAGGAATCGGCATCAGTCAGAGATTCTTTCCCTAAAACATTGGCACACAGCAGGGATGAAGGCGAATTTAAATTTATTTAATTTTTAGATAAACACACAGAGATTGAGAGAATTCAATTTGCTTCACCGAAGAGTCTTGCATTATTTGCCATAACAGTCACTCCTTACAAACTCACACTTCCTCCCCAGT
>OZ010574.1:59182751-59192751 GCA_963932145.1 Acanthosepion lycidas | reverse complement strand
CTAAGACACAAGGGGTTACCGAGCATGAGAGAATATAAGAAAAAAAACACTATTAAGGAGACGGTACTGCTAATAGATTATCTGAATATCATTTCTGTATTTGATTAAAATGTAGGGGCATAGATCAAAGAGATATTTTTGGCATTCGACCATAGTTTCTCTTAATTTAGAATTTAAATTTTTTAGGGTTTTTTTTTTTCTGTTTGTGTTTTTTTGTTTACATCTTTTTGCATTCATTTTTTTTTTTTTTTTTTTTTTTTGCTTACAATTTTTTGTCTACAATTTTTTGTCATTTTTGCTTTACAGTTTTGTTTACATTTTTAGTTTACAGATAATTTTTTCCATTTTTTTTGTTGCATGCTTAAGTTTTTGTATTTTTATATTTTTGTGGACTTCCATTTTCTTTCCTGATATTTTTTCCTTTCTTTCTTTCCTGATATTTTTTTCCTTTCTTTCTTTCCTGATATTTTTTTCCTTTCTTTCTTTCCTGATATTTTTTTCCTTTCTTTCTTTCCTGATATTTTTTTCCTTTCTTTCTTTCCTGATATTTTTTTCCTTTCTTTCTTTCCTGATATTTTTTTCCTTTCTTTCTTTCCTGATATTTTTTTCCTTTCTTTCTTTCCTGATATTTTTTTCCTTTCTTTCTTTCCTGATATTTTTTTCCTTTCTTTCTTTCCTGATATTTTTTTCCTTTCTTTCTTTCCTGATATTTTTTTCCTTTCTTTCTTTCCTGATATTTTTTTCCTTTCTTTCTTTCCTGATATCTTTTTCCTTTCTTTCTTTACTGATATTTTTTTCCTTGCTTTCTTTCTTTCCTGATATTTTTTTCCTTTCTTTCTTTCTTTCCTGATATTTTTTTCCTTTCTTTCTTTCTTTCCTGATATTTTTTCCTTTCTTTCTTTCTTTCCTGATATTTTTTCCTTTCTTTCTTTCTTTCCTGATATTTTTTCCTTTCTTTCTTTCTTTCCTGATATTTTTTTCCTTTCTTTCTTTCTTTCCTGATATTTTTTTCCTTTCTTTCTTTCTTTCCTGATATTTTTTTCCTTTCTTTCTTTCTTTCCTGATATTTTTTTCCTTTCTTTCTTTCTTTCCTGATATTTTTTTCCTTTCTTTCTTTCTTTCCTGATATTTTTTTCCTTTCTTTCTTTCTTTCCTGATATTTTTTTCCTTTCTTTCTTTCTTTCCTGATATTTTTTTCCTTTCTTTCTTTCTTTCCTGATATTTTTTTCCTTTCTTTCTTTCTTTCCTGATATTTTTTTCCTTTCTTTCTTTCTTTCCTGATATTTTTTTCCTTTCTTTCTTTCTTTCCTGATATTTTTTTCCTTTCTTTCTTTCTTTCCTGATATTTTTTTCCTTTCTTTCTTTCTTTCCTGATATTTTTTTCCTTTCTTTCTTTCTTTCCTGATATTTTTTTCCTTTCTTTCTTTCTTTCCTGATATTTTTTTCCTTTCTTTCTTTCTTTCCTGATATTTTTTTCCTTTCTTTCTTTCTTTCCTGATATTTTTTTCCTTTCTTTCTTTCTTTCCTGATATTTTTTTCCTTTCTTTCTTTCTTTCCTGATATTTTTTTCCTTTCTTTCTTTCTTTCCTGATATTTTTTTCCTTTCTTTCTTTCTTTCCTGATATTTTTTTCCTTTCTTTCTTTCTTTCCTGATATTTTTTTCCTTTCTTTCTTTCTTTCCTGATATTTTTTTCCTTTCTTTCTTTCTTTCCTGATATTTTTTTCCTTTCTTTCTTTCTTTCCTGATATTTTTTTCCTTTCTTTCTTTCTTTCCTGATATTTTTTTCCTTTCTTTCTTTCTTTCCTGATATTTTTTTCCTTTCTTTCTTTCTTTCCTGATATTTTTTTCCTTTCTTTCTTTCTTTCCTGATATTTTTTTCCTTTCTTTCTTTCTTTCCTGATATTTTTTTCCTTTCTTTCTTTCTTTCCTGATATTTTTTTCCTTTCTTTCTTTCTTTCCTGATATTTTTTTCCTTTCTTTCTTTCTTTCCTGATATTTTTTTCCTTTCTTTCTTTCTTTCCTGATATTTTTTTCCTTTCTTTCTTTCTTTCCTGATATTTTTTTCCTTTCTTTCTTTCTTTCCTGATATTTTTTTCCTTTCTTTCTTTCTTTCCTGATATTTTTTTCCTTTCTTTCTTTCTTTCCTGATATTTTTTTCCTTTCTTTCTTTCTTTCCTGATATTTTTTTCCTTTCTTTCTTTCTTTCCTGATATTTTTTTCCTTTCTTTCTTTCTTTCCTGATATTTTTTTCCTTTCTTTCTTTCTTTCCTGATATTTTTTTCCTTTCTTTCTTTCTTTCCTGATATTTTTTTCCTTTCTTTCTTTCTTTCCTGATATTTTTTTCCTTTCTTTCTTTCTTTCCTGATATTTTTTTCCTTTCTTTCTTTCTTTCCTGATATTTTTTTCCTTTCTTTCTTTCTTTCCTGATATTTTTTTCCTTTCTTTCTTTCTTTCCTGATATTTTTTTCCTTTCTTTCTTTCTTTCCTGATATTTTTTTCCTTTCTTTCTTTCTTTCCTGATATTTTTTTCCTTTCTTTCTTTCTTTCCTGATATTTTTTTCCTTTCTTTCTTTCTTTCCTGATATTTTTTTCCTTTCTTTCTTTCTTTCCTGATATTTTTTTCCTTTCTTTCTTTCTTTCCTGATATTTTTTTCCTTTCTTTCTTTCTTTCCTGATATTTTTTTCCTTTCTTTCTTTCTTTCCTGATATTTTTTTCCTTTCTTTCTTTCTTTCCTGATATTTTTTTCCTTTCTTTCTTTCTTTCCTGATATTTTTTTCCTTTCTTTCTTTCTTTCCTGATATTTTTTTCCTTTCTTTCTTTCTTTCCTGATATTTTTTTCCTTTCTTTCTTTCTTTCCTGATATTTTTTTCCTTTCTTTCTTTCTTTCCTGATATTTTTTCCTTTCTTTCTTTCTTTCCTGATATTTTTTTCCTTTCTTTCTTTCTTTCCTGATATTTTTTTCCTTTCTTTCTTTCTTTCCTGATATTTTTTCCTTTCTTTCTTTCTTTCCTGATATTTTTTCCTTTCTTTCTTTCTTTCCTGATATTTTTTTCCTTTCTTTCTTTCTTTCCTGATATTTTTTCCTTTCTTTCTTTCTTTCCTGATATTTTTTTTCCTTTCTTTCTTTCTTTCCTGATATTTTTTTCCTTTCTTTCTTTCCTGATATTTTTTTCCTTTCTTTCTTTCTTTCCTGATATTTTTTTCCTTTCTTTCTTTCTTTCCTGATATTTTTTTCCTTTCTTTCTTTCTTTCCTGATATTTTTTTCCTTTCTTTCTTTCTTTCCTGATATTTTTTCCTTCCTTTCTTTCTTTCCTGATATTTTTTTCCTTCCTTTCTTTCTTTCCTGATATTTTTTCCTTCCTTTTTTTTCTTTCCTGATATTTTTTTTCCTTCCTTCCTTTCTTTCTTTCCTGATATTTTTGTCCTTCCTTTCTTTCTTTCCTGATATTTTTTTCCTTCCTTCCTTTCTTTCTTTCCTGATATTTTTTTCCTTTCTTTCTTTCTTTCCTGATATTTTTTTCCTTCCTTTCTTTCTTTCTTTCCTGATATTTTTTTCTGCTGCTGCTTTCTTTTTGTAGATTTTTCTTTTATATGTTACTTTTTCTGAGGCTTTTGTTGTTTCATTTTTTTTCTGTATGTCTTTTTTGTTTTTTTCAGGTGGTAGGTTACTGGGGGGAATTATTTTTTCTATTTACTCCCGCCCTTCCTGCTGGTTATAGCAAAAATGACAAAACCACCAACACTAATTTATTTCTCTTTATTGGTGCTGTAGTCACTAGCCTGTCTTCATGCCCTACAATGCCTTCACTGATAATGTCTATCATGTTGACAGATAATAGCCACAACATGCTCATACATCTTTATCCTATCCAGCTACAACCTACTCTCCTCAGCATTTACCATTTAAAAACATTTGTTTTTAACTTTTGAATCATTTTGTACCAAGTAACTCTGTGTGGTGAACCCATAACAGAAGTTCTCACCTGTTTGAATTCTGACAGTTGCTTGTGTTCACACTATTACTCCCTCTTCTCACCAGATGTTTTGACAAAGATCTAGACACAGTCATGACACAGTTCACATGGTCAGGGATTCTTTCCTTGTTGCTGGTATCATAAAACCCAGTAATAACCATTATCTGACATGAGAAGGAGATGACTGCTACAGAGTAATTTCTGTTTAAACAAATGCTATAAATAAATTGAAATTAAAGCATTTTCATATAAAATCTTTGCACTACTTAAATTAAGTGGTCTACTCATGAAAAATGGAGAAGAATTTTGTTTTAACAATGTTCATAACTTAACATTCATTAAACTTCCTCTAAACACAGCATTTATCAGGATTTTTCATGAATTTAGAAGAGGGGGGTCTTCATTATAATATAAATACAATGTCAAATCAATCTGTGACTTTTTAAAGAGTTGTCAGTATTTTGTTTTTATTTACAAATGGCAAGGCTTACGACCATATAGATTTGAGAGACCAGTTCCCATATGATCGGCGGTTAAGCAATGTCAAGCCTGATCAGTATCTAGATGGGTAATCGCTTAAGAATACCAGGTGCTGGTAACTTTGACATGTGGGTGATGTAATCGATAATGGCTCATAATTGTCAATTCCAGTTGAATCTGTTATATTCACTTACATACAATTACCCTTGAGAAAGGCATGAATCCATCTCTTCTTCTTCTCTCCAGCTATGGGTTAATTAGTAAGACTTCTATCACTAACTCATTATTATCTCCCCGCAAAAATTCTTGCAATCTAAAAGTATTTTCTGGATTTAAATAACCTACATAGAAGCCATAGAAAATAAATCAATTGATCATTGATATTTGTAATTTTTTTTTTTTAAATCAATTCCGAAGCAAAACGATAATACCACTAAAACACAAGAGGCCATCAGGTGTTAAAGAGACTAGAAAAACTTTACTAGGAAGTGGAAACCCAATCCTAAACAGAGAACAAGGGATAAACCTCTACTCCTGTTCAAAAAACTAGGGAGGAGTGTGAACCAGGCAATAGGCAAAACTCTCTACTCCTATTGAATTAAAAGCAAAGTACTGATAACTCTTTAAGAAGCTGGATATCAATTAAAAAGCAACCAATTGTTCCTCGTTGATTATTCATTTTTATTTACTTTTCAGTATTTCTAATCTATGTTAATATTTTTAAATATGTTTTCCCATGTTTAAGAACTTTATGCTAACACTAACCATTTTCAAAGATTCAGTTTTTTGTCCATTTAATTTTAGTTAAATATTGCATTTGTATTTTACTAATACAGATGTGAAATAGGAAAACATTATTAGAAATACTGAAAAATTGAACAAAAAATAATCAATATGAAACTTTGATGCTTTTTAATCAAATTCATATGAACATAAAATTGTTGTACAAATACACCCATTTCAAATATATAATATTAACAGAAGACAAATTTTAGTTGATGAAACCAGAATTTTATATAGGGCAAAGTGTAAAGAAAGACTCAAAATTCTGGAGACTATTGTAACAAAAGAGTAGCAGTTGACATAAGGTATCTTTCTACATAGATGATCATATATTGAAGTGTGATTTTTTTTTTTTTTTTTTAAATACATAGAAATACCAGTTTGACCTTTTAATGACATCATCTTGAATCACTTGAAATTGGTTCCATCAAATGTGAGAATGCCAGAATTAAGCAAAAACATTTGCATAAACATACACAAAACAAACAAATGTAGCAACATTCAAAAGTGCTCAGTGGAGGGATAATATAAAATATGAACTTTGGCAAATTTACTGATTACTTAAAACAACTAATTCAGAAATTTAAAAAATTTTATATCTGTTTATATTTCTGAGATGAGATATTGTGACTATTTACACTGTTTACATTGTTCAGACTTTTGTCCTCGTCCTTATTCATGACGTTTCAGCCATTGTATGCTCCAGCCATCTTCAGGTGATATACATTGAACTGAACCCTTTATTTATTAAGTTGGTGTAAAAATAATGACGTAATAATGTTGTTTTTTGACGTTAAAAAATACGTCAAAAAACGACATTATTGCGTCATTATTTTTGCACCAACCTCATAGTTCACTGGAGAATTGAGTTGCTAAAGGGAAATAACTGAAACCTTAAACTGAGATATCCAAAAAAGGCATGGTATATGGAATGAGAAAAATCTACCCCAGTGAACTAAATAAAAGGTTCAGTTCAAAATGCCATTGTATATCACCTGAAGATGGCCAGAGTGTAGAACAGATGAAATGCTATGAATATGACAGTAAAAATGAGGACAACAGTCTGAACAATATAAATAGTGTAAAAAATTTGATAGACAGAATTTGTCAATATCATTCAACTATCATTGAGTTCACACTCTTTCCCAGTCTTTTGAACAAGAGTAGAGGTTTATTCCTTGTTTCTTGCTGAGGACTTGGTTTCAGGTTTCATCTAAAGTCTTTTTTTTTTTCTTTTTTTTTTTTTTTTTTTTTTCATTCGCTTGCACTTCCTTGTGTGTTAATGGTGTCACTCATTGATTAGGGTGAACTGGTTTAAAAGAAAAAAAAACAAAAAGTTTGAAATATATAACTCTTCTCTGTCAGCTAGTGTTTTGGAAAAGACCAACATTGTATATCAGTTTAAATGTTCTTTGGGAGATTGTATCTCTGACAAATATATACATAAGTATATATATTGGCTTGACGACAACAATATTATGAATACATCTTACACTTCATTTGTGAATATGAGTTCTATCAAATAACATTTAAAGACATGTTCCTGCCAGCCTTCACAATACAGGAAAATACTTGTTGCTAACACCAATATACTACACCATGAAAATAAACAAAAACTTTAGATCTCAAGGCCGTCTGTATCAACAATAAACGTTGAACAAAATTTATTACAAGTATAGTAGCAATCTTTTAAAATGCATTTGAGTTTACTAACATTTAACATTATTTTGCAATTTACCATCTCTGGTGAACACCCTTGCATTGAGAATGCTTGTTTACAAAACATAACCACAACAGTTAATTTTAAAATAATTATAACAGAGCACATTTGCACATGTTTTTAAAAATCACCATCATAATGATTACAGTTACATTAAGTTTGTCTTCACAATTCACTCTTGAAGATGATCTAGGAGGAGATCAAAAGTATTTGGTTTAACAAAAAATACAGCTTCTTCTTTGATGAGTTTCAACTTAACATCAATAAGCTAATTAACCAGATATGATTGTTATAAACATAAATAGACATAATATATCTATATAATATTCAATGAAACATGCTTGAATGAAGATATGTTGTGCGTGTGTGTGTCTCTCTCTCTCTCTCTCTCTCTCTATATATATATATATATATATATATATATATATATAAAATATAATATACTGTAATAAGAGACTGACAACAGCTGCACCTAAAAGGTATAAACACTAAAAAATGCTCAATACACAAATCCAAAATAGAAAACGCAGAGCAAAACATGAAAACACTAAAAAGCAGTCTACTTTGCTACCCAGGTTTTGACTTCAAGGTCTCCTCAGGCAAGTAGAAGGATGAGCCATCTAGTATATTCCACCAACTTATATGACCACAGGAAAAGAGAATGAAAGATGTAAGGGGGATTGATTTAAAAAAAAAAAAAAAAAAAAAACCCTAGGCCTGTTTAATTTGTTATTGTATTTTCCAGTTTTCAAATAAGGTGTTGAGCTCGATGATGTGGATAAACTGTCCAAAGTTCAATACATACATATGTATGTACGCATATATATATATATATATATATATATATATATATATATATATATATATATATGAGGCCCTCTATGTCAAAAGCGAATAACCAACAGTGAAGAAAATTTATTATGAGTATAGTAGCAATGTTTTAAAATGTATTTGACCAATATTTAATGCCATTTGCATTTTTATCATATCTGGTTAGGTCCCTTATATTGGGGACACTTTGCAGTTCACCCCCAAGGATGATCTCAAAAGAGATCGAAAGTTCTTGGGTTAACAAAAACTATGACGCCTTCCTTGATGAATTTCACCTTAACATCAAGAAGCTAATTAGAGAAGTAGAAATGATTATTATAAATATAAACAGACATAATATATCTATATATTATTCAATGAAACATGCTTGAATGAAGATAAAGCAGTCTAAATATCTACATACCAGGTGTAACACTAAAATTGTCCAAATCATGTAACAGCATAGGATAATTGTCCTCTACACCCACAAAATGTTTAATATCTAAAAACCACTAAACTGAGTTTCTTTTTTCCAGGTTTTCAGATAAGATATTTAGCCATCTTGACACCATTTGTCATAAGAATTACTGAAAAACCCTTTGAGTTGTTCAGCTAGAAAGAGAACCAGTTAACATCGTTTTCTATCAGCCCCACTATATCTTCTCAATTGGGCAATGATGAGATGAAAAATATCATTTAAGCCTTCAGTAATGGTACCAACATTCATATTCTGGCTTCCATCTTCAAAGTCCATTCAAGAACCATCAAGAGAACGGTAAATAAGTTTAAAAAAGAGGAAGAGTAGAAAGGTAAACTGGATCAGGAGGTCACAACAGGAAGTGGGATCATCATTTAAACTTAAAGCTAAATACATTCTTATTGTTCAAAGTAAAGTCCAATAGTGTTGAAGAATTTCAATGAGATAATTATAATGGTTCAGAGTTTAATCTAACAATTTTGCTGTTAAACAAACAAACACACACACACACACTCTCTCTCTCTCTCTCTCTCTCTATATATATATATATATATATATATATATATATTGAGTATTTCATTAGTTTTTTTTCTTTTTTTAATTACCTTTCTATAATTGATTCCTGCACTTTGTAAATCTTTCAGCCCTGAAAAATCTCAGAAAACTGAACTTAAACAGTACCAATCTCTCTGCACTGACATTTGAGGGTCTTAAGGTAAGTATTACAATAAAAATGTTTTTTATTTAGCTGTAATATGAGAAGAGGCCTTCTCTACCTTATTTTAAATTAGAGTAAAAAAAACAATAATAATAAAAATAAACCTAGACATGAAAAACATTTTAATTTTACTGAGAACATAACTCTTTATTTTAAACTGACTTATCCCTTTAAGGCAGAGTTGATCATGGCATTCCCCAGATCTCTTTTCTTTATTACCTGTGGATTGCCATGCTTCCTTGGGAAAGGTAGTGGAGTGGTTTCCTGTTGCCTTCCCCATCATTTGGAATTCAGTTATTTTTCCTCTTTGATTTATTGCCACCCAACGCTAGAGAACCATGTCTAAGGTATGAATCTATCTTGTCTCTCACCCAACACCACCAGCAAGAGAATATTAACAGAGAAGACTAGGCTCTCTATCCTTGGTTGGCAACCAGTCTAGGAGAAGCATAACTCTGAATTCAAAACTCATCGGGTGTGGGGCTAGCAACTGCACCATATTTCTTTCTACAGACACCACTGCTGCTGGGTGAGGGTGTCTACAAGAATTACATACACACAGATACACATTTATACACACATATATTTTTAATATATATTCTGTTTATACATTATTTTTATGGATACAAATATTTACATAAATGCTGTCTTTATAATAAACAGTATTAACAACATTTAATGGCTTGAATGTCTGAGAATTTTCATAGAAAATATGTGTCCTCTAATAGAAATTGAACCTGTAACCTACACAGAACTTGACGTGCTATACTATTTAGCTACAGAGGAAGTCTCTGGTTAGCAAGGTCAAACTTCTGCTTTTAAACTACAAATTTCCTGTGATTTCTCTTGAACGCCCATATCTGCTCAAAGTATATCTTGATGTAAACAAATGACATCATATCTTATGCATGGACTAAGTGTATGTTTATCCATTATTTTTATAGATTAAATTTATTAAATATTTGTATCTATAAAAATAATGTATAAACTGAAAATATATTAAGAATTGTTGGACTTAGTCCATTTCATTATAT
>OZ010574.1:58995251-59180251 GCA_963932145.1 Acanthosepion lycidas | reverse complement strand
TTCTACTCTGTTTAAAAATAGTAATTAATGTTTAAATGTAAAACTTTATTTACTTAAAAAAATCTAAATTCCCCTCCAAAATAAATAGTAAATAATTATTTTTTGAAGAAGTAAGGCTCGCTATAGTTTTTGCTTTAAAAAATGATTAAATATATCTTAATTTAAGTTTATTTACTTTATTTAGATGTTTTAAGTAAATAAAGTTTTACTTTAACCTTATATCAAAGAAGCAAGAATTAATCCATAAATGAATTTAATTACTATTTTCAAAGAGTAGAAACAATTGAGAATTTAGCTTTGCAAAGCAATTATGTTTAAATTTCAAGTTATATTTATATCTATATATTTGAAAATTAAAAAAAAAAAAAAAAAAAAAAACTTCAGGTAAATGAAAATCAAGAGAGACAGACATATCACGTTGAAACACTAGTTCTCAAATGATCACTGGTTAAACAACATCAAACCTGGTCAGTACCAAGATGGGTGACCACATGGGAATACTAGGTGCTATAAGCTTGGATGTGGGGCTGGTGTAATTGATAACAGCTTGGAATTGGAAATTAGAGAATCAAGTTCCAATTCCTGTTGCATTCTCATTATATTCACTTGCGCATAAATGCCATTGGGGGAAATGTATATATCTACCTCTTCTTCCCCCAGCTATCGGTTAATTAGTAGGGCTTGTATCACTAAATCATTATTATCTCCCAAAAATTTATACACTCTAGAAATATTTTCCAGCTTTAAATAACCTGCAAAAGATGTTTCAAAACAAATCAATCCACTTAAGATTTGGAGTGAAGTTGAGTTGCAATAGATGTTCAAAATATGGAAACGCATTGAGAGTGAAACCTTGCTAGAACAATACTAGAGGAGACATCAGCGGCAAGGCTGTGAACACCATGATTTTCAGAGGCACTTTGATAAACTGTTATCACCCATATAAATGTTGACTGATGATCTGAAAGTGTTTGAAGATAGATCGTTCTTGTTGTATAGGGAAACAGACTTTGTAAAATTGTTGGTGTTTTATAAACCATGGCACTAACGGGTTTGGATAGTTGAAACATTGACTGTTTCCTGAAATGTACTCTGATATAAGTAAAGGCTTATAACACTGATAATCATCTATGTGTCTTCCTTTTTGACTAAAATAATTCCATTGCAAAATACATAATCATAACAGCCTCATGTACTCTCATGAGAACACCTTAAGTGCAATCTTGCCTTCTATGCAAGCATCACTCATTCACTCGAGTTCCGTACACTCTACTTGAGGAGTCTGAGAGCCTACAGCTTTCAACGCAAGTGTTATTGCTGTGGTTTCTATAGCAAGTAGGCTTCCATAGAATCATGTTGCTAACTCCATGTCCAATCAGTTTTGAAATGAGAGTTCTCCTTCTGGACCAGTTGCTAACCAAGTGAGGTGAGAAGGGATGCATTCATACCTTTCTCAAAGTTTTGGTGTGAAAGTGAATGTAATGAACTCAAGTGGAATTCAAACACAGTACCCTGATTTCTTGTTCCAAGTCACTAAACATTTCATATCAATGGTAATAGTAATGTTAAGGCACATGGAAGAGGAAGAATAAGAAGAAAAGTTCCAATTGTTCCACTTGCAGAACATATTTTTAGACATAATTTCTTGATTCCAGATGATCATTAATTATATGTCAACACGATATGTGTGAGCTCACATTGTATTTTAGTCTTTTCCGTGTCATCAGCAGCTTTATCTGGTATCCAAAAATTTAATTTCTTCTTTGCTGATCGCTTCCTTTATGATGATAGCGTTGATGTCTAAACTCACCGCCAACCTGCAGGTTCAGGACTAGATGCTTCGAATTTCACTAAAACCTGCTCCCATCATCCATTCCTTATTGCCATTTGGCTTTGTAAGATTTGGTTGGAGGCGAAAGAAAATCAAAGTAGAAGAAAATGGCGATAGTGTGAATTTGTTTAAGGTGGACCTCAACTTGTCAGGAAGTGACCCACACATTTGGTTTCATGACCTCCCTCTGCAGCGTATATGGAATGAGACATGCAGAATCCGGTTATAGAACTGCAACAAACTTTCACTAACTCTGTTATAATTTTGAGTGGCACCTTCTGCAGCATGTCCATCATGCATTCCCCTCATCATTGGAATCTTTGGGGTTGGTCATGCTTAGTCCGGGTCCTTGTCTTCAACCTTACCACCAAAGGTGGGGCCCTACCAGTTTAGAACTCATGACAACATCGCATTCCATCCTTGGATCATGCAAGTTTCTCCACCAAACCAAGGAATGTCAGAGACTTTTCCATGTATATTATTGATAAAATAATAAAGCTTAATGCTTGTCTGGTATCAAAAGATACATCTTAAAATATGTTCAATTAGTAGAGCATTGAACCTGGTCTGTGCCAAGATAGGTGACCGCTTGGGAATACCAGATGCTGTAGGCCTGGATGTGCTGGTGGTGTAATGGATAATGGTTCGGATTGAGGAAAGGTATGAATTAATCTCTTCTCCCCCAGCTATGGGTTAAACATATGGCAGCCAATCTACTGCAGAAAGTAACAACAAACAACTGTGAGAATTCTTTGGCCAAGTCAATCATGAATTGAAAAGAGTCATGATCACACAAGCATGCATCATGCATGGTACCTAAAGAAAAAAAGAAATGCTGTGTCCCTTCATGACATAGACGATTGTGGCTTTCCACAATTTCCTATCCTTTGTAGCTCTTGATAAATGTTGTCTTTTTGTTATCTCTCCTAATCTTTGTTCCAACATCCATTTACACAAACTTGCTAGGAAGGTTATGCATTGTTTTTCTCTGTCATTCTGGTATTCAGTTTGTACTGTGAGTATCAAATTTTCCAAGCCCTCTTTCCTCATTATGTGCCCTAGAAATTTCAATGATCTCTTCCTGATGTTAAGTATAAGTATACTTTTTGTTTTCATTTTCTCTAAAACTTTGTTGTTGCCCACATGTTTGATCCCTGTTATTCTCAGCATCTTTCTGTAGAACCACATTTCTGTTGCTTTAAGTCTTTTCTTCATCTGTGAAGAGATTGTCCAGCATTCATTGCCATACAGGAGGACAGATATCACATAACAGTTCAGTAATCTTCTCTTTGTTTCTAACAAAATTTTGGTATTTAGATATTTAAATTGTTGTGCTTGTTTGATTTTGATATCTCCAATTTGTAATTTGCATTTTAGGCCGTTCCCTTTGCTGACAACCGTGAATTCTGTCTGCTTGCAACTGATGTTTAGTCCTTTCTTCTCCCTTTCCTTCACTATACCTTCTGTTCTTGTAGTTTCCTTTCTGTGTCTGTTATCAACACTGTCATCTGCATCTATGTTGTTAAGATCGTAGCCGCCATTAATGAATCCTGGTAGAATTTGTAATTCTTTCAGAATTGCCTCACTTTATAGGTTAAGTCTGGCAAGAAGACGCACCCTTGTCTTATACTCCTTTCTATTTTTGTATATTTACTGAATTCATTTTCTCTCCATATGCAGGTGGTTTACTGCCAGTATAGGTTCTGGATTATTCTGTTATCCTTGCGAAATATGTCATGGTTACTTAGCATTTTGAGAAAGTTAAATACCTGTGTTATATATTGATTTTATCATTCGTCTTTATTTCTGAGATGAGGTATTGTAACTAGTTACACTATTTACATTGTTCGTGTTGTTGTCTTCATCTTTGTTGTCATATTCACAATGTTTCAGCTGTTGTACACTCTGGCAGTCTTCAGGTGATATATGCTGGAGTCTGGAACTGAATCTTTTATTTATTCCAAAAGGTAGATTGTTAGGTTGGTGCAAAAATAATGTCGGTTTTTAACGTAAAAAACCGACATTATTTTTGCACCAACCTAATATAGATCTGTGTGCCGTATCTCAGTTTCGGTTAATTTCCTTTTCGTAACACAATTTTTCAAGTTTTATTGTTTGTCTTTTTTTCTTTCACCTCTGCTCTGGCCAGGTATTGAACTCACAACTCTTTGGGTCAAGTCACTTTCTGGATTACTTCAACCAACACTTTTATCTACTGGGCCATGTATCCTTGGGTTTGAAATTCTCCCATCTATCACATACAATGGCTGAATATGACAATAAAGATGAAGACAATATTTTTGAAATGATGTAAATAGCAATGTAAAATGTTCATTTTATGTCTAACATTTTTCCCCTTTTTCTTTCAGGAAAAATTGCCTGTTCTACAAGAATGTGACGTGCGTTACACGGAGGCATGGTGACAATGGCAGATAGATTAACTGAAGGATATTTAATATTTGTTGCTGTCTACTTTCTATGGCATCAACATCTTGAAGCAACTGGCCATGACTTCAGTATTACGCTCTCTATTTGAGAGACTGTATGTTCACTAAAACTTGAAAAGATCTCTTCTCTCCCTGACTTGTGCTGTACTCCATCTTTGACCACTGTTGCTAAGCAACCAGTTTCCAAGTTTTTATTTATTTTAATTTGTGTCTGAATTTGTATTTAATAATCATGGATTTTTGTTTAATCTCTCTTCCTACCTTTATATATATATATATATATATATATATATATATATTAGTAAATGCACAAAAGTAAGCACTCTTAAGGGAGCATGCTACAAAGGTACACTGGAGAAAAAGAGCTCAGTGCCCAGATGGCAGAGTATTAATATTATTTTCTGAATTATTTCTATTGACTGACAAGTACTACTAGTTCCATGCGCTTATATGCAATTCTTACTAGTTGGACTGACTGCTTGATGATTACATGCAAGCGTGTGAAACTACTAATATTGGTCAATTAATGTACACTGGAAAATAATTTAGAAAATATATTACGTCCTCATTTTCACCCAGCGACCTTTTTGGTGCTAAAATAGTGAGAACCTAAAAGTAACCCTGTAGTTAAAAAAGGGAAAAAAAATATTTGCTTGTCAAGAAATATAAAAAAATATAAAATCAAATCCATGAGGGTCCAATTTTGGAGGAGAGAGAAAGTAAATAAATAAAAAAAAAAAAAATGATAATTATATAAACATACTTGAGATATTTGCTGGTTAAAAGGTGTTAAGTCAAATAAATTTTAAAAAAAGAAAAAAAAAAAAATCAAGCAAGTTTAATATTTGCAGAAAAAGAGTAAGAAAAAGAAAGAAAAGAATAAAAATTTACAATTCCTGGCCAAACAAAATTCCAGCCTACAAGCGAAGAAAGGAAAAATATCTCTTTGAAATAAAAGAAAATTTCACCTCATGCAATTATTTTAAATCCTTTTCAAAAAAAAATATAAAGATAAAAAAGATAATAAAAACGTACTCTACCCTTAAAGATATTTTAAAGAAATATTTAAAAAAAGAAGAAAAAAAGATTTTAAAAGGAAATAACTTTGTACTTCATTTGTATCTTGTTCAGCCTCTGGATTTAACTGTGTTCGAACAATAACGCTTCAAACATCACCAATCAAGAATTTTGTTGTTGTTGTTTTTTTTTTGTTTTTTTTCTGGTATTATTTTGAATTATAATTATGTGATATCGTCATGGCAAGTCAAATTTAGTTATCATCTTTCCATCTAAATCATTTCTCTAATTATCATCATTAAATATAAAAAAAAATAATAATAATCATTCTTATCATGAATATTAGTTTGTGTACAAAAGAAAAAAAATTGCCAACCCGTAATTTTTGTGTGAATATCTAAGATGAAAAGTTTTTATTATTATACATTAATTCGTTCAGACCAGTTTTCCTGTCTTTATCAACATGACAGGTAAACTAAAACAATAAGCCCAGAGGACCAGATAAAAGGTCCTTAAAATGTGAGCAAATACATAGAAATGATGTGTGCGAGAGGCCAGTGTGTATACAAGGCCAAAACAGAAAATTGATGTAACTGGTTTGGAAGAATCATTGTAAAATCATTCCAGCCTACAGTGAATATTTCCTTTTTTGTTTCATATTTGATGCTCCAGTTTGAATACAAAGGCAAAGCTTCCTTTCAAAAACAGCTAAGCAAAACAATTTCTCAGAAATGAATTTAAATGATGAAACTAAATAATAAAATATGAAACGCTGAGGAAATTCTTTGCCTTTTTCCTCGATCATTATTGCCATTTCTAAGCAGCCTATGTCTTCAAACAGGTTCAAGTTTTGACGGTTCTTTTTCTTTGCATGTCTCTCTAAATGTTTTGTCCGCATTTTATATATCATACCTGTCGGTCTTTTTGACTGTGGATAGGGGCATACATGTGTGTGTGTGTGTCCCCTCTGTTTGACACTGATGAGTGCATGCATGGGTATCACCATCTATTTTACATTGAATGGATGTGTATGCATATGCACTTCCATCCTTTTGATAATGGATGCATGTGTGTGTCTGTCCATTCAACACTGGATTGGGGTTTGTGTCCATCTTTTTGAGAATGGTTGTGGGGGGGGGTCCGTCTTTTCAAAAATGGTTGTATGTTTATATGTCCATCTTTTTGACAAAGGTTAGGGGGGTGTTCAATTTTTGACAATAGTTGTGTGTGCATGTGCATCCATCTTTTTGACAAGGGTTGGGTGTATGCATGTGTGTGTCCGTCCCTTTGACAATGAACTGGTATGTATGTATTTTTGTGTGTCCATCCCCTCCACATTGGATGGATATGTATATATATGTGTATGTGTCCATTCTTTTTATGATGGATTTGTATGCCTGTGTGTCCGTCCTTTTGATGACAGATTTGTGTGCATATGTCTCCTTTTAACACTGTATCTGCACACGTGTGTCCTTCAGTGGATCTGCCCATGTTTTTCTGCCTTCCTCTTTCTTAATGAATCCATGTGTTTTTGTGCATCTGCAGCTTTTTCTCCCTCATTCACTGTTTATACAAATACAATTGCATGATGTTGCTGTAACTCTGCATCTGTTTCCTTAATTTGAATCTGCTTGTGCATTTACATTTAATCTCTGCTTTGGTCTTTGGACTGGGGATGCCCCTATAGAAATTAGGAACACTTGGACTTGGGATCAGTTCTACAGACAACACTGTCCTTTAGCACTGAGAGAAGTCAAGTTAAGTGTATATCCTGGTGTCTGCAGCAAATACAAAAATGAAAAGAACTATTCTTTGCTAAAACCTATGTAAGATTGGGTGACTTTTTGCATTCTATGTGTTATATAGCATACCTATGAACACCAATGGGTATGTCCCAATCCTCAGAAATACATTGGACACTATTGTAAGTGGGGGTAATATGCTGTCTAAGTAGTCCACCATTGGCAGTGGTTTACCTATTTCACGCTACTGGCGAGTATTGTATTTTGTTGATGTTATAAGGATTACCATTTAATTTCCAAGCTTTGTTTTGGTTATTCCTCATTCAGTAACCCTTCCTAGATTACAATTCTTTGTTTATGCAAAATAAATATTTTCCTGTCACACAAAAAAGGTCAGTACATTTCTTAATGTCTGCAGCTTGGCTGAAGTTCCTAGGTAATTGTTTCATTTTGTATCAAATGGAGATGCAGAATAAAAAAACCTATTCAATATGAAAGTCTCCCATTTACTTTCTGCTGTAATTAATTGCGTACCCATCTGGTTATATCAGTTTGTTTCTTTTATCCAAACAAATGTATTTCTGTTAATGTCACGGCAATGTCACATCTTTCCATATTCAATTAAATTAATTCTTACAATAATTTGGGTTAAATAAAGTATATTTGTCAAGGTTTGTTAAAAGTAATTTTTGTATTTTACAGACCTTTACTCCAAAGATCGTTTCATGTACACATATAAAGGATATGATCTTGATATATTCTTTTTCCTATATTTTAAAGTGTCTCAAAACTTTTCATTCTTACAGACCTGAGGACTATGATTCTACCATATTATTATCAGAGATCATCAGTATTTGATTAACAAATAACTGAATATTAAATGAGGGATCACTTTTGTTTTACAACGAAGTCATAAATAGACCATGTGCTTTTTGATCATAGTAAATTCTATATATTTATCTACTTTAGAAAACATACTTGTAGGCAAAGCCAGATTATACTTTAAGCTAGTCTAGGCTCCCTTAAGCTTTTACAAAACAGTGATTTTAATTTTCTGTGTGTTGTAGCTACTGAATAGTTTCATAAACTGAAATGATATCAATATGACAAACTCATATTTATTTGACTTTGCAGGAAGCAAAGCAAGGAAAAGTTTTAGTTCGTATCATTTGCATTTCAAGTAGATAACATGTTTGATTTTAGTTTAGAATGTTTATATCTTTGAATTTTTTATAACGCAATGACTTTAATTTTCTAGATGCCATAACACCTAAATAAACTGAAATGATATCAATGTAACAAACTCATTTATTTTAATTGTTTTATTGTTGTAATTCTGGTTATAAAAAATCTGGGGGTTTTTTTTTACAATGGCTCTGTTGAAATGTGTGTTAATTTGGTTTACAATAAATAGTAAAATAGTGGTATTTCTTAAAGAATTATTTTTATTGAAAAACAAAAGATAGCCATTCTAGATTGCTTAAAAAATTTGCAATAAGTTTACTTCATGCCACGTAACTGTTACTAAAATCTTCAGATATGTGCAGACAATTTAGAGGGTGGCACCATCTGACAGTGATTGGCATAACCTTACCTATATCAAATGTATCTTCATATTTTACAGATTTTGACAGTTTTTCATGTACACATCTAAAAGACTATGACTCCTATATATATATATATATATATATATATATATATATATATATATATATATATATGGTCATTGAAGTCAGGCTTTTATGTATAAGCATGAAACAGACAGTTACTGCTGGGTGTTGACTTCAATATCCACTTTTATATTTACATACGCTCTATCCCTGATAAATATTGCATACCTTAAAAATATATTTTATATATAGTTTTAACATTTAGTGTAGACCATCTATAATCATTCATATATATATATATATATATATATATATATTAGTCATAGGTAGTCCTTAGATTTAGAGTAAAGTTTGTTAAAAAAAAAAAATAAATAAATAAAAACAATGCTCTTGATACATACTAATATATAGTTAAGTTCTCAGATCAATTTCGATTTCATTTTTGCCTTGAAAAAGTCGGAATACAAAAAGCATCGGCAAAATCTAAGATTTTTTACCAATTGTGATTTTATACCATACTAATATATGTTTTATTAAAAACCTATTAGAATATTAGGTTGGTGCAAAAATAATGACGGTTTTTGACGTTAAAAAATACGTCAAAAACCGTCATTATTTTTGCACCAACCTAATAACAACATAATAGCATTCTAAATCTTTAGATGTGTACATGAAGCAAGCTTTAGAGTAAAGGTCTGTTAAAAAAAAAAAAAAAAAATGTAAATACTTTTGATACACATTAATATATATTTATAACAGTGGAGCTATAGAAAGTCTTCAGATGTGTATATGAAATAAGCTTTAGAGTAGAGAGCAGTAAAAACCGAATAATTTTGATACAACCTAATATCTAATATCAGTAATAATTTAGTAAAGTCATAGTCTTTACATGTGTACTTGAAATAAGCTTTAGAGTAAAGGGTTGTGAAAAAAAAAACACTTCTGGTGCATCCTAATATATAATATTAGTATTAGGTTGGTGCAATAATGTCGTTTTTTTATTTTAAAAAATACGTCAAAAAATGACGTTACTACGTCATTATTTTTGCACCAACCTAATATTAATAATTTGGACTCCTTTAATCTTTAAACGTGAACATAAAATAAGATTTAAAGATTTGTTTAAAAGAAAAAAAAAAAATGAACATCTTTTGATACACACTAATATTTCCTGCCGTACATTGACCAGAATTTGGATAAAGCTGATTTAAATTCTCAGTCATTCAAATTGACTCGAATTTGAATAAAGCTGAGCTATATATTTCAGCCAATCAAATTAATGCCTTCAAAACCATCTCTGGATGCATATTCTTTCTATAAATGCAGAAAGTCTGTTGAATTGTTGTCGCTTTCTTTCGCCAAATAAGTTTGACAAGATCTACTGAAACTATGGACCAGGGGTGGCCAACCTTTTGATTCCATGTGCCAATATTTTGTACGATTAATTTAAATGCGCCACACAAACATTCACTTCCTTTCAGTACATGTTGTAATATGGACATATTTTAAAGTTATAATAAAATCTATTTATTTGAAAAATATATGCTTATGACCAGGGGTGTATCCAGGAGTTTTGAAAGGGGGGGCCATCAATCAATGCTTTGACTTTTTTTTTCTCTTCAGATTTTGGCTTGGTTTCTTTTCATCAAAAGGATGCAATGTGCCACTTGTAAGCATCCAATGTGCCACTTATGGCGCATGCGCCACAGGTTGGCCATCCTTGCTATGGACCTTAATTCATGATTTGCTTGCCTCTGTCTTCATACATTCTATTTTATATCCATGAAACTCATTGCCCTTACAATTTGTCACTTAAGTTTATATATATATATATATATATATATATATATATATATAACTTCATTGGCACCAGTAGTCATGAGTTGAGGTTAAAAGCAGGAACTCGAATGGTGCAGGCAGCCCTCTCTATTTGAATAAAATCACACAATATTTCCTGTTTTTCTATTTTTCTTGTCTGGCTTTGTGCCAGGCTAATGTAAGTTTAGTACCAATTCATAGAATTTTTACCCCGACCTTTTCAGTGTAGTACAAAAGTAGGCTTACTACTAGTTTGTGTATTGAGTATATGAATTAATACATTTCTATATCTTTCAGTACAAAGATATTCTACCTTTATATTAAATTATATATTTTGTTGTTTGTTAATATTATTGTATAGTATTATTTAAGTAATGTATTCTGCCTTGTTAATTTACTTGCAAAGTCTATATATTGGCCATGCCTATCCAATCTTTTAGAATTGCCTTTCTCTAAAGGGTCAAAATATGGTCAGCAAATCTAAGATGGTACAATATTCTAACTTCGAGTGATTCTTATATTATTTTAATATGAATAATATTATTTGAGTAATATTGATCCCAAGTATCTTTCATAGGTCTAAAATGGTGTTTCTCAACCCATTTTTACTTCAAGGTGTATTTGTTGGATAAATAAAATTCTGGGATGCACCCTAAATTTTAATAAGGAAAAATTAGTCATGAAATTTGAGAATTATGAAATTTATGTTTAGCGTTGCCAAAGATAAACAAAGATAAACAGTGTAGTTTTCATTTAAAGGGACATTCCCTTTTGTATTTCATCAGTGAGAAGTAAGTTCTACTCAAACAGCTTCTTCCCACAAACCACTGCTCTGTGGAACTGACTCCCTAGAGGATGTTTCCCTGAACACTACAATCTTAACCCAATCAAATCTAGAGTTAACCATTATCTTCCTCTCCCAGCTGTACAAACTGCCTCCTAACATAACCCTCTACCTTCAGTTGCCACAGGCCTTGTACAGGGTCAACCTTATTGTAAAAAAAAAAAAAAAAAAAAAAAAAAAAATGAAGAATCTGATATTATTTTTTTTTTTTTATTTATTTATTATTATTATTATTATTATTATATATAAGATTATCCAGTCATTCTTTAAGATTAAGGAATTTAGCATGACAAAGACTTGACTTTTTAAAAATAAAGATTTTTTTTAAATATGACAATAACTCATATATTAATCTTCTGTTAACTTGGAGTCCACTTAACTAACTTTCAAGGTGCATTAGTATGCCCATGTACACCAGTTGAAATGGAAATCTAAAATATTAGGTTGAGTCATAAATCATTTCCGTCTTTGTTTATCAAGTTTATTCTTTGAAAAATAAAGTACAATTACACTTTATTCAGGTACATATTCACCATTATTTGCAATGACTTGTTGCCAATTCTCAGGCAGCCCTTTGAGGCCTTTTATGTGGAAAGATTTTCAATGAGCTCTTGAATCTGATTTTCATTAGAGAAAAAAAAAGGTAATAATTGATTGGTGCAAGGCCAGATGAATATGGTTAATGCAGTAGAACAGATTAACTGACTCCCCAAATTTCTTTTCCTATGTTATTCTATCTGCATACATCCTTCTATTCTCATGGAAACAAACCCCTTTCCCACAGAATGTACCAACAAGCAACATTCCTTAGTCCCACCATTTCAGACCATCACAGCTAAAATCCAAATACACAAGAGAATCAACCCATTCCATTTGTATTTACTTCATAAGAAGGGTTCCACTCAGTGTCTTCTCAAAACTGGTACTTTGCGGAAACAACTACAAAGAGGATGCTTTCCTAACCACTACAGGTTTACAGTGATATCAAATTGAAACAACCATTTTTCGTACAGTCAAAGTTAAGCAACATCAAGCCTTGTTAGTACCTAGATGGGTGACCCCTTGGGAATATCAGGTGCTGTAAGTTTGGATATGCAGGTGGCTTAATGGCTAATGATTCAGATTTGGAAATCCGAAAGCCAAGTTTTAATTACAGTCAGGTTCGTTATATTCACTTACACACAAATTCCCTTAGGAAAGGTATGAATCAGCTTCTTCTGTACCGCTAGCTATGGGTTAATTAGTATGACTTGTATCAGTAAATCATAATTATCTCAAAAAAAAACTTCTTACAATTTAAAAATATTTTCTGGCTTTAAATAATTTATGAGTTGATAAACTGTAAAAAAAAAAAAAAAAAATTATTAAAAAAAAACAAACACTAAAATGTTAACCTGTCTAGGATTAACCATTTTCTCCCCATAACCTGAGTTGATGAACTTTTACTTTTTCTCCCAACAAATTCCTTCAGTAACCCTCTGCCTCAAGTGGCTCTTGGGCCTTGTATAGGGTAAACATTAATAAGAAAAAAAATCCTTTAAGTCCAAGCATTCTGACAAAACTGGAAACTGCTATTGAAAACAATCTTCAATCAGTTGTTAACTGGGGCAAGAAATGGCTTGTAAATTTTAACGCCTCCAAAATGAAATTGTTATCCTTTAATCCTTTTTGTTATCTATTCGTATGCCTGATGCTAACCTCCAGGAGAGCAACTCATTGCACCTTCTTGGTTTCATGTTTTCTACTGACATGAACTAGCATGATTATCTTGTATCACTTGCTACGTCTGCTAATAAGAAGGTTGCTTCACTGTGTCATGTCAGATAAATTTTCTTCTCAGAATCCATCTTGTACATTTATAAATCCACCATTTGTCTGTGCATTGAATATTGCTGCCATATTTGGTCTGGTGCTCTGGCTATATATCTCACGATTCTCAACAAAATCCAAAGAAGGGTCTGCAACGTAATAGATCTTCATGTCATCTCAACTTCAGTCATTTTCCCATCTATCTTTTTTATAAATATTTTCATGGCAATTGTTCTAATGAGCTCTCTTCCTTGGTACCTCGACCATGTGAATTTAAGCACAGTACTGGATTGGCAGCTAGGTCTCATCATTTTACTGTTGAAATAACTAGATGCAACCGTAAGTTCTATTCCAATAGTTTCTTTCCTCACACTTCTCTCTTCTGGTTTCTTGCTTTCCTGCCACCTACATTCTTAAAAAAATTAAGTGCAGCATCAATCACCATTTTCTTGTTCTTTTATTGTCCTTTCTCCTCACTAAAGTCTTTTCATTCTCTTCCACTATCAGTAACCCCTTGCATTATTGTTATATACCATACCTATGAACACTAATGGATATGTCCCAATCCTCATAAATACGTTGGACACTATTATAAGTGGGGGTAATATGCTCTCTATGCTGGCAGCGTGAGAAGCTCTTGCTGTGTTGAACTCTGAGCCTTTGTGCAGAGAGGAACCTGGACAAGGCTATGCCGAAGGGCAGTCTTGTCCAGGGAAGTAGACAGATATCTAATCCCGCATATGTGAGGTCTGCAGGCAATTTTTGCCCAAGCCCACAGGCTCGGATTTCTCCACATTAAATTTAGCCTTGTGCCACATCTTACCTTGTGGGGAGGAAGGTAAATATCATAATATACTGTCTAAATAGTCAACCACTAGCAGTAGTTTACCTACATCACACCGTTGGTGAGTATTGTATTTCGTTGATGTTATAAAGATTACTATTTCGTTTCCAACCTCCATTTTGGTTATTTCTCATTCAGTAACTCTTTCTAGGTTACAACATTTAGCTACTATGTATTATTAGGATTATATATTTTATTAGGGTTATATATTTGTCATTATAATTGGTCCCCAAGACGGAAATTACTTCTGACTCTGCCTAATAGGTTCTGGGATTTATCTTTACTTCACTTTTTTTTTTTCTTTTTTCTTTTTTTTTTTGTCATTTATATATTTTTACTAGCATTTATTATTATATTTACTTTATTTATTTATTTCTTAGCTATAACTCTTGTGTACTAAATACAATTACTGACACAATTAAGTTAGTTCTTTTAATTTTTCCCCCACCACAAAACAGCATTTATTAGTATGGTATACTTATTACTTTTAAAATAATTTTCTCTGCAGCAAAATTGTCCCATGTATATTAAACTTAAACATTCAGCCTGGAATGTTTGTTTATTTAAACTGGCACACTTATTTTATAAGTTGAAAAATTCCCACCAGCAATCCAAACAGAATTTGTATATATTAGGTTGGTGCAAAAATAATTTCGTTTTCTAACATATGTTACTATGTGAGAAAACGAAATTATTTTTGCACCAACCTAATAGTTAAAAAGAAAAAAGTGTACCCTCTCTCTCAATTATTCATTTTACCCACTCTTACCAGGCATCGATCCACCCTTGTTTTTTTTCTTTGTCCCCATTCAGACATTACTTCTTTCACTTTATTTATTTGTTTTTTATTTTTACATTTTGTAGGATTGCACATTACTGTTTGTCAATATTGCACCTCTGTCCAAAATTTTCCAAAAAAAATCACTCTCCTTGGCCTTTTGCCAGACTAAGCTAAACTTAACAAATAGTTACTATTCTTTTTACTTCTAAAAAAAAAAAAAAAACTTCCCTCAGATTTTGCTTGTCTGCAAGGCGTCTCTCTATCTCTATATGTCTAGACAAAGTAGTCCTCTATTACCACATTTTTGTATATACCTATATCTGGGTACACTTTCATACCTCTCTTTTTAGAAAGGCCTCATGTAGTGGATTGGTAAAGAGGATTGTGCTTATGTGCATATGTTAAGCGGAAGAGATATGAAGTGTATAGGAAACTAAGACGACCAAGAAGTTGACTACTAAGAGTGTTGTAGAACAACACAATACAATACAACACCTCCATTTTTTTATTTAATTGGTATAAGTGAAAATTTTTGGCAACTGAACTCTCTAAGTAAGTAGTCTTTAACCTGGAGTGTATGGCTCACCCAAAAGTAGTGCCAAAAGAATATGATGGCAGGTAAGAAGAAGGTGCCTGTTGCTTCGGAGAAGAAATCCATTGATCAAAAAAAGGTATTTTAAAGGACATCACTGACTGAAAATACAGGCTGTCCCCACAAAATTGACATCATTTAAAATGTGGATATCATAATAACTAAATGTCTCAGTCAAACAAAATTAAATAGGCTTCATGTTGAACAATACAAGATTTATTTATCCAAATTTGAACAAATTCTTCAAAGGGGTGTAGATTTCACAAAGCTTCACAAATGTTCAATATGCACACCACCTTTAATACGAGACACGTCAAGTCGGGAGTCCAGCTCCTGCCACACATGCTTGCGTAACATTCGCCGTCACTTCAGTTACTCTAAACTTGTAAATTGATGGTTTTTCTGTCTTCAGACAGAAAACATACAAAAAAAAAAAATGTTTGTGGAATGCCTGGTTTGGCAGCATTACCCTCATTACACCAAAAAGGGATGGTTGGTTGAATATTGATGCCAGAGTGACTTGGTAATGCAGGGACTTGGTAATTTGGGGATATTAGCTCATATGCATGTGCTTGGACTCCCCACTTTAAATAGACTTGGTGCCATATCCTGTCGCCCATGGGAGTGGGGTGGGGTGGGGTGGAGGTGCAGTAAGTAACAAGTCATATCTGTGCATGTCACCTCTAATGGTACTATTAACTGTTTCGTTATAAAGAAACATTCCTAAGTTATTGCTCTTTCCAAAATTGAGGTCTTCCTTTCTAATATTATGTCATTATTTTTTCTTGGATCTGAGGTGCAGAAAATCTTTAGAAGTGGGTGCAAGCCTTGAAAGATTGTAGGGACCACTGGTATAAATTTAAAAAAAAAAAAAATGTTTTTAAAAGTGATGCATACAAAATAAAGATTTTCAAATCAAATCCTTTTATAAGTTTAATCTTCTCCTGCCTAACAAACTCTGTTTAGACAATGTCTGTTGCCAAACCATCATGCTTAATATTTATTTTTGGCAAAGTTTAACGTACGTACTCACAAAAAACAGCAAGACAAAAGGACTTCTTTTTTTTCCTCTACACACCACTGTTAGTGTATATTCAATTCAGCAATTTTATTGTTTTAAAAACTATTTTTAGAATTTGAATAAAACCCAAATATATGGACTTACACCTATATCACATTGAAACACTGGTTCTCATACAATCACTGAAGTTAAGCAACTTTGAGCCTGGTCAGTACCTAGATGGGTTACTGCTTGGGAATACCAGGCACTGTAAGCTTGTATGTGCAGGTGGTGTAATGAATAATGGCTAGGCATGAGAAATCAGAGATGTGCTTATGGCTACATTACATTGAAATGCTGGCTCCAGTATGATCCTTGAAGTTAAACAACATCAAGTCTGGTCAGTACCTAAATGGGTGGCCACTTGGAAATACCAAGTGATGTAAGCTTGGATATGTGGGTGGCACAAAGGGCTTTAGGCTACGTCACACTGAAACTCTGCTTCTCATACAATCACTGAAGTTAAGCAGAATCAAGCCTGGTCAGTACCTAGATGTGTGACCATTTGAAAATATCAATTGTTGTAAGGTTGGACGAGTGGATGGCGTAATGGATAATGGCTCGGAATTGTTAATTAGAGAATCAAGTTCCAATTCCAGTTAGGTTCATTATCTTCACTTAGATGCAAATGCCCTTGGAAAAGGTATAAATCCACTTCTTCCTCCAGCTGTGGCTTAATTAGCAATATCACTAAGCCCATTATTATTGTGTGCAAAATGTTTAGATTACAGCATTAAATAACCAACCAATTTTCCCACTAAACAAAACCAACCAATTGCCCAAATATATGAAACTGGAATTTTGCATTTCCTTTTTTTTTTTTTCTTCTTTTCTTTTCAAGAATTGACAACAGAAGTATTAAATGCTGTTTGTTTAATAAATAATAGTTTAATAAACAAATAGTGTTTAACGTTTTTGTTGTCATTTCTCGAGGAAAAAAAAAATAAATCCAGGTTCTCACAAATTATTTTAGTGAATTTGAGATGAAAGAAATGCCTGGAAATAGCATTTTTTTTTTTTTTTTTTTTTTTTTTTTTTTTTAAATTTATAATTAATTACTCGTAGTCATGTGATTATTTATGTTTTCTTATGCTTTTGTCCAGACTGTTTTATGAATGAAAAAAATTTTCAAAGTTATTTCCTTATATGATAAATAGTAAATATTACATCGTAGTTGCTTTGCATATTTTTATAACCTTGTAAATATAAAATTATTCTTGTAAATAAACAATATAATAAAATAAATAGTGTTTAATTCTTTTGCTGTAAATTCTTGAGAAAAAAAAAAGATAATTCATAAATACAGTTTCATGTGTTTGGGTTTTGTTAGATTTCTAAAAACAGCTTTTTAAGACTATGACAATTGCTAAGGGAACGTACGGTCATTGCAGTGTCAAGAGAAAAACTGACACACCTTTTTTTTTCTTTTTTTTTTTTTTTTTTTTTTTTTCAGGCTCGTTTGTTAAACTTTGCCTTCTTTCCTTCCTCAGCAAAAACTGTCTTTGTTTTTGCTGCCATCACCACAAGAATCATTGCTGTGTTTGCCTTTTCAGCTTTTAAATTTGATCAGTCATAATTTTCACCATCATATTGAATCTGTCAATATCACTGTTGCTACCTTATGGACAAAACTACCTACCTATGCTATCAAGTGGCTGTTAGAGTGAGTAAGGGTTAAAAAAAAAAAAAATAAACCAAGTGAGCATGATAAAAAGAGGGTGAAAGAAAAGCAATCTGTGTTGCTTTAAATGATAACCTTTGAAATAAGGCATGAAAGCATTTTTTTGGTACATTTTTTTTTTTTTTTTTTTTTTTTTTGAATAAATATCTTTGTGGAAAAAAAGTTAATTTGTTCAGCTTGAAGTTAGTCTTTATTTAACTGTCTATGACGGTAATGCTTAAATTAACTAGACTGCTCTTAAAAACACAGGGAAAACAGAATTGAGGAGTGGGACAATTTTTAGACTGTTGTCCACATCTTTATTTTCATATTCACAATGTTTCAACCATTGTACACTCCAGTCTTCTTCAGGTGATACAAGTTGGAACTTCAAACCAAACCCTTTATTTCGTCCACAGGGTATAGATTGTTTCAGTGTCATGCCTTTTCTAGATATTTCAGTTAATTCCCTTTAGTAAATCAACTCTCCAAGTTTATATGGCCAGATATTGAACTCGCAACTCTTTGATCAAGTCATTGAATTACTTCATCCAAAGCTTTTATCCACTGAGCCATATATCCTTGGGGACATTTTTTCTAGGTTACCAACAGTTACAATAGAAAAAATATTTTTTACACTTTCAGAAGGGGTTTCTCTTCATAATATAAATACAGTGTCATATTGATTCATAACTTCTTAAAGGGTTATCTCTACTTTGTTTTTATTTACAAAAATGTCTTACATCATTAATAACTACACATGATTACAAAATGAAAGAAAAAAAAAGGACATCTTTAGTCGTACGCAGTTATCATGGCATAAGCACAGTTTCAAACTTGGTGTTTATAAATAAGCATACCATTTGTCCATGCTTGGAATATTGCTCTTATTATATATTTAGAGATTTTTGATAAAATTCGAAGAAGGGTCAGAATTGGTCCTGATCTTGTGTCCCAACATCAGTCACTTTCCCATCACCGTAAAGTTGCCTTCCTATAATTGTTTGGATAAGCTCTTTACTATGGTACCTAGACTTTATGAATTTAAGCACAGCACTAGACTAGCAATGAGATATCATCAACATAATGTTGAATTGGGGAGATGTAGCAGTAAGTTCTATGCTGACAGTTTCTTCTTTCACCTCTGATTTATGGAACTCTCTTCTGGCTCTATGCTTTCCTGCCATCTTTAATCTACAACAATTTAAATATATTGTCATTAACTATCTACCGTCTTCTTGATTACTCTTCTATTGTTTTTGCTCTTTAGTAATGTTTGTTTTCTAATTCCTTCACCTCCCACCAGTAACCCATTGTGTCTTCATCAGTCTAATGCCTTGCATGGGGTGAATTTGATTTTTTTTAAAAAAAAAAAAAAGAAGAATGGTAGTATTCCTCTTGTTTCTTCTATTCAATATTTTATTGCCAAAAAATCCAACTACTCATTTGTCATTTGCCTTGATCATCAGTTAAAGACAAAAAAAAGGCTTTAAATTTTAACGAGTAATGATCTTTCAATCTTGAAATCTCGCATTTCATTCGGCAAAAACATCCATTGCACATGGTGAAGGGCTAACAAATATTATCACATTAAATACTTCTTCTATGGGCTGTGCCCCTTCAGGACATTTGTGATTATGGCTCTCTACATCCTCTTATCTGTTGTAGCACTTATCGACATTCTTCACTTTGTCGAACCTACTAACCACAGTTCTATCATCCATTGAGACAAGCTCATCAGATAGGTGGCTCGCTGCCTCAATATGCTTTTGGTACATCCTGCCAGGAAAGGATTTGACACTGTATTAATATTATGAACAAGATCTCTGCCATTCAAAATGATAAAAAAAAAAAAAATTCAATATCCTTCAATTCAAACAAATGTCAGAGGTTGACGAAGGTCTAATTAATGCTAAGTTACAGCTATTATTTCTCAAAAATTCTTCTGTTTTTTATGAGCAGACCAGATAACTTAAGTAACTTCTTGTACGACTAAACTATTTGGGGCTGAGATTTTTTTGAAATATAAAAAAATGTCACTCTCTCCTCCACCACATCTCCAAGGTTCCTATATATGAAAAATGCTCCAAAACTAATGCCTCCAATTTGATTTTTCTCTGACATGAAAATACTATTTTCCCCGTAGTTACTTCTATTGGTCATGCCTTTTCAAGAGTTTGCAGCTGTGCTGGGGCACCTGGAATATGGTCTGTCACACACAAGTGTTCCCACAGTTGATTGTGCTTACATCCACTGTTTGGTCTCCATAAGTGTTCAGGGTTTTTCAATGTGGGGTAATAGCAGGACTAGTATGGTTCACCATTACTATGGAGTAGTGAGTTTGATATTTACTGGGTGTCGCATATAAAAATTCAGCATTAAATAACCCCACTAAATTGGTATATCATAAAATCAAACACATTAACATAAAATCATTGGCAATGCATTTTCATAGTAAAATCATTTCCAGCTATCTTTATGACTGGTAATGGCAAACAAGGCTAGTCTAATTGGCTATTACTACTACTGAGTAATGAGTTCAATCCTCACTGCACACCCTTGTACAAGAATATAACATTAAATAACCCAAAAAGGATTGACATGCCATAAAACCAGCCAACCTGACCATAAACGTTGATGGGTGCAATGTCTCCTCCTCACCACACACAAATTCCTTTCATGTCAGACACTATTTTGCCAGATTGCTATCTTTAACAAGGCAAAACAAATTATAGGTTATTAATGGAAAGGTTCATCCACACCACCTCTAATGTTGTGGACTAGCATAATAAAACAGGAGGTATTACTTTTGGAGCAATCTACATATATAATCATAAAAATTCATTCCTATATATATATATATATATATATATATATATACACTCAAATCTCCCATCATATTCAACATTTGAAGGTCAAGCAGATCAGTTCCTAGGAACCAACAGCTCAACACCAGCACATGAGATTTGATTATAATGGTGAAGGTTTTGTGCAGAACCGTCCACCCTTTTTGAAGAGCCGAATACAGAGACCTGGTGCACTATGTGCCACAAGGTCCCCAAAGACCCTCCATGGGTTTTGAATTCAGAGTTGTCCTTCTCCTAGACCAGTTGCCATCCAAGGCTATAGAACCCAGTCTGTCTTGCTATTTACACATAGCTGGAGGGAGAAGAGGATTCATACCTTTCCAAAGGTTATTAGCACATAAGTGAATGTAATGGATTCGACTGGAATTTGAATTCGGCTCTCCAAATCCACTATCCATGCCACTAACCATTACTCCACTGTGCCTCCTAATATATATATATATATATATATATATATATATATATATATATATATATATTAGGGTGTTCAAACACCACCCAGGAGGGTGAAAACTTAGTTCCTTGTGGGAAAATGTTGTCATTTAAATGTCTTTAAGTTGACATTGTTCTGAGCAGGAAATAAGCTCACTCCAGACCTCATGTAAAACTTGTCTATACAATCTATTGCTAAAGATACTGGGGAAAATAGTTGCTTCATCATACCGCTTCAAAAAGTACCTGATTCTTTCTGTCTTGCTCTATCTTTGCAAGATCCAGGTCAGATTGAAAATGGAGTACTACTGCTATACCTGGGCTGAAGCCACTCGATTTTCCAGTCTTGACGGACTTCAAATGTGTTTCTGTAGAATTCGGTGTGATGAATTATTTTCCAGCCTAAAACCCTTTTCCCAGAGAGGAAATGTTCTTAGCCTCTCGCTATTCTATTTTCATGGCAGATGTTAAGTTGAGCTACATTCCTTACTTCCACCAGTCGAGACTTTCACAGTTAGGACACGCCAGGCCACAGACATGGAATCAACTCATCTTCATTCCTGTTGTATTCCATTAGTAAGGAGGAAGTTCAACTCGGATAGCTTATTCTCCAGAACTGTTACATTGTTGAACAGATTCCCAAAAGGATACTTCCATGATCACCACAATCTTAAACTCTTCCAGTCTTTATCTATCCTATATATTCTCTTAATATCCTCTACTCCCTCCTTCCTTACCTCATTCAGTAACTCTCTACCTTGAGTGGCTCTTGGACCTTGTATTGGGGTGAATGATAGGATAAAAATAGAAACTCCATTCATAGAAGTCTGCAGCTATTGGTAGTCTTGTCAGATAATGAATCATTTTAACCAGTTTGTTTCTTCATTAATAAAGAACTTTTAATTTTTTGCATGGTATGTTTTGAGATAGATAGATAGATACAGGGTGCGATGGATAAATTGTCATCTAAATTGAAGCGAAAATGAAAACAACACTGACGTCTCATTTTAACAGATGTACAGGGTGCGATGGATAAATTGTCATCTAAATGAAGCAAAAATGAAAATAACACTGACATCTCATATTAACAGGTATATTTACCAAAACTGCACACAAAAATATCTTGAAATACTAAAGAGTAAATTTATTCAATAAAATCACCATTGAATCACCACAGCCTCTAGACAATTCAGAAACTCCTGCTACTCTTCTGGATAGTCTCCTTGTTTAAGTTAGTGAATATTTCCATAATACTTGCCTTCAGTTCATCTTTGGTGCTACAAGGAATTTTGTTGGCCTCTTGCCAGTCCAAACACCTTCTTAATCACCATCAGATTCATCCAACTCTGCACTGTCCTCAGATTGACACCCAAACACTATGAAATGTTCATATTGAAGCCTCTGGCATGAATGCCAAGCAGTACAGAATCAGTCAGTTATATGCCATGCATGATACATGCTTAGGCAATCATGTATCTTTTGATACATGACTGACGAGGCAGATTTTTTCCCATAGTAGTTTACCATTTCTTTCTGCAGTAGACTAGTTGCCATCCAAGGCTATAGAACCTGGTCTGTCCTGCTATTTACCCATAGCTAGGGGGAGAAGAAGAAGATTCATACCTTTCCCAATGGTATTAGCACATAAGTGAATGTAATGAATTTGACTGCAATTCGAACACAGCTCTCCAATTCTGCAATCCAAGCTGCTAGCCATTACTCCACTGTCTAACAGAGTGAATTGCATCATGGTGCTCTTATTCTCACAGACGGTTCCCAACTGACTCTACTATACTTTGCAGTTGACAAAATCAAAAACAAACGATACACATGAACGAAATAAAAAAATATAAAATGGTGACAATTTACCCATCACATTCTGTACACACACACACACACACACACACACACACACACACACACACTTGCTTGGGTGCTTACAATTGAGTAACGATTTTGATCCTCACTAGATGCTCATTTTTTTGACCTTGTGCCACATCTAAGCCATGCTTAGTAAATTGTGGGCACCTCACTGTGGTGCAATGTTTAGCAGTTTTGTCTCACTAGATTCATAAAAACTGAATAGTTACTTCCATACCTACTGGGTGCTCCATACTTTCGGTTTTGTGCAACATCTAAGATACATTTTCTTTCCCTGGAGTTAATAAGGGACCATAAATTAGTATAGGATTATAGGATAAATTAGTATCTATTAGCCTTCAATTAAAGCTAAAATAAAAGCTTCAAGAAAGACTTTTTTATTTATAAAATACATTTTAAAATTTAGGTATCGCTTTTTATTTGGGGAGGTACCTTAAAGGATGCTCCCTACCTTTAGTGAAATTATTGAGAGGGTTTTTAAAAATATGCTGTCTTCAAAAATCAAACTATTTCTTACTGATTTTTAAAATTATTTGTGGAGCTAGCCTAACCAAAAGAGTGTAATAATGGATGCCCTCTACATTGGCTGATGAGTGAATTATCTTAACTGGTATGGCTTAAAAGTTATTGGTCTGACCCACTTAACAAAATCTGAACAAACGTAAGAAAAAAAATTTTGTTCTTTGGTCAGGCTGAGAACTTTCAGTTACCCTTGTCACGTCAAGGCAGCTCTACTGTGGGTACTTACTGGCAGGTTAGATTGTAAATTTGGATGTAGATTTACCTTGTCTCCATATTGAAAGAGAAAAAGAAAGAAAAATGCTGTAGTCAAGATAGTCAGTGTCATGGGTCATCATTGACAAAAAATCAAAACATCTTGGTTGCACAAAAGCGTCAAGATATTAATTTGTGGTTTACTTGGTCCAACATTTTGAAAATTAAAATTAGGGCGCACCTTTTTG
Source organism: Acanthosepion lycidas (assembly GCA_963932145.1). Lineage (NCBI taxonomy): Eukaryota > Metazoa > Mollusca > Cephalopoda > Sepiida > Sepiidae > Acanthosepion > Acanthosepion lycidas. Next base: position 59,156,054 of record OZ010574.1, on the reverse strand, counting down.
AAACCAGAAAATATGAAGCATAGTTAACCATTTCCAAGTGGCCAGACAAATTGCAGCACGTTTTGACAATAGAAGTGGTTTCTCTGATGGAAAAAGAGATACAGGTTCGATTCCTGTCAGAGCCACAATCTTTCTTTAGTAAGACTTCTCAATCTAGGCCTGTTGTCATTAATTTCACAGTTTAAGAAAATAAATAAAAAAACAGGGATAGCAATTTAAACACCTGTTGCCTCTAAAAATAATGTTTATATTAATAAGAAATAATGTAGGATAAAAATACATTCAAAAATTACTGTTGTTTATGCTGTGGGGGTATTCACTCACACCATAGGAGTCTTAAATTCGAGCCTGTGCTCAAGAGGAAAAACAGTACAAACAAATGCACACAATAACAATAAAAAACATGATAAATTTTATGGTAATTTCATACAATTTTATTTGTGTGTATTGGTGTGTGTGTGTGTGTTTTACATTACAATTACGATAATGTTCATGTTATAAAAGGGAATAAGTTAGTCTGTAATATCACAAGTCCTATCATGGAGGGAAGTTACACACATTATCATCCTGACAGTCCTTGGGTGAAGAGATTGAATCTCATGTCTTTTGGCGGGATGTTTGTACTTCCAGTAGAAACAGTCCCTGTTCCATGCTGGGAGCAATTTTATTATTTTCATTAATTATTTATTTTAAACAATGTTTAAATTTTATTTTATTTTATTCATAATTTTCATTATTATTCTTATTTAGCATTTTATTTTTATTTATATTAATAACAATGTTTCTCCAATACTTCAGGTACAAAACTGAAGGTAGCTTATATAGGCTTGAGGATGTCCCAACAAGAAATGTGCATTTTTTACATAGGTAATTTTATAAATATATAGGTAATTTTTATAGGTAATTTTATCCTTTCTTTATCAATACAGCCTCCCTGGCCAAACTGGTCGCAATACATTTCAGCTATAGAAGTGATTTCCCCGATGAAAAAAAGGATACAGGTTCAATTCCTGTCGGAGGCATCACCTTTCTTTCGTAGGACTTCTCAATCTAGGCCAGTTGTCATTAATTTCACTATTCAAGAAAATTTAAAAAAAAAAGGTATATTAACTAAAATGAAACCCAAGTTCAAATCACACTGACTGACTTCTTACTAATATCAATCTCAGGTGATGATCCCAACAGTCAGCACCATTGGGAGGTTCTTGAAAACTACGCCACAGGTTGACACAAGTTTTTGGGTGAAATTGGACTGATGGAACTGTTTGAAATCTGTCAAAGACACAAGTCATTGTGACCGAGTGTTCAAGTGTGCTGGTCTTATTCAAACTGTGGATCATATCAAATTACGCACTCTCTTCCAGAAAATGGATCTACATTTGGCTCAATGAGTGTTAAAGAATGTACCTTTGTCTGCAACAGTGATTAGATAAGCATCCTAGCAGTCATAATTGGATACAAGACGCCAGTCATACTATACTATTATTATTATTATTGATCATGAGACAGGCTTACCATTAAATTTAAAAATATTTACTACATGGCTGAAGAATGAATTTTGGAATGGGAGTTTTGCATGAAAGGCTGCTTCAGATATAAATTTACCATGTCTTTGTATTGCAAGAGAAGAAAAAAATGAAGTGAAGAGGTTCAGCTTAATGGTCAGCACTCTCAAAACATCAAAGCATCTTGATTGTGTGAAAGTATTGAGATATTAATTTGAGGTTTACTTTAGTTAAAATTTTGACAGTTAAAATTGGGGTGCATCTTTGAGGACAGATAATCCAATGCATAGTCAACCAGTTCCAAGTGATTAAAATGTTCCTTGGGGAAAATGTCATTTAAATGTTTGTTTTTCCCTTTTTTTAAATTGACACTCTTCAAAACAGGAGTTAAGAAACAATATCTACAGAAGTCTGCAGCTGTTGGTGATGTTCATGTAGGAGAACAAATCATTTATGTATTTCATAAAGCACATCTCTCAGATGCTCTGGTGCATGTCACCAGTGATGCTTTTAGCAAAGGATCATTCATGCCTTACTGCATTATACCACTTCTTCACAGTGATCCAGCCGATAATAATCAAATATCAACTTGTGCACCAGTCGTCAGCTACAAATTTACTCATAATGGAATGCTTCTAACCCACTGCAACAAAAAAAACTCTTTTCTAGTCCAATTATGATCAACTTCCAGTTCAATGACTTCTACATTCTCCTATAAGCAGGAAAAAACTCAGTGGCTATTTTCTTAGCAAATACAGTGATATTCAACTCTTGCACTGGTAAGTAATTATAAAGCGTTTTACTTCCTGGCAAAATGGATGCTGCTAAGAATAAAAATAAAAAACTATGACGCTACCTAATAATAAATTTAACCTCTTATCCTATCTTTCAACATGGGCAACACCAATTCATCAGTCAATACTAATCTCTGAATGCGTACTGAAAAAAGAAAAAACTCATGGAAATAAGTTATATGCTATATATCAGCCAGTTATGTGTCATGCGTGATACATGCTTAGGCAACCATGTCTGATGAGGCAGATTTTTCCCGTATTAGGCTGCCATTTCTTTCTGCGGTAGACCAGTTGTCTTGGATGGCAACTGGTCTACAACTGTCTGGACTGTGGTCTACCCAGTCTATCCTGCTATTTACCCATAGCTGGGGGGAGAAGAAGAGGATTCCCAATGATATTAGCGCATAAGTGAATTTAATGGATTCAACTGGAATTTGAACTGAGTTGATTTCTCAATCCAAGCCACTATCCATTACTGCACCATGCCCTCCTTATAGAGTTATAATGAATGTTACCTGCCCTACCTAGTGTTATAATGGATGCTACCTGCCCTACCTAGTGTTATAATGGATGATCCCTACCTTCAGTGTTGTTGTTAGGAGACTTTTATATTTACCTGCCCTCTCCACCAGGGCTGGATATGAAGACAAGATTGTTTTAACGTTGCAAGTGCCATACGCTGTCTTATGCATATGGTTCAAGGACAACAATTGGTTTTTTGCCCAGCCCCAACAGCCACAGTCATATTAGCACTGGTATCATACCAATCCCAACCTTTTAGTGCAACGAGGAAGGTTCTGCCATAGGGTTGAAATCACCAGGGCTGATCAACTTCTCCTTTCTAAAATGAGGAGAATCATAGCTCCGCTTACATCATAGGTGACCTTTTTCAAAACATGCTGCGTGTTGTCTTTGAAAAGCAAACTGATTTCGTCATAGTAGCTTGATATGTTTAGGGTTATTTGAGGAAGTATTGTGTTCTTTTTGGTTTATGTTAATATTTCTAATGGTCACTAATAATAATGCATTTACTACTTCCCCACATGAAAAACTAACTTGCATAAACACATGCACTCTCAACTATAAAAGTGAATATCATGACAGCAATTATACAAAATTTAATAAACTGTGCAAAAGTTAACTCTTCACACAGACAAAAAAATTTCTACACAGAATTAAAAAACTTTAAACAAACTCTCATTAATAATGACTTTCCTAATTACATTGTTGATGAAGAAATTAGACGAGCGATTAGAAATATTAACATAAACCAAAAAAAATATAATACTTTCTCAAATAACCCTAAATATATAAACCTACTATATCACAGTCAAATACCCTTTAACAACAAACAAGATAAAAAATACTAAAAACTCATAAGTACTAATATATCCCCCCACTGATACCAGTAAAAAAAATAAAACCAGTTATATACTATACTAAATTTAATACAACCAACTTAATCATCTGTAATAACTTTTCTCTGTCAACTAATGTTTTGTAAAAGACCAGTATTACTCCCTCTAGAATAATACCCAGATAATTGACAGATAACATCATTGCAAGTTGAAAGTGAAAGGGACCAGAAAAAATTAACTTGTGTGGAGGGAAGACGAAAATAAACACCAAGACAAATGACAAAAAAAAAAGGGTCTTTTGAGCCAGAGGATCTGTGCATCCTTCCAGTTAATAATCCTTTGAAAATAAATATTTAATATTTTTTAACCAATGAGTCACATTCTCACCCACAATAAAAACATGCTTTGTGATCCCTTTGAAGAATATTTAAGTAAATTCTCTAGACAGACAAAACCAGTAAGGAGATAGAGACAGATACATGCAACATCAGTTCCAGACACATCGGCTTCAAAGAGATTCCCTTACTTATTCACTTGTCTTCCTCACCAAGCTACGTGTACATTCTTCCTCGCCAAGCTATGTGACACTTACACTCTTCCTCACCAAGCTACATGACACTTACACTTTCCTCCTCACTTTCTCTCTTGCCTCTATTTTTCAAACATACACATGGAGAAATTGCATTTCTTTTCATCTTAAAAAACAACTACAGATGAGGAACTTCAACACAAGAACTTTAATTTTTTATCTCAAAACTTATACTTGATTATACCATGTAACCTAGTGCTATCTACCACATGATCAGGTCATTGGTGACTAAACCACTTTCCCCCAACCAAGCTTTTCTGGTGCAAAGGAAGTTTTAAACATCCACAAATTGAAAACAGGTGAATGATCCTTCTTGCAAATTTAACAGTCATGTAGCACAGTGGGATAGACTGGGCTTCATAGTTTTATATACAGCCCTAGATTGAAGTTGTCGTGGGGTTACTGGTAAGTTTGAGTAAATATTTAGTCATCATTATGTTGCAGTAATCAACACTAAATATTTATGGACTCCTTGAGCATTTATCCCACAAACAATATTGGTGGATTCAATGTGAGTCCAGGTAAAAATTAAAACACAATATAAAACAAACAACAACCAATTGTATGTATTGACAAAAGGGAATTATGATTACAATAAAAGATGAAAACATTTAAAGACTAGTTACACAGAAGACATTTAAACTAAAGAATGTGCAACTTTGTGTGTAAAATTTGTGTAGGCCTATGTGAAAGACACGTGTGAAAGAATTCAAAAGTCTAGAGAGAGAAAGAAAAATGCATGCAAGCCTAGCTGCCACATTCCAACTGAACGTAGGCTACATCTTAATGCCAGTGTTGAAAAGCTATAAAAGTGGAACAAAGCTAGGGAGAAAAATGTATGCTTTTTTATTGGCTTAAGGAGTGCCCCAGAGCAACAGTTTGTTTTTGGGTTTTTTTATCACATTTACTTGGGATAGCCCACAAAGTCATCAGCAAGGGCAGAGTAGTATTTGTGCAAAAGTTGACGTGGAAAGTTTTTTTTGTTTTTTTTGTTTTTTTTTTTTGTAATCAAGTTCACCCTAAGCAAGGCAGTAAAGCCGCTAAGAAACAAGGTGTTACATGGTGTGGAAGAATTAGGAACAGAAATAATAATGAGCGGGAAGAGAAAAGAGTAATCAGAAGGACAGTTGATAGCGATTGACATTGCATTTAAATTTTTGAAAATTAAAGTTGGCTCGAAAGCATGGAACCAGAAGAGAGTTCCGCAATTGAGAAGTGCGAGAAAAGAAACTGTTAGCATAGAATTTACAAGTTAGACTGAAATTTGAGCTCAGATTGACGATTTCACTTTCAGCATCAAAATGTTTACAATCTTTTATTTAAATAAATTAAATTTTAGATTAATTCTACCTACTCCTCACTGATTTCCTACCCCATTCCCCTTATTGACCCACCCCATATATACACACACCACCACAAACACTCTTATTAGATTTTGAAAAATGTTTACCCTCCCCTATTTATTCCAACCTTTTGCTTTTATTCAAGACCTGCAAGAATTTAAAAACCTGACTCTTTATCTGGGCTTGTTACTGACTGGTTGTTTTCTTTATTTCTTCTCTCCATCCCAAAATAATCCACTTTGTTGTGGTCACTGAGCGGTTGACAGTTGAATTTTGTGGGTAGATAAGTCCGAGCAAGCTCATTAATAATTCATTGCTGACATCAACACAAACTTGCAGTCATTAAAAATTCAGAATTCAGGGGAAGTAATTAAAGAAGTCTAGAAAATATATCAAGGGAGATAATTTAACTACAAATAAAAAACGTTTCTGATCTGTCCTTTTTGAACTGTCTTCATTTTTATTTTACTTTATTGATAACACAGGCCAACAAAAGATTTTTTTTTAATAGTGCATGTGATGTTTTGGTTAATTCTAAACAATTTTGGGGTGCTGAATCCAAAAATAACATCCATTTTCTGCCATTAATTTTAGCTTACTGTTCCAGAATACTATATCCTCCATTAAAAAATGGTTATGAGGTTCAGGGCCGGCGCATGGTTTTGTGCCACACCCCACTAAATCTATGATACGGGTCTCTACATGTCAATTTTCATAAGGTTGTATTCATATAAAATACAAATTTTATTTTAACCTAATTATGTACAATAATGAATCATATGCAATATAGGTGAACAATTCAACTAGAAAAATTGAAAATAAATACAATGTATCTCTAAATACAATGTATCTCTAAATACAAATTAATGACATTGTCGGGGTTAGCTCCTCCTTTAGTTCCTTAACCCTTCACCAGGGGTCTCTCTCCACTGGCTATAAATACTGGCTGACCTTTCGCCTCGATCGCTTTTTCCTCGGGCCTTCAGCCTTATACCACCTCGCATATGTGAGCTCTCACAGATACAGCGCTTCCCAAATTCTGGGAACACGCTAAGAACAATACACGTACGTCCGAACACTCGCCACAACACGCTAAGAACAATATACGTACGTAAGAACACTCGCCACAACACACACATAATATTCACCACACGCACTCCATGTAACTGTCCATGTACTTGTAACTTGTACTTGTTGTTAATACATATATTTGTTTACATATATTTATCGGTCTTGTTTGATTTCTTTGTTTTCTTTGGACTTAATTAAAGTCCAACTTTCTCATGTAGTTGGACCGGCTAGCAGGAAATTTTAACTCACGTGTATTCTTCTACAATACATACTCATCACCGCCACCGTTTTGCGGAAATTTTTAACATCAACTTGAGATTACTCATATTAAAAAAATCGAATAATTTTATCACATTATGGATAAAATAGTGCATTATATGGTGATTTTTTTTATTTTTAGACTTAGCATGAGCAAAACAAATTCACGGATTTGGACAAAAAAAAGGCCTCAGAATGACGTCAAAATTCACAAAAAATTTTATCCTTTAACAGTCAGTTGTGATTTAATTTGTAACGTTTAGGTACCTCCACGAAATCGCTAAAAAAAAAGAGCATAGTCTGATGAAAAAGACGCCAAACTTTATGAAAACAAAATTTTATCGTCTAAATGCTTATGTTTTTATGAAGAGAAAAGACTGAAGTTTTTTTTAATTATTTTTTAAAATTTTTGCTTTTTTTTAGAACATTCTAAATTTTGATTAAAAAAAACTTGTTTCTCTTTGTACCAACATGGGCTAGTAAATAACATAGATAATTTTAGCACGTTTTTTTTGGTATTACACACATTAATTTGGAAAATCTTGCAAAAATAAAAATAATTGTCAGATGTTAATGAAACTTTCAGAAACTATTCACAGATGATCGAAATTATTATAAATATGTTTTTTTTTATTAAAGTTCTGGCAGTTTTTTATATATTTATTAACACCCCCATAACTAATTTTATGAAAAACTCTAGAAATTCGAGCGCGCAGGGCTTAGTGATTACAGTAGTTAAAAGCACAAGGCTTTGAAGAATGCAAATCATGTAGATAGAAAAAAAAACAAATGTTGATAAGAGAGTCGCAAAGCCTCCGATCAGGTTTGCCCCCACCTCCGGTTGGGAGGGGGCCAGGTGTAGTAGACTTAGACTGGTGCTCTCATAATAAAAGGAAATAATATTTATTCTAAATTAGATTAAGCTTTAAATCGGCTATTATTCCTCAAATAAACTTTCAGAATAGTATATTTTATTTTTGAAAGATGTTTTAACAAAGAATATTACATTGTGCTGACACAGAAGGCTAAAAATGGCACTAGATTAGAATCAGCGATGTTTAGCGATTTCAAAAGAACTCCTTCCAGTGAATTTAAATTAGTTTTGAAATACAGCGTGTTATGTTGTTTATTGGAAATATTAAATTTAATCTATTAGCTTGAAATTAAAACTAAAATAAAAGCTTCAAGAAAGATTTTTCATTTTTTTAAAATTCATTTTAAACCGGTTAGGTGTCGCGTGTCTAGAGGTACCGATATTAAATTATGTATCTTCTTGTCGGACAATGCAAATAAAACAAGCTTGCTAACTTTTAAGGGAAGTAACTCTAATTTTTAATGATTAACGGTAACTTATTGTAAAAAAAAACTACAGTATATAAATCTGTGGGTTGTTAGTTCCGCTTCAACAAATAAATGAACAATTACTTGAAAACGTTATGAAATATTTTAATTACAGAATAAATAGATAAATCAATAATTATTGGTCACTGCTTCCTCGTGGCTGGTGAATTACTTCCCTTGATTTTTTTTTCTTTTTATGGGAATTTATAATTTCTTTCTTACTCCCCTGATAGCTACAACTTCAACAATTTAAATGTAACGAAAATCATCATTTTCTGATGCCTAGCTCCCCGTCCTTCTTTTTATCCTTTCTTCACCCCCACTATACCCAGTTTTTCTCTCCTTTCACTCTTTGTAACCACCTGCGTGCTAGCAGCACTCCCGAGGTCAACACTGAGCGGCGATATTCGAGCATGAAAGAGACTGTTGCCTTCTTTGGGTGTTGACCTCAGAATCCACTTTTATATTTTTACTTATATATATTGTTACGAACCCCGATCTAAATTTATTGTAAAAAAACTGTACCATTGCTTATATTTTAGAAGCATTCTAAAATAAAGAGCCCACTACTTGCAGAAAATGTAAAGATAGTAAACCCAAAGAGATAGGTAGACTTAGTGGCGACAAGGATTGACCAGAGTGTCCCCCCCTTTCCTTCTCTTTTGGTCAAGGTGTTGACAGCATTAGTTACACAGATAGATTCCGGTTGGGAGAAGTTGAAACACTTTAAACTAAGCTTTCTCTGACCCTGAAGATGAGAGAGGGAGTCAATGACCCCATTCCAAAAAGTTAGTATTTTGAAAATTGACCACGTGACAAGAAGAAAACGGAAACGAATAGTGAATCGGAAAAGTTAATTTTGGCCGAGGCCTGCGGGCCGATAGGACGTCTGGCGAATGTCTCGGCATATGGGCCAAAAAGATGTGTTCGTGAAATTGTGAGGAGAATTGGTCTCCGGGTGGAATGGATAGACCCGTTTGACGGCGCATGCGGAACGCCGCTATATCGAGGAGAAAGAAAGCAGTTTCAACTGTCACCAAGCCCTTAAACAAAGCACGAGAAGGAAAAGAAAGAAAGAACAGACCATCTCGAGCGAAAATGCTGTTATACCAAGACGAAAGAGAGAGGGAACGCATTTTCTGCTTGATCGTCAGCCAAGCCCCTAGACGACGAAAAGAGAAAGAGAGGAAGTAAGAAAAACCTCAAAAAGAGACCCTTATAAAAAGAAATAGAAAAGGAAAAAGAAAAGAAGTAGATATAATAAAAGACATTATTAGTGAAAAAGGACTTTATTCTGAGTTAAGTTTATTGTTTTTCTTGTGCTCCGTTTTTGTTGTTTAAATGTACCTCTTTTTCATATTTGTACTTTCATGCAAATTTAGCTTGGGATCTTTTTATTACATGTTTCTGTCCACTTGTCTTAAAATTTTGATGTTTTGTGAATCCGTGCAGGTATAGCACATGTTCTGCAAATTCGTGGAAGTATGGCACAAGGCTATACGCTGATGTTTATTTTACCTTTCTTAAAGGATGCTCTCCTCCCACTATTTTGTCCACAATGTTTAAATGTTTATTCTTGACATATCGTCATTTTTGTTTTGGCCGTTTTTTGTTTTTATCTTTTCCACGATTCCATGTTTGTTAATAAATTTCCCTGTCTCCATTGTTGTTTGTCGCCTATCGTGTTTGTTCCTTAATCGATTCGGCCCGGCCGTGTCTGATCAATCGGAAAAAGACCCTTGGGACAGAAATATATTTTACAAAAAAAATGTTAAAAAACCAAAATAACACATATTACGATCCTCCTCTACCTCCGCTGTCGATAAGGTTGGAGAAAGGAGATGGGGGAGGTTCGTAAGAATATATAGAAAGAGGATTAATACAAACAAAATTTATCACTTAGCTGATTGATTCAGACAAACGTTTTTGTAATTGTTCAGTCCACTCGTCAGGAGGTTTCAGCATTTGATTGCCGTTTTTTTTTTTCATTTTAGTTATCTTTATACCAAGTTTGATGCAAATAATTTATTCGCCAGTTAGTATGCTCTCATTATTGGTGTTAGGTTCATGGTTTTCCTCTCTGTGTGTGTGTGTGTGTGCCCGCGTGTATTAAACTTTGAATGTACAAATAGTGAATATCACCAAGGAATTTCTAGATGAGGCAGTAGAGTTCGTTGTCGCACAAATACACTTGGGAAATCCATCTCTGCTCTCTCCATCCAGGGGTTAATAGCAGGGTAGACAGGGCTCTCGTGCTTTGGTTGACAACTAGTTTAGAAGAAGGAAAACTCTGAATTTCGACAGTCCTTGGTATGACGATAAACTACATCCGGCAGCATGGCCTCTGATGAGGAGAGAGGAGGTTTTGAGGAGCGTGGAACCACCTCTTAATTGCTGTTGTTCCCAGGTCCACTCTGACTTGGGGTGGTAGCCCTTGTTAGAATCCCAGCTATGGACAAATAGTGAACTCCCAAACAAGAATCAAAATACTAGGAAAGTATAAAAATATATATTTTTATATACAAAAATTACCACTATTTATAGTAAAATCACCCACAATATCTATTTATAGTAAAATTACCCACCGTACCTATTTATAATAAAGCTGCTCAAAATAGTCAAATTATCAACAATATATTTTAAAGCAAAATGACCAGTAATACAATTTATAGCAGAATTACCATATTTTCCGGCTTACAAGACGCTGCGGCTTGGAAGAGGCATCCTAATATTTGAAACAAATTTCTAAGAAAAAAAAAGTCTTTCTCATACAACAGCGCATACACCATGCGTCCCTCGCATACTGGCGCCATGTATTGTTTACATTAATCATTCGTCCGATTTTATTTGTATGGCAATGACATACTAGTCAAGAGCAGAAAGGCTCCCGCCGCTGCTAGTAAAACAGAGCATAAGCTTGTGGCTCGGCTCCATGAAAGTTTCTAGTCTTGGAAATACTTGTAACAGCTAAGTCCTGTGCTTACATCATATATTAGGTTGGTGCAAAAATAATGTCGTTTTCTCACATAGTAACATTTGTGAGAAAACGACGTTATTTTTGCACCAACCTAATAAAAGGCTGGATTAGGTCGCTAACATTATAATGTAATGAGTCAACATACAAATCCACTTTCCTATCAGTAAAGTCAATTAGGTGACCGTCCAAACTTACTTGAGCTTGGGCGTTTGTTTACATTCGTCTTTGAAGACGCACACGTATTTTTCAGGGTAATTTTGTGGAAAAATACCGCGTCTTGTAAGCTGGAAAATCTGGTACCATCAATACATTTCATTTTATAACAAATGACCAAAATACATTTTATCTATAGTTGAAGGCATATAATTGTGTTCAAAATATATTTAGTTGAAGCAATTAGATTTTGTTCAAAATATTAAAATTTCAACATTAAATAATCCATAGTAGATGATATGACGCTAAACACAATCAACCAACTGAATTTCGAAACTCGTTGATATAGGGCTAGCAACTCCATTCTATGAAAAAGAACTATTAGCTATGGAAATGGCAAAAGTCCATATTATGTAAGGTATAAAAAATCTAACCGAAGGAACATAAAAATATATTCCATGCAAACTTGAAATTAGCTTTTTTTTACAGTACAAAAATATATGATAATCTTCTTCTATGTGCCGTGTCTCTTCAGGACGTTGGCGATCTTGGCTCTCCACAATTGTCGGTCCTTTGTAGCTCTTAACTTTTATCTTTTTGCCATCTCTCCCCAAACCCTGCTCTACCATCCATTTACTCAAGCTTGCCAGGTAGGTTGTGCAATGCTTTCCTCTGGTCTTCTCACCTTAAATCTGTCCTGTAAATATCAAATTTTCCTAACCCTCTTTCCTCATTATGAGCCCTACAAATTTCAACTGTCCCTTCATGATATTAAGTATAAGTGTCTTTTCTGTTGCCATTGTCTCTAGAACATTGCTGTTGTTCACATGTTTGGTCCATGCTATTTTCATCATCCTTCTGTTACTTGAAGTCTTTTCTTCAGTTGCGAGGAGACAGGAGGACTGATATTACATAACAGTTCAGTATCCTTTTCTTTGTTTCTGTTGCCTCAAATCTCTTCTTCATTTGTGAGGAAATTATCTAGCATTTACTGCCATATAGGAGGACTGATATTACATAATATTTCAGTACTCTTTTCTCTGTTTCTGTTGCCTCAAATCTCTTCTTCATCTGTGAGGAGATTGTTCACCATTCACTGAAATACAGGAGGACTGATATTACATAATATTTCAGTACTCTTTTCTCAGTTTCTGTTGCCTCAAATCTCTTCTTTATCTGTGAGGAGATCATTCACCATAAACTGCCATATAGGAGGACTGATATTACATAATATTTCAGTACTCTTTTCTCAGTTTCTGTTGCCTCAAATCTCTTCTTTATCTGTGAGGAGATCATTCACCATAAACTGCCATATAGGAGGACTGATATTACATAATATTTCAGTACTCTTTTCTCAGTTTCTGTTGCCTCAAATCTCTTCTTTATCTGTGAGGAGATCATTCACCATAAACTGCCATATTGGAGGACTGATATTACATAATATTTCAGTACTCTTTTCTCTGTTTCTGTTGCCTCAAATCTCTTCTTCATCTGTGAGGAGATTGTTCACCATTCACTGAAATACAGGAGGACTGATATTACATAACAGTTCAGTAGTCGTTTCTTTGTTTCTGGCGATATTTTTTCAGCTTCTTAATATTCTACCCAGCTTTTGGAAGCTTGATGACGTTATTTGATAACTTTATTATGACATTTTTATCAACATATATACAAATGCGCTAAAACAAAAGGAAGAGTAAAAGAGATTTCTTTTTAATTTCTTTCATTATTTTATTCTTATAATTTTTCCACTTGTTGCTCTACATTAAATAATTCTTTTCCATGTTCTTTTAATATATTGCACGATATACATACAATATTTTCGAAGCTCCATTTATGAAGCTATAATAAAATAGCTTCGAATTCCAGTCAAATCGATTACATTCACTTTTATGCTAATACCCTTGGGAAAGGTATAAGTCCTCTTCTTCTCTAAATAGCAGGACAGACCGGGTTCTGTAGCCTTTGATGGTAACTGGTCTACCGCAGAAAGAAATGGCAACATACTGGAGGAAAAACCTGCCTAGTCAGTCATGTATCGAAAGATACATAATCGCCTAAGCGTGTATTACGCATAGCACATAACTGACTGACCACCATAATAATTCTCTTGCTTTTGATGTGAGTGTTAAATTCTCCAAGCTTTCCTTCCTCATTCTGCTTCTATGTGCCGTGTCCCATCAGGACGTGGGCGAACATGGCTCGCCACTACTTTCTGCCCTTTGGAGCTCTTAGTAAAGTTTGTCTTTTTATTATCTCACCAAATCTCTGTTCTGTTCATTACACAAACTTGGTGATTTCTTCCTCTCTTGCTTTCAATGTCCTGTGAGTGTCAAATTCTCCAAACCATCTTTCCTCATTATATTTTTTCATTTACTCTATATTAAATAATTCTTTTTCTTGTTCTTATTTTACGTTTGAATATATTTGCATGCATGACATGTTAATATACATTTTCAAAGGTCCATTTGTAAATGTATAAAATTTTGTACACTTTCCCATAATAATAATAATAATAACAATGGCCAGTCGCTCGTATCCGAGTATGCCTATATATTAGAGCAACTAGTCAATCCCAGTTGCAGACGCCTGCTCGGGCACGTCTGTTATTTTTCAACATCCAGTGCCCACCTGTAGTTTATATTGAGAGAGTACAATATCTAGCATGATCAACAGTTTAAACAAAGCCAATACACTAAAACCTTCAGTCACGATTTGTAACTTCGTTCTGTCTCCTAAATAGTTCTGTCTATTCAATTTCACCCACAAGGCTTAGGTCAACACACGGTATGACTTTTAGGCAGTTTCTAGCATACTGGAATCGCCTCTCGAGACTGTTAACATCAAGTTCACTTTCCTAAGAAATCAGTCATAGTGGAATTCGAACCCAGGTCTCATGATCGAAAGCAAACATTTAACCACTATGCCAATATATAGAACTATTGCGTTGGTGCATAATTATCAGGCGTTTCTTAAACAATATTTATTATAAAAAAAGAAACATAACAATTCAACAATAACATTTTTAAATGATTATTCCGAAGCGTGTGATTATCAACATGCATTTTTATAACACTGAAAATTGTTGTAATGGAATGTCCCACACTCCCTATCGCCAATGTGGACTGACTATATGAGTATATATATATATATATATATATATATATATATATATATATATATATATATAGTGAGCACAGGATATATCTGGGCTTCGGTAATTAGTTGGAGATTCGTCTCCAGCTAAGCTAGTCGGGCAGAGGAACCAAGACGAGGCTATGCCGAAGGGCAGTCTCGTCTGGGGTGGTAGACCCCATTTTTCTACGTGGAATTTTTGCCCGAACCTACGCATGAAAAATGGCCTTGCACCACATCTTGTCTCGCGGGAGGTAAGGTAAATAACCTTGCTTCGGCAATTATTTGGAGATTTGTCTCCAACTGTGCTGGTCGAACTTTCTGCTTTCGTGCAGAGGAACCCAGACGAGGCTATGCCGAAGGGCTGAGTTTCACTAGAGTGTATACGGGAAATGTTTGCCCGAACCTACAGGTTTGGTTTTGCCTCGCATTAAAAACGACGTTGTACTACATCCTGCAACGCGGGGAGGTAAGGTAAATATCCCTGCTCCGGGAATTCGTCTAGAGTTGGAAATTCGTCTCCAGTTGTGCTGGACCATCACTCTGCCTCTGAGCAGAGAGGATCCCCAGACAAGGCTATGTCGAAGGGCAGAGTCTCTTCTTGGTAAACAGCTACCCGACCCCGTTTTATACGGGGAATTTTTGGCCGAGTTTACGGGCTCGGATACCGCACGTTAAATTCGGCCTTGTGCCACATCTGACCGCGTTGGAATTACTAGCCTGCTAACCGATTCCCTGTCTTTCAATAGTGTATTCTCTTTTACAATAAACCTCTCATTCTTTCATCAATGCCCGTGTTGCTGTTCCTTTCACTCGAGTACCACCTTTCTGTGTTTGTAACTTCTTTAAGGATACAACAAAAATAAAATATTTTTATTTAAAAAAGTAAACAAAACGCCAATTTCTATTAACAAATAACTCGCCTACAAAAACGCCTGATAATTATGCACCAACCCAATACATATATACTACAGCTCAAAAATTTGAGACAAGTTATTTTTTAATACTAGCCCAAAAAGTACTCGTTTTGTACTTTAAATATGAAAAAATTATTATACATGGCTAAAAAAACGTGAGACGTGATTTTTTATATTAGAAATTTTATGACAAAAAGAAAAAGAAAGCATTTTATGATTAAATTTTGCTCTCGTCCAAATATCCTCCTTTAGCCTTGATTACTGCAGCACAAATTTTTGGCATGTTACAAAAATTTCTCAAAGTATGATAATTGATTCTATTCTTTTTTTCAATAACTCAAAGGGCTCTTTTTAATTTTTTTCACTCTTCTGTCAAGTCCATTACATGCTAATTTTGGGGGTTGCTTAAAAATTTTGAACTGTAGTGTATAAAATTCATATATTTGTTAAATTCATTTATTTTTAAATTGTTGAAGTTATCTACAAAATTTTGTTAAGGGAATCACAATTAATTTAAATGAGCCTCAGCATAAATATTAACTTTGGGTCCTCTTTAAACTTTCTTGTAACATTTGGAACAAAGATTCAAACACAATGTTATATCCTGACTGTTCATGATGAAGCTGCATTGTTTTAAAAGTTTTCTTGAAAGATCCTATCAATAAAAACATTATTTAGTTTGAAGGAACCCTTTTAAACGCAAAATTCATTATAGGATTTTTTCCTGCACCTACACACCAGGTTCTGCATATAAATATATACACTACAGTTCAAATGTTTGAGAACACCTGGAAATATTTTAAATTGGCCCCAGAAGTAGTTGTTTTGTACTTTAAATAAGAGAAAATTATTATACATGGTTTAAAGAAAGTGAGACTTGATTTTTTTTATTAGAAATTTTATTATGACAAAAAAAAAATTAAATTTTGCTCTTGTCAAAATATCCTCCTTTAGCCTTAATTACTGCAGCACAAATTTTTGGCATTTGTTACAAAAATTACTCAAAATATAAGTTTGCTAATTGATTCCATTCTTTTTCAATGACTCTAAGAGCATTTTTTCATTTTTTTTTTTCACTCTTCTGTCTCATGCTAATTCTGGGGGTGGCTTCAAACTTTTGAACTGTAGTGTATATGACAAGGTTATATTTTTGTTCAACACAAATGAAATTTAAAGCATTATAGCTTCTGACTTCTGTGTAACCCCAATTGCTTTAAGAGACACCCTATAATTATCTAATAGGCTGTTAAAAACGTTTATATTTCATGACTAATTTAAAACAAGTTCTATTGCGGTAAAGATTATCTATTTTGCTTTCCAAAAGTAGATTTCTTCACATAAAAGACTGGATCCAATTTATATATCTTTATTTGATGAAACAAATAATTTTGGTTCCGCCATGCATTGATAAAAAAAACAAAATCTTCTTAAAGTTTAATTTCCAATAAAAATTTCTTGATCAAATTTTAAGAGTTCTGATGATAATTTCAAGACCTATTTATGTTATGATTATCTGATTTCTATCTGTGTCTGTTACTGTAACATTGCAAAAATGGTACATTATAGAAAGATTTTTGTTAGGGTAATACAATTAAAATCATTCAATTTGAAAACTAAAGCCCCAATAATAGTGATCTGGTTTTTGCATGTTTGTCTACTTGTTATAAAGGCCAAAAAGAAATTCACAACATTGAATGATGAAGACAAATGAATAGATTACTAATTGTTGCATAAAATAAAAATTAAATTTTGCTCATATATGTTGCATATTTTGATACAGAAACATTTTAGAAATGATTATTACAGTTGGAAATGAAGTACGATACAATTCAGTGAATGTATTAAAAATTTTAGTGTCAAGTTTAAGGCATTATTGGAGTTTAGGAATCATTTTATTTCTTCTTAAAAAAATAACTACTATAATTAAATTCAGATACTATTATGATGATAGACTGTGTCTATTTCATAAACCTACACAAAATTCAAACTCAATAAGCTTTATGGCCTTCAGATTTAATTTAATATTTATTTTTTAAAAAAGAAATGATTACTAAAATTCCAGTAGTACCATAAATTTGAATGTAAAATTTAAGTGGCTGAAATTGTACTTAATTTTTAACTGTAATGATCATGTTCATTTATAGCTCACATTAGACAGACAGCATGCTTTCATTGATTGCATTCACCAACAAAATATACATTATTTTATAGCTGTCATTATTTCTTGTAAAAATTATTTTTTAATTTTTCCGCTTCCACAATTTATTACAAAAGACAATATTTCTAAACTGTAAGTTTGTATGTTCAAAAATTACCGATTAGAAGCTCAATTTTGAATGCATTTGGCGTTCGTCACTCAGAGTAGTCTCCCCTTATTTATTCGTAAATTCCGTACGAGGTGAGATGACATTGTTTCACAGCTCTTTCTTCTAACGTTTCTTTTTTGTATGTGTTTTTTAAACGTTATAAATCTGATTTTTTGGACCTGAAATAAAATCTGATTTTTGGCTATTTTCTTAAACTTTTATAAGAATAAAATATTTACTAAAATTACTATTCAATCATATTTTTAACCATACTTTTTAATAGTCTAATTCACATTTTCTACAATGGATGCAATGTTGTATCCAATTACAAATTTAATACTTTGAAGATATAATGGTCAAAATATTACAATCAACAACCCTTTCTTTTGTTAATTAGATTACTTACAAATATTTTTTTTCACAGATAATTTTGTCCCTCAGCTTTTAAAATTGTCTGACTTAAAAGATTGGTTTGATTTCACACTTTCTTTGCCTAATTCCCAGTCTGGGATAGATTCACATTTGCACATTTTTAATTTACAATGAACATGTCTTCATGCAAACAACTTTTTTCTTTTTAATTTTCCTGTTTTTGTTTAGTGGGAGAAAATCAGTTTACTTACAAGTATTAAGTCTTATTTAATTTATGTTGATAAAACTTTAAAAAAAAAATGTCACTAAATATCGATTCAAAAGGAGGAAGACATTCAAATATACATATATGTTTAAAAGAAATCAAAAGAATTGAAAATTAGATGTATAACCATCCCAGAATGATGAGATGGTTGATCAAAATTGTTAACATCAACAGACTAGACTATTGCTCAATTATCTTATCAAATGTCTAATAGTTGTTGGTGAAGTAACCCCTTGCGTACTAGTGACACTACTACCTTGCTTGTGGTAAATTGCTTAATATATATATATATATATATATATATATATATATATATATAGGAATGGGTAGGATAAAAAATCTATATACACATACATATACTTGCACATATGTATAAATATATTTCCTCCTCAGCTGTTATAAATACAATGCTCAATGTTATCAAACAAAGCTACAATTATATATTAGTGAATATATGCATAATATCCAAAATCCATAACACAACTCGGAGTTTCATGCAATCTTCAGGTGCAAATAAACTGCATGAAACTCTGTTGGGTATTATGTATATTCACTTATATTTGTTGTAGCATACCTACTGATGAAGTATGGATGAAATTTACAGGCAACAGCTAGCAAGATCAATATGGTAACCATTATTCCACAGCAGGTACTCTTAACAAAATGGAAAAAAATAAAATAAAATAAGAAGTTCTCATCATAAGAATTTATTTAATGGAAAAAATTTCTTTTAAATGAAATGTCCTTTAATTAAAAACAAAGAGATGTTAAAAATGTTCCCAGCTTAAATGAAAAAAAAAGATCATTTCACTGCCTATGAACATTTCTAGGCCAGTTATAACATTGAAATAACAAAGGGATATGTTTTTAAACATTTGAACTGCTTATTTTTTAATGACTTACAAACAATTAACTATTCATAGAAAAATCAGAATTTTCATGACATGAAAAAATTTATAATACTAAAAACAATAATGGGCTTGAAATTTACATAAATTTCTCTTCATGTTATTTTACACATAAACTAATAACAATTGCAGAAGTATAAATCATCTGTGGAAATATTTTTAAAATAACATTTGTGCATAGAATTTACATTAAAGAAGGTCATAATCGGAAAGGATTGTTATGAACAGTCCAAGGTATATTTATATTAGGCTGAGATAAACAGAAAGTCAGATGAATAGATAGATAGATAGATAGATAATGAACAGACTGAGACAGATAGACATGAACACAGATAGATAGATACATACATAAAATATGAACATACTGTGAGATAGACATGAACATATTGTGAGATAGATTGATAGATATGATCATACTGATATAGATAGTTATGAACAGAGATAGATACATAAATACATATGAACATACTGTGATATGTAAAAACATACTGTGATATAGATATGAACATACTGTGATATACACGTAGAGATGAACATACTGTGATATATACATAGATAGATAGGCATAAAGAGAGAGAAAATGAGACAGGAATTGACTGAGCTGATCAAGAAATGATCAAAAGACAGATGAGTTTAAATAACTAGAAGTTTCAGTGAGAAGTAAATATTCGTGCAATACACATCTTGATATCTAAAAAAAAGGACTTTGCCAGAGAGTTGAGGAAGTTGTGGAAGTTGACAGTCCTGCCAATTGATATCGGCGCACTGGGAGCAGTCCCAAAAGAAACTGGAGAACTGGCAATTTGAAGAAGAGTCGAGAGGAAATATTCAAACGACATTAGTGAAAACAGCGAGGGTTAACATAATGATGTTTTAAACTAATTGTATGTAATTTTTTAGGTAAAGTGTATTTTTTATATGCGCAATGAATAAGCGAACAAAACTTTAATGTTTGGGAAATTACATATTTGAAGATTTTACAAGTATATTTACATGTAAAACTGAACCCATACTTTGTGTCCGTTTTTATGAAAATAGTTTGGGTTGTTTTTTTTAGTGCATAATTTTTGACCTATGGAAGCCTAAAATTAGTAAAAAAAAAACAAATAAATAAAAAAAATATAAAGTTATATTTTTCTTTGAAACTCATGGTGTTACAAAAAAAATACTTAATCTCTAAATATTTATCTTTTTTAATCCCAGTCTCCAATTCCAGGTTATTGACTTGATAAAGTAAACTTCTTTCTTTACTTTTTTAGTACTTTCTTATTTGCATAAGCATGCACACAAAATAAATGTCCAATTGATTAAGTAGTATATTATTTTACAATTACATTGTAAAAATGTAAATTGAACATTCGCTGTCGTAATATCGGATACAAAATCAGGGTCAATTCTGGCCTTATGAATCAATGTAAATCGAACCCCTAAAGTTATATTTCGGTTTGTTTTATTATTATTTTAAAAACTTTCTCTCGATGATGAAGAAATCCCAAAGTGAAAAAATAAGTCATTTTCGCAAAGAAAAACCACATCTAGATGACTACTATTGGACTATGGAGGAGACGACTTGTTTTAACTTAATCTCCAGTCTCCACTCTAAGAGACGAGTTACTACTTCTGGTGTGAATGCTCAACGAGTAAAAAAGAAAATAATAATCCATCTTTATTTAAAAATAAAATACATAAGACTAAGAAGATTGCATAACGAATAATAATCACTGGGTTACACAGAGAAAGAACTCTTTTAAGAATTTCCTAAGAAAAATCAAGTCTCAATTGAAGTGATTATTTATTATATCAAACAGAAAATTTAATATAAATAATAATAATAATAATAATAATTATTATTATTATTGCAAGAAAGTGGCATTTACTCACAACCATTATTCCAATAAGACAAGACTAAGAGCATTCGGAATGAAAGATATCGATGCATGCATTAAGAAAATTCCTGCAATTCCCTCACTATATCTGAGAATACCGAATTTTGAATTCTTTGGTAAAGGTTTACATTAAACAACAAACCAAGGAAAAGATAAATAATAAAATAATAATAATAATAACGATAATAATAAATATTTTTTTTTAATAATAATATTAATAAATAATAATTAAAAATAATAATAATAATTAAAAAAACAAAAAAAAACATGTTGCTCAGAAAATCGCCCTACACTGGGAATATCCCATAAGTGACAACTGACAATTATTCTCCTAGGGCCCAAGAAGTATAGTTTGGAGTTTGGACCCGGCTCTGATAGAAAGTAGAAAACATAACATACACAAAAACAAACAAAGAACAACAACAACAATAATAATTTCACAACGTTTACACTTTTTTACAGTTTTTAAAATCAAGGAAACCTTTCCTTCCGATTATGGTACTGTCCAAATATTAATTTCTCATTTATGTTTGGTAAGGAAATCTAACGATTAAAAAGGGTTTTTTTTTTTTAGGGAAAGGAATCCACACAAGAGGAGAAGAAAAGAAAAAGAAATTAATTAATCCAAGACAGATGTGTCTGAAGAAAAGGATAACTCATCATCATCGTCATCAGACGAAGACGAAGACGTCGGTGAGAAATCAGAAGACTTAGAAGTAAAACATCTGACGACTTTGGTATTCTGAAGATCCCTCTGCTGGGTCTGGCCCTGAATCGAAGGATTCTGACGCAGAACCAACGACAAAAGCGGGCAATTTTTCGGCGGGGTCGGGGCCAACTCTGGATGACACAGAAAACAAGGAACTGGAGCAATGTCAGGCGCCAGAAGGAACTGTTGAACGGGTTCCACAATTCCACAATAATTTAAATAAACCCCAGTGCCATTGTTACTAGGGTTGTTCAATTGGGATTCCTCTAAAGTGGGGTTGATAAAGATTGTCGAATTCCTCACCCCTCCTGCATGGTGTAGAAGCCGGTTCCGTAACCAGAATTTACTGTTGGGTATGATGGCCATAACTTCTTCACAGCAAATCCGACTGACCACTCCACGTTGTCCGATCTCTTGGAAAAGATGGTCACGCTCTTTGAGGAATTCCTGTATTCGGTTTGGCCGGTCGTTACCAATGGCCCACGGAATGATCTCGTATTTCAGGTCTTCCTCATCCTCTTCCATGTCATTGGCCAGGTAGAGCGATACAAAGAAATTTCTCGGGGTGTATTTTTCGAGCGGATAGCCGGCCCTCTTGAAATAGACGAATGCTGCTGCCAGGAGGTATTTGTCCGAAATTCGGTAGCAAGAATCCCGTTCCAAAAATCTGGATACGATGCCCATCTCGAGAAGATTCAAGTACCGCCTTAATTCACTGGTCTTCACTTCCCCCTTTTTTCTCTCTCGTATTATCGAAGGACGTCGGACGAATTTTTGAAAGCCCATCTGAATGGGACGGACCACCATATTCCCCTTCTTCATTGCCCTCAATTCAGACGAAATTATAGTTTGATGAATTTTTTCCAAATCTTCGAATTCTCGACGAACTTGAAGTTGCCACTGACGATAAAGGAATAAAGCCACCTGACGTCTTTGAACTCTTTCTTGGAATTGTTTTTGGGGTTGTCCAAGAAGGCTTTTAGCAACATAGAATTGTTGGTGTTCTTTCTGGTGTAATTTTAATTGATGATGGCGGTGGGATTCGTGTTGTTGATGACTACGCTGATTAAAGATATCCCTGCCACCAGTCAGATGTATTTCTTGTAAAATTTTACGCTGTCTTCTTTGCTGTAAACGTTGTTGATGTCGGCCATAGGATGTCGTCACTTTTCGACGATAAATAACCTTTCCTTTATTCTTGTCTTCTTGGAAAAACTCGCGACCATCTTCTAAAATCACTTTGGCGCAATGTCTCGACTCCTTTCCTAACATGGCTGTCGTCTTCTTGGCTCTTTCTTTATTTAAAGCCACTAGCCGATTATCATCCGTTTTACTTTTATTTGTGGTTTCTTCTTTTTGTTGACTGAAAGGGAAAACAGAATTCATTTTAAATTCATCATCTTCGTCGATGCTGGGTAATAAAATCTGTTGTTGAACGTGGTACAACCCTACTTGATTATTATTTATGTCCATTTTCCGAAGTTTGTCTTTCATAGAAGATTGCCAAATTACTGTTAATGGAAGCAATTTCGGGTGAAATTTTTCTATATCATAACTGGAAAACATCAAAAGATTGTTTTTTGGTATTTTGCAAAATTGTGGAATATGATTGACGTTTTACAGTTTAGTAACATTAACAGCAGACATTTTTTCTCCAATTACTAAAGCTTGATGGGAAAAAAATTGTATTCGTTTCTTTTTTATATTTAGATAATTTTTTTTTTTTTCAAGAAAACTCGTTTAATTTTGTTTTTCAGGCGGATTAATGTAGTAAAAATATATTTTATAAGTTACTTTTTTGTTTTCGTCTTTTTTTCCCATTGTATCCAGTTGACTGTTAAGTTCGTCTATCATTTTTTAATGTCGGGTTCTTTTTTATTTTTCTTGAAAATTCCTTTGTTAATTACAGGGAAACCTGATTATGGAAACAAAAATATAAAATGTGTTTTGTAAAACTATTAAACTTTTAGCAACATATGTCTCGGAAAACCTTAAAAAAGGAAACTAAAAAAATATTTGTTTTTAAAAATATAATTATTAATTTAAAAAATCAAATCATTCTCGGATAATCAATTACTTTTTTTTTTAGCTTTTTAGTAAAACTTCAACAAAAATTATAAAAATTAATAATATCGCTAAATATTCTGTGAGAAATGGCTTAATTTATGCACCTATGTGGTTTATTTTCCTTTTCATTTTGATAGCATTTGGCTTCCCTTTAAGAAAAAATAAAAACTTGTGGGTTGGAAAAAGTCATTCAATTAAAAATTTAAAATGAATAATATTTTATCTTCATAAATTAATTTTATATTTAAAAAATATTACTACATATCACGAAAATAAAATGCTATCATCAAACTTAGTTTAAAAAAATATTATTTCTTTCATCATTCATTATTTAAAAATGAACAAGTGATATTATTATTTAATAAAAATCATATTAGTTACTACTAATCATTAGTACGTATTTTAAATAAAAAAAATTATTTTCTCTGATCTTTTTATAACCGTAAGAAGTTAAGCTGAAGTTATGACTTTTTCTAAGATTTTTTCTTACTTTTAATAAAAATCCCATCTGAAGACTTTTTTTCTTTCTTACGTGACTTTTTCCCGGGTACAATTCTTTTACTTTTATAATTTATTAAAATTCATTTTTAGCTTTTTCTCCCAAACGCGAAAAACTAACAACACTACTGAATTGCGTTTTTCAATTTTATAAAACAAAAGTTTTAAAATTATTGGAGGTACCTATATTCAATTTAAAATTTAAATTGAATATAGGTATCTCCAATAATTCGCTAAAAAAAATCAGTATGGCATAAAAAAATGATAAAAGGCCCCAAAAAACTTAAAAACAAGGTTTTATCGTCAAAATGTTTGTTATTTTATTTATTAAGAAGAGGAAAGAACAAGGTATTTTTTAATTATTTTAAATATATATTTCCTTCTTTCTAACATGTTCTAAATTTGGTTCAAATATCTCTTTTTTTTTGTTTTGTTTTGTTTTGTTTTTGTGTTTTTTGTTTTTTTTTTTGTTTTCGTTTTTGTCAACATTGTACGACTTGTCGTAATGGACATTTCAAGTGTTAGTTTGGGAGAAATCCATATTTGGAAATTCTTGAAAAAATCAAATAATTGTCTGATTTTAATGAAACTTTCAGGACTTATTTAAAAATGAATTAATTATTCTTGAAATTTTATTTTATTAAAATCTTGGTAAAAATATTTTTTCTACATCTGTTACCTCCCCCCACCCCATAAATTAATTTTATGAAATTTTCTAGAATTTCAAACAGTTCACAAAATGTTTTAAGCAGGAAACCTTGGAGAAAAAGTAAATCAATTTTTTTTTTTCACAATTATTGCCAACTTTTTAAAAATCTGCTCCAAATCTTAAAATAAAACTATCTAATTTATATAGTGATTTTCCAAGCGTAGCTTGGATGTGGCACAAGGCCAAATGTAAGGGGCACCCAGTGAGGATCGACCTCACTACTCATTCGTAATTGTTCTAGCGAGACAAGCTTGCTAACCATTACACCAACTCGAAGTGCCCTTATTTTCCAAGCGTAGCTTAGATGTGGCACAAGGCCGAAAGTATGGGGCATCTAGTGAGGATCGAACTCACATTTCAGTTGTAAACTGATCTAGCGAGACAAGCTTGCTAACCATTACACCACGCCGAGGTGCCCGCTATCTAATTATATAGCGATTTTCCAAGCGTAGCTTAGATGTGGCGCAAGGCAAAAAGTATGGGGCACGCAGTGAGGATCGAACTCACTACTCAGACGTAATTGTTCTAGCGAGACAAGCTTGCTTAACCATTACACCACCTTGAGGTGCCCACTATCTAATTATATAGTGATTTTCCGAGCATAGCTTAGATGGGGCACAAGGCCGAAATTAGGGGGCACCCAGTGAGAATCGAACTCACTACTCAGCTGTAATTGTTCTAGCGAGACAAGCTTGCTAACCATTACACCACCTCGAGGTGCCCCACTCTAATTATATAATTAGATAGGTTTTCATTTGCTTTTATAAATACATTAAGAACTTGGTAAAGAGCATGATTATCTACAAAATAAAAAATAATGCTAAAAACGAAATAATAATTAATGCGCGAACTTTGTAAAGAGCATGATTAAAATAAAAAAAATGTTAGGAAGGAACATTTTTTTGTTTTATTTTGTAAATAATCATGCTCTTTTCAAACTTCATGAAAAGTTTACGCATTAATTATTATTCGTTTTATTTTGTTTTAATTTTTAAAAAATGCTTTATTATCTTATTAAATTTGTTCTTTTAATTTATCATTGCTGTTCTACACGGGAAAAAGGTTCTATTGTATTATTTAATTTACTTTTGTTTAGTTTTATGTTATAAATAAAACTACACTTATCAAAAAAAAAAAACAAAAAAAAGAACATTTGTAGCGGTTGCTATATTTTTCCACGCTCATATTTTTTTCGCCTGCGATTGGCTAATAAATTACTACTACTTTTGTATAGGGCAATTTAGCCATCGCAGTCGTTTCTTTGAAACCTTTGGTTTTGAGCTTGCTCGCCTGTTCTGTTAGTACAAGTGTTGTGATTGGTTAATTTTTAACCAATCACATATTTTTAATGCAAAATTAAGTTTTCCCGCGTTTCTGTGGGAGCCTACCCCTTTTTCTTAAAAGGGGCGACTTTTCAAAGGTCGTCAGTAAGATCCCGTAAGATTCCAGCCGTCAACACAAATCCACGATCTTGCTCAACACACACACCGATACAGAATTTCGTAATATAAACTTACATTTCTCTCTGTGACTTTTGCCAAGTGCAATCAACCAGAACTCTGTTGATTCAAACCATTCTATAACACAACACATTTTTAATTAATTGTATTCTTGTGTTATTTATTCTTAACATGCAAACTTTGCTCTAATATTGATTCCTGAACATTTTTCTCTCAGGAGAACTTTCTTCGAACAATTAATTACAAATCAATCTGCAGTTAAAGGGGAACGACTTCTTTCCCTTAATCTATACATTGAACACAATTTTATTGCATGTTTGTTCTTGTATGTTATTTCAATGTATATTTGTTGATTAACAATTTGGAGTTATTGTTGTTTACTTGAATCCTGTACTTTGGAAATATCATACTTATTATAAAACCCAGGTTGTGTGTGTGTGTGTGTGTCTGTACGTTTATATATTGGATCGGACTTCCTACATTTCTCAACTGATTTCAACATAACTTCACAGGACTCCATAAAATTACGTTGCGGTGGTTCTGACAGTGCCAAAAATTGGAAAACACAATTGTTTTTGCACGAAATCAATTTGAAAACACGATTAAGAGGCATCGCAAGAATGAAAGGGGGACAACTCATATCGAGTTATTCATATTATAAAACCCAGATTGGTTGTTTGTGTGTGCGTGTGTGTGTGTGTTCGTTTATATATGGGATTTCCTACATTTTTCAACCGATTTCAACAAAACTTCACTTTTATTTTGGCAGGTAGTGTTTCTTATTGTCTTGCACACTTTTTTCTTTATTTTTACATTCAGAATGCTTTAAAAATTCCATTTACAAGACAATTGTTTATAATAAAATTCTATTCAATCGGTAGATTCATAACGATTGAAAACAATGTTTTTGTTTGAGTTTGGGTTTGACTAATTCGTAAAAAAAACAAAAAAAAATTAATTAAGACATGCGTGTTCATCAACCTTAAACAATAATCTTTGTCAATTTTATTTTTCAGTCTTTATGATGGTCGATACTTGATATATCTCTTACTGTTACATCCCGGGGCAACGCCGGGTTCTACTGCTAGTCGTTAATATAAATAGTATTGGTCCATCTACACATTGCTTTACAACAGTGCGTAGTGATTTCTGCACCGAAAGTCTGTAAAAGAAGTAAATAGACCAAAATTTATGCTTATGTAGCGTACGTACCAAATATAGCGTCGGGTCGATTCAGTAAATGTAGCAGGAACACCAAATACATAGGTACGACTACTATTTATATTAATGACTCCTCCACGTACAGGATTCAAGAAATAACATCAACTCCAATTTGTTAATAAAATACAACAATAAGCATGAAATAATTTTGTATTCACAATGTAGATTAAAGAGAAGGAAGTTCTTTCCCTTTGACTGTAGATTGATTGTAATCAACTGTTTGAAGAAAGTTCTCTTATGAGATAAATGTTCCGAAATAATTGTTAGAGCAAAGTTTGCATGTGCAGAATGAATAGCACCAAGAATACAATTGCTCGAAATGTGTTGCGAATAAACTGGTTTGAATCAACAAAGTTCTCGTTGATTGTGCTTGGCGAAAGTTACAGAGAGAAAATGTAAGTTTGTAGTTACGAAATTCTGTGTCTGTGTGTGCGTTACAGTGTGATGAGCAAGATCGTGGATTTGTGTTGATGGCTGGGATCTTACTGGATCTTACTGGCGACTTGCAAAAAGTCTCCCTATTTAAGGAAAAGCGGTAGGCTCCCACGGAACCGCGTGAAAACTTGATCTTACATTAAAAATATGTGATTGGTTAAAAATTAACCAATCACTACACACGTACTAAACAGAATAGGTAAGTATGCTCAGAACCAAAAGATTCAAAGGAACGACTGCGATGGCTAAATTGTCCTATACAAAGGTAGTAGTAATTTATTAGCCAATCGCAGGCGAATAAAATGACTTGGAATGAATGTGGGTGTGAAAACATAGCAACCGCTATACTTCCGCCAACGAAAATACCCGGAAGTGACCCGCGCTTAATTTATAAAAACAATGCGCATAATGGCGGACGAATTACCCAGAATTAGTCTGATTTTTCCTGTAGATAACTCCAAAACAGTAAGGTTTTATCATAATTTAATTGCTAATTCGAGTCCAGCATGTTCATTTACACGGAAATATGACGATTTGGGAAAAATTGAATAGATATTTAGCGCGGGACTTAAAAAGCACATTTACCGATTTTGTACACGTAATGCTTACTATTTTCTTAGAACATGATGAAAATAACGTTTATTTACGCACGGCATATCATGGGACAACAGTAGTCGTTTTGTCCTGTAATCCCAAACTTAAAAAGCGCGCGAAAAATTAATCAGACTATTAAAGAAATAGGGAAAACCAGCAGCGCAGTAATTTTAGGTTTAATAAATTATCTTTTACCATTTAAGCAATAGTTTGGTTTAAGAATATAATTTTCTATTCTAGAGGCCTTTATGAAATTTAGTAGAATGAATTAATTTGTTTACTTCATTAGAAGTATTTTATTTTTTTTTAGTTAAATGATATTTTGGGGTTTAATTCATTGCTTTTATTTATTTATTTTTTTTTTTTTTTGTTTGTTTGGGGGTCATAAAATATTTAATTTCACCCAATGAGGTCTTTTTAAAATTACTCTAAACTTAAAAGTTATTAGGGAAGAGTAGTTAGTCAAATGAAATGCTATTGGAATTTAATTTGAGAACCACGAATATAATATTTTACAAGTTCACATTCTAGCTTCTTTTCCAATGCTCACCCTGTCGGAGTTAGCTCCTCCTTGGCTCCTTAAATCGGAAGAGAACAGGTCATTTCGACCTTAACCTTTCGGTTGTGCTCCCTACACGCTGTTAACCCATGGTAGAGACTAGCAAGTTACCTTTTCAGTTTAGTTATATTACGAACCTAGTCGTAATATACTTCTAGGCATTTTTAGGCCTTGGTTTTCTTTTAGCTATGCTCTCCTCATTTTTTGGATAAACCTTACTGTGTTAACCTACCAATTCTCTTGCTAGTCTCCCTTACCACAAGACAGTGACTTCTCGCTAAAAATATGGTCGGCGACTGAAACGGTCGATACGCAGGCTTCTGGCCTCCGTGGTCAAGACGTCGACGGCCGTGTATTAAGTTACGCTCCCATTTCTTTTTGTCTGACAACTTGACGATAGTTGGAAACTTTGCTTTCTCTCCCTACTTCGCCTCTTACTTCTGGCTCCTTGCCAATTCTCGGCATTCCGTCCCTACTGGCTGCCTGCACGTCGTCCATAACCTTTCCCGTACACCACGTTTGTAATTATTACGGGAGATTACTAATATCCTTCACTGGACTTTTGACATACCCAAACAACATCGCAACGTCAGCTCCTCTTTTCTTCCCAACACGTCAAGATGGCATCCCGGCATCGACCAACTACAATGACCAGCAGCGATTATCTGCAACGACCAACATCAACTACAGCGATCACCTGCAACGACCAATAGCAATCACCTGTAACAACCAACCTCGACCATTAATGCCTACACTGGAACATCTGCATCTCTACCGTTCCGACCACCTTTATTTCTTTATTACTTTTCTAGAATAAATTAGCTTATAACTTATATATCCTCGTTCTGTCGTCTATGTTGTTTCACCTTGTCAGATTTAACGTCTTCGAAAATGTTAGCGGGCCTCTTGTGACCTCATCACCCTTTTGTGATACGGGGGCGCTCGAGGGGTCCGCTACAACCCTGACTTTTTCACCTGCTTTCAAAACCGGCTCCCAAAGCCTTGATTCTTATCAGTGATAAGAATATATTTTCTGACAAACGAGAGAGCTAGAAAATATAAAAAGGAATTCGACAACCGCCCCGATATTTCTGAGTCTCCCAAATCTCTATAAATACGGAAAATCTTCGCCTATTTGGCAGTGAGTAACTTCGACGGTCGTCTGAGATAACAACAGGTTGGCAGCAGAAAGGCAGTCATCTTCGCTGTAAGCTTCAAGAAAGATCTACCTGCTGGACTGAAAAGACAGAACGTCAACCCACTACTAAAAATAAATTCAGATCTACCTCCTTGAACTGAGAATATTTCTGTCGCCGGTCTACGAGCTCACTCAACTACAGAATTCGTATCTTCCGAAATTTCCTACTCTGCAAGAACTCTGAAGAAAACTGTGGATGTTTTTTTTAACAATTAACAACAATCTACTCGCTTAAAGAACTTTTAGGCGTTCAGGGAAATATTTTGAGCGAGGCTTTTTTCATTTATGAACATTTTTTTCTTCTTTTAAAGTTAACGGAATTTTCTTCTCCCTTTCTTTCTCTCGTATTTGTGTTTAGTTTATCACTTTACCCTTTTTTGTAGATATAAATAAACTTTTTCTTCTTTTATTGTTACTCGCCGAGCAGGAATTTGTTTGAGTCTATCTTTATCCTCCCGGCTTGAAGAGAGAGTTTGTCCGTTCCAATATCTTTCAAGCAGTAGTTACTGTTTTTATTCAATTTTGTCGCATTTTTAACCTCAACCCTTTCACGTGGGAAAACCGGGACAAATTTCTTTTAAAAAAAGTTCACAATGTAAAGTTTAATGATTAAATAAACTTGACATTTTTCGATTCTTCAAACATGTCTTTATTTAATAAAAAAAAAAAACTACTGTTACGAACAGCAATGGGATGAATTTATTGTTTTTTTAAAATAAATTAAATGTAGTTTTTTTCTGTCCAATCTGAAAGAAAATATAACGTGTTTTAAAAATTATGCAAACGGCTCTCAGAAAAACAATTATTGTTTTGAGTTTTATTGAAAAGATTCAGGACACATTTTCCGTAAACGCTGAAATCAGTGATTTCTTTATATAACTAACAATAGCAACTGTAAAAAAAATAATTGACGAACACTCCCCTAAGTAATTGTCCAAACGATATAGTTACGCATAGACCGAACATATTCTTCGAAAGAGACTTTTATCTTTTCAAATGAGTGTTGGGGACGATTGAAAATGGATTGTTGAAGCTCCGTGAAAGTGGAGAAAAATGACAAATGGAAGGCTGAAACTACCAAAATACAGAAATTAACTTCGTTCATGTTTAAGACGTTTTTGACTTATTTAAGACGTTGTATACCGAGGAAGATAATATTCGGAAAATAAAATGCTATTGAACTTCCAACGTCATGATTAATTCTGACAGGGAAAAAGTACCCTCATAATATCTCCAACAAGAATTTGTACAACAGATGTCAAAAAACTCATTTGTCTTTATCCATTTTGAAAGCAAGATGGAAACTTCTTGGGCATATTTTGCGAATGGATCCAGAATTCCAAGTTAACAAATCCATGAAGTTTTACTTTGAAAAAACTGACTTCAAAAAGTTCAGAGGTCATCCAAGTATCACCAAAGTCACAACGCTGAACCGAGACATTCAAAGAACAGGTCAGAAAGATCACACTTTTTCTTGACAATCAAGGAAGATCTACAACAAATCCGCAAACTCGCAGAAGACAGAGAAGGCTGGCAAAATATTGTCGAATCTGTTGGAAAATTTATCCCGGGTTTCCCACATCAAAGGGTTTAGATTAAAAAAATTGCGACAAAACGCGAGTAAAAACAGTAAGATTAGAACGGGGGAATTGTGGACTCTTCCACAACAAACCAGCCTTACCTCTTTTTAGGAAATGCACTTTTCCTATCTGGTAAGTAAAATCCTACTTTCACATAAATATAACAAGTATTCATTGGTCAATCACCTCTAATCTTGCTTGCTGATTGGTCAGTTTCGACCAATCAAACCACCTGCACGCGACTAATCTATTTTCCCGCTCATATGCTGTGATCCTCTCACGTGGTACACGGCCATTTGGGTGCGTGGAAGGGAGTTTCTCTTCCCGGACCTTTCCTCTGGACGGATGGGCCTATCAAGATACTCGGCGTCTGGTTCGGTCCTGATCTCCAGTTGGAAATGAATTGGTCGGAGGCGCAAGGGAAGGCCGAGATCGCGGTTAAGCTGTGGTATCGGAGGAGACTTTCCCTGAAGGGAAGGACGAAGGTATGTGTTTCACACATATATCCGATCCTCCTTTACCGACTCTCTGTGCTTCCACTCCCGTATGCCAGACTAATGTCATTAGTCCGGACCTTGTTCTCTTTCTTGTGGAGAGACAAGGCCCCTTTGATATCTCGCGAGATCTGTTGCCTTCATCCCTCTGAGGGCGGTCTGGGTATGCCTAGCATTGAGATTCGTCAATATATGCTTCACATTACCTTTCTAGACCGAATGTGTCGCGAATTGGATGAGGTGGGCACCTTTTGGAAAGAAGATGTCCGAAAACATTTTCCATCCCTGAGAAGTGTGCACTCGTGCGAGGAGGAGGCCGGCCGTAGACCTCGTGCCGAGTGCTCCTTCTACCGCGAATGTCGTAGTGCTTTGAAGCTCCTCTTACGGACGACGGATGGCCTCTCCGACGCCCAGGCGTTGTCTCGTAAGGCATTGTATCAATTGTTAGTTAGGGGGTCCGTTCAAGATGATCTGATCGACGAGCTCGGTCTTACGAAGCAGGAGGCTCGCTCGATATGGCCTTGGGCGCCTGGGTTGAAATGTCTCAATAATGATGAGGCATCACTCACCTGGCTGATGATTCGTGGGGCCCTCTGGGTCGGCAAAAGACTTTGTTCAGCAGGCTTGGAGAAATATCCAAACTGTCGTCGCTGTACTGGGGAAGTCGAGACTATTGGTCACGCCTTTTTTCAGTACAAGACGGTAATGCCGTTGTGCAAGTTTGTTGAAGGCCTCATGGTTCGCATGCTGCAGGGAAAGTTTTTTGTCCTGGAAGCCAGTTCTGTTTGTAGCAATGTGGTGCCGCAATTGACGAATTGTGTTCTGTTGCTTACTAGGGATTATGAGAGTCGTGATTTGGACGACGCGTCAGAAGGGATTCCATGAGGGCGAGAAGTTCACCTCTTCCCAACTGATCTTGTTCTTTAAGCATCAGCTTAAAGTCAAGATTAGGACGGAAAGGCGGCGGCTCACGTCATCGGAATTTGGCAAAAGGTGGGTGAATCTTGCGCGAATGTGTAGAGTGAAAGGGGCTGACCTAGAGTGGCATTTCGATGTCGGTTAGGTACAGAATTTTGTCCTAACAGGGTTGAACATAGGCAACCCATCCAGATATTAGGTTAGTTTAGTTTTTTGAATTTGATCCTTTAGTTTTCGTTTTCTTTTTTGTTGAACTTAGCTAGGGTGTGCATGCTCATTGGTCCCTTTTATTTCTGTCCCTATTTTTTTCTTTTGTTTAATTCCCCATCCCCTCCCTCGTTAGGTGGTCAGTGATGTCAGTTCTCTGGTGGATGCGGGACGCCTTTCGTTTCGTGTGTGTGATTTTTCGTATTTGTTGTTGTGTATGAATGTGTGTGTGCCTGCGTGAATGCTTTGAGGTATGAATGCTTTTTTCATTTCTTCATAGTCCCGCATTGATTTCGTCCGGTGAATTGATGTTTCTGCCACATTCATGGTTTGTGGGGGGTTTTATTACTAACACAGTTTTGTTTAGTTTAGTGTAAATATTTAAAGTACATTGTACATATTCATTTGGGGATCATTTTTTAAAAGTTGTTAATTTTGACCCTCCCCCCCACGAACAATAATTGTACATAAGGGGTCTAGTTAGGACATCATAGAGAATTTGAGGTATTATGGTGGACGTAGTAAGAAAGGTAGGAGTGAATGTGCTGTTTTGGTGATTGGAATATTGTTGGCTTGATTGGGTCAGTGTCTGCGACTAGCTAAGTTTAGAATTAAGACAGATGAAGACCGTCCTTACCCACCCCCCTTTTAGTCATTGTGCCAAATTTTGTATAAAACATACAAATAAATATTGTAGTACACGGCCATTAGATAAACCGAACACGTGTGAACTTTTGAAGTAGTACTTCTCATTCCGGAGTAGTACTTCTCATTCTTGAAGGACCAGTGCCAGAGATTGTTTGACGTGTGTCTGACTTTTTTCTGACTGGAGGCGGCGCGATTTTTATTGACGAACTTGTTCGACTTACGAGGATTTTCCTTAATATTTTGACGAACTGTTTATTGCTTAATTGACGATCTTTCTTCGGCCCTCCAAGTTTTTTTCGTTTTAAGTTAAGTTATTGCTTAAGTTTTCCTTTTTTCTTTCTTTCATTTCTTTTGTTTGATTTTTTTTTTTTTTTCTGGGCTTCGGCCCATATTTTTATTTTTTTTAGTCCGGTTTGACAAAATCTTACCGGACGACTGCTTTTTATTTCTGTTTATTTCTTTTTAGTTTTTCGTTTTAAAACAATAAGTACCGTTTAGGAAAAAAAGAAAAAGAAAGCTTTGGTTTTATTTTATTTTTAGTTTATACCCTCCCTCGTTTTTATTTAATTAGCGACTTCGGTTGCAATCTTCTTTTTACCTGACTATTTATTCTATATTCTTTCTTTTCAGTTTTTAGTTTGTCTTTTATTTTTATTTTTTGGGTTAACTTTTGGTTTTCCCAGTTTATTTAATAGCCTTTGTTTTAAAGTTTTATTTGTTTTGGTTTTGTAATTTTTAATTTCCTGGTATATCCAGGCTTTACTTTATTTGTTTAATTTCTAATTGTTTTGCCCTTCTCCCAACTCCTTTCCCCATTGTTTGACAAAAATATACATAGACCCGCAAGTGGAAGTCTCAACGAACTTTCAATATGGCCGACGAAGAAAGTCGGTCATGTGTTAAAAAAGACCTCTTTGGGGCGGCTGCTAAGGCCGACCCACCGGATAAATCGAAATGAAAAAAACGGGCAAATGCTGCCCCTAATATAGAAGTCCATGATAGTGTGAAGGAGGCTAGTAGCATTAACAAAGGAGAGACCAGGCAGGTCTCATCAAGTTTCAAATGACCGGGTGCCAAACGAGGCACAAACTAAGAAGACAGCCGAGGAATTGCCCTCTTGCTGGAAGCCCCCCCCCCCCCACAAGTTGCATTGTGAACATGGCGGATTTCTTGGAAAAGGCGAAGGGATATGCTCATCTTGTAAATAAAGATGGGCTCCTTGAAGACGTTCAAGAGCTCAATGTGTTCTCAAAGAGAATGGTGTCGGTTTTCGTGGTGGACAAGCGAACTCGCAAAATTTATCGCTCCACGAAAGACATAGTGATTAAATCACTTTTGTCCCTGGGGATAAAACCCCAAAGAATCATTAAAGGTGCTGGGTTCTTCATGTGGGACATTCTGCTGCCCACGCCAGAAGATTGCCTAGCAATGGCAAAGAAAGAATTAATCACCAAAGACCTGATATTAAGGACGGAATATGAGGGTCGGCGAAGGACCAGGGTGGCCGTTTTTGAGGTCCCTCCTCAAATTTCGGGAGAGCACCTGGCTGCATTTTTTATGCAGTTCGGCTAGATTTTAGGGGCTCTCTCCGACAATTTGAACGGGGGATCGACTTTTGATATTATGTTAGACCAGAAAGCCTTCAAGTCCATCCCCAACTGTTTGGATTTAGGCGACCGGAAAATGCCGGTCATTGTGACCGGTAGGAAACCTACTTGCTGAAGGTGTGGAGAGACTGGTCACCTTTCCTCCTCCTGCCCAGGGAAGAAGGCCCCTGGAGTTCCGGTCGCAGGCGACCAAAATCCCCCTTTGGCTGAGACTGTCAAATCCGCGGCGCCTGTAGTGGGCCTAACTTCGAGGCGGACCGGTGGGGAAAATCCCTCGGTTGGGTCCTTACCCACTTTACCCCCAAAACCGAAGCCTACCACAAGTGTGGATAAGGAAAAGGAAGAGGGGGGATGGCGCCTCGTAGTTAGAGGCAAAGGGAAGATCCAAGCAGCGGGGCCTCCGTCCCATCATGACCGCAGGGATAATAACACCTACAGCCCCATTCCCTCTACCAGCTCTGAGGGCGACGCCTCGGCGTCTTATGAAGAAAATGCAACAAGTACGCAAAAGCTGAATGAACCTAGCTGGAAAAAAATCCTAGACCTTAAAAAGTTGAAGGATAAATTGGATAAAACGCGGGCTAAAAATCAGAAATCGCTGGGGACACCGGGCCCCCTATCCTCTGCCCCGTCTTCCCCTTCATCTAAAAAGTCTTTCACAAAACCACCTCCGCCAAAATCATTGACAAACTCTCCGTCAAATCTTATCATTCATCAAAACCTTCCCCTGTTAAGACACCTTCCGGCATTACACCATCAACCACTCCTAGAGATACTCCTATGCAAACACCCATTCAATCTCCTCAGAAAAAAAGAAATAGAAGCCCCGATACACAACCAGATACTGACAAGAAAAAAAAAGAAAATTAAGCCACCGTATCTCCCAGGGGAAGACGTCTGCCGCGTATCCCGGGAACAGGCAGAAAGGGTCTTCGGGCAAACAAAAAACCCGAAGCCTTTAAAAATTTTGTGGAATTTCCGGCACATCAATGGTGTTGATGTGGAGGTGCCGGAAAATTTTAAGAAGGACCGATCTCTGCTGACCGTCGTAAGAACTGGCCCGGATACGCAGGAGATTTGGGGCATGATAGAGGAGGCAAAGGCGTCCTTGAAAGTGGTACCCCCAGCAGCAGTACTTTTGGAAGAAAAATTAGAATCATCAAAACAATGTAAAGGGAGGGTCCCTCTTTTTGTTCACCCATCCCTTTATAGGGCACTTAAACTAATTTATCCTTCGGACATCGGCGGCTTGTCTCAGGATGATACTCTCGATACGGAGATGATGTCTGGTTCGATGAGACAAGCTGTCGGTGTCCTCATCCCAGCTATGTTCTATCCTGAAGGACAACCCTAATTCGATTTGACAATGCCGCTCTGGTTAGCTAGTTTGAATGTCCGGGGCCTGAGGTCCGAGTCTCGCAGGGCGAGGCTCTCTCGTGATCTTCAGTGCCTCGGGGTGAATGTATGTTGTTTGCAAGAGACCCGGTTTTCTTCTCATAACCGTGAGGACATACTGTCTAAGGGGTTCGCTCTTTATTCAGCATGTTTTGATGGTCGTTCGAGGGGTGTCTCTTGGCTAGTGAGCAGGTCTTTGAAGGATGCATGAAGGATTGACGGGGGCGGTTGTGGGAAACGCCTGGTGGGAAAACTTAAAATCTAAACTGCCGATTTTAGTCGTCGACTCAATCTAGATAGATTAGCGGCGCAAACGGCGTTAGAAAATAAAGTTGATCGGGCTGTGAAATCCCGTGTTAGTGGGGATATAGCAGAGTTGTCCTCCTTGCTTATCAAGAAAGATCAAGCTCTGGTAGTTAGGGCTAGGTTAAAAAGAATGTCTTCTGAGGCCGCTGAACTGCGTGCAGAGGAAAATCGGAACGCGTCGAGGCGACATATAGCGTGCATCACATTGCCGGATAAGCGGACCGTGACTACAAACGCGGGCATATGTGAGGTCTTTCGGGATTACTTTCAGGATATTTTCACCAGGGAGCCTGGTCTGAGCTCTGCTCAGTTCGACGCCTATTTAGCTGACTTTCCCTGCCTCGAGGCAGCTGAAGCGGCTAGGTGCGAGGGTCCCATTACAGAGTCGGAAATCTGGGAAGCGCTGAAGCAGGTTGGCCTGGATAAGTCTCCGGGATTAGAAGGTCTTCCCTACGAAGTGTACTTGAGGTTGTCGCACGTTTTTGTTCCTTTGCTGGAACTGATTTTCAACCACTGGATGAAGCAGGGGTCTATATCTCAACGCTTCACCAGGGGTGTGATCAAGTTGCTGCGTAAGGACAAGAACGGTGGGGATGGGTTAGGGAACTTTCGCCCTTTAACCATGTTAAACACTGTTAAAGATTTTGGCGAAGATCTTAGCCAACCGTTTGCAGCTTGTCCTGTCTAGTCTGATTGGCCCCGAACAGACTTGTGCTGTGAAGGGCAGGACTATTCAGGATAACCTTCATATGGTACGCTTGATCTTAGAACAAGTCGACAGTGAAGCCGTGCTGATTAATTTAGATCAGTCCAAGGCCTTCGATAGGGTTGACCATCGCTTTCTGGAGGCTGTCCTTTCGGCGGCCGGTTTCAGAGCCGACTTTCGCTCCTGGATCCGACTTTTGTATGCGACCCCCGGTGCGCTGGTGGAAGTGAATGCGGTAAGATCGAAGCCTTTCGCATTGTCTCGCTCCATTCGTCAAGGTTGTCCGCTCTCGCCTTTGCTTTACGTTCTTGCGTTGGAAAAATTCCTTCGCAAGTTAAAGGCGAATGCGGTCCTGCGCGGAATTTCCCTGCCTAGGGCTTCCACCTCAGCTAGGTGTTCTGCCTATACTGACGACGTTTCGGTCTTGTGTCGAGCAGATCCGAGATTGACGAAGTCAGCAAAGAGATCAGTGGGTATGAGTTGGTGACAGGGGCCAAGATCAATCGCGATAAGACTGTGGGCTTGCGGTTGGGGGCGTGGAAGGGAGTTTCTCTTCCCGGACCTTTCCTCTGGACGGATGGGCCGATCAAGATACTCGGCGTCTGGTTCGGTCCTGATCTCCAGTTGGAAATGAACTGGTCGGAGGTACAAGGGAAGGCGGAGATCGCGGTTAATCTGTGGTCTCGGAGGAGACTTTCCCTGAAAGGAAGGGCGGAAGTATGTGTTTCACACATCTATCCGATTCTCCTGTACAGACTCTCTGTACTTCCACTCCCGTATGCCAGACTAATTTTATTAGTACGGACTTTGTTCTCTTTCTTGTTGAGAGACAAGGCCCCTATGGTATCTCGCGAGATCTGTTGCTTTCATCCCTCTGAGGGCGGTCTGGGTATGCCTAGCATTGAGATTCGTCAACATATGCTTCGCCTTACCTTTCTAGACCGAATGTGTCACGAATAGGATGAGGTGGGCACCTTTTGGAAAGAAGACGTCCGAAAACATTTCCCATCCCTGAGAAGTGTGCACTCGTGCGAGGAGGAGGCCGTCCGTACACCCCGAGCCGAGTGCTCCTTCCACCGCGAATGTCGTCGTGTTTCATCCTCTTACGGACGTCGGATGGACTCTCCGACGCAGGAGGCTCGCTCGATATGGCCTTGGGCGCCTGGGTTGAAATGTCTCAATAATGATGAGGCATCACTCACCTGGCTGATGATTCGTGGGGCCCTCTGGGTCGGCAAGAGACTTTGTTCAGCAGGCTTGGAGAAATATCCAAACTGTCGTCGCTGTACTGGGGAAGTCGAGACCATTGGTTACGCCTTTTTCAGTGCAAGACGGTAGTGCCGTTGTGCGGGTTTGTTGAAGGCCTCATGGTTCGCATGCTGCAGGGAAAGTTTTTTGTCCTGGAAGCCAGTTCTGTTTGTAGCAATGTGGTGCCACAATTGACGAAGGCTGAACACTATGTGTTCTGTTGCTTACTACGGGTTATGAGAGTCGTGATTTGGACGACGCGTCAGAAGGAATTCTATGATGGCGAGAAGTTCACCTCTTCCCAACTGATCTTGTTCTTTAAGCATCAGCTTAAAGTCAGGATTAGGACGGAAAGGCGGCGGCTCCCTTCATCAGAATTTGGCAAAAGGTGGGTAAATCTTGCGCGAGTGTGTAGAGTGAAAGGGGCTGACTTAGAGTGGCATTTGGATATCGGTTAGGCTCAGGATTTTGTCCTATCAGGGTTGAACAGAGGCAACCCACCCCGATATTAGGTTACTTTAGGTTTTTGATTTGGAATCTTTAGTTTCCCGTTTTCTGGTTAACTTAGCTAGGGTATGCATGCTCATTGGCCCCTTTTATTTCTGTCCCTATTTTTCTTTTGTTTAATTCCCCATCCCCTCCCTCGTTAGGTGGTCAGTGATGCCAGTTCTCTGGTGGATGCGGGGCGCCTTTCGTTTCGTGTGTGTGATTTTTCGCATTTGTTGTTGTGTATGAATGTGTGTGTACCTGTGTGAATGCCTTGGAGGAATGAATGTTTTTCTTATTTTTCATAGTCCCGCATTGATTTCGTCCAGTGAACTGATGTTTCTGCCACATTTAGGGATTGTGGGGGGTTTTATTACTAACCCTATTTTTGTTTTATTTTATGTAAATATTATATCATATTGTAAATAAACATTTGGGGTTTTTTAAATTGTTGTTCCCCCCCCCACAGACTTTTAAATGTACATATGGGAACTAGTTAGGATTTCATAGAGAACTTGAGGTATTATGGTGGACGCAGTAAGAAAGGTAGGAGTGAATGTTTTGTTTTGGGGATAGGATTATTGTTGATATGTTTGGGTCCGTGTCTGTGTCTAGCTAAGTTCTTCCCCAACCCCCTTTTAGGCCTCGTGCCACATTTTGTACTTTTGTGCAAATAAATATCATTAGTACTTCTCATTCCTTGCTACCAAGTGCCAAGATGTAGCCATCAGGAACTCCCATCTTAGTCATTGCTGACCAGACGTTAAAGATAATTACACTCACTCACCAACCTCTGAATTCACTCCTGAACTTTTACCAATTTTAGAACTCACAATTCCAAACTTTATTCTTCTAAATTACAAGTTAAATATTACTTCTTCTTAATATGAACTCCGGTACAACTATTACCAAATCAAAGGGACACGACTCTGTCCTGCCTTTTCAGTTCGCATGCTTGTACATCAAACATTAATAAATCTAATTGTTATGTTTGGAAATCATTCCGTTGAGTTTTGTATCTTATTCTTAGTATGAATATAGAGATTTTAATGTTAGTGGAAATCGTTTTCACGCAGCCTATTCTCAACAAGTATTTACCCATTACAATTAACACATCCACTACAGAATAAAGAAAAACTCGTGCTCGGTATGTAACAATAAAAGAAGAAAATGTTTATTTACATAAAAAAAAGGGTAAAGGGATAAAGACAATTAAGAGAAAAGGAAAGGTAAAAAAAAAGTCCCTTAAGGGAAGAGAAAATGTTCATACATAAAAAAGGCCTACTCAAAATATTTCTCTGAGCGCCTAAAAGTTCTTTAAGCGAGTAGAATTTTGTTAATAGAAACACTCACAGTTTTCTTCAAAGTTCCTGCAGAGTAGGAATGTTGGTAGATATAGGAATTCTGCAGTTGAGTGAGTTCGTAGGTCGACGACAGATGTCTTGTAGGTGAAAGGAGGCAGCTTTCAACTGGTCTTTAATTGTGGGCCGACGTTCGTTCTCGACAGCCCTTTAATAGATAATTCTTCTTTGGTTGAAGGTGGTTCCGAAGTTGACTGGTGATCTCTATCGCCAACCTCACAGACGGTGAGCCGAACTCTCACTGCCAAATAGGCGAAGATTCTCCAAATTTATGGAGATTTGGGAGGCTCAAAAGAATGGCGGAACTTTTCCCTCCAAAATCGTTATACAAATTTCCTGACCCCTTCATTGGAAAGAAAATATATTCTTGCCTCTGATAAGAAACAATGCTTTGGGAGCCGGTTTTGAAAGCAAGGAAAAAGGTTGGAGGGAACAAGCTGTGAGGTTTCCCCCCAGGCTTTATAGCACCAGGGAAAGAATAATGGTGGTGGCATTCCATTATATATTTTCCAGCTCTCTTGTTAGTCAGAAATATATTCTTATCTCTGATAAGAATCAAGGCTTTGGGAGCCAGTTTTGAAAGTAAGAAAAAAGGTTGGAGTGAGGATTTGGAAAACTAGGCTAGAATGTGAACCCGCAAAACATTCTATTCGTGGTTCCCAAATTAAATTCCTATAAATCAGTATACAATGTCACTGAATATGAAAGAACATGTTAATTTATGACCTCAAATCGAAACAGTTTTGAT
This sequence comes from Acanthosepion lycidas, assembly GCA_963932145.1. NCBI lineage: Eukaryota > Metazoa > Mollusca > Cephalopoda > Sepiida > Sepiidae > Acanthosepion > Acanthosepion lycidas. The sequence continues at coordinate 59,113,722 of OZ010574.1, read as the reverse complement.
GATGATGACATTATTGTGGGTCTAGGAGGGCTGCGTGAATGTTTTAAATGTTTTGCTGTAAATGAAACATGCTACATCCACAAACAAATTCAAATAAAAAATCAAATGATAACGATATTCAATTACGACAAAAAAGGATGTTTGGAACAACATATATATATTTTTATATGCAGAATATTACAATTTTGTTATGTAAGATATGTGCGAAAACTTGATCAGAGTATTTTAAAGAGAAAAGTTCTTGTTGTTAATTTGGAAATGTTTCGTATGTTTGTAATGTAGTTTGGAAAATTTCGTACGTACGTTCATGTGTGAATATGTTTTCATAAGCGTCTGACCGCATATGGTCAAGACGCGAATCCGTTAAGGTTACATTTAGGCGAGTGAAATCAAGAAAGAGAGAGAGAGAGAGAGAGAGAACGAACCTGTGTCTGATATTTATAATTAATGTAACCACGTGACAGGCTCCTAGAAAAAGAGCGGGAAAACTTGACTTGGTCACGCGCTGGAAAAAGACTTGTACGTGGGTGGATTGCAACGCCCACTTGTGTGTTTATTGACTAATTAAAAGTTGAGATTTCCTGAAAATATGTATGAAGTTGGGTAAGCTTTTTGATCCACTTTTTGCACAGATTTGTACAAAATTCAACGTTGATAAGAAAGTGGTATCGGAATGCTAAAACGTGTTTTAAAAAAACAATAAGTTTCATTTTTTAACTTTAAGCAATGACTTAGAATTATTTTTAATAAATTTGTGATTGTTAACAGCGATTCAGTTTTTATCAGCAGACAAAACCTTGTAATTATTTACGTACGGATTACTGTCGTCAACTTTTTGTCGTTGTGCTCCCCTCCCACTCCGGCCTTCATCAGTTGCTTGTCGGTGAACTCTTTATTTAATATAGCTGAGTAGATTGTTCTAGTTCTGTTGACCGTGTCTTGGGATATTAGGTTTAGTAACTAAACCCAATATCCCAAGACATGGTCAGCAGAACGAAAAAGCTTTAGTTCTTTTTTAGTACTGCTCAATTACTGCTTGTCCCGTTTCTGCTGAGTCCAAGGGACTGAACTCACAATTACTATATCACCAAATTCACGAACCCTTCACTAGGCTATTGTCCCGTGGTACAATCCTGAGTGGAGAACTTGGAACTTTAAATCTGCTGACAGGGGCGGTACCATTGAAGCCTTAGTGTAATTTCTCTTTCTTTCTTTATTAATGATCCAAGTGTTCAGTTTGAAAGCCGGAGGACATAATGGCGTTAGGATAACAGCAAAGATAATAGTCCACATGTAGATAATGATAATAAATTCCCCACTGTCAAAATTAAAACAGAAAAGACTTAGTTTATGGAAGTGCTTCCACCAAGGTTCTTTGTTTATTAGGGAAAGCAATTCAATTTTCAAAATAATTTTCTTAATTTAGAAAATGTTCCTTTATAAATGAAGGTACATCTATGTAAAAAAAAAAAACTCCACTTTTTCACGGAAAACAGCATAGCGTAATGGAAAAGGCTACAAAAACTTAATAAAAATAGTTTTATTGTCAAAATGTTTATGTTATTATTAAGATGAAAGACCAAAGTATTTTTTGATTATTTAAAAAAAAAATTTTTAATCCTCTCTAACACGTTCGAAATTTTGGTTTAAATCTTGTTTTGTTTACGTCTTCGGGCTGGCGTAATAACTACATTGACTATTTTACTCTTTTTTCCGTTGAAAACACATTGATTTGGAAATTCTTGTAAAAATCACATAATTGTTAGATTTTAATGAAAATTTTCAGGACTTATTCACAAATGAATTAATTTTTTTTTTGTTTTAGAAAATTTTGGTAAAAATATTTTTTTTCATGTGTTAACCCCCCCCCCCCACACACACACACACGCGCGCGGGCGCGCACACACTTATTTAATTTCATGAAATTTCGCAAAATACCTTTCTGTTTCCTGAATTTTTTTATTAGTTAAAAGTAGGACTCCTTGGAGATTGTAAATCATCTTGTGATGATGATCATCACATACATACATACATACATACATGCTTACGCAAATTCAAATTATACAACAACAAGCATTCATTGGATAATAAATCAACACTACTGTATAATGAACAATTTATAAATCGCAGCTATGCGACAATTTTATAATCGCTATATTTTCATGTAGTCGATTTTGTGCACTTTTGGGAGAATCGGATCCCAGTTTTTCGTGAGTCTCCCCAAATCTAGCTCGCTGATTGGTCAATGCCAACCAATCAGATTGTCTGCACGTGAAGAGTGATTCTTCCCGCGCAGCGCTTTCGGAGCCGATGACCATCTATATAAGCAAAGAATATTCTTAGTAAATTAGTGAGATTTCAGCTGCCACAGGTGAAACTATGCGCCAATTTTCTCACTCATACCACCACTCACATGCTGAATATTCCCTATACTCACATAATGTTTTTTCTTACACAGCAAAACTGTTGAAAACATTTATTACCAGAAACTATTACAACCTTATTTCTTTCAGTGAACTTTGGAACAATTGATAGTTAAAGAGAGACAACTTTTGTTTTACTCAATACACGCTTTTCTTTCGCATCCTTGTTTGTACATCTTGTTAAATACAAATTTTATGTGTAATGATGTCTTTGACTTATCCTCTTTTTCTTCACGCCAGTTTGGTTTCCTAATCTAAGTTAAATTAATGTGGTGAAGTCCGCCACAATCTTTTTTTTTTTTTTTTTAACATTCACCATTCTAACTGAAAATCTGTTCTGAATTGTAAAATAATGCAATAAAACTATGGCATTATTTAATTAGAAAAGCTTTTAATTGATTTTGTAAATAAGTTATATTAATGACACTATTGTCTGAAGAAATAAAATTTTTCCGACAAATAATGAATTTTTACAAGAATTTTTTAATTTTATAAAAATTTTAATTATAATAATTTATAAGAGTTTAAAAATCTTGTAAAATTCGGTATTGGGCTATTTCTTGGATGTGATATAGTAATTAAGATGAAATTTAAGAATCCAAAATTGAAAAGATTAATAAACATAGTTTTACTATTCTATTTTTAAAATAATATTTTTATTTTTTTTACTTAATACGTTCCTTTTTTCATCTATGGTAGGCTGAACATGACATTATTATGAAAAGGCCACGTGATCTAAGAGTTTTGTCCCTTCTCAGAGAAATTCGCTCGTCCAGAATTCGTTCATTAGTATTACGTTTCAACAGGTTTTCAGGTTTTCCCTTCTGCTTTAAAAGTTTAAAATTTAAAGTAAGTTTTACTTTTTTCAATTACTATTTATTTCGCTAAAAAATATTTTTATTTTATGTATTTATGGTAAATTAAAATTTGTGTTTAACGCCCGCGCTAAATCTCTTAAAATTTTCCGAAATCGTCATAATTCCATGTTATTGTATAAATGTACATGCTGAACTAGAATTTAAATTAACAATTAAATTATGAAAAAACCTACCGTTGGAGTTATCAACAAGAAAAAGTCGGATTTCTTGTTGGTCATTCGTTCACCATTACTGCCATAATGTTTAGTAATTTACTGCAGCATACATGAGGCAGCGAAAGCACAAATTTTGACCAATTTACTTCTTTTACACACTTTCGGTGCAAAAAATTACTACGCACTATCGTAAAGCATTTTTTTTTTTTTTTTTTTTATAAGTGTAGTTTTATTTATAACAGAAAATTTTAAGCAAAAACAAATTCAGTAATACAATAGAACCTTTTTTCATGTGTAGAATAACAATGACAAATTAAAAGAACAAATTTGTCGGAGATAGCTCCTCCTTTTTAGTTCCTTAATTCTTCACCAGGAGTCTCTCTCCCTTGGCTATAAATACTGGCTGACCCTTCGCCTCAATCTTTTTTTTCCTCAGGCATTGGGCCTTATACCACCTCGCATATGTGAGCTCTCACAGATACAGCGTTTCCCAAATTCTGGGAACATGCTAAGAACAATACACGTACATACGAACACTCACCACAACACACACACATATAATATTCACCACACAAACTCTATGTAACTGTCTATGTGCTTATAACTTGTACTTGTTGTTAATACATATATTTGTTTACATATATTTATCGGTCTTGTTTCTTTTTCTTTGGACTTAAAGTCCAACTTTCTCGTGTAGCTGGACTGGCTAGCAGGAAATTCTACCCACATGTGTTCTTCACATCTTCACCCTATGGTCCATTACAAATTAAATAATACAATGAAGCATTTTCTATATTTTAAACTTGGTAAAGTAGAAACGAAATAAGGGTAATAACAATTCTGAAAATAAAATGCTGCCTAATCATTCCACAGTTTCGCTACTGGAGAAGAAGTGGCAGATTAAACTTTTGGAGTTATATTGTAATTTTCAACCAATGGAATCAATTACACAAAAGACAAGGAAGGCCCTGAGGGATTGTGAGACCCTGTGCAACATCATCTATTGTGAGAGAATGCCTAGCATGGTGAATTATTGTGGGATTTGATGGAATAATCCATAATAACCTTTCACCCCTCCAGCATAATCCACTTCACACCAAAATGTCTATCAACCAATCAAAACTCTAGTTTCAGCAAACAAAGTTTCCTATTGGTCAAAAGCCTTAGAACTGTAGAAAATTCACATAAAAATGCTTTTTCACACGCAAGCCACTGGAGCCTATATTTTTTGTCTAGAAATCTATAAATAGGAAATTCCTGATCACTTCAAACAGTCAGACCTTCATTCCTAAAAAGATGCCAAACTGACCCACGCAAATCAAAACTCTGACCAACCAGGACTTTGCCACGCAAAATATCTCTGACTCAACAATCCACAAGCACACTCTATCTCTCTCAGGAATGCTATCCAAACATCACTTACGATACTTTAAAAAATGACATTTTTCTCACTACTTAATATGTATTAGTAAACAAACAATCAAATTCTCACACAACTAAAGGTATGCAACTCTTACCAATTCTGAACGATAATACAAACAAACTTACGTACACACAGTGATAACTGAACTAGCACAAGGGACAATTTTGTACGTAACTGGACACTTAGTTTAATTTCGTGAACCAATCTATATAGCAATTGCAAACACTTTCAAACATTCACAATAATATTCTACGCAGCCAAATACATCTATTCTCATTTATCCATTAAAGTCCAACTCAATTGTATTCTTGAATTCTATATAAACCAATGTTATTGTCTTACATTTAATGTTTGTCGTTGCTTTCAACCTTCTTGCATGATTTGATTCTAATATTCTTCTTTAATTATTGTGGACGAATGTTTTTAGAACACCAACACTAAAAATTCTTCTGATCACTCAAAATACATTCGCCAGTCTGCAACAGATTGAATTCTCTCAGATTCAGCGATAAATTAGGGACTGTAAATGACATGAAGACCTTCATTACACAACAAGGTCTTCCATTGTCCCTAATCACTAGATTCCGAGGGGATCGTTTGCATATAATTTTCCATCTGGGTGCAACTTACTTTCCTGTTTTCGAACAGTGTAAGCAATTTTCCTCAGGACTTCCATCAACAAATGAAATCATCTCCAGGTTGCAACTACTGTTCACAGAAGAAGTCTAGTTGCAAGTGCTGGGAATCATAGCTATCAGGACCTTGGATGAGTACCTTCTACACATCTCTCAAAATGCAAAATGACCCCATCAACGCAACATCATCAAAGGGGTCATTGACAATGTGAAGTTACTCAGCAAGGACCCAATGTCTGTTTTCACCTGTACAGAGGACTTCTTTGGAAATCCATTGCCAAAGACAGTGACAGACTTCCTGCTGATTACCCCCACAAATGAACTCATGTTTTGCCAAATGATGACTGCCTATGTAAAAGGGATTGTGGGGGCGTTAAATAGGCAGTATGAAAAATCATTCATCACAGTAAAGGCTTCTTCTCAGTCTCAGTTGATATCTGTGACTTTTGTGAAAGAAAGAAGTTTGCGCCTAATGCTTATGTTTCCAGCATAAGCAATGTCATCAAGACCAAGTGGAATCAAGTAAGAAATTCATTGAGAATCTGGATGTTGAGCGTTTCAAGAAATACCTCCAAATGTCGATGACTTACAGCAGACGGAATACTGGGCTAAAAAAATGCATCAATAAATACTTGATGAAGCAATTGTCAAAAGGATCAAGGTTAAGAAGGCCCAGGATGAAAGGAGGAAGAGAGCATCAATCCAGGAGATATTGAATCAACAAAAGGATGTGTCAATGTTGACTTTACTGGATGAATACCAACCACAGTTAGTACAAGTCCTGCATGAAATACTCACTGGATGTACAATCAAACAAATTTTGGACCCAATTGATGGTGTCAACAGTGAATATGTTAGTTACATCATTAGTTATATGATTTCATATCTCGGTGATGAAGCTGGCTATTGTCAACTGAACAAATGTGAAGTTGGCACTGACTATCTCATGCAGGACTTGTATTTAGATCAGCCCAGCAATGATGAAAAAAAACAGCCCTTTTTAGGGCCACAAAATATTCCTAAAAATCTTTTGCCTGTTACACATAGTAGCAATTTCTTTTCAATATTGTTTATTGGATTAATAAAAGTTTTAACAATTATGTAATTAATAATAAAATTTAATAATAAAATAATTGTCAAGATAATAATAAAAAATAAAATTAAAAATATATTAAAAAACATAAATTAATAATAAATTACCATATTTCATAAATTATTAAGTTACCTCTCATGGTATTTCATATGTTATTAAATTACAAAATTAATTTAAAATTTTATAGTATTTTAAGTTTTTTTATTTTTGCATCTTCAAAAGGTAAATAAAAGTCAATAAAATAGTCGATAATTGCAGAAAATATGTTCATTTGTAAAAATTACTAGATAGTTAAAAACCAAAAAAAAATGTGTTCACTTAGATTTTGTAAATTTATGTCAATTCTGGTCATCTATACTAGCTGCCATCACTTTGTAACTCAATCATACATCAATCATAAACTCAGATAAATAGGACCAATCATTAAAAAATTGTTGTATATTACTTTTTTATGCTATAAGTAATATTTATTTCAAATCAGATTAATTTAACTTTAAATTTTCTAATTTTACTCAAATAATGTGTCATATATATATATATATATATATATATATATATTTGGAAGAGTTTTAAAATCAATAAATTTGTTTTGTTTACAAATTTCTTAAAATTAAGAAAATGGCCGCTTTTAAGAAATCAAGCAAATATTTGACATTCCAATCTATATAATTTCTATCTGAAATGGAACAGAATATTTTACTTACTAGAAATAATAAATTTAATCATTTAGCTTTCAATTAAAGCTAAAATGAAATCTTCAAGAATGCTTTTTCATTTAAAAAAATTCATTCTAAACTTTAGGTATCAAAAATTTATGTAAAAAAAATGGAGGTACTTATATGGGCTAATTTACAGATTAGGACCTGTGTTCAGTTTGCAATAAAAAATTTTCTGAATACTTACATTTAGGTGTAAATGTACATGCTTTATTTGAAAATGACTTGATAAATTTGATAAAATCTATCGTTTTGGAACCCCTGCTGAGTACTGTGCCAAATTTCATTAAAATCAGACAAGGAGTTCTTGAGCTGGGGCCATTTTTCTGTTAAAGCGTTTTTAACAGGAAATTCAGTATTTGTTTTTGATGCACATTCTTCTATCAATCTATATATATAAAAAAACAGTTGGATATTATATTCCAACTATTATGTGTATCAAAAATAATAAACATTCATAAGACATGACAATGTTATTAAATAAATTTAAATATACATAACATATATTTATACAATTCATTACACTACATTAGAACATTTTTATAAACAAATATCTCAGATGTTTGGCAACTATTTCATATATGAAGAAGCTACGTCGGTTTGTCATTGTAAAATGTGATCTGTATGGCTGGAAAATTGTCACATGACTTGATGGTAAATAGATGTATGCCAGTTTGCTGCCATTACATATTTTTAAAAATAAATGTGAGGAAAAAAACATTGCATGTATAATAAAAAATATAATTATTATTTTGAAAAATTTACCTAGAAAAAATGAAACTAAGTGCACAAAAAGGAGGCGTCCATACTTTGTTATTTCAATAAATATGAATCTCCCTAAGCCAATGATTACTGTTTGTTCTCATTTTGTTTTGTTTTTTTTTGAATGACCTTCATCTTTGAAAATGATAATATGTAATCAGCTCATATTGATTAATTGAGTTTAAGGAAAATGTCTTCCCCTTCTGACAAATTAAGTGTTGTTTGTGTAATCAATATATGGATTGTTAAAACTATTAAATTTATTTCGTTGATATTATATTAATAATTTTAATATGTTGAAAGTTTTACCATTTTTTCTGTTCTGTGTATCAGGGACTGCTTTTTTTCCACAAATTCTGAAAACCTTTCCATTTATTAATCTATTATTGCATTTGATCTAAGCAATTTTGTATAATTTGAGTAATAATAATTACTACAATAACTTTTATTGCAAATACAAATTAAAATACGTGTAATTAATAATAAAATTGATAATACTGTTACCTCATCATTTTATATCATGAAGTGATTTTAAAAAGGAACCTAATCAGTTTACGAGTGGTGTAGTAAATAACTAAGTTCTTTTAAATATATGATGCATTTTTTCTGCCCTCTTTAATTATTTGATAAAATATCAATTGAATCATTTTAAGCAAGTCTCTTGAACTCCATTACAAACATTCATTATTTTAGGGGAGATAAAACAAAATTGACTTTTGAATAACAACTGTAATTCATGCAACTAATGTATAAAATATCTTTATCTACGTTTGTCATAAATCATATGATTCATGACGTAAAAATATTCTCAATAGATACTCAATTCAAAGTAGCTCACCAAAATATGGGCTTGACTTCACTAAACTATTTAAAGGAAATATGAATCTGAGACAAGTGTTATTTGTTATTCGTGGAATCAATATATGGGGATTTTCTATGCATAGCTTAGATGTGGTATAAGGCCGAGAATATGGAGCATCCAGTGAGGATCGAACTCACTATTTAGTCATAATTGATCTAGTGAGACAAGTGTCCATCGTGGAATCAATTTATGAATTATTAAATTTATTTCAATGATGTCATATTAATAATTTTAATATGTTGACAGATTTACCATTTTTTTTCTGTTGTTCTGTGTATCAGGGACTGCATTTTTTTCACAAATTCTGAAAACCTTTTCATTTATTAATTTATTATTGCATTTGTTCTAAGTAATATTGTATAATTTGAGTAATAATAATAATCACAACTTGTATTGCAAATACAAATTAAAGTATGTGTGATGAATAATATTAGGTTGGTGCAAAAATAATGTCGTTTTCTCACACAGTAACATATGTGAGAAAACGACATTATTTTTGCACCAACCTAATAGCTCATCATTTTGTATCATGAACTGCTTTGAAAAGGAACCCAACAGGTTCATGGGTTGTCTAGTACCATAATGAAATGTTGATTTAAAAGTAATTACGGTTAGACAAAACACAACATCACAGAGATACTGTATATGAGTGTTTTAAGGCATCTGGAAACATTTGGATACATTAATCACTATGATGAACCTCATTTACATATGCAATTCTCTGCTTAGACACGAGAAAAAAAAACAACTCATTTTTTAAAAGAAGAAGCACAAGTAATGAAAATTGGATTGTTTTTTTGTCAATATTCAATTCATTTTTATTTTTATTCATATTAAATGGTTTGATTGTGTGTGTGTGTGTGTGTGTGTGTGTACAAGAGGAAGTCTGTTTATCCATAATAATATTTTGTTATTTTGCTAAGGGGCAAAAGTAAAAGTCTGTTATTTTAGCCTTAAGTATTTACAAACTTGTTTATGATTCTTGGTTTATAAATTCTACTTGTGGAGATGGATTTTTCTATCATGCTAATCTATATATATAAAGTTGTAGCCTTTGTCTGTCAGTTTGTTATTGAATGCATCCTAGGGTTTTGGAGATAGACCCCCATAACTGTATATATTCTGAAACTACATTACCCTGGGTACTTGGATAAGTATATTTCATTTTGATCAATGGGGGTCCCATGCAGTTTACAAACCCCCCACTGAAAATATTTTTCCTTTTGATTCAAATTAAATTTAAATTTTAACAAGGGAATGACTCCTATCCAAAATACAGAAAGAGAAAGCCAGAAGATGGGAGGACACATTGAAAAGATCAAAATGAGGCAATATGGATGTCAAGTTGAGCAAGAAATCACCAATCTGTAAGTAGTGCCTTACAATACATATTTATTGTGACAATTCAACTGTCATATCAATGTTGAAATCTGTTCATCAATTCATTCAATCAAGTATTGCATCAAACAGATATAAAAAGGAGCTAGATCAAGCTGTTTATGTATAAACCCTCTGCTGAAATTTTTTTTTCTCTTTGATTTAAATTAAATTTAAATTTGAACAAGGGAATGACTCCTATCCAAAATATGGAAGGAGAAAGCCAGAAGATGGATGGCACATCGGCAAGATCATTGAGTCATATTGAAATGCATCATTTTTCTCCACAAATTATAACAATGATTTAAAATCAATCATTTTCTTACAAAAAATGTGTGACATGCAGCAAGGCATGGCTAATTTGGCTAGTAATATATAAATGCCAACATGAATGAGGAAAGTTGGTCGCCTCACATTCAACTGATTTTGAATTTAGTTCACCTAGACTGGTTACCAACCACAGCTATGGAACTTATGCATTTTTCATTTGGGGTTTATTCACCATTTTAAAGTGGTACTTTTCCTAAAGCCATTTCCTTAAAGTATTTCATGTTTGCCATCACTGATGATACTGGTGAACCCATAGCCAAACCTTCCTCCTATTGGTATATGCCAGACTAGTTGGAAGTATGTTGTCTGTACACAGAACATCAACATTTCCATCAGATTATCTATTGGAATGTTAGTATGTTCTCTCATGGAGGAGTCTGGCTCCAATTGGTTTTGAACCACTGTAAGGGCCTCATCTATAGGGACTCTGGTGAACAGTGTTATGCCCAGGGTTTCGTTGGGACTACGATAGCCGGGACGCAACGAGAAAATAAAAAAAAAAAATAAGTAAGAGATCCCAAGGTTCGATATAAAAATAAAGAAAAGAATGTTGGGAGGGGAATTCTCCAATTCCGGACGTCAGTAAACGTAGAGAGAAAATGAACCATACGCAGACACAGAACAACAGAAGACAACATGAGAATATATAATACAAAGATTTTATTTATAGAATACACAAAGTGTGAATGTAAGAAAAAGAAAAAGAAAACTAAATAATACAAGGGATGGGGAGATAAGTTACCAATTAAACAGATATTAATGCAGTGAAATACATATGAATACAGAGATAGCAGATTATAAGATATGGAAAAACATGCAGAAACTTACATAAGGTTGGAATCGACGTCGATTGACTATTATCGGGGTACAGTTTGTTCAAAAGGATATTCATACACCTCTGAAAGCAAAGGGTGGGATTGACAATGTTCTAATATGAATTTTTGACTGGCGATGTCCAATCCAGGTTGATGGCGAGGAGAACACACAGAAAAATCACAGGAGTGTAGCCGACTTGGGTTGACGATGTTGATCTAGATTCTCTCGTCGGTCCTTTGGTTTTTGGTGGCATCTAATTCTTCTGGCATCAAACAACGAAGTCTGGTTCTGATGTCAACTGCTTCTTCTAATGGCAAATAGCTAAGACAGGTTTTGGTGACGTCCGACTCCTCCGACAGCCAGCAACTATGTGAGGTTGTTGTTACCTCAACACGTGAAACGAAAACTGCTATATGTTGAGTCACGTGTTGGCCCCCAAAAAAGGTATGTGTCATTCACAGACCCTGTTAATGTCATCCGCACATATCTGTCAAACAGCGTTCGTTTTGGCCAGCGACTATGGAACTAGCTAACATCATTCGCACCTATCTGTCAAACAGCGTTTGTTTAGCCTACGCATCAGGGACCAGGTAGGAAATGGGGGTAGAAGGGAAGGTTCTTTTCCGAGAACTGGCCCTGACTCATCTGGTTATAAAAACAATATATATCTCACAATCTGCATATTCAAGAAATAAAGAATTTATTAAGATTCATATGTTTCGTCGCAAATAAACAAGGTACTGAAAATATACTTATAAAATCTGAGGTAAGGGTACAAATATGGGGTTAACGTAACAACAGGCACACAACATCCATGCTTACCAACAAATTGCTATGGATGGGAGTCTCTTGGATCAATTCCACAATGTTCTGAATTTCTATCATAGGATAAGGACTTCCCTATTAGTGAGCTGCATGCTGGGACCCCACTTCAACTGACTATATATAAACATCAATCAATCCACTTATTTTTATATTTTTTTTCAGATTCTCACTGTTTTTCTATCTTCCTTACTTTCTTGATGCTACTGGGTAAAAAAAAAATATATTACAACAGGTATGGTGGATTACTGGATAGCAGCTCATATTGAGGAATCAGAGAGCCAAATTCAAATTCCAGTTGAATTCATTATATTCACTTATGTGCTAATACCCTTCTCCCTCCAGTTGTGGGTAAATAGCAGGACAGACCAGGTTCTATAGTCTTGGATGGTAACCAGTATACTGCAGAAAGAAATGGCAACCTAATGTGGGAAAAAATCTGCCTTGTCAGTCATATATCAAAAGATATATGATCATCAGTCATGTATCGAAAGATATATGATCGCCTAAGCGTGTATCACGCATGGCACATAACTGACTGATAAAGAAAAATTCTGTGAAGTTATTAGGTACATTTTCTACAATATCAATTGTTCTAATAGCAATTGAATAAGTATTAAAATATTTTTGCATTTAAAAAAAAATCAAAATACAATATTAAAATTTGAAAACAATTTTTAATTAATAGATAAAACTTGTTAAAATTTAAAATCACTTCTATGTTTTTAAGTCATCAACAATTAAAGACAAACTATAACTACTTACAAACAGGATAGGGGTCTTGAAGTTGAAATGTTTAGAAGTAAATACTGTTACTACTACTAATAATAATCATTTTTGTCTTGGGGAAAATAGATGTGTTACCGTAAATAACCTGTTTAGTACCACAAATATGCTTGTTGGTTGCTTGATGATGTAACCAAGGTGACTTGAGTGTTGTATCTAGATACTTAAGAACACCCTCAAGTGGAGACCATCTGAATGAACGGTATTTCTAACTGGGTATGCAAAGTTTCACATTACTTTTATCAAAAGCTGTTACCATATTGCATATATTCTTCTGTGATTCAGGTGCCTTGTATATACTTACCATACATGATTGCTATGTTAGGCTTTGTATATTTGTACCCCAATATCACTTTGTTTGCATACACAACAACAAAAATAATAATAAAGATGTTTATATTGTTACTTTATTCTTGATACTTCCTTGCTTGCTGGTAATGATATTACTTAGGGTAAATTCAAATGAAAAATATATTTGTTCACACAAGGTTCAATTCAACTCTTTCGGCTGATATAAAAGAGAAAATATTATATAAATCAAATATTTTCATATTTCTGCACTAGTCTTCCTTCTCACCAATAAAGCTTGTTGATTTTGTTTGTAACATATTCTTACACCTTTACTCCTTTTGATGCTTTTCCGCTTGGAACAATATTTTTTTTATTTACTCAATCTCCCATGAGGTCAGGTAGTGACACTCAGAATAATATATAGGGTGGTCTGAAAGTCTTGTAACCCCTTACCAAAAGGTAATAAGAAAAACAAGCAATACAGTAATCATAAGAAAACTTGTACAGGGTGGTCCAAAAGTCGTGCCACCCCTTACCAAAATGTGATGAGAAGAGAACAAGTAAAACAGTAATCATTAAAAAACTTAGTTTTAATTTACAGTGTGGTTGGAAAGTCTTGTCACCCACTACCAAAAAGTAATGAGAACAATAGAAGAACAAGTAATGCTAAGCACATATACTGGATTCAGTTTATTCACTTCCATTGTCTGTATGAACACCATTATTTTTGTGGCACAAAATGATGCAGCATCATGTCCTGTGTGATATTTTACAAAGCTATCCTTTGCTGATTTTTGCAAAAGCTCTCCAAATGATGTCCTTCAACTGATGGGTATTCTGGTATGGTTCATGGGAAACTCTCTCCTTGATAACACCCCACAGAGCGTTCTTGTAAGACATGATATCTGGACTTCTGGGAAACCAATTGACAGGTTCTGGAAGTTATGTAGGGGTGCAAGACTTTAGTACATTACTACTGATTATGAAATAGTTAAGAAAAGTTAGTTTAATTTCTAATTACAGAAAGTACAGCAGAGTTACTTAGAATTGTAAAAATTTAACAAGGGAATAAGTAGCAAAGAATAATTTCTTTAAACAATGTGTGATGTATTGAGTAAATATAAACCTCATTATCTCCCTTAGCCATTCCCTTATTAATCAAACTGAATGGCAATGAAGGTTCGCTGCAGGTCAGTTATCTCCCTGACATCCAGCAAATTCAAATGATAATTATGTTTGATTTATTTCTTTAGACGTGTACAATAACGTCATAACATAACATGGTGTCAGAATAATGCAACCTGCCCACAAGTTCAAAAAAATAAAATACAAAATAGCTGAAACAGATCAACATTTGAAATAACAACAAAAACAAATGAAGTATTCCTTGATTTGAAACAAAGTTGCATTTCTGTTAGTAGCAATATGAACACAACATACACTTATGTGGATAACCTGAAATAACTTCAAAGGAGTAAACATAGACCAAATAAAAATGAGTTTTAATCTGTAGGATTTTGTTGGACCTCAGACAGTATTTGACTGTGTTGGAAGTTGAGTCTGTTCTGACAGCCATGTTTGTACAAGTTGGTGAGTGGTTTATATAAGAGGCTGGGATGTTCCATTCTGCTACTTGGGCAAGCCTATTCTCTAGGTTCTGATTGGCTGCTGACTTTGGTGTGGATATTGTGAACAATAAATATCCATCATTCAGCCATGAATACTTGAGTATGGATGGGGTCTGAATTTAATTACAGCCCAATTTCCTTTTTACGTCCTGGGTATGACGGTAAACTACATCCATGTCCTGGGTATGACGATAAACTACATCCAACAGCAAGGCCTCAGATAATGTTTTCGGAAAAATAATGTTGCCAGCTATATGTTTTTGAAACAATAATGTTACCAGCTATGCGTTTTTGGAACCATAATGTTGCCAGCTATGCGGTTTTTGAAACAATAATGTTGCCAGCTGTACGTTTTTGAAACAATAATGTTGCTAGCTATACGTTTGTTGTAAGAAATAATGTTGCCAGCTATACGTTTTTGGAACCATAATGTTGCCAGCTATACGTTTTTTATTCCATACAAAATAGGCATTTAAAATTCATATAAACTGGATTTGGCATTAAATAACCCATAGTGATGATATGCCATAAAACCCAAACAAACAAACAAACAATTTCCTTTTTGTCTGCCAACTGGATGCTACTTGGGAACTTCCTTGTGAGGGTGAGTATCATACTTTTGATTCTACAGAAACCACCAAAAAAACTAAACTTTGAAAGAAACTTGGATAAAAATTAAAAAGCATGAGAAGAACAATATGTTTTTTATTCGCTCACTGCTGGAATGGTAGGAAAAGATAAGCTAATTCAAGTCACAACATGCCTACATGCAGCTGAAACCGTAAGCATGACAAGTTTCCAATTCATTCAAGTTTGAAAACCTGGATGATGATAATAATAAAATACAATGTGTAAAAAATAAATTCTGAGAATACTGCCAATCAAGAAAAAATATAACTTGCATTAGATATTTATTTTTCAGCAAAAATCAATTACCTTCAGAAAAATTTAACTCATTTCTGACTGACATAAAACTGAAAGCTAAAGATTGGGAATTTGGCAATCTCTAGGACAACTTAGTAAAAGACAAGGTCATATGTGGAATTCAAAACAAAGCTACATAGAAATTACTAATTTGGGACCCAAAATTAATGCTAAAAACAGCAATATGTGACACGCACCGGTGGTCACGACGTTAATATATGACACATGATCAATTCCCAGTTGTGGCACAAAGCTGTAAGGTTTCTGCCACTAGTGTTTGGGGTTGACTCATTGTCACTTCCACCAGCCTGTGTCCCGGTCGATCTGGTTGTTTCCGGTTCGATACAAGCTTTGTCGTTCTCAGCCTGCCTCCAACATTTGTTCACCGAAGTAACTGCTTTGATCTCAAGTCTAATCTACCCACGTTGTGACTTTGATCTTAGGTAGACGAAATCAATCAGGTGTCGGGCCATAGTGCAAGCTGAATCCAGGGTAAAGGTGATACCGCACAAGCGTAAGTAAAAAAAAAATAATAAAACAAACTCACAAGGTTCAAATATGTTGAGAAATAACAATTAACTTTATCTGTCTGTTGAATACAGGAGTGTGTTTCTCTCCTGGCTGGTTTCTATGGATTCATGACACTTTTTGCGTTTCTTAAGCAAGTTATGGTATATTAAGACATTTGTCAATAAAAACTTGCTTTTGGTAGGAAGACTAAGTCGAAAAGGACGTGGAAATCTTTCAGTCAGCTCCTGTGAGGCTTGTCTCCAATTGCAACTCCGAACTCTCTTGAAACTCTGCCAAAAAAACTCTGAAAACTCTCTGATCAGCTGCCTCAAGACGTTTGTTTATATGGACACCGACCAACTTCGAGGTGGGGCCTGTCGTGGTTTGGGTTCTTTGACAATTTTTAATCCCCAACAAGAATTCTCTTTGTTCTTAGGTCAGGAAAATTAGTTACTTCCCATTTTTGGAAGATTAATCACTTTCCACTTCGGGGTTCCTCCCTCGTCCATGAGGGAAGGTCAGAGGAGAGTTATTCTCCTAGACTCTTCCTCTGTCACATTGGTATCTCATACCCATCCCCTCAGTGGGTGTTAACAACTTCTCCGTCTTTCTCATACATTCACCTCCACCTATTACCCATGCTACTTCTTAGCCAATGATCTCTTGGCAGTGTGGGTGTGGCTAGACTGGCCCTCATGTTTACAAAATCCTTTTTTTCTTTTCTTTTTTCCTTTTCTTTTGGCCAAAACATTTACAATTCCCAGATTGCCATTCAATTCCTTATCACATTCCAAATCCACTTTAGCCAACTTTTAACTGGGTGGTCATGTTTACCTGATAATTAAATTCTTTATTTTTCTCATGTCTTAAAATTCTCTTATCACCAGATGCCTATTTTCAACGACACTGCGTCTGACATCAACAGTTTGAAAAAAGTAATAATAACACTTTAATCTGCAATTTCCTTTCTCATGCCAAGATTCATACATACAACAGATGGGTCGCTTCGCTGGACCCAAGAACTAAAATTAAATGATATCTCTGGAAGATAATTAATGGCCACTCTCTAGAGTGGGCTCAAGCTGAAATTTTTTCATAGCCGCATGCGTCGGCTGACTGTGTTTATCTTTCAGAATTCTGTTTCGTTTGACGTGTCACTTCATTATCGTGACATTAATTAATTTGACAGAATCACAATCTCGCTTTTTCTTACTGATTTTCTGTCTTTTGCAAAAAGTTTCTTCCTTTTGTAAATATAATAAATTCTTTTTTTAATGTTGCTCAGTCTATCTTTCAGCATAGCTCTTTCTCGCCTTAAGTATTTCCCGTTTTTAATTTCTATGGTTAATTAGTTAGCCAATTACCATAGCTAAATAGTGTCACAAATAGACAAATGCCAAACAATTGAAATCAGTGTGACCCAAGTAAAAAAACATTAGGTTGGTGCAAAAATAATGACGTAATAATGTCGTTTTTTGACGTATTTTTCAACGTCAAAAAAACGACATTATTACGTCATTATTTTTTCACCAACCTAATAAATAGAGAAATCTCAATATCGGCAGTAATACAGAATAAGGGACCAAAAAATTAAAAAAATACAGGGCAATTACAAAACCTACCATTCCAGTATCAGAACACTAGTCCAAAATCTCACATTTCATGTGGAAATGTAGAAAAAGCACCCATTGAAACAATGCCCTGCTTACAGAAGGACATGTGGAAAATGCCACAAACTGAGCTATTTTGCAAGCATGTGCTGTTCTAAACTACAAGGTGTGTTGGAAATAATTGCTAATGAAATTGTTGATTCATCTTCTTACTGATACTTATTTCTAGATGCCATCGCCTTAGAAACAAACACAGTGACATCCGACTGGACACAAGAAATCATGGTAAGCAAGACTATAACAATTAAATTCAAGCTGGACACTGCAGCATAGACCAACATAATACCCACAATTAAATTGCATACATTTTACACCAATCCATTACAGATTATCAATGTCTGACTGAAGAGTTACAGTCAACACATCATCCAACCTGAAGGACAGGTAAAACTAAAATGCTCTGTCGACAACAAATTAAGACACCTGACAGTTATTAACCAAAAAGGCCTCATCCATCTTGGGAAAAGATTCATGTGTAGATTTAGGATTGCTGAAAAGAGTGGAGATAAATGCTATGAACCTATCACTAGACTATCCACAGTTATATGAAAGCCTTGGGAAGTTACTTGGTCAATATTCCATCAAACTAAAGCCAGAGATGCTAAGACAATTTGAGACAGCAACTCGACAAAGTGCTGTTCTCTCAACCTTATGTAATGTTGTATTTGTTCTAGAGTAGTTTTCACAGTGGAGGCTTGTATTTCAATAAGTCGTCCTAAATTAGGTTCGACGTACAAAACGTTAGGAACTTGGAAATAAGAGTTAATGACGCAGCAATCTAGTTGTGATGGTTGGTACTTCAATGTCCGATATCGACTGACTCGCTCAACACCACTGAGCCCCACTGGCCACTGGTACTCCTACTTATTATCTGTGGGAGAGTTTATTACAATAGAATAGGTAATAGTATAACAGTAGGTACCTCCACGAAAATGTAAACAAACAGAGATAGCATGATGAAAAAGACGCTGAACTTGACGAAAATTTTTTATCGTCTAATGTTCATATTATTATTAAAGAGGAAAGATCAAAGTATTTTTGGGGTATTTTTTTACATTTTTTAATTGTTCCTAGCACATCCGAAATTTTCGTTACAAATTTTGTTTTTTTTTTGTCACAAAAAAAGGACAGATAATCAATCATTTTCAATCATTTGATAAAAAGATGAAAATCTGACTTTGATATTCTTTTAAAAATCAATTATCATTTTTTCAAAACTGATTTTAATAAAATCAGAAATTATAATGTTTATTTAAAATATTTTGAACCAAGCTTAACTTAGCTTAGCTTCTGCGCCGAAAAAATGTAATTTGAAAATAAAACAAAGCAGGTCATAACCTTTCGCCTCGTTGACAGCTGTTGACAGCTGTGATTCATGACGTTTAGATAACTTACGGGAGGATAATTCTTTCTACGGATGGAAGGAAGTGAAATTATTTAGATTTAAATGAACAAATTATTTACCTCGTTACTTCAGCGCTCTAATTTTAATTTTTTTTTTGTACTTAGCTTTCATCTTTACGTTTACGATGCTTTATGGAAAATATGAAGAAATTAAAAAATAAGACTGTTAAGAGTGAGATTAAATTTCATAAGAAAGAGGTATCTATTAATTTATACGTACCTTATGAATTTTTATCAGAAGTGTACATAAATTACTATAATTTTATGTACATTTATTAAATTTTACTGTGTTATTTGTCTTTCCATTTATTTTGTTATTAATTTTGATATTTCATTTATGGAAAAATGACATAACTGAGATTAAAATCAAAATAAGATCATATAAATTAAAGTTTAGCAGTAGTTAAATTTCATATGATACTGATACTTATAGGTACCCTTCTCAGTTGAAATTGAAAAATCAAATTAACTTCTCCATACGTGTTTCGCAAAAGTAAAGGCCTTAAGAGCGGAGAACAATGCTGAACTCAAATAATGCAACTAAATTGTATCCTGGTTGATCTTCCATACTTTATAATTACCGCTCTATTATAAGCATAAAATTTACATTTTTTAATTACGTTGGCTAATCCGATTGGTCCAAACGATACAATTTTCAAAGCCCTAGACAATGGCGGTCTCATCTGGACAGAATTGAAAGTTCGGTGCTGCTTTTAACTAATTTTATAATATTTTTAAATACTTAATGTAAAAAACTATTATAATTAAAAGAAATAACAAATAATTGTATTAAAAATTCAATTTTTATTGAAAAAATTTTTTGCTTTCAGAAAATATTGTCCATATTCATAAAAACAAATAAAAGCATTTGAAATTAAATAATATATTTGTTTTATTGAGTTTTGTATGTTACAATTCAGAGCTGATTTTCAGGTACGTTGGCCACAATTAAAAAAAAAAAAATACATGATTTGCATTCTTCAAAGCCTTGTGCTTTTAACTATTGCAATCTGTAGGGGGCGGCGCGATCTAATTTCTAGAGTGTTTCATAAAATTAGTTATGGGGTGTTAATAAAAATGAAAAAAAAAAATTTCTGCCATGACTTTTATAAAAAACAACATATTTATAATAATTTCGATCATCTGTGAATAGTTTCTGAAAGTTTCATTAACATCTGACAATTATTTTTAATTTTGCAAGATTTTCCAAATTAATGTGTGTAAATACAAAAAAACGTGCTAAAATTATCTGTTATTTACTACCCCTTGTTGCAACAAAGATAAACAAAGTTTTTAAATCAAAATTTAGAATATTCTAATATGGAAAAAATTTTGAAAAATAATTTAAAAAAAATTTGGTCTATCCTCTTCATAAAAACATAAGCATTTAGACGATAAAATTTTGTTTTCATAAAGTTTGGCGTCTTTTTCATCAGACTATGCTCTTTTTTTTAGTGATTTCATAGAGGTACCTATATAACAGTATTGAATAGCTGACTGGATACAAGAAAGGACTGTCCACCATCTCTAAAACAATACTGGGAAGTCCAAGATGATTATCATATATTACGATCAATTGTTCTAGAATCACTCAAGTCAGAAACAGTGAATAAGATTCATGAATCCCATCAAGGAGTTGTTAAACGCAAACTGAGAGCCAGGGATAATACTATTCTGGCCTAGTATGAATTCTCAAATTGAGGCAGCAGTTGAAAAGTGTTCTGTGTCAAATATAGAACAGATAACACCGAAGAACCTTTGCTGCCATCAAAGGTTGGTGTTGATCTGTTTACAGTACGGGGCGATGAACATATACTCATTGTAAACTATGATTCAGATTCTACAGAAGTGACTCAACTGAGAGAGCAAACCAGCTATGCTATAATAAATGAAAATCCGTGTTTTTCAGACATGGAATCTCAGTTTGTCAGTATATTTATTTTGTAGCCAGACACACACATGAATATTTGAATAAGTAAATATTAAACTTTTTGTCAAATAATTGTATTTAATATTCTTCTTTTAAATTTATTTGTTGTTTTAATATTCATTTTTTTTAAATTATGCTTTTATTGACTTTAGATGTGAAAATATATTCAAGTTTAAATATCTTAAATTCTTAATTTATGTTTATTTACTTTTTTATTAATCTGTGCTTGTGCTAAAGTGACAAGAAATGGGAGTCAGTTGTGGCTCCACAGTGACTTCTATATGCAAAGACCTAGACACAAGATATTGAGGACAGTCACTATCAAGAACCATGTCAGCAATCGGTTGGGGGGCATGCCATTCAGCTAATCACTGCTAAGAGACTTGGAAATAGTATGTAGACAAGCTATTTTATGTTGGCCAAGTGAGACCTTGATTAATACGGATTATAACAATCCCTCTCTACTTCTGGTGATAGAAGGTCAAACTCTGCCAGTTCATCTACAACCTTTTATTTTTAATCTGAGAAAGTCTTAGGTGAAGCCAGTTTTGCTATCCCCAAAAAAAAGGTTGTTGTAAAAAACAAAAAAGAAATTTAATGTCTTTGAAGTTAAATTAAGTTTAATAACCTAAAGCTAATCTGTATTAAAAGAAAAATTAATTTACTTATGTAATTAAAGATTTTAGGCATTTTTAAAACCTTAGCACATTCACATGTCACTCATCGAACTGCCATAACAGATGAAAAATGTAAACAACAAATTTAAAAATCTTAAAAAGTCAATATTGATAGTAGAGATGTGTTTTCAAGTCATTTATTAAAGTTAAGGATTCATTAACTGGAGTTTGTAAAAGTAATGTTAACTTTTTACTTAAAAGTTTAACATTTATTTATGCTTGGCAGAAGTTAAAAATAATAATTGTATAATTACACTCCTGACTTAAAAAGTTCACAAAAAATTTAAAATATGTGGAACACCAGCAGTGCAATAATTAAGAAATTGGTATTTATGTCTAAAAAGGAATTATCTTTAATAAATAGTTGAAGAATATAATTTTTATTCTATATGCTTTTATTAAACTTAGTAGAATTAATAATTTTATTTTTTATACATCAGTTTATTTTTTTTAATAAAAAGATAATTTTGAGTTTAAATCAATGTTGGTATTTCACCCGTTTAAGTTTGTTCGAAAAGATAAGTAATTACTGCCATAGAAAAAAAAAAAGAATAATTCAGTGACATGACACAGGGTGAGAAAAAAGAATGAGATTCAAACCTTTTATGAGTATAACAGAAGAAAAGAGGCAGTAAGAAAAGGAAGAAGGAAGGAGGTTTACAATAATGGTGTTGCAAAAAATTGGTATTTTGCGGACTTATCTTGTCACAGAAAAGAAATGTCCTGTTAACAGTTCTGTGAGGTTTTGTGATTTCTTGTTGTTGTGTTAGCGGCAGCAATGTCTCAGCATCCAGACTTCCTGAGGATTGAGAAGATACTTCTTCACATGGAGTATGTGTTACAATTTCAGGTTCCACAGATTTGTTGGTGAAGTTTTTCCATGAGCAGTATTTTTGTATGTGTGACACCCACTGGTGGTCACAGTGCCAATATGTGACATACTCTGGTCGCAACGCAAATATGTGACATTGCGCTGCCAGACAGTGGTCAACTCCCAGTTGCGGTGCGAAGCTGTAAGGTTTCTTCCACCAGCGTTTGGGGTTGACTCCTTGTCACTGCCACCAGCCAGTGTCCCGGTTGATCTGGTCGTTCCCGGTTCAATACCAGCTTTGTCGTTTCCAGCTCACTTCCAACGTCTGGTTACCAAAGTAACTACTTTGATCTCAAGTCTAACCTACCCACGTTGTGACTTTGATCTTAAGTAGACAAAATCAATCAGGCGTTGGGCCGTAATGCAAGCTGAATCCGGGGTGAAGGTGATATCGCACAAGCATAAGTAAAAGAAGCAATAAAACAAAACTCAAGAGGTTCAAATATGTTGATAAATAACAAATTATCTTTATCCGTTTATATACAGGAGCGTGTTTCTCTCCCAGCCCATTTCTATGGATTTGTGACACTCTTGTGTTTCCTAAGCAAGTTTTGGTATCTTAAGTCGTTCGTCAATATAACTTGCTTTTGGTAGGAAGTCGAAGTCGAAAGGACTTGGAATTTCTTGGTCAGCTTCTGCGAGGCAACACTCTGTCTGGAACTGAACTCCAACTCCAACTGAAATTGAAACTGCCTGGAGATGTTCATTTATATGGGTACCGACCAAAACCTGGTGTGGAGCCTGATGTGGTTTGGGTTCCTCGATAATTCTCGATTCCCAACAAGAATTCTCTTTGTTCTTAGGCCAGGAAAATTAATTACCTCCCATTTTTGGAAGATTAATTACTTTCCATTTCAGAGGATTCTCCCTCGTCTGTGTGGGAAGGTCAAAGGAGAGTTATCCTCCTAGACTCTTACTCTGTCACACTGGTATCTCATACCAATCCCCTCAGTAGGTGTTAACAACTTCTCCGTGTTTCTCATGCATTCCCCTTTGCATATCACCCATGCTACCACTTGACCAATGATCTCTCGGCAGTGTGGGTGTGGCTAGACTGGCCCTCTTAAAATTATTATCCAGAATTTTATTTACAAAATCCTTTCTTTTTTTTTTCTCCATCGGCCAAAACATTTTTTTTCACAAACCCCAGATTCCCAAATAATTCTTCTCACATCTTTCTTTTAGGGACACCCAAAAATTCACTTAGTCAGGTCTCTCTACCGACTCATCAATTACTGTCAAAACCGGACATCTGGCTTCTCTCCTAAGTCAACTTTTAACTGGGGGGTCCGTGTTTTACCTGAGAATCAAATTCTTTATTTTTCTCATGCCTTAAAATACTCTTATCAGATGCCCATTTTCAACGACACTGTGTCTGATGTCAACAGTTTGAAAAAGTAATAATAATAATTTCCTCTACGATTTTCTTCCTCATGCCAGAATTCTAACACATACCAAATGATTTTCCTTCGTTGGACCCAGGAATCAAAATTAAATATCTCTGAAAGATAACTAATATTGATTCTCTCTGCCTGTATCACAGTCGTCCAAAATTTTTTTATGACCGCCACGTGTCGGCCGGCTTTGTTTTTCTTTCCGAATTCTGTTTCCCTTGGCACATTATTCCCTTACCATGACATTAATCAGTTTTGACAGAATCTCATAACTCGCTTTTTCTTACGGATTTTCTGTCTCATACAAAAAGTATCTTTCTTTGTAAATAAAGTCTTCTTTTTAACGTTGCTCAGTCTATCTTTCGATATAGCTCTTTCTCGCCTTAAGTCTTTCCTGTTTTTAATTTGTATGGTTAATTAGTTAGCCAATTACCATAGCTAAATAGTGTCACATATATGCTATTTGTTGAAAGCCAACATAGGAAAGAGAAAAAAAGATTCAAACATGGTATGCAGATTAGGACAAAGCAGCTTTAATAAGGGGCCTTCTGATTAGTTTTTTCATCCAATCACAGGGATCATCATAACAATGCAAAGCGTGCCATTCAAAGGAAGGTTACCCCAAAAGACTCATAATAATTTCAGTATCAATGGGTTTTTTTTAATTTTCTTATATAATACATGCCATAAAATATATAATTGCAGCTGATTTAAGAAAATGTACTAAAATAATGGAGTTGCTACTAATAAAAAAAATGAGTAAAATTATAAAAAAAAATATAGGCCATCTCCCTTTCATAGATGGCTCCTGCTGATAATAATGAGTCTGTTATAAACTGATAATGGGTATAGCGTAAAATAGGATTTTGAGCGCCAATGGATAGATGTCAAATAGAATATGGAGCGAATGGATGTGTTTTAGATTACTCTAAATTGGAGATGCCAACAAGAATATGGAACAGTTAGATGTGTCTCCAGTCTACTCTGAATGGGCATGATGGCAACAAGCTGACCTGAATAGTAAGGGAACAATGCAGCTAATACAGCAGAATATGAGCACCATTCAGATGTCATATCTATTTCAAACAGATATGTATTTGGATTTTGTCCCTGATGCTTTGACTTTTAACCGCTAAAAGAATATGTTTTTAGCAATCCGTCTATTTTCTTTCCCATTATGTATTATGTTTCTTGTATAAAGTATGTTTTTATAATGTTCACTTATTTTACTTGGTTCATAAAGTCATGACTGTTTGAGAGATTCGTAAATTTCTCACATTTTAATAAAAACATATTTGCAAATAAGCAATTTTTCCCAACATAAACACAATTTTACTAAACAAAAAAAGCATTTGCTATATATATATATATATATATATATATATATATGGGTGTGTGTGTGTGTGTGTGTGTAAGCAATTTGCCAAATGCATAAAGCAATTTTGTTGGCATGATGACAGAATTTAAAAAAAAAAAAAAATTGAGACAGATTGAGCATGGGAACATTGAGTGAGAAAATGTTTACTTGACTGTTTTCCTTTTTTATGAAAGATATCTCCAAAATAATGTACTGTTTTTATATTTAAAAAAAAATACATATATAGATGTAAAATAATTTTGCCTTCACCATTCAGTAAAGTTACCCAGATACATGTTGTCTAAAATATAACGTGTTTTCTAGCTTATAAGATGCTGCGGTTTGGAAGATGCACCCTAATATTGTAAAGAAATTTCTAAGAAAAAAAAAAGTCATTCTCATACAATACATTCACCATACATCCCTCACATACTGGCACCACATATTGCTCACATTAATCACTCGTTCAATTCTGTTTGTATGGCATACTAGTCAAGAGCAGAAAGGCTCCCACCGCTGCTAGTAAACAGTGCATGTTTAATCTTGTGGCTCAGCTCCAGGAAGGTTTATAGCCTTGGAAATAACTGTAACAGCTAAGTACTTATGTTCATATAAACGGCTGAATTAGATAGCTAGCTAACATTATAAGGTAATGACTCAACATACAAATCCACGTTCATATCAGTCAAGCCAATTAAGCGACTGTCCAAGCTTACTTGAGCCTGGGCATTGCGTTACATTCATCTTGGAAGATGTACGCATATTTTTCAGTATATTATTTTTAGGGAAAAAGTGTCTTGTAAGCTGGAAAATACGGTACATGAAAATAATTCTGCCCTTCACCAATTCAGTGAAGTTATTATGGATATGTATGTCCAAAAATAAAATTAAAATAATTTTTCCTTCACAGTTCGGTGAAGTTATTATTGATCCAACATGGTGTCCAGAAATATACAAAATAATTTTTGCCTTCACCTTCAGTGAAATATATCCAAATATGAGGAATCAAAAAAGTATAAAGATAATTTTTTTGCCTTCACAATTCAGTGAGGTTATTATGGATGCATATGTCCAAATATATATATAAAATAATTTTGCTCATCTTCACCATTCAGTGAAAATATCTGGACAAGAGGAGTTACAAAATACAATTTAAAAAATAAAATAATTTTAATTTATTGTCTATTTTAGAATTAAAAGGAGTTGATGCCCTTATTGACTCTAAGAATAATTTTAAAAAGTGATATTAATTTAAGTTTGTATTTGCTAGAGCAAAATAAAAACAAAGGAAAAAATCTTTTAAAAAGGAAGAAGCAATCATTGAAAATCTTCAAGGAGAAATTAGAGCTTTGGATGGTAAAATTAAGATTTTTCAAAACCAACCTGGATTTGAATGAAAGTGGTTTTGAGACTAAACAAAGGAATGAATTTGGTTTTCAAGGAACTGTTAATAATTGGCTGATATTGAGAAATCTGTTCAAGAAATGAGTATTTCCCATGAAAGTAAAACCAGTTCCTTAACCAACAACCATTCAATGATCTCAACTTTCAAATTACACTACGCTACTTTTAGTGCCATTATTCCATCTAAATTTGAATTTAAGAATTTTATAGAACAGTTTAACAATTGTACTAATTCCACCAATTCTAACAAAGCAAAGCTGGCACTTTTAAAGAGTTATTTAGATGGTTATGCTCTACAGCTAATATCACATCTTACCTTAGAAGAAGGCAGTTATGAGGTGGCTATGAGTTTGTTAATAAAAGAAGTTTTGAATGTGCCTTTTATAATTCATGAGATCTTCAAACAAATATGTAAGCGTTCTGAAAGCAAAGGAAATGTTTGTCACAGATTAATTCCACAACGCAGAGAACAAATCACTGTAAGTTCAGTCTCGAATATCGGGAGCAGAAAGAAATGCCGAAAACTCGATTCGCAGGTACTGTCTCACAAATCCCAATGCACGTAACCAGTCATTAAAATAACTCACTCGCCAACGAATGCGGTAGCTAAAATACATCAGTTATTCCTCTCGATTCGAGAACATCAACTGCTTTTATCAGCTGAGCAATTTTTTTCATTTGTTGACAACTGGGAGAGGACGCCAAGTATTTTGCATAACAAAATACTTTTATAGAGACTCCTGCAACAGACTTGTTTTTAATTTAAATATTCCGTCTTCAGCATGTCATGCGGAATACGTGCCCATTTTTTTGGTAAGTAATTTTCTTTTCCGTCGTAGAATACATGCGACGTGTTTTCGCTTGGTTTGACGAGGTAAGTCGCCGTTTTCTTCGCTATACTCCCCCCTGATCTCATTATCACAAATAGCTTGGAGCAGCTTTCTTTATCCTGGTGCTTCGTCGTGATGGAACTATCTCCCTTACGCGTGTCGGAGAGTTATCAGACGTATCTTGAGTTTCCGGAATCTCTGTGTCTGTGGAAGTATCGGATTCACAGATCTCAATTATCCAATCACTCTCAGACGATGAACCATCATCGAATTTGCTCGTCAGTGTATCAGAATCAACAAAAAAGCAAGGATCTTTTACATGCCGTGACATCCTGTCGACTATTATTGTTTGTGGACTTACAATGTCTATCACGTGACCCACTTGATACCTGGAGGTGCACCGGCCATGTGGAGCTTTCACCCATACTCTGTTCCCAACTTTGTATATATCATGATTCTTACAATGATCAGGTGGTAATGTAGTAATTCCCTTCACTTTCAGTTGATAACGGTGAATCATATCGGCAGTCACATTAGTCGATGATATATCATCTTTCGGTGTGATATTATGCCAGTATACTGCCTCTGTTATCGAACACTGCTTTCTTGCTGCAATTCTGCAGGAACATAGGCACAACAAAAAGGAAGTTGGACTCCACAGTCATCCAAGAACTCTTTAAAGGACTTACTGCAAAATGCAGTGTCATTGTCAGTCAGGATTTCTGATGGTGGGCCTCGTTCCAAAAAATATTTTCCAACTGTCGAATGATGCTTCTTGAGTCTTGTTGAAGCAGGCGTCGCCACATCGCAAATCGACTGGGGCTGCAATCAATTAATGTAAGGTAGTGTTGCCCACCGTAATGCATAATATCCATTCCTAAGCGGGTCCAGATTTCAGTCATGCTTAGGTTGCCACGAGGCTGACTTGAGTCTAAGTTGCAAGGATGTATTTCATTAAAATCCATATTACGTAAAAGTAGAAGACATAGTATTAATTAAAAATCCTGCAAAAGCCAGGCCATTCTGGAAACTCGGCTGGGTAACTGAACTTTTGTGGAAATGTACATTCCATAGCTAGAGAAGATGCATCCTATAAGATACAACATATTTACAATGGAGCTTTCCTTGACACATCATGAACATCGTAGTCCTGGGTAAGACTTTAAACTGCATCCATCCACTTAATATTTATGACCACATCCATTTAAAAACTTTAAACTGCAACTGTTACCATTTATGATTCATTCTTAGTCTTGGGTAAGACTTTAAATTAAATCTGTCCAACCATCCATGTCCATTTATAATTCTGTCCAGTCCTGGGTAAAACATCAAACTGCAACCATGACCATTTATGATTCAGTTTGTGGTAAGATTTTAAACTGTATCTATTTTGGTCACTTTCTGACCACTTATTGGCCATTTCAATCATAGCCAACTTATGACGGAATTCCAGCCACATACTGACTAATTTTGTCCATAAGAAAGGCATTAAACTGTATCCAGGGTAGTGATAATGATAATTACAGATGAATAAAGATTTAACACATGTGCTAACATGTATGTAAAATACTGATTGAATGGGTACAAGATTTAAAACAAGGGCTAACATGCATGTAAGAAAACAATTTACTTCAGAACACAAGTGTTAAATTTAAAATACTACATATTCAGAAACACAAGGGATCACTTGAAATAATGCAAGATCTACTGTTAATAGAGGGAAAACTCAACCAGTATTGTCAGTGACAGACAGTTTTTCCTGTTCATCAGTACTTTTGAGGCAAGGAATTTGTAATTCATCTATAAAGTCTTGTCCTGGGTAAGACTTTAAACTGCCTTCATTTATACTTCAGTCCAGGATATGACTTTAAAGTGCATCTATTTATACATTAATTCTGTCCTGGTTAAGACTTTAAACTAAATCTGGTGATGAGGCCCCATGTGTGGGACTTGGAGAGTGTGGAGTTACTCTTTGTCATTACTCCCAGGTCCATTTTCACCCAGGGTGATAGCACCTGATAGTTTAATGTCTATCAAGAACAGCCCTGTTTATATGCAGTCCATTGTACAATTCAACATGGCAGAACTTTTTACAGTGCTGTAATTATCATCATGACTGAAGTTTACTAATACTTTAAAGAAATGATCCAGCAAGATGTATGAACAACATCAACAAGGCATAGCCCAAATAATAATTCCAGTTGAAGAAAACACTTCTCAAAAGAAGAGCAAACCAAAATTCACTTCAAACTACCCTTGAATCTTCTACCGCCTCAGGATGACAGGCTACTATGGGGAGGTTATATGATTCAACTGAAGTAACCACAAATGTATCCATTTTTAATTATACACACTCATAAAACATAAATAGGGACAGCAGAATTGAACTATACAATATATAAATAATAAAATGTAGTGTCATGAAAATAAATACAACTGACAAAAGAATGAGTAATATCATTTTTTTAATTGGTATAACTAATAATTGTAATACCTTAACAAGGGGAGAAAATAACATTAAAAAATAAATGTAATAGTGTCCATGATAACACATAAGCTAAGAATCTATACCTTGCCACTAAAAAGGGTATTAATTCAAATTGAATCAACAAATTTACAAGTGTCCAAAAAAAAAAGAAAAAAGAAGGGAAGTGGGATGGGGCACTTGTACATGCATCCACTAATAATCAGCTATCTATAATAATGCTGGAGGATATTAACAGTAATATATCAAGGACTGTCATATTTCACACAGGTTATTCTTATTGAATAACTTTAAAAAGTTAATTGTCAAGTAAACTCCAACTATCATGTTTACACTAGCAGGTTATGGGTATATCTGTTGAACTGATGAAACTGCTTTTGTATTAATAAAGAATTGATCTGTTTATGTAACATACATTGTATTAATAAAGAACTGCATTACTGGCAACATACAATGAACTCTGAATTGCATGTTTTCTTGTGTGTTGGGAGAGTATAAAAAATACAGGCAATCATTCTTTGGTAGATGGCTCCTGCTGATAATAAGAGTATTACAAACTGATAATGGGAATAGCCCCAAATTAGGTGTAAAATAGGATTTCAAGTGCTAACGGATAAACATCTAATAGAACACGGAGTGAAGGGTGTGTTTTAGATTACTCCAAACTGAAGACGCCAAGAAGAATATGGAACAATGAGAACAGGCATGATGGCAACAAGCTGACCTGAATAATGTGAGTATAATACAGCAGAATATGAACTCCATTCAGATAAGTGTCATCTATTTCAGATATGTATCTGGATTTCAGCCCCAATGCTTTGACTTAACTGCTAAAAGAATACGTTTTTAGCAATCCATCTATTCCGTTTCTCGTTATGTATTGTGTTTATTGTATAAAGTATGATTTTACAATGTTCAATTGTCTCATGTTGTTCATCATGTTTGCGTGGTCATTAAATTTCCCACAAAATTGGTAATTTTTGAACTGATAATGTTAACTGATTAAAAAATAATCTAACAGTTGCTAAAACGAAAAAATAAAAAATTCTTTTAAAAAGCTTCACTCGAAAATGACATTAAATTTTACATTTTTTTTGATTCTTCAAACTGTAAGAAAGTAATGCAAAATAAAAGGTTAATATAAAATAATTAAAAATAATGATACACTAAGTTTGTTTATTGCTTTTTCTCTTAGAATAGAATATAAAACATTTTATGAAAAAAGTGTAAGCTAAATGATTAATAAAAAAGGTAAAGTGTAAGGATAAAGAAATATAAACCAAAAAAACCTTCATCTGTTATTTATTTATTACATTTAAGAGAAGTTTTTCAAATAATTAAAAGAAAGCCAGATGGTTAGTAAAAAATAACTAATAAATTTGATGCGAAACATTTGTTCTTTAAATTTTCTAGAAATAGATTAAAAACCCCACCAAAATAAAGTCTGTCAAAAGCAGTTTGTTACTTGTAAGCTTTGATTTAAAAAAAAAAAAAAAAAAAAAAAAAAAAAGAGATAGACATTTAGGTTTCTTAGCCAATAAGGATGGTGATTTTTTTTTTTCCCCCCCGATGCAAATTTAAATTTTGTGACTTGTTCATAGCATATTTGGGGGGTTATGTAAGAATTTGAGTTAGTTTAAGAAGCAAAAGAAACAGAAAAAGAAGCTAAAAGAAGTCAGAAAAGTGTAAAATTCCTGAAATTAATAATGTAAGTCGCAAAAAAAAAGTTAAAGTCCCAGCAACAACACTGGTGCATCTTTTTTTTTTTTTTTTTTTTTGAAAGAATATGTACTGTATTGTTAGAATCATTTTTTTTTTAAATTGTATTGTACCTTCTGAAAGGATTTTTGATTGCTGAGTTTTATTGAAAATTTTATATCAGCAGTTATGAGCTATAATTTTTTGAACTGGTTATCTTACCTTAATAATAACGTGTACAAAATGAAAATTTATTTCAAACTCATTTGTAAACCTTTTATTGCTCTATATTTTATATGCCATTGTAATAAATGCTTGTTTCTTTCAACTTTCGCAACAGTTTTGTTTAGTTATCTATGTGCCTCATACAATAAAAAAAAAAAAAAAAATTAAATTCAACTCGGAGAGACCCATATTTTTTAAGATAGCAATTTAGCAAATAAATATAGATTAATTTCCTTAAACTGAAAGAAAAAATATCTGCAGACCACAAACACCTCCATCCAGTTTGCAAAAAAAGTTTTGTTTTTTTTTCTTCACCAATGGCATAATTTTTGTAAAGGATTTAGAGGATAGTTCTGTTTAGATATCAGCTCAGTAATGAAAAAAGCTTCAGATAACATATAGTTTGCCAATATAAAAATAATTTATTCAATCAAAATATTCTCCTTGACCCTGATTTTAAATTGCCAATACATGTCCAAAAAATTCTTCATTCAAAGAATGACTAAATTAAATGAAATTTTTTTTTCAATGTGAGTCTGATTAGAGAAGATACTTGCTGTAATCTGGATATGTGAAAAAGAAATGAGATTTGGTAAAAAGATGTCTGGTCCACAGAGTTCAGTAAAGCATCAAAATTCAACTTCAGTAAGTTTTATAAAATGCGGTGAGACACTATTGTGCAGTAAAAACGACTGCATGATTTGTATTGCAAATGTCTATTTCATACTGATCTAATATATCGGTGCACTGTACTGTATGAAATTGATATCTTAGGGCTTGGAAAACTGTAGACTTTTTGTTTCAAGATTTGTGTCAATCCATTTACTAAAAATGTAATAGTAAATATATTCAATGTCCATCATGCACACACTTTCAGTATAAAGTACTTATGAAACTGGTATTTCACTACTATTTTAATATATAGCAGATTTTATTCAAATTTTTTCCTTGTAAGCAAAAAAAATTCTTTAGTTTGCATTTCTCAATGTTCAGTGAAGTTCCCTAATTTGAATATCAATATATTTCATCAGATCTGCTTTAAAAACAGTGGTTCCCAACCATCCTGATATCCATCCCATGATTTATAATTATTATTCAAAAAATGAAGGAAGCCTAAAACTTCACTTTCCTTAAGAATTCGACACTGCTTATATTCTCATTTAATTTTACAATATTTATAAAAACATTGTTACCTATATACATACACAAAATATTCACCATGTATTAACTTGCACACGCTAGAAAAAAAATTCAGTTAATATCTGAGACTCCCTACAAAAAAAAAAAAAATTTATATTTCCCCCTTTTGATCCACTTTTCTTGTTATGGGCCTGTTCTAATAAGGCTACCGAGGAAAAAAAAAAAAAAAAAAAAAAAAAAAACACGCACACCATGATGCAATGTTCACAAATTCATCTTGCATACAGTATACTTACTGTAGTTATACAGTTGGTATTTCTGTGGCTCATTCTCCTAATTTTAAATATCAGGATGGACATAAGAGGATATAATCCTTTTATAATTCATGGAATATTTGCTAATGACATTTAAATGATATTGAAGGTAATAATCCAAATCTTAGCAGAGAATGGGGAGGTTTGAATAAAATTCATTTGGATCCCACGTGTATAGTGTTTTATTGTATTCACAGGTGTTACTCTCATGTGTACAGATTTTATAAGGATGTCCTAAAAAAAAAAAATTAATAAGAACATTTCCATGTATTCAAGATGATTTAACTATGTTTAAATAAAAAGCAAGTTTTATAAAATTACAATAAAATCTAAGCAATTTGTTTTTGTTTTTATTCATTGTTGAAACTATTTTTCTTTTTTTTTCATAAGCATTTTAATGGAGTTTTTTTTTATGCTCCTAACAACTGTAAATGGTAAAGCTAAAAAAAAAAATTTTTTGTTTTTAGGATGGCTGAAAACTTTTCAGACCAATTAAAGTTGTTTTTGGGGATGGTTCTGGGTTTATGGTAAAAAAAAGGTTAATCTGGAGCCCTTAACTGAACGTTGTTTACCTTTTTGTAACCAGCAGATTTGTTTGTAAATTTTTTTGCAAAAAATTTTGTCAATTACTACTGTTTCACAAACATTTTTTTCTTTTTCTTAAATTGGTATCACCCTATGCAAGGCAGTAAAGCCACTAAGACACAAGGGGATACAGGGTGTGGAAGAATTAGGAACAGAAACATTAATGAGTGGGAAGAACATTAGATAGTGATTGACATTGCATTTAAGCATCACAAGCAAGATGTGCAAGAAAAACTATTATTAGGTTGGTGCAAAAATAATGTCGTTTTCTCACATATGTTACTATGTGAGAAAACAACATTTTTGCACCAACCTAATAGCATAAAATTTACAGTTACATTTAGCCACCTCAACTGTAACTTGATGAGATCTCGATGTCAGTCTAGTACTGTGCTTAAATTCAAAAAAGTCTAGGTACCATAGTGAAGAAAAAAAAAATTTTTTTAAATGTCTGTTACACCTGCCACCCTATTTAATTTTATGAAATCGAGAAATTAAATTTTGTAAAGTTTAATGTTTATATCCTTGGAAAATTTAATTCAATTTTTTTTTTTGTAAAATAGGAGATTATTTAATTAGAATAGCTTTTAATTATTTTTATGAATAAAATATATTAGGGATATTAATATCTAAAGAAAAAAAATTTTTTTTTTTTTTTTATGAATAATGAATTTTTACAAGAATTGTTTTCATTTTTAAAACAATTTTAATTAGAATAATTTATAGTTTTAAATCTTAAAATTCTGTATTAAATTTATAAGGGTTAGGTGATATTGTTATAAAGTAAAAATCATATTCACTAATACTAAATCGAAAAACTTATGATTTAGTCAACAATTTTGTTTTTTTGCGCATGTATAAATGTGCTAATTTTTGTAGATATGGCTGCCTATACACAATATTATCAGAAAATAAGAATGACAATTATAGTAAATTCAAAATCATCAAAATGTCTAATTCAATAAAAGATTAGATTATGGTGAATATTTTCATATATCTTTAAGATTACTGGGTACTTAAAATTTATATAAAAAAAATGGTACTCATGTCATATTCCTTAATTATTTTTTTACAGATATATCCAGTATAGAAAAAATAAATGCTATGGTGGAAAAAAAAAAAAAAAAAATCAAAACAAAACACACACTAGCTGAATTACCTGTGCCTTGCTGTGTGTCACATTTTTGTTTTTTGTGTAAAAAAAAAAAATGATGACTGATTTTAAATCATTGTGATAAATTTGTGGAGAAAAAATGGTGCATTTCAATATTACTCAATGATCTTGCCAATATTGCCTCCATGTTTTGGATAGGAGTCATTCCCTTGTTCAAATTTAAATCAAAAGGTAAAATTTCAGTGTGCAAAAACAACTTGATCTGACCCCCTTTGGTATGCATTTGATTCAATACTCGATTGAACAAATTGATAAGCAGATTTCAACATTGATATGACAGTTGAATTGTTGCAACAAATATCTATTGTAAAGCACTACTCACTGGTTGGTGATTTCTTGCTCAACTTGACATCCATATTGTTTCATTTTGATCTTGCTGATGTGAGTTTCTCCTATATTTTGGATAGGAGTCATTCCCTTGTTCAAATTTAAATTTAAATCAAAACGAAAATATTTTCAGCAGAGAGTAAGTTTTAGTCAACCTTGAATGGCAACCTATCATCTAAAAGATGAAACTCTACAACAAAAAATCTCATCCCTATATTGCAAGCTTTGATTACCATGTCTTCTGCTTCATCAGATGTCAACAAGGTATATGCAACTTAGAGAAACTGCAATCTATGGAAGGACATGTGACCCTTGTATCAACCAAAATCATCTTTGTCTGGGCAGGAGTGGGCAATGATGATAAACATTTATCTAGAATGGGAATGTTTAATACTTTCTTCCAAGTTTAACACCTGTCCAAACATACATGGTTTTCTATTGCTTACTTGTTTAATCCAAGCTACCTGGCAAAGGTGAGGGGGTTGTTTACTGTACTATAAAAATAGAAGAAATTTATTGCCCTAGTCTGAAAAATAAAACTAAAATTGCCAGATAGACAACAATATAAAGTCTGTCATATCCAAAAACTAACAAAATTGCAGTTGTAAGCAATTCAAGAATAAATTTTTGATTTTATTGCTCAAAACAACTTGTGATTTGAAAGTCAAACTGGAATATTATTTAAAAGCTTTAAATATAGTAACTTAGTAATACCACTGAAATCTTAAAAAGAGAAATAAAGAAACATTGATATACCAAAGGCAAAAACAATCAGTTTTTCTTTTCTCTTTTATTAAGAAAAAAGAAAAAAATGATCAAATGGTTGATGACTTCTGAGAACAATGGACGCAACTAATGATGCGAATGAACAAAATTCCATGGCAATTTTTAAAATTCAAGATATTGCTAGTGTTAGCAATCAATCAAAGGTAGTCTTACAAATACTCAAGTGTGTGAATATATGTGCACACACATGAAATTTCAAATTCTTAATACAATAAAAATGATGTTAAATTTTTTTTAAAAGGCTGGAAAAGAGTAATTCTAATGGAGCATAGCAAACTGCTACTTCAATTGAAAGGGAAAATTCTTTCATGAGGAGTTCAGAATAGTTATTAGATTGGTGCAAAAATAATGACGTAATAATGTCGTTTTTTGACGTTAAAAAATACGTCAAAAGACGACATTACGTCATTATTTTTGCACCAACCTAATATTTATGTAAGCTATTAAGGAAAATATGGTAATTAGGTTTTGAATTATATCACTTATATTGAACTTCAGATTTTACTAAATGGCTGAAAATTTGGAGTTAAAAATTTTATGAAAAAAAAAAAAAACAAAAAAAAAACAAACAGTAACAGTATACATAATCAGTAAAATACTTTAGTAGCCAAAAATCAATATATATTTGTCTGTAATATGCTAACAAATGTAGCAACAGAAGTCACCTTTCATGAACAAGCGTAAAACTAAATATTAGTTTTAATTTTATTTTTTTTTGTTTCTTTTCTTAAAAAAAAAGGGGGGGCGCAAGTTTATTTTCACCAATATATACAGTTTACATGACCTCATGTACCCGATATTTTTGTTAGTTGACTTCTGGTGATTTTATATATATTTAATTTTCTTGTATTCAAAATTTTTTGTAAGGAATTAAGAATAAAACCAGTAACGTTATACTTAAATATTAAGTAGAACAACAGACAGAAAAGATTCTTTCCAGAGAAAAATTTCATTGTTATTTTTTACTTTTTTTTTAAAACTACATGCTAAGTGCATAAGAAAATGAATTTCTTTCACATTTATCAACTCTTCTTTCTGTGCTATATATATATATATATATATATATATATATATATATATATATATAGATAATATATGAAGAATTATAGATAAGAAAAATGATAATTTGCAAGAATATTTGATGTAAATTCTAACTTAAATACTCAAATTGTTGTATTAAGTGGAAGATAGAGAAAGAAAACTGATAGAATAATGATCAGATCTATTTTCATAAATACCCGATACCTAATCAATGTGGAGTTAAAAGAAAGCTAGCCCATTTCATGATTTGGTTAAGTGATAGCTAGCACTATTAAAGTTTATCCTTTAACAAAATCAATGGATATAAAATTCCATATACAATTTTCAGGAACATTTTGCTTCAACTTAACAGACATAAAAAATTCATTTATCAGTGAGAAGTAAACTTCACAAAATGTAGAACAATTTCAAGTCAACTGAACACATCTTTAGTTGGTAGGAAATAAATTAAGTAGAAAAGTTAATTTGAATTTAAAATTATATAATACAGCTGTAACCCCCTTCTTGAAATCTTAATTGCAAATAAAGTACACTTTTATAAATAACTTTCTGTATGGAATAATTAAACTGCCACATGGAATATGGAAATACTAGACATGAAATTTAAAGTAATAGCTTCCATTATAAATTTTTAATGAAACTAAGTTTTTGTATTTATTATTGCAAATATGAATATCTTCATTACATAGTTTTTTCAAAAGATACTTCTATTATCAAATTATGTTTTAATAACATTTTCAGAAAAACTAACTTCATAACAATTTTCACTCAGATGTAGTTTTATAAAAAGGTGATATATCATTTTTTTTTTTTTTTTAATAAATGGCAAAGAGAAAGGAATATGTTGTATACTTATCAGTGTACATGTCTTATCACTTGAAACACTAAAATTTATTCAATCATTCTTATTCTACTTACCATAGAGAAGTTCAGCTTCATAAGATTTTTTTTTAAACCCCACTGCTTCCTTGACTTTTAGGAAGAGCTTTCATTTCACGACAGAAAAAGTTTCTTTTATTAAATTGAAGAGAAGAAATTCTCAAAAATTAAAGCAGAGCAAAACCTAGCAAATCAACCATCACTAAAAAATAGGATAAAAATGAAGCAGTTAGTTAAATTGACTGACAACTTCTCAGGAATATTCCTAGTAAACTTTAAATAAGTTTATTTGTAAGAAAGATTTAGACAAGATAAAAAAAATGAGATGTTAAGAAATGTCTAAATCTCCATATTTCTAATTGCAGTGGAAGTTAGAGTGTGGAAAGAAAAAAAAAAAAGCATCTTCCTCTTAACTCCCTAAAGATAAACAAGAATACTTACTTAGAGGAAATACAGGGTTAAATCCAATAATTAAGTAATAATCCATAAAAGGTAATCCGAGTTATGATCCATGAAAAGAATTTCTCTCCATAAATAAATTATAGAAAACTTTTGGATAGGGCCATCATTCAGTCACTACAAGACTGAAGACATGACAGCATTTAGAGTTTTTTTTACATTTTATTTCATTCTCTACAAAACTGGCCATATAAACCAGATTTTATCCATTTTTTTTAAATTTTATTATTTTTTTTAAATTTTTTAAAATTTTTATTTTATTTTTTATTTATTTTTATTTTATTTTTTTTTTTTTAGTCTTTATCTAGGATTTTCAATTGTTCAAATTGTCAGTTAGGGGAGGAATAGGAAGAAAGCACTCTTCCTTGACCAAGGGGAGGCAACCCCTGCATCAGCTACTGCCAAAAGAGCAGCAAAGTTAGTATTGTTCAAATAGTTATTTTATTATAAGCCAGCCACATCTCAGCATAGTCTTTTTATCTGAAAGTAGGAAAAAAAAAAAAAAATCAATATAAAAAAAGTGCCAACAGTAGTCATCACCAAAAGTAAAGTAGCAAAAGCAGATAAAAAAAAATCCTTCCTTTGCATTAATTATTTGAAAAATTTATAAGTAGGAAAAAAAAAGAAAAAAAAGAGTAAAAACTTTACAGATTTACATTCTAATTTTTAAGATTTCTAAAAAAGGGGGGGATACTAATTTAGTGTTATGTCAATGAATTATATTCAAGTATTCAATGCTATTAGTGAAAATTAACCTGACTACTATGCTAAAATGACTAATCAGTTGAGTAAATTACATTAAATTTTGTTTTTATAAATAAATCATACCATTTTATGGTTGCCAGTGGTTTTGTTACTGGCTCTGTTGGTAGGTCTGGACTGGAGCACCTTGGGATTGTACTGAAATATAAATATTGAACATTTACAAAAAAAAAGAAAAATATTACCACTGACTGTATGGAGAAGATAATATACTCACCTGATTGAGGAAAAAAATAACCTGTAGAAGGAATCTTTACTGAATTATGTAACAATATAACCATTAAGGGGGAAAAAAAAATTCTTTTCCCATCCTATGTTTATCCTTATAAACTCTTTAATGCATATATCACGTTTTAATTTTTTAGTGCAAGTACCAGCAAGGTATATTCTCCTGCTGAATGAGAATATAAATTTAGTTTAAATATCCTTAATGGTATATAGTTAAGAAAGAGAAAATAGACCACAAGTTTAAAAAGAAAAAAAAAAAAAGAAAAGAAAAAGTTAGAAATCTTTTCAAAAATCAGAAAATCAAAGTTAAAATTAAATTTCTGAAATAGAAACAATATATCTGAAAAAATTTGACACCCATTCAAAAAGGATACTGCTCAGAAAGTATCTTTAACCCCTTGAACATGTATTATTTAAGTTAGAGATACTTTCTAAACAGTAAATTAGCTCAATCAGGTGTGGAAGAAAACCTATTAACTATCAAAGTAAGAAGTTTGATTGCCCAGCATGTTTGGTTCCTTCTCAAACTAAAAGTAAAGCTAGTTTAAGAAATTTAACTGTTTTGTCTTAATAAAATCATGCAGAATCCTACCTAAGCAGAAATAAAAATATTTGGAAGCA
Organism: Acanthosepion lycidas; assembly: GCA_963932145.1. Classification (NCBI taxonomy): domain Eukaryota; kingdom Metazoa; phylum Mollusca; class Cephalopoda; order Sepiida; family Sepiidae; genus Acanthosepion; species Acanthosepion lycidas. Next base: position 59,073,030 of record OZ010574.1, on the reverse strand, counting down.
ACAATCACAAAATATAAGTGGGCGGCCAATTATTACAAGTCTTTTAAGGAAGGGATAAATAATCATGGAGAAAAGGAAAACTTTCAGCCCCACCTTCACAAATTAATCTAAATTAAATGGATAGGTAAATGACAACATGCAAAACATCCCTCTGGTTTCAACATAAGCATAAAATAAATCAAATACCTACACATCCATTCAAACTACCCAGAAAGAACTTGTTGATCAGACTTGATCACCCCCCCCACACACGCACACACACAAAAAGAAAGATTTCACAATCATTTCATTATTCTTACATAAAATAATGACAGATTTAAGCAATAACTATAAATTAAATAAGCATCAAATTAAAAGGAAAAGGAAAAAAATAAAAATAAAAAAAAAACCAAAAACAAAAACAAAAAATACATTGTCAAACTAAGCATTTCCAATTACCATTTCATAATAGATGATATAGAAAAAATAATTATACAAACTAGAATAGTTTCATGCAAAGAAGAAATGCAAAACAAAAATCATCATCATTATTAATTTGTACCTATGAACCTAGGAGTAGGAGAAACTTAATGAATTCTATTTTTGAGACAATTGTGTGATATTAACTCAATTTTCAATTCCTAAATTATATATAAACGTTTTTATTGAATTCACATCAATGAAAAGGAAACATGAAATACATAAATGAACATTAGTGTAATTCAATATTATTTATAATTTGTTTTAAGTTCTTGGACTTAACATCATGCAAATTATAATTTCTATTGTATCATTATCAATATTTAGAAAATGTTTTTCCTCTCAAAATTTATGTTCTACAGCACATCAGACAAAACTGTTTCAACAGAATTTTTTAAATCAGTCATGTTATAGTTTATTATAAGATAATTAGGCTTGCACTACTGATGAATTCCCAGTAGAATAAAAGATAGTATGCATTTTTATACTGAGAAAATGATTTGCTATAAAGGTTTAAATATAATACATGACATACTGGTACAAACAACCAAGGAAATTTTATTTGTCGCACAAAAAGTAATGTAAATAGGTGTTTAAATAAAAAAGAGAAAAAAGATTTGTTATTTTTATCATTGAGAATATTAACCATCTTAGAATATAAGTGTTTCTAATGAGTATTAAACAGTTTAATACCCATTAGAAAAGTATTTATTTCGAAGCTTTATTTATAATTATAAACATATTTGTTCAAACATTCAAACCAACTAATAAAGTCAAATGTAATTTTTTGACAAGTTTCAAGAAAATAAAGCAAAGGAATAAACCAAACACCCTAATTGTTAAATAAGTTTACTACAAATAGCATTTAAAGTGAAAATAGAAGAATATCTCATAACTGAAAATACAGTTTAAGTACCAAAGTGAAAACTCAGTTTTTAATAATGTCCTTAAACCAACCATTCAAACAGTTACAGTAATAATGCCTCCAAAATTTTAATTTTAGAAAAGGAAAACAAAACCACTGATCTGAGTGAATAATACTTTCATTTCAGAATAGAATCAGCCTTGTTGGATCATGAAAACAGAGTTCTGTCCGCCAAACCACCAGACACAAACATTGTGAAAAGTAAATGTTCTACAATCAGGAGATCAGAATTAAGATACTAACGCATAGAATAATCTGACATACCTGCAAACTTACCGATTTTCTCTGATTTACCTGGGTTGTTGGACATCTTATACATCCATGAACACAAGCAGGGGGGGTATATCGCACACTACTATCAACAGATTCTCTCACTACTGGAGGATGTGACAGCCATATGTGGGTAAAATAAAAAGCCAAAATTAGAGGTAGTGAAAAGATCACATGAAAGCAACTTGAAATTTGGAACAGATCCTTTTTTTTTTCTTTGTCTTTTTTCCTTTCAATCTTAACACTCCAGTAGGAGGCAAGGTTTCACTTGGTCTTCAGCTAGAGGATTAAGCAGCAATAAGGAACGGTGGTGGTGGTTGGGGGGGGGGGGTTAAAGAGGAACAACAAAAAAGAAAAAAAAAAGAAAAAAGAAAAAGAAAAACTAAACTTTCACACTAAATATTTAAGTGTAAATAAAAATAAGTGTACACACACACACACACACACACAAAAGAAAGGAAAGGTGGGAAAAACATTTAAATTATTTTAATGTTTGCAAGATTCTGATTCTAGTCAACAAAATAAATACAATTAAATAAAATATAAAATGAAGTTTTCTAATATGCAGACACATTCTACTATTTCATAAACTAACTAGACAGAAACAAGGAAAATAGAAGTTGCAACAAAATAAATCAGTGAATGATATCAAAGATAATCTCATTCCCCATTCCTGTAGAATACATAAGGGTAAAACAATATGCCAATATATCTAAACACCTGGCCAAATTCTACCATACCCACCTAATTCACCACCCCCTCTCATATATATATATTTACACATACATACAGACACATACATACACACAGTTGATATGGAAGCAAAAGCCAAACAACTGAAATGCACCAGCAAAAATTCAATAGTTAAGTTCTAATGAAAATTATTCTACTAAGCAGAGAGGCGAAAGTACAATAAACTTATTGATAAAAATGGATTAAGGAAAGTTCTCTCTGAGAGTTTCATGAAACCAGAAGAAATTACAAGAATACACAAAACAGGCTTATTCACATTAGAAGAGAAGATAAGCTATGAAAAGTGAGGATGCTTTTTTAAAATGTTCTAACAATAAAATAGATTTGGTTTAGCCAAATAAAACAAAGAAATTTAACTAAATTGAGTAAAAATGAAAATCAAAACAAGACATTACAACATTTCAGCTACACATGAAAGCCATTTGATGCAGTTTTCCATTTAATAAGATCTTACCAAGGGAGATAAAAATTACTAACATAATCCTTTGAACCAGGCTGCTGTATGAAAGTATATACGCCCAGGCATCCGGTATTCCAGTCAGAGTCATGGACAGCGGAGGTCCAAAGTGAGTGATCTATACTCAGAGGTGCAGGGTTCAAAGGGTTAAAGCTAATTAACAATTACAAAGAAAGGTTGCTCAAATAGTTTTAAAGTTTAATTAAAAGAAATGTAGGTTAAATATGGAAAGCTCAAAATTTCATATAATTTCTGCATTACTGACAAAGATTGCATGAAATTCTGTGGTTAGTCAACACTATTCTAAAAATTGATCTCTACATTTTGTCCAATGTGTTTTCAGCTACTTTATTCAGTGAAGCAGATTCCCTATTACAGACATCTAAACATATAGATATCTGTCTATATTTCTGAGATGAGGTATTATGTACATTATTTACATTATTCAGACTATTGTCCACATCTTTGTCACCATATTTATTACGTTTCGGCCGTTGTCTTCAGGTGGTTGAAATCTCAAACTTTATTTTGCTCACTGGTGTACACTGTTCTAGTTCCACATGCCATGTCTAATGCATGTCAGTTATCTCATGTTAATTCCCTTCTCCAAGTTCTCCAGGTATTGAACTCGCACTCTTTGGGTCCTGTCACTGGATCTAACTAACGCCTTTATCCACTGTGCCATGTGTCCTTGAGGACATCTGTGTATGAATTTCTGGGTATTATAAACCTAACATCTTCAGCAACCATTTTTTAGAATTGGTCCGTATAAGTAGTACTCTACAACGTAACAACTACCCTGGGTACATGGCAGCCGCTCCAAAAATCTGGGATAGGCAGGTACAAGAGGAGGAGAACAACAACACTCAGAAAACAGTCTGCCTGCCTTATGTGAAGGGGTTATCAGAGAAAATACAAAGGATCTGCGGTCCATATAACATCAGGACAACCTTCAAAAGCTGGACGACATTTTGCAGATATCTCTCCCGAGTAAGAACCCCCCCAATAGAGAAGAACATGACTAAAAACTGTGTGTACACTGTCCCATGCAGTTGTGGAAAGAAATATAAAGGGGAGACAGGCCGCCCCCTTAAGGTAAGGCTTCAAGAACACCAGAAAGCTGTAACATGAGGGGAAGTGGAAAAATCAGGAGTGGCTGACCACATATGGAGAGAAAAGGGAGATCACTGTCCTCTGTGGGGTCAGGTTGAGATCAAAGACAAAGAACATCATTGGAAAATTCATAAACTTATGGAATCAGCATATATGCTAGGCCACAAAAATTTCCTGAGCCAACCAAACATAGAAATGAATACAATATGGGAACCAGTAATAAGTAATGCCAGAGAAAAGCAATAATAACAGCAAAAATTGCAATATGAGCACTGGTAAAAAATGATTTCTGAAGACATTAGGTTTATAATACCCAGAAATTCATACACAGATGTCTTCAAGGACACATGGCACAGTGGATAAAAGCGTTAGATTCAGTGACAGGACCCAAAGAGTGCGAGTTCAATACCTGGTTAAGGCAGTGGAGAACTTGAAGAGGGGAATTAACAGGAGATAACTGACATGCATTAGACATGGCATGTGGAAATAAGTGAGTGAAATAAAGGTTTCGTTTCGACATTCCAACCGGAGCATACAACGGCCGAAACGTTGTAATATGGTGACAAAGATGAGGACAATAATCTGAATAAAGTAAATTCGCTATCTAGATATCAAGTCACATTTATGAGTTAGATGACAGAAACAGAGTTATATATTTTTAGTAAATCAACATGTGCATCAAGAAAAGTCCACTTGGAGGAGAGAAGGAAGAAAAAAAAAAAAAAAAAAAAAAAGATTTTTCTTCTTGTGGTCCTGCTGATAATAGAATAAAGATATTTTTTATTTTACTTTTAAACTTTATAGAAAGCCAAAATAGATATGGCTTGAATATTAAAACGTGCGAGAAGAAAGAGCTTGGCAAAAGTTACACCCTACAGCATGAATTCAACCAAAAATTTGGCATCATCCTAAAGAACAAATATCTCAACATCAGGTATTTCAGATAGAACAAACTTGGAGAATACAAACTATAAATCTACATAAAACTGCCATGAAATAATCTAAAGTATATGACTACTCAATGTAATTACCTCATAAAAGTTAGAGTACTTGTGATATTTATGTCCCAAAATTGTATAGCAAGATGAGCAGTTATTATAGAAAATATAACGGAGACACTAAGTGAATCATCTACAAATTAGACAAAATGAAGTGAAAAGCCAGTCTAAAATGATACTGTGGAATGAGGTAAAGCCAAATGAAAAGAAAACTGAGATCATCACCCTCTTTGTGATGATATTAAAAAAGATATGTATTCTTGAGTGAAGTTACTTAAGGTGAAAGATGCAGAAGCTAACATAGTACACAGTTCAACACAAATTAAATAAACCACTGCAATAATCTACAACAACTTTCATGTGGAGAGTACAATAAGCATTTGAGAAAATTAGCTTGTGTGTTAATGTGCTGACCTACTCAGATGTAATAATATTGCCTGCAGGAATCTGATACACATATAGAAATATCTATAATCAAATCCTATTCTGAAAAAGTGGAAAGGCATCAGCTCAAACTGGTGAGAATACTAGTCTCTAAAATTCATGAAAAGTTAATGTTACAGTTTGTTTTGTCATTAAGAATGCAATTTTAACAATTAGTGGGGAAAAACTATGAAAAGTCAGATATGTCAAAATTTTACTTAATGTTATTGAACTATTTTTGTTTTATGTTCTACAAGTATTGTATGTAAAATATTCACAGGGATGAAAGCTAGAAGGAATTAAAAATGCAAAGAAAGCCTACATCAAAATGTGATTGAATAGATTACTAGAGCAGGCAATGAAATGCAGGAAAAAAGAAAGAAAAAAAAGCATAACTGTGGTGAAGGCAACCATAGTTGTTTCCCCTCTCAAACTACTCAATTATAAAAGAAAGGGTCAAGCCTCACTTATGAACAATGGTCAAATTGCAGTGAATAAAATTTCACTACAAGCTTAAACATTCATTTGTTTTTCTTTACAGTATCCATTTCAAGCTCTTAAAATAAGAAAAGCTTAATATTCTAAGGCAAAAAATAAATAAATTAGAATTTTTTGAACAATTGCAATGTAGTGATTACATTTTATTCAGTCTACACAAAATATAATAAACTTTATCTCAAAGTCAATTCTTAAAAGACTGTTAGCATCTTCAGTTTAAAATAAGTAAACTGTAGTGTTAGCTTGTAACAAATTTTTTAAAAAACTGGAAGGTATAATAAATTCAGTAACCTGTGATGTTACAGAAAATAGATTTTCTTTCAAGTTTAAAGCACAAGTGGAAAATCACTAGTAATGCACACTAATGTATGTGTATGTGTGCACGTATGTGCATTGCGTATATATTTAAACTAAGATAATTTGCCAATACTGTTTTTTTGGAGTCTTATTCAGCTGTTAACCAACTAATCTGATTAGCAAACCAAAAACAAGTGGCAAATTAAACTGGATGCAATAGCAGACAGACTGAAGAGCTAAGCAGGGTTGCAAGTGAAGCTACCCTTCAAGAACTTACCTACAGCTGAGATGCTGATGATGGTGGCCAAACTTTAGCAAAAAGATTAGAAAAAAGGCCAGAAACTGCTGAAATTAAAATGGGAAGGAGTATTAATAATATAATAGCTAGCCTGAATAACTTAACACAAGACGATATGTGATAGTAATAGTAGAAGCAAAATATAGTGACCATACCATACGTGTGTGTGTGTGTGTGTGTGTGTGTATGTATATATGTTTGTGTGTCTGCACATACTGATCAAATATAAGAACTTTATACATGTCAGAATTTTCTCAAAGCAATACCGAGATAAAATAATTTTTTCTTTATTTACTATACACAAAAAGCTGCAATATTTATATACAATACACCAATGTTAGATGAACTTGTGCAAAAATTTCGAGAAACTTGAATGCAAACATCAAATTAATCTACCTAATATCAATTAGTTTTTTTAATACTGAAATTAAAAACTTAATCAAGTAAAACTTTACCCAAATTACAATAATTTTCAATTGCATTTACAAATATTTTGAGGAACAAATACCAGATTAGAATAGAGTTTACATTTCTAAAAGTCAAAATGCAAATTAAGAGAAAAACCTTTTTCATCTATGAAGTAGCTAATAATCTAAAATCTATCCATAATTAAATTCATTCCTATATCTACACAAAACTATTTTTAAAATATTGTAAAAAAATTTCCATAACTATAGCTCAAGCTAAACGCAAAAAATTACAATATTAAATTTTTCACAAATAAGTAACCAAATTAAAAAAAAAAAAAAAAAAAAATTATTCACAAAAAGCAATTGCTTTCAGGATGACCAATGGCCAGGAAAAACTAGAAATCAAGGGTAGTCAGGGAATAAAAAATTGTTCAGGAAAAGTCTGGGAAGTTGCAAATTTCTAAAAGTCAAAGAATTTCTTGCTGTTGAGGACCCTATAATTTCTTACATGATATAATGCTGATCTTTACTATGTAAAAAAAATAATTTATTTGTAATCCATAGGAGTTTCAATACATATGATCATTATGCTGTGAAGTAGGTAGTCAGTATAGCTGCAACTGTCAAATAAATTGATAAATTTAATTTGTATCATGTAGAGTAGACTAAAAAAGTGAACATTTAAGATTTTATAAAGACAATGCAGCATTGATTGTCTGTTTGTTGAACTTTACATGATTGTGTGTCCTATATCTGTGTGTCAAATTTTTACATTGAGTGAAAACTGTTGTTAGTTCCTAGAAAGCATACATAAAACTTAATGGTCAATACATGTCAACAAATTCTGGAAAAAAAATCAGTGAATTTTGTTTGCCAAATCATTGGTCACCCTGGTTTTACTAGTGTTGCAACTTATTCACACTACATTTGTGTAGTTTATTAAAAATAAATGAAAAAAAAATTTTTTAAACCTATAGTAGGTGAACAATACATACCAATCAATATAATTCATAGATTGCAACTATTTCAAACTGATGTACCTTATCCTAAAAAATTAAAAAAAAAAAAAATTAAAATTTGAGTAAAATGTTCTATGGGAGAATTGTTTTTTTATTTTTTTTTATGAACCAAAATTATAGCAACTAGAATCAGTGCTCATAATAGATTACAGTGAGCTTTCCCTTCAAGAAAATGCAGAAAGAATGAAATTGAGATAAAAACTAAATCTTTCAACTGTATTTGCTTGCTTCACTATTCATATTAGAAAAATTAAAAAAGATTACAATAAATTTCTAAATTATTTAGCATATTACAATTAGCCAAATATTTAAAAAAAAAAAAAAAAAAAAAAAAAAAAAAGAATTTTGATACAAGCTAATTATCGAGAATAACTTAAAATTTAATCCCCCCACCAAACACTGACAATCATAGTTGTTTAAAAGAAAATTATCAAGAAAATAAAACTTTAGTTACAGCAGATAAAAAAAGCTAATGAAAAACTGTCTATACTATCCACATCAAAATTCATCTAAATGAAAGTTTCTGAATAAAATATTAAGAAAAATGTAACAAAAGTTAATAAACCCAACATAAAAATTAAATAAAATCATCAATATTAGCTAAAATGAAAAATGTATTATTTTTATTAACTGTAAAACATTTTAAAATTATACACAAACAAAAAGCAAACACTGATTTACATATTGCTATTAATTTAGTAAATTCCAGGTTATACACTGGGATACACTTAGGAACAATTATAACTATTCTTGTTGAAATAATTTTTCATAAAATATGTAAATTCACTTAATAAGAGTGAGTAAATTTGAACACAAAAGACAAAGTAAAAAATATTCTGTCCATAAATTTTGAATATTAAAGAAAAGAATAAAGGAAAATGTATTGGAGCAGTATAAAAAAAAAAATCAAAAAAATCTGGAGTAATATGTAAAGAAAGTACCACAAGAATTTGTCTTAAATTTTATCACACCTTTCTTACTAGACAACTGATGCTACATTGTTAAGTTTATATATATATATATATATATATATATATATATATATATATATATATATATATATATATATATATTGAGCATTTATGCACCAATCCCTCTTTTATACATGTTTCATTAAAGATGACAGACAAGGTACTATGATTAAGCTTTTTATTTAATTTTTCTTGTGTAGGTATAAGTGTTTTCTTTTCTGGACACAAAGTGTGTAAAAACTGTCCAAAAGTTCTGCATGCCTGAGCGCTTTTGGTTATACTTTTAGCCATCATCAAGGATGATTTTATTTTTACTTTTAACTGAATGTATAGGTTGTGTATATGTATATATATATATATATTGAGTTATAGGAGATTTTCCAAACACAGCACATTGTGGCCATGTTCATAGTTAATGTTACTGAGTGTTAGCTTTTTCTTTTTTATTATTAGGGCTTCCATCATTCTATTTTAAAATGTGGATGAGGTTATTATGCTTGTATTTTCTATTAGTATATTTCAGATGGAGTCTGGTAGTTTTTGTGTATATTTAAATGAGTCCTAATAGAGCTGCGGTTGAGCAGGTGTAACATAATCGCACTGGATATGAACGTAGTAGTGTGACCGATGTAATTATTTATGAGTGGTTTGATCAGAAACGTGGTTCCTTAAGGAGTATTTGAACTCACTCCAGATGCCATCCAAAATATACTAGTAGAAAATATGAGCATAATAACCCCATCCACATTTAAAAAAAAAAAAAAAAAAAATTAATAAAAATAATGGAAATAATGGAACTCCTGATAATAAAAAAGAAAAAGCTAACACTCAATAACATTAACTATGAAGATGGCCACAATGTGCTGACTGTGTTTTGAAAATAAAAACATTCCTATAACTAGATACATAACACAACCCATACATTTAGTTAAAAGTAAAAAAAATAAAATCATCCTTCATAATGGCTAAATGTATAGCCAAAAGTGTTCAGACATGCAGAACTTTTGGACAGTTTTTACACACTGTGCCCAAAAAAGAAAACACTTATAAGTGTTAAAAAGAGAAAGAAAGAGAGAAAAGGTTAATCGTAGTACCTTGTCAGTAGTCTTTAATGAAAGACACACACATATATATTTCTATAATGGTAAAATCTACAATACACATGGAAACTTTCATAGCAGAATTACAAATATATTTATTAGTAAGTATTCTCATGGACTTAGGTTCTGGACACCACCAAACCCAAGGGTGTCAATCTTGCTATTCCATTACCAATGCAACTGATGAATATTCTAATAGAATATTATTTTCATCCAATATATATATATATATATATATATATATATATATATATATATATATATATATATATATACACACACATACACACACCATATATTTCTGGGTATGAGGAAGTCAAAAAATATAGCAAATTTTAATGAATTTATCCTATACCTGTTGTATAAAATGACTGCTTACTAATTACGCAAAGTTGAAGTTATTGGAAATGTTGTTACTTACTGTATTCTTAGAAATTAAAAAGGAACAAAATAACAGATTCTATACTATGTTTTTCTCACACACATCCCCTAAAAAGGAATCCATTGTTTTGCTTATGTTTCATCACGTGATCTCTTGTGAATACCAATTCTTCTTCCTCCTTTTTTCCTATATCTAATCAGTTACAAACAGCTTGGTGTACTAATGGCCATTTACTTATACTTTATTGACAATCACAAAATACTGCTGATAATGTATGATAATAGTACATTCCACTTTCAATATTTTTTTTTATTGTCTGTTCCTAATTTCTGTCTAAGCCAGTCAGATATTGATGATTGTGAGGAATTTGATGGGTTTTAGATATGCATAACACTTTTTTTTTTTTTTTAATTAACATAACTTGATAGGAAATAGTTTTCTAATATCGTAAAAGTTTTAAATGCAACTGCTGTAAAAGGATTTTTAATTGAAAAATAAATTTTGTATGGAATCCTAAACTGTGTTATTATTTAACACCAAAATAATAATGAATTTTTAATGAAACAAATATTATGTTATCCTAAATGTTATTACTGCCATAATTAACACTACCAGGATTATTGAAAGTTTAGTGAAAGATAAAGGTTGCTGTGAATGCAATCATATTTTCTCAGCTGAGCTTACATAGATACAAATTGATTTCATTGATATAGAATTATTTTTTGAATAGGCAATTTATTATGAAGTAATATATAAGGTAGAAATGTTTTTCTTAATTTATTAGGTTGATGCAAAAATAATGACGGTTTTTGACGTATTTTTTAACGTCAAAAACCGTCGTTATTTTTGCACCAACCTAATATCAGATTTTTTGATAATGTGAATCTTTTCATGTACATTATTAGTTTTTATAGCACCGAGACTGAGGTTAGCCTAATGACATCACTCAGAATTTAAGGTTTTTTTTTTTTTTTTTTTTTTTTTTAGAATTGTAGTATAAGATGACCCCCAATTTTTAAGGGTGACTTTTGGGATTTAAAGGTTGTATTATATGCAGAAATGTATGGTATATATGTCTCAAAGCCCGAGACAAATTTATTTTTAAAAATTTATATAAATACAACTAATTATCATAATTTAATTGATTGTTTTTTCTTTTCATAAAAATGCAAGAATTTTTTTTATATATAAAATCATGCACTTAAAGTATAATAATAATAAAAAAAAAATATCCTGTTGGATCAAAATTATACACTAAATTGGAAAACTTAAAATTAAGAAAATTAAAAAAAATTCCCTTTTGTTTAGCAACTTTTCAGCTTTGTTAAATTATGAGACTTATTTTATGGGAAGAAAGAAAAAAATTTCATGCAATTATTTTTTTTAAATAAAGATTTTAAAAATTGTTATTTTTCTTCTAGTTTTTTGGCTCTTGGTCATGCTTGAAATGCTATTGAATAAGTTTTAATAAATAAATAAAAAAGTCATCAACAATAATTATTCACTATAATTTAAAAAAAAAAAAAAAAAAAAAAAAAAAAAAAAAAAAAAATCAAAATCTATGCTTTATTTAAAAAAAATGAGAAGGTATGACTTGAACATGTATGGAGGCTCTGGTACACAATAACCAGATCATTTCCCTTTGGATAGTTGCAGCTCATCACTATGATTTAAAATGTTTTAAATGTTCCATGCTGTTTGAATAGTAATGCATTAGAGATCAATTTGTAATTTTTATGTCCATTTGGACAACCATAATATAGAAAACCAAAAATTTTATCAGCCATCTGTAAAAAGTCCATGAAAATAGTTATTAGGATATCTCAAGCAGAATAATGCAATGGATTAACTTTACAAAATAAACATAAAATTAGAAAATGTCTTGTTAAAATCTTAATTTCCTTTATATAGCTATGACTATAGATAATACAAGCTAACTCAAAATATAATTGTAGCAAGTTTACTACAGTATTTTTAAAGTCTAAATACAACTACTACTAATGAATTTTATCTCTAAAAGCTTTCTGGTAGTACAAACTATTGAACTGCTTGCCTCTATCATGCATAAAAAAAAAGTAAATTTATTTCAGTTGCATTAAGACAAAGAAAAAAATTCATCTTGTAGATAAACTTGAAATAGCAAAAAAAAAAAAAAACAAACAAAAAAAAAAAAACACACATACATGCATAAAAATAGGGCCCCCTGATCACAAAATACAATGGTTAGTAAACATTCTAATAAAATATCAAAGACATCTAGTCATACTAACCACAGTATTTTAAAATGAACATTAATGGGCATTGGAGAGAGACACTGTAGACTTGACATGCGCTGAAATTACACAGCCATAATCATATAGCTAAGGACAATGAAATTGAGAGCTGAACATGCAGTCTACAGATCAGGCAGCAATAGGTCTATTATGTCCAGCACTCACCAATTTGCAAAATGACAACTAATTTCTAAAAATCTTTCCACTGTTATTCTTCAATGCTGAGCTGGTCGAGCTTTTGCTGGCAGTATCTTTGGAGTATTCATAACTGGTGAAGGAGAGAATGCAAGACATTTACAATACAACAGCAGCTAAATGAAGGTAGATTGTTAAGAAGTTCTTAAGCATAGGATTTCAGAACCATGCAACTAAAGCAAACACTAATATATAGTGGTCTACATTGAGAAGCATATGCATCAATAAAGAAAGCATACGCAAATACACCAAGAAACATTTACTAATGAAAGCACAAACTTAAACAGCAGTATTAGGTTTAAGTGGATTAAGCAAGACTTTTATTTTAATAGTTTAGAAACAAAATTGGTGAGGATGAGTGAGATTTTAAAGTTATTAATGAAATGAAGAAAATAGTGAAATTAGTATGAAATTCAAACAATTCTATTAGGATGCATTTTAGAACCAAGTATATATTTTTAAAACAAAAATAAATTGCCAACATTAGGAACTAGAATAAAAGTTAGTAAAATTATTATTTTTTTTTTTTTAATTACTACAAATACTAAACATTATAAAAGCAATAAATAATTTTGAACTTAGAATTATTTTGAAATTGGATTTAACATCAGTGAGATGCAACCTTTCATTTATCATCATTTAAGAATACTTACTATTCGTAACCTCAATATTAAACATTGCTAATTCTTGCTTTTTGAAAAATTTATTTTGGTAAAATACAAAAACAACTTGTATACATATTTTCTTTTAGAAATTTTAAATTTAAATGATAACTTAAAATTTATTATAATTGAATATTAATATAAAATCTTATTTTGAACATTAATTATTCGTATTAATTTAGACTTAGAACAGAAAACTGGAAACATTTAAATGAAATAATTTAGTATCAGAATATGCAAGATACTTTGTTTTAATACTACTGCTACTAATTTTTTTTTTTTTTTATACAAATATTTCTCCTAGACACCTACAAAACATCTAACCAAAAACAAAAATTCTAATCTGATAAAACATAAGGCCAGAACAAGGGAATTTGAATACTACCATAAGAGCCCCAAGTTATATAGAAAAAATATTTCAGAGTTTCAATCTTAGACATAGAAATCATCCTAAAGATACCAGAGTATCAAAGAATAGATATTACTTTATCTATTACAAGAAAGGCATGAGAATATTTTTCATAAGTCATTCTTCAATGAAAAGTCGCAAAAATCAACTTTTAGCTATTATAGTATTTTTAGTTATTCATCACACATTCTTAGTCACTATTTCTTTCCTAATTTGTAGACAACTAATGAAAGAATTCACAGAAACATTTCTATTATTAATGTGCATGAGCTTTCATATTTTAATAGGCATAAACTATAGTAGACTTCATGTCACTCTTATGTTATGATGTTGCAAGTTTCATGAATTTTACTGGTTATTCCACATTTCATATTATTAATCAGGTTACTAAAACTCCAAGAAATGTTATGTTGGAATTAAAAATTATAATTACAGAACGTTTGCAAAGTTTACAAAGACGAACTGTTTTTTTTTGTTTTTTTTTAACCAAAATGTTGAAAACTATAATTTTAATAAATTTATAAAAAAATCAATGTGAAATGTCCAGTTTCTGAAACTAATTTTATTAGTTATTTATCATTTGATAGCTTGATTTTAATGTTCATGTGGTTTCATCATTCTGGTGTTACCAGGATTTAAATTTTTCAATTGTTCAATCTCTTGATCAAATAGTAGATTTCCCTACTCATTTCCCTAATAATTCTAAATATACTAATATTCTAAATTTGTTCCTTACCTCCTCTCCAAACTTGTGTTGGGAATTGCAACTGTCCTCTAGGCAATTCAGATAACACTTTAGTGTCTGGATGTTTCTTTTGGCTAAGCATGAACACACTATTTACAAAATTTAATTCTATACCAGCATACAGATTGCAATTCATTTCACAATTTTCTTTGTGATGCCCCTTGAAGTGAAATCTATATGCCTATTGAAAATTGTGCTACAGAGGTTTCTTCTTGGGTGAATGCTGACACCAATGCTTTAGTGTCATCTTGGAAATACCAGGTGAAACCACAATCTTTTAGGTTCACAGTTGCCTGTTTAGCTGCTATAGCCCACAGGAATCACTTTTCCTGGCTATATGAACACAATAGCTCTGATCACAACAGACACCTCTTTGTGGCCACTTGTAATAATTACAAGCATGTCTTCAATTATGCCAAGTTGGTGTTTGCTGAGAGAGTGAGACACTGTCAAGCCACTAACAAATTTGGTTCTTGTAACTACCGGCAGCTCTGTAAGAGTGTTAAATAAGAGTAAGTAATCTACCGCTGATAAAGCAGAATGCATTGCTTTGTAAATTCTTTTCCAATTCTACTCTCAACTAATAAAAATTATCTTTGCCTATTTTCCACCGAGAACAGAATTTCTACTGTATGAAATGCATATAACTGTCCATGGTTTCCACTATCATTTCTAAACTTGAACCTCCACAAAGCATGTTCAATCAATGGTATCCTTGCAATTTTCCTAAAGAAATGTGTTTGTGTTTTCTCTAAACCCTACAAATGCTCTGGCTGTTTTTTTGCTTTCCAGCTTGTTGGAAAACCTCTTCTGTAGTTTCCGTTTTTAAGAACTTAGGTGAACAATTTATACTATTTACATGGTTTGAACTGTTGTCCTCATCTTTGTTGCCATATTCACAGCATTTTGGCTGTTGTATGCTCTCACCTTTTTCAGGGGATTTGAATTTTGAACTGAACCCTTCAAAATTCCAATCCCCCGAAATAGGCTAAAGCATACAACAGACAAAACGCTGTGAATATGGCAACAAAGATGAGGACAACAGTCTGAATAATGTAAATTTGGTAAATAATTACAATACCTCATCTAAGAAATACAGACAGATATTAATTAAACCATCTGATCCTTGAAACTATCAACCTACTTTTTGTCAAAATATTAGAAGCTATAATCAATTATGAATTGGCTAAGCCTCTAACATCATAGGGTCTTCTTTCACGCAAACAATATGGCTTTCACATCTCGAAGTTATCCATCAATGTGTTAACAGTTATTACAGAAAGAATCTATCAAGCTTTAGACAAGAACAGTGAAGCTCAAGATGTGGCTTTAGATATCTCAAAGGTGTTTGACAGGGTTTGGTATGCTAATTGTCACAAGCTGAATGATTATGATGTTTCTAGCTGAATTTTTTTATTTGATCCATTCTTTTTTTAACATATTGTGTAATGAAAGTTGTCCTGAATGGATACTCTAGTTTTTTTGGGGTTTTTTTTGCATTAATGCAGGTGTGCCCCTGAGTTCATTTGTTGGACTTACTTTGTTTTTTAATAACCTTACTGATGTCATCAGTTCCCAACTTTGTATTTAAGCTGATGACAATACTAAGTTCAATAGATTTGTTAAAGTCAAATTGGCAGTTGAGCTCAAAACTAGTTTTCGATTTGTTGTTAACTGGGGCAACAAAGTGTTTGTAAATTTTAAAACTCCGAAACAAAACTGCTAGCTTTTCATTATTTTAGAGAACAATTACTGTCCTCATCATTTCGCTAATGTCAAACTCCAGGAGGACAACTCATTGCACCCTCTCAGTTTCATGTTTTCCACCAACATGAAGTAGTAATATTATATTGAATCAATTGTCAAGTCTACTGCTAGGAAAGTTTAGTCTAATGCCATAATTTTTCTTGCTAAAATCCATCTTCCATGTTTCTAAGTCTACCATTCATCCCTGAATTGAATATTGCTGCCACATTTGGTTTGGTACTCCTGCTATATAACTCTAGATTCTTGACAAATTCAAAGAAAAATCTGTAATGTTAATAGTATCTTGCATCTTGATTTCAGTCACTTTCCCACTGCAGTAATGTATTTTCATGGTAAATGTTCTGATACCTCAACTTCATGCTTTGAGTGAAATGATAAAGACAAAAAGCTGCTGTATTTATTGTGAAACAGACTGCACATCATCCAGAAGAGCATTTCAAAGTTCATCACTGCTCATAAATTACTGCCAATATCAATCTTCCCATTTAGAATGCCCGATAAATGTTTTAGTTGTGTGAACATCAAACATCTTTGAAACATTTTATTCAAATGTTCATTAGATTTCCTCTATGAATGTAATGAAGCATTGTCATGTATTATTGATTTTCCTGATGGATGTCATTTCAAGAAGGCCTGGTGATTGGTTTCATGTTTATCACAATTTATCTTCAGCATCATAATTCTTTGTGCAAAAGGCTAAAAATTTCATAGCTTGATAGAATTTCTCTCTTGATATGAAAGATCAATAAGAAGTTTTTAGGTTGCTCATTATAGGATCAGTATCGGAGTTGTTAAAGACACTCAATTAAATTCTTCAGTTTGGAGGTACCTGCTAATCATTTTTGTAATTTCTAGTATTGTTTTACCTTTTGCAATCTTTGAAGTTATTAAACATTTCTGTTAAATCAGCTTTACAACTTATTTTAAAGCATCAAACTCACAACATGGCTCTTAATTTGAGGCTTCAAATTTCAGGACATTCCATATAAATAGCTGTTTGATTAAATCTGCATAGAACAAACCTTCATATGTAGGTATAATTAGCAAACAAGTATTTTATATATCAATAAAACATGAAGTGGAAACTAAAAATGAGAAGCAGAGTAAGGTGTATAGAAATAAAAAAAACAAAAACAAACAAAAAAAACAAAAACAAAAAAACTTTGAATATATTAAATAATCAGTCATGAGGAAAATTTAGAAACATATGAGAGGGTGCTGAAGATTCACTGCCTCAAACAAGTAGTATAACTTCACCACTATAATCAAAGCATCTGCAGAGTCCATAATTATATAACACATGAATGATACATATCAAAGACAAAAATATATATAATACAGATGAGAGAGAGGTGTGTATGATGCAGCGTTGAAACATTCAAGTTCTGGTGTTTCATCATTTGTTTATGCCTGTGCAAATGAACAAGTTTAAATTACCTAATTATATATATATATATATATATATATATATATATATATATATATATATATGCTATGGATTAATTGCTGTCTAAATTTCACAAAAATGAAGAAAAAAAAAAAAAAAATAACACTGGCATCTCATTTTAAGATATATATTTACCAAAATGACACAAACATATCTTGAAATACTATAGAGTAAATTTATTCCATAAAATCACCATTGGTTTCAACCACAGCCTCCAGATGACTTCAGAATCTGTTGCAACTCTTCTGGACTTTCTCCTTGTTTAAACTGGTAAATGCTGCCATAATCCTTGCCTTCAGTTCATCTTTGGTCTTAAAAGGAGTTTTGTTGGTCTCTCACTCAACTGCACCCCACACATAATCAATGGGGTGTAGTCTGGGGAGTTATGTTGCCAGATGTAAGGGGTGATGATGTCACAGAAATTGTCTGACAGCCATGACTGGGTTCTCCTGCTTGTGTGGCATGGTGCAGTCCTGCTGCCAGACATAGGGTTTTCCAGCAGCCACCCTCTTGACCCTAGGCAACACTACTTCCTCAAGTTACTTGATGTAGGCCTCTGTGCCGAGTCTGAGAGTCTTTTGAGAACACAGCAAGTCAACGGTTGTTCTGCATTCACCATCTTATCCTGGCAGAAATTCTTCTCATCTGAGAAAAACCAAAGCATATTTGGTTGGAGGGGATGCTTGTTCAAAGCTTTGTAGCATGGTCTTCTTATCCTTCATGGCTTGGGATAAAAAAAATGCCATTTCTCATCTTGTATGAGAAATACCAAATATCTTCATGTACTGCCTGCCTGATAAGAAACTCAGACTGTGTCCCTGATTGACTTGGAGGGATCGTTTTCAATCATGGCCTGGATACCAACAAATTCAGGAGTTCTTTTCTCATCAAAACGAGTTTTTCAAATTGCCATACTTTGGTAATCACCATTAGACTCATCCAACTTTTTCTAAATCCTCTGTGCCCAAACATTTTGAAATGTTTGTATTGGAGCTTCTGTCACAAATGTCAAGCAGTACAGCATGATATTTCCAAATTTGTGGCAAAGTGAATTGCATCATGGTGCTTTTTCTCTCAGACAGTGCCCAACTGACCCTACTATACTGTGCAGTTGACAAAAAAAAAAAAAAAACAAACAACATACACATGTGAAATTAAAAATATAAAGTGGCGACAATTTACCCATCGCACCCTGGATATACAGGGATAGACAGACATAGACAGACAGACAAGCCTAAAAATGAGAGAGAGAGAGAGAGAAAAAAAAAAAAAAAAAAAAAGCAGCTTAATTTCGACCAAGAAATTTTTAAATATTTGACAATACATTCAGGAACAGTATTTGTGGTCATTTAGGACTGTAATATAAGTTTGCAAATTCACAGACTCAGTAGTAAGAGGAGAAATACAGACCTGAATGAATCAAGATACTGAAAATATGGCATATGAAAGTTATGAGCCACAAGAAGAAACATGGGATTATTTTGATATCTTTTATTGATAGAAGTAAAGCTTTAATTACACAAAATAAAAATCATAATCAGTACTTAGTATGGTTCCTATTGGCACAAACCCCAGCCCCAACTCAGCATGCGATTGAAGAATGCAACTTAAAAATTGTTTCATCAGGAATGTCCTACCATTCTTCTTGGCAATAAACCCAAAACAATTACAAGTTACACCTGGGTACTCAACTCTCAACATGAGTTCAATGTTAGTGTTTTGGGCAGGGTAATTTTGTAACACTGCCATGTCTTCATCAGTGAGACATGTATAGGAAGGTGATCCATCATGTTGAAATATTTCACCTTGGAACTTAACAAAATAATATATTTTTTACTGTTCAGTCTATTTTATCAACTTTCTTGCACCATTGTTTTGCTGTATTCTAAACAATTAAATCTCCACAACTGAATTTTATTGTCTTTGTTTGATTGTTTCATGTACCAACTGGTTTTCAGACAGACTCTCTTGCATTAGAATTCAGTTCTGTCTTGCTTCTATCACTATATATCGTTTTTACCCAGTCTTTTATTTAGTATCCTTCTTATTGTGTGAAGGAATACTTCAATAATAAGGCTGCTTTCATCCATTACCTGACAAGCTTTTAATTTTGGGTTGGGTACCAAAACCTTGCTAGCTTCCTTCAATCTCTTGTCTGATTTTGAAGGTCTACTAGTTTTTTTTTTCATATCCGAAATATTCCCAACATCAGCATGCTTCTTCTGGGTGACTTGGACAAAATGCCTCGATATTCCAAGCTCCTTAGCAATTTTATGTCGACTCATTTTTTGTGACATTTTGATAATTTTTTCCTCTTCACTAAACTCAAATCAACTAGACAAGTTGAAGGTAGTGTTTGATCATTTAATATAAAAAAATTGCATGCATATTTTAATCAAGGTGATGTTAATCTTGTGGGGGTGTCAAGTGCCTCATAACTTTGCATGGCTTATTAAAATGCATTCAGGGCTGTATCTACCCCTCATACTGTGCTGGTGTGAATACAATAATTTTGCATTACAGTCCTGTCTTCTGGCCATAACAATTTGGCCTTTATGAAAGTCACTCAAATCTTTCTTGCTGCTCATATTTATAGCATCCAACACATCAAAATGAATTACTGAAAACCAGATTACCATGTACAGCTGTTGTGAGACTGTAGCTGTCATTCTTGCCACATATCACTGATCACCAGCACAAAGACACGTATGATAAAACAAATGTAGACACACACACACACAAATGCAATGATTATAATAAGAAAGCTAAGTATGGTTTAAAACCATGTTTGTTTTTTGATAAGAGAAAATAGCCTAACGCATCTGAATCTTGAGCAATCATATTTACAGGTGTCCATGAAAATTAATTAGTTAATCTCATAGATGACTAGAAGAATTCTATTTCACAAACTGTTTAAACCCACAAAATAAAATTTGAGAAAAACTTGAACACTACTCTTAAAGTTAGTTATTTACACAAACAAAAATAATTTCCCATGCAGTTACCAGATTTGTTAATAAGAAAGAAAAAAAAAAAGGCAATGATGAGGTTGTAAAGAAATAAAATATAAACAATAGCTGTTTATCAATATCACCAAACCCCGATGAACAATTTAAAATTTTTTGGCTAGAACTGACTGTAGCAAAAAAGAAAAAAGTGTTTATGTGAGTGGTGGTGGTGGTGGGGGGGTGAACACATGGGCAAAAACATACTTAAAAGCTAATTCAAAAGAACAAAAGGCTTTTCAATCAGATCTCCTTTCTTCAAGGTAGTATTGTAGCTGAAAATAAGTATACAGCCAAAATTCATTAAGTTCCAGTGAATTCACGAGTAAATACTCAGATATGAGACAGACAAATGTGTGTATACATGTTGGGAGGGAATGAAAATACAAGCAAATAGTGAAAAACCATAGGCTGCAGCCATTATTTTTAAAAGTTTAATTCTCAGATGCTATAGTGTGGAGTAATATTAACAGTGATTACACTGGCCAACGACAAAAACAAAAAATTCAAAAGGCACAGGATATTAGAACGTTTTTAAGGGTAAATCAGGGTTGCTGAATCTGAAAACGTACTTATTCTGTTGAAATGACTATTTTTTCAATATACTGGACATCAATAAATTTCAATGATTTTTCTCTGAATGTGTGAGATTTGCTCTCTACTTGTTGTGGTGTTTATTTTAGGGGAGATAATTCTAGCAAAGAAAGAATTCTTCACTTTGAGCACAGAAAATTACTTACGGACAGGGAGAGAAACAAGATGGCTGACATTTAAACACACACAGACACAAACGTGGACTGATTTTAATCCTTTTTCATCCACCTGCATCAAGTAAGGTGAGACAAAAAATAAATATTGTTTGTATTTAAAATACAATTGCTCTTATTTTATACTCTTTGTTTATTCTATCAACCTGGGATATAATAGTTTACATTTCTTAAAATTGTATAATTCTTTAGATATTAAGGAGAAACTCTTAATACCATTGTTCTTGTTACAAATACGAATGACAGTATAGAGGCCAGAGAGCTCCAGCCAATCTGCTGCTACCAGTCTTGCAGACAGGATTTATGCATCAGGCTCTGCTAGTGACCTAGTGTCTTTACATTTCAAGTCTACAAAACTTTAATCATGAATTCTAAGTGAAAATGTTGCCATATGATCGTGGTTTTTTCTACTACATATGTGTTGAATATACAACAAAAGAGCATCGTTTCAATATTTGAGAATTCACCAGAAGAGCATATCAAGCTTACATTGGTGTGAAGATTGGGGATCAAGATAAGTCATATTTGTAAGAATTGTACTGAAATACTTCTCTTGTTGACTCAAGGTAAACACAAATCAATGAAATTTAGAGTACCAATGGTGTGGCAAGAGCCCCAAAATTATCATGACGATTGATATTTCTATTTGGTGAACTTGCTGAGATGGAACTGCCACAAGTTGTAACACTATCCTGAAATTGAATTTAAGATGGCCAATTTCCCATTATAGTGGTGTTCCTGATTCAGTTTTTACTTCCTTGCCTGGTCTTGATCAAGATGATGATACTATGAATACTGCAGAAGCAATGACTGAAGCAGCAACAGTAGCAGTAGTAGTAGTAGTATTTATCATTTGTATTTGGGAGATTTTCAAACTCCAAAAGTGAAGTTTTTTTTTCCCATAAGGTGAGATGAATTACTTGGTTAGAAAGCTAGCTTTGTCAAAAGAGGCAGCTAAGATTACATTTTACTATAACAGGGATTAGGAACTTGTTTATTATTTTAATGAAGAAGAAGACAACTTTGTGTTTTGAAACAACATCCAAGGCCTTCTTCTAGTAATGTATCTGCCTAAATACAATCCAACTAAGTGGTGTTTACTTATTGACAGCTCTAAATGAAGTTTGAAGTGTGTATTATTGTACAATAGTGGCAAGTTTGCTTGTATCCCAATTGGTCATTCAGTGAAATTGTTAATTTTTTGTTAGGGCAGCAAGGTGGTTTTACCGAGTACCCATGTCTCCTGTGTCGCTGGTTAACCATAATCACATCATCCTGCCCCCACTACATATCAAGTTGGGCTTAATGAAACAATCTGTCAAGGCATTAGATCAAGATGGTGCATGCTTTAATTATATCTGCTCAGAATTTCTTGGTCTGAGTAATGAGTAACAAGGCAGGAATTTTGGATAGGTCAACAAATAAGAAAACTGATTAATGATGAAAATTTTGTCTCCCACATGAGTGACATTGAAGCTGCTGTGTGGACTTCTTTTGTTGCAGTTGTAAAAGGCTTTCTGGGCAAAAAGAAAGTGGGTAACTACCAGGAACTAGTCAAAGTGATGCTAAAAAACTTCCAAGCTCTTGGAACAAGAATGAGTATCAAAATCCACTACCTGTTTAGCCACTTAGACAAGATTCCCTGAAAACCTTGGTGATGCAAGTGAAAGACGGAGAAATTTTCCATGTTTAGACACAAATCTATGGAGGAATGGTACCGAGGCTGATGAAATGCCCATATGCTGGAGCCTTATGGGTGATTACATTCAGAAAACTCACAAAAGGAAATCATAAGAGAAGCTTCCTTCAGATGAAGTAAAGTACAATGATCTGGAACAGTTTGTGATATTAGGCTTGTAAGATATGCTGAATAGCTGAAATTACATATTTTGCTAGTTTACATTTGATGTGAAATTTGATTGGAAATCATATTTTTATTTTATAATTTTTCATTAATCTCTTGTAACAAATGAGGATATGACTGGAAAATGTTCTGGCTCTTCTTTATTCCTTGTTAAAATGGTAGCATGCTATGAGTAAATATCACATTTTAATTATTCATATACAATCAGAAAACTTAAGCAGAAGTGATACATTTATTCAACATCATTTGATTGCCAATTAATAGCCTAAATAGCATAATAAATGTGGGTGTCTTGAAATATTCATGCACCAGTAACACGGTAACCTAATTAGTATCATTATGTACAGATTCACAGATAAAAAAAATGCATTTCAGCAATATCTTAAAAACTAGATCCAATTGGACAAAACCAATGTTCTCTCTGAATTCAGCGACCCCAATATATTCCCAGAAACATTCTCACCTAATATACCAAAAAAAAAAAAAAAAAAAAAAAAAAAAAAAAAAAAATTGTTGGCTAGTATTATCCATTTGGCCTTTACTAAAAAACTTCAATCTCCACTGGATTGGCCTATACAAAATTTTGCCATTAAATATTTCAAACAGGTCTTAAAATTTTTTAAATAGTTTAAAAAAAGAAAAAAGTGTTATTATAGTTGCTAGTACTTAAACAGTAAGAGATCTAGTGCATGAATTTGCCTCAAAGGAAAATGAAACAAAAAAAAAAAAAAAAAACAGCTGCATTTATACAAGGCTCTATAAGAAAATGTAAGTTCAGAGAAGTATTCAAACAGGAATGCAACAATATAAATTTTTTTAAACTTTTGTTTGCAGTTACAGATTAAAAACTTTTTTTATACCATAGAATTCCAGAATCCCTTCCCACTAAAACTTGACTACTAGTAAACCATTTATAAAGGGTGAATTTCTAGGAACATGCTTAGTTTACTTTTATTTCTTTATAGAATTAAAATCAAGGCAATATCTAGTCATTGTTTCTTATAAACTACTTAATGTGCTGCATAATGCTTCAGATCAGTCATCCTTCATCTCCAACCTGTGTTAAATAGAATAATGATCCTTCAATATATGTTGATGTCATTTTATGCACTGTTTCTTTAGACACAATACTCAACTGCTATTTTAATACATCATCATATTCCTATACTTTAGATATGGTCTTTGAGTGATTATAGACACTAACACCTTTTCTCAACAAAAATTGTAGTCAAAGTGATTTTAGTTTTGTTTGACTAAACATCTGAAAATTACTTTTTTCTTCAAATTCTTGAATGCAAACTTCAGCTAAACTTAGCTCTGCTTCTCTACTATTAAGTGTTTTAATGGCATATAGAATTTGAAACAATTATAGTAAAAATCATCACTAACAGATCAATTGCTAACAATGTTGCTGTAATTCAAACTGTCAGAATGTTATCTGATTTTGTTCATTTTCCCAAGTTCTAACTTTATAATGATCACCTCATTGAAAGAAATTGATGCTACAAATGACAATACCTATGCAAGTTTTTGCCAAGAAATTGTTCTGAGATACATTTATTTTCATATTTTTAAATTAAAATGTATTTTCTTCTCTTTGCTCATTCTTCTTTCAATCCATATTATAAATCTAAGTTGTTTTTATAATTTACAATATCAGCACTAACCACTTGGTAACCAATCGGATGATGCTGTAAATTGAATTTACAAAACAAGTTTTAATCATTTTGCAACTAGAAAATTACAAATACCTCAGTAATTGCAAAACAAGATTCCCTAAACTTCACTCAGAAGGAAAAATTGAATAGATATAATTTATTTTGATATTAAATATATTAATAGAAGAAAAAAAGCTTAAATATCTAGAAAAGAAATTGCTTTGTTTATACTTTGGATATTAAACTGAGCAGTCCTGAACTTTTGGGAATCTAAACAAGATGTGCTTAGAGGCAGTATACAACCATGCTTAATCAATGACACTTTTTGTGGCAGAGTTGGTTAAAAGCAGGTTAGTTCTAATGACAGTTTCTCCTGCAAAGGGGAAACACAGGTTTGAATCCTGCTGAAGGGTACATCTTTTCTTTAACAAGACTCCTTGAATATTCAGTCCAGTAGATGAACATACCGCTTCAAAAATAAACAGAGCATCTACTCAAATATTGGAATCCTCCAAAAATAACGTTTCAAGTGATAAAAATATATCTGATTAATAAATAAAAAAGTCCATTACGTGTGTGTGTGTGAGATTATATATATATATATATATATATTATTTGTGGACACAATTGTCCCCACCACACTGGATATTTGCATATTTTCTAAGGAAATACAAATATTTACAAGTACTTACTGAATTTACCATAAACAGTTGATACTGTACTTAGCTTTGAATAATTTGTGAAATTTTTAGATTTTTCTAAAAATTAGTACAGTCCAAAAATATTATTCACCCCTGACCCCATGCAAATTATGAAATAATATTGCTCCATGACAATTGTAATGCTTTTTTTTTTTTTTTTTTTAAATTTGACATTTAATACAAACATGCTTTGAAAATGAAATAGTATTAACCTGATTCTACAACTTTTTAAAAGGTAATGAAGAAATATGTGAGTGCCACGTACCGCGATAACTTATTCATTCTGAAACCATGGTGAAGATGGATGAACTTGACAAGAAGCTCCAAATTAAGATAGTTGATGTGTACAAAGTGATGGATATACAACACTTTCCAACAATATAAATGTTCCTAGATCAACAATTTGTAGCATTATCAAGAAGTACAAGACTCATTGTGTTGAGAATAAATTAAGGACTGTCAAAAAAAAAAAAAAAAAAAAAAAAAAGGTTAATTTCTGAGAGAATGGATAGGAAAATTGTTAGAGATGTCTTGAAGAATCATTGTCAATGATGTAAAGGCATCAAAGTTGGATGCATAGATGAAGACAGTCACTAAATGCTTTCATTGAACAGGACTCCAAACTTGTCACCCAAGGGAAACTCCTTTTCCTAAGGCTAAACACCTAAAATGCAGATTAGCTTATGTTAGAAGCCATCTAGAACCTGGGAGTAAATATTGGAACTCTATTTTATGGTCTAATGAAACAAAACTAGTATTATTTGGTCACATGAACTCCTGTTATGTATGGAGGAAAATGAATGAAGCTCACAAACCAAAAAATACCCTTCCTATAACTAAACAAGGTGGTGGGAGCATTCTGCTCTGAAGATGTTTTGCTGCTTCTGGACCAGAGAAGCAGTGAGTACAGGATATCATGGATAAAGAGCAGTATTTGGCTAGTCTTAAAAATAATATAAACAAAGTTCAAAAAGCTGTCTTTTGGGTGTCCCTAGTTGTTTCAACATGACAATGATCTGAAACACATGGCACAAATTGTTACAAAATACTTAGATGACAGAAAAATTAAGATATTGAACAAAGTCCTGATCTAAACTCTATTGAAAATTGATGGGCATCAAATTTGGAGGAACTAGAAGCTATTGCTAAGAAAGAATGGAACAATACCTATCTGTGTAAGGAATCTGAATAATGAAATATATGTCCGTTAACTTTTGGAGTACAGAATATACTAAAAGACAACTCTCAGGAAAAAAAAATAAAGATTAAAAAAGCCAGAGTAAAGATATTCATTATCACTCAATATTTTATAACCTGGAGCATATATACTAATTCCTGATTAACTTGAAAAATCAAGAATGGACACTGAAACTAACTGGAAACCTGCAAACTGAAAACATTAAGAGAGGTTGTCAGCTATATCAATCACAAAAGTTCCTTTCCACTGAAGCTGCTGCCAACGCCAGTTTACTGACAAGCAATGAAGAACAAGTCAAATGATGGGCATGTTGTTAATTCTATGTCAACAAACTCATCAGTAACAAGCCTAGCTATTGCCGAATCTGCCACACTATTTCATCTTACAGAGATAGAAGAGATAACTTGGATTACACAGCTAAACAGTTTACTGGAATTAAACACCTTGGTGAAAATCCAAGTACAGAGAGTGATAAGCAATTGCAAGGTTATTCCAATCAACACTAATTTCTTTTTATCTTTCCAGGTAAAGCAGCAAAACTCTGTAATAAAACCATGAAGCAAAACACTACCTAGCTCCTGGTATGTGGCTGTTGCACCTTAATATTGGTATCCATATCCCTACTTCAGATCCAGGCTTTCAATAGCCTTCTGCTTATCTCCTACAGAAATAGCAATTACCTACATGGAATCAATCATGGACAAGTGGGTGAGGAATCATCTATTTTCTACATGGAATTCTTTTTCATTCACTGGCCCAGTATAAATTCTGTTCTCAAGGAATAATCAGTTCAATAAGAAATATTTCATAAATACTTTCTTTTACCAAACTGTTCTAGCTATTAAGAACTGGAGTGAATGGACAATGTCTATCATCAAATTCAACAGGCTCTACACTCCTCACATGTCCACTAATGAAACCAAAAGAGAATCACAACAAAGGCCTCACCAAAAAGCTTCCACAAATGGAATATGGAAGCAGATTGTATGTAGATGAGGGAAAGAGGTATAACTGAAAATTGTTTTTTTGACTATATATACAGGTCAGTGATTTATTGTGGGCAGTCTATTGTATTATTCTAACAGTTATTTTGGTGGGCATTAACAGTTTCAAATTATTCTGAGGGCTATTGAGTGGGAAAAAATACTGGATCTGAATGCAGTTTTTTTGTTATTTATAATGTTAACTTTTTTATTTATTATTGATTAGCTTACTGTTGGTTGTTATTTCTGTCTTTCCTTGTGTTTATCTGTGTGTACGTGATTTGTTAATTTGTTTATTATTTACTTAGCTTATTTATTTATTTGGATTATTTCGATTTTGTTTATTCTTGTTCATTTTTTCAATTTTTAAGTGATATAGTAGAAGTCTGTTTTCATGCCTGCACTTTGAGGAGTTTTGATCATTTATTAAGTGGTTTGTTTTGGTCTGGGAAGTTAATTATAGCTATTTTTTACTCTAAGCAGAGTTTACAGTTTTTGGATTGATTGTTGTAAGCTGATGTTCTTTTCCTTATTTTCCATGATATTTTTGGTGTGATTTGTTTTTAATCTCCCAGTTACGTTCAGAAAGCATTGTGCTGTTTGCATATTTACTACTTGCAAAGGATGTTTTGTGTGTGTAGTTTGTTTGTTTCCAGGGCCCTTCAAGTTACTCCTATGTATATTTTTTCTTTGTTATCTGCTGATTTTACTGTGGCTTGGTATATTACATTGTTCTGCATGCAATTATTGTTTAAAGAACATTCGTTCTTTATTCTGCAGTTACATGTATGTTTAATTTGTTCAGGTGGTTTGTTTTCCTGTTGTGCTTTTTTTTTTTTATTATTTTTATGTTCTCGGTGCAACTGCAGCTGATTTTTACTGTGATTTTGTTGAAGATCTTGTGGAGAGTGCTGGGGGTGGGGAGAGTGTTTATGAGTTTAATTAATATTTTTCCTCCATTTGTTTCGAAGTTTTTGTTGCACAGTGGGTTGAGGCATATGATGTTTCTTTTCTTGTTGGCTTTTTTGTGTTGTGTGGTGTGTATGTGAGTATTGCTGAAATCCATTATCCTTGAGGGCTGTTTCACAGTCTTAGACTTGTTGAAGATGGTTTCACTGGAAGAATTGTTGGAAAGCCTGCAGTCAATTGATTGTGGTATCTGCTTGGTTATTGATGGTGGGTGGTTGGAAGTAGTTTATCATTGGGTTTTCATATACAGGAGTTTATGATCAAGTTTTCTGTATGGTTTATATGTACCTTTTCTTAGGTTGAAGATGACATCTAGAAATCCCCCCACACTCTAGCCCCCAGAATAATTAAAAACTTAATGCCCTCTAAAATAATCATTCAAATAATACAGAATGCCCACAATGCATCACTGACCTATATATATATATATATATATATATATATATATATATAGCCAAGCAAAACAATGCACACGGCCTGATGATTGCATCTAACATGAAATAAACTGTCACCTCTGGAAGTTGAATTCGATGTCCACTTTATATATATATATTATATATATATATATATATATATATATATAAACTTCAACCATTTTTTTTTTTCCAAGTAACTTAGTGGAATCAGAGCTTTATTTACAAGTATCAAATACTTCTTTTTGTAACTACTACAATTAACTTTCTTTTAAGGAGATGGTTAGGGCCATGTTTATTCTACCCCATCCAAAACTGTAGCCTTATCACTTAAAGCTTTTTTGGTTTCTTGTATTACTCCAATAACCCAAGCTAACTTGAAATTTCCATGCTTCCTCTACCGTTTAACAATTTTATAGTAGTGAATGGCAACCACACTAACTTAAGATAATATATTATGAAAATTGTCATTTCATGAGACATTCAGAAATTGAGGAATTTTTGATAAGGTGAAGGTAAAGAACTGCTACTTCTTGTAAATATATTTCTATAAATATATTTAATATTTTTATATAATTTAGTAGAAAAACAAGATGAACATTACTTCTCTCAATGAAACTTATATCTTTTTTTATTTCAACCAAACTTAAATATTTGGAGTTAAATTACTAAGCAATAAAGAATTCTTTCAAATTTTGGCCAATCATGATTTTTTATTTTGTTTTGTTTTTAATCAATTCCACAACTGAAAATGCTTGTTCATTCTGAAATAGCATCTACAATTCTGCAAACATTTTCAGTTGTATAGACATAGCACAAGACAGTTAAGTACATTTAAGTAACTATTTTACATAAATACTTTTAATAACCAAGATATTTTGCAAATATCTGGAGAAATTTCTTTTTAATTTTGGACCAGTGCCAAAACAATTTCATTGGATTCCTCAGTCACTGCCACACTTTCACATTTTTAACAAATATTTTGTCTTTATTTCTTTTCTCAATCACATTTTCCCCAGACTAATGTACAAACTCCAGTTTTCCCTCAGCCTGGCACAGTTTTTAGAGTATTTAAAATCATAGCTTATTTCTTGGAAAAAGCAACAAAATAAAAAACCAAACAAGAAAATGGTTTCCCTTGTGTACTTGTTATAAACAAAAATTCATTTTCCCCACTGCTTATTAATTTAACATGTTTTTTTAAAGCTCATTTTGCAGATTGTGGGGGGAGGGGAATCTAATCAAGCAATGCACTACTTTTGTCAGATATCCCTGGTCTAAGACATTGCTTGAATAGGCAAATTTTTAATTATCCCCCACCACACACAAATTAAATCACTACACACCACTTTAACTTATATTCTGAGTCACCTCCACATTACAGCAAAATCTGTTTTTTTCCCCTTTTACACAATATATGTGGCATGTCTTTCTCAGATGTTCTACTCTGCTCCTGTTGTGAATATTCTGATGACACTTTCCAAGTTTTCATTTGCAGAAATATTTTAGATGCATAACTGTAAATGTATTTATACACACAAACATCTCTTGATACATTTTGTGATCTTGATAAGTGTAGTTTGTGTATTGGTTATCAGTGCAAAAAGTGCAAATGATATATATAGTTCAAATTCTGATTGAGCATTTCATTCACTTTGCACTAATGCCTTTGGAAAAAAAAAGCATGAATTCATCTTCTTCCATCTGTGTTAAATAGCAGTTGTCAGCCAGTCTAAGAGAAGAAAAACCGAATCCCAACCACTGTAA
Source organism: Acanthosepion lycidas (assembly GCA_963932145.1). Classification (NCBI taxonomy): domain Eukaryota; kingdom Metazoa; phylum Mollusca; class Cephalopoda; order Sepiida; family Sepiidae; genus Acanthosepion; species Acanthosepion lycidas. Next base: position 59,041,834 of record OZ010574.1, on the reverse strand, counting down.
ATAATAGGGCAAACTGGGCTCTTTAGTCATGGTAAGGCAACCAGCAACCAGTCCAGAACCACAACTGAATTCAAAACCAGCTTGCAAAAAGACTGACTGTCAAGCTATACTGTCTTAGACATGCCCACTGCTGCTATGGATAAAGTATGTGTTGCTTCTATGACTAATGGGACTCATGATTATGAAAGAGAAACACATTGTTTAAGAATGATAGTACCATTAGAACAACACTAAAGATTGCAATGTTACCTTTTCATAATAAAGCTCAGAAATTAAGTTTTCAACAAGACTTGAACTTGTGTCACACACTCTAGAAGCCATTCTGTCATGGGCCAAGAGTATACTATATACTATAATCTTGTGATAAAAAGCAACAATAATAAAAATAGAGTAATAATAATGAAAATGCTTCATGTAAAAATTTTAAAAATAACTTCTAATATATAGTTGAAAATATAAAAAGAGGTGGTAGAGTAACAATTGTATTCTAATTATCAATGCTACTATGGCCAAAGTGGTTAAGGAGATATACCTGGAAGAGGGGTTTCTGCAATGTAAGCTGTAAGTACAAGACTTATCAGAAGCTACTTCTCATTTTGAATTGTGCACTGTGATGAAATCAAGGAAATGACTCAGAGTATTGTTTGTAAAATCAATTATAAAGATGAAGCAAAACTAGCAATAAAAATTAATAAATGTTAATGACTAAATTGTAGAATATCAGTTTAAATTGAAAACCTAATTTTAAAAACACAGTAAAAATACAATAGTGATGGAACAAAAATGTATAGAACATTGAAGGGATAACCAAATACTCATTTTTTTCAAATGAGAAATAAGCTTCCTCAATATTTCCAAACAAATGGCACATAATAAAGTCAATTTGTGATAATATGAAATATTGGAATAAGTCAAATTGAAAGTATTTCATGTTGTGGGGATGAGAAAGAATACAGACAAAAAAAAAAAAAAAAAAAAAAAAAAATTAATCTTGAATTAGGAAAAGGATGCAGATTAAAACAGTTTATGTAAATATATATATAAAAAAATTGATAACACATTAAAATCCTGTAAATTAACAAGTTTTATATAAATGGAAATAAAACTCTTAATACAGCTCTTTTAAAAAAGCTAAAATACTAATATTATTAAAAACCTATATAACTTTTATATAAATTTAAGAATGTAACTACAAAACTCCATTCAAAGTTTAATTGCAAGAGCTAAATAAGTAAGTTTAAGAGGTGTCAATGGACAAATTTTAAAATTAAAATATTAATCTCCAAAGAACACATATGAACAGCAACACATATTTAAAATATAATTACTGTAAACTAAGTATACTTTTGGTAACACATTTGGCTAATAATGCGCGAATAGTGCAATCAAAAAAAAAAAAAAAAAAAAAAAAATCACTCAACAGATTTTAACGACTATATTAGATTTTACATGTGTCTATGAGCCATCTCATTTTTAACATTTTGCCAGAAATAAATAAAAATGTTCAATGTGTAGACTGGTGTTACAAATAGGAGGCTGATCATTAGCTTCAGGCATACAATCTATGATGTACTATGCAAGATTTTACAAAAATAAATAGATTATGTGCTTTTCATATTAGACAAGAACTTTAAAATGGTGCTGACCATTCCTTCTGATGTACTTTAATATATTTTATATTAAATCAAGCATATTTCAAATTGTTATTGCTGAATACTTTGATATGTTAAAATTGAAAAAAGAAAAAGAAAAAAAGCATGATAATTAAGCATCAATTATTGCTATTAACAAATAATTGACTTAAGAACCCTATCAACACATTGATATTTTATCTGATAAATTAAGACTGTAAGTAATCATACACTCCCCCCATTTCTAAATAAGGATGTCAGATGTCTGCTAACTGAATTTCTAAAGCATACAAAAATATATACTTACCAGGAAGAAAGTGCATCTGACCTTGATGAACATTTGACTGTGTGGACACTGGAATAGCTGTAGCAGGCTGTGTTGCCATAATGTGATGGCTAGGAGCATGGACATGTGACCCTAAAATAGTGAGAGAGGGGAAAAAAAAAAAAACAAAAAAAAAAAAAAAACAACCCTTTCAATAAAAATTCAAAAGATAGTCTGTGTTACATTTTCTATATAAACTGGATATATCCTCCTAATATAGCTATTTACCTAAGTGCTTCAAAATCTGTACATATAACAAATGTACTAAATACTGAGAGTATATTTATACATCAGCTACTGATTTTAAGTATTAGATCACAAAAGTTTGTGCCTACTTTTCATTGTTAATATAAAATGACAACTTGACACTGGCGTTGGTTTTGGTGCTGGTTTCTAGTGTTCTAGATTGTAATCTTGCATCATTTAGTTGCGAGTCAGATTGTCAAATGTTGATATTTTACCCACAAATGAATGCCTTAAAAGATGGAGGATGAAAAGTTGTATTTTTACCATATTATGATCTAATTAATAAGCATCGGAACTGCGACAAAGAACATTCAAAAGGTTTATCTGGATCATGCTCCAGCTTTTTGAATAATCAAAAAGTGGTTTGACAGATTTTGTTAGAATGATTTTAACCTAAACAAGCAATCACGCTCTAGGCAATCTTCCAAAGTTGAAGAAGATACTCTGCTTGCTATCATGGAGAATAAACTGAAGATTTTGACAGAAGAGATTGCTAAGATTTTGAAAATTGATATTTTAACTGCCTTTCACCATTTGAAGAGACTTAGGTTAAAGAAAAACAGTCATTTTCACCACAATAATCTAAGACCGCATGTTGCAATGCAAATCTTGAAGAAACTTTAAAAATTGGAATGAGGAAAACCATCCAGCATCTGTATTCTCCAGACTTGGCTCCTCCAGGTTTGTTTTCTACAGACCAATTAAAATGACAAAAAAAAAAAAAAAAAAAAAAAAAAAAAAAAAAAACCTGACTGTACAGTTAAACTACCTCACAACCTTCATTTAACAAAAACAATTTTTATGAAAATGACTTCAAGTTTGTAGAGTGATGGGAAATAGTTGTTAAAAACAATAGAGAATATGTACCTCACTAATAAATGCCTTTTGTGTCTATTTAAAATTTTTATTAATTTTATAAATGGCACAAACTTTTGCAATGATCTGATGTTTTTAACAGAAAATTTGGAAACTTTATTCTAATCTTAAGTTTCACTGTTGTTCAATTCTTGAACATTTAATATTAATAGATTATAGTTAAATATTCTTACTAACCTGGCATAGGGTGTCCCTGAAAATGATGTCCATGCTGAACCGGTTGAGGCTGCATGTGTTGTGGTGTATGTGGATGTGTTGGAGGAGGTTGGGGCATCATAACTATTTGTTGGTTTACATGAGGGGAGTGGGTATGCATTTGTGAGTGTGTAACAGAAGTCTGTGGATGCCCCTGGGCACCAGTTGGTACTGACATCTGTGCACCAGTGGCCTGCATGTGTGAATGGGGAGGTAAAGGGTATGGCAGTGACACTGGATGGACACTGGGAGGAGATGTAGGATTATGGGGACTGCCTTGAAGTGGTGGATGCCCCTGGATGCTCATTGGTTGGTAGTTTATAGGGGGTGGAGGCTGAGGTTGAGGAGTTCCAGAGCTGGGCGGGTGCTGTGGATGTTGGCTTTGTTGGGATGATGGGCCTTGGGTTTGGACAGGACTCGGGGCTGGATGTCCACTTCCCTGAGTATTTATTTGATTTCCTTGAGTATGTCCTCCACCCGGATGATGGCCCATGTGCGTAGGAGTTGGATGAGGCATTGGACCATGATTAGGATGGTGCTGCACATGTGTGGGAACTGGTCCAGCTGGAGCCACTAAATGAAATTAAAAGTGTTCCAGTTACAAAAATTTTTTTTAATACATAAAAAATTCAGTTTATTTTAGAAATCATAAAAGTTCAATCTTGAAATAATGGTTACAGCTCCATTTTTAGATATTACTTATATGAATTATCTCTCATGAATGAAGAATTTTTTTTTCAGAAGTTCTGTTTAAATGTTTTCCAAAATATTAATAATTTCATGCTATTGTAGTTTTAAATTAAATCTCATTACAAATTATATTTTAATAAAAGATTAAAATATAGATAAAAATAAATATCATTTAAAAAAAAAAAAAAAAAAAAAAAAAAAAAAAATTTTTTTTTTAAAATAGTAAAATCACTCACCAAAAACAGGTTGTGCCGAGTGTTGATGGTTCCCAGTCTGTTCCATGGGCCCAGGGTGGGATGTTGGAACAAGAGGTACTGATGGTGTCAGTCTTGAACCTGGTGTCATAGTCATCATGTGCTTTTAAAATGAGAAGGATAAATATTCATACCAATTGAAAATTAAAAAGCAAAAAAAACAAAAACAAAAAAAACGCAGAGCCTCTCCACAAATTATGAAGACTACGGCGTGTTATGAAGGTCACTTATTACAGATATATTAATGTTTTTATTTCAATTCTGCTAATTTAAGGCAAATATTTTTTATTTTTTTTTCAATTAAATTAAGCACGCACACTTCACAGCAAAGATTAAAATTCTATACCAGTATTTTGGGTTATGATATTAATATAACAAAACTATAATCCACTGATAATACAATTTTAGAATAAAAAAATTCTTATGACAAAATTTTATCACAAAGTATAAATTTACAGGCTTAAAAAGAAAAACTGTATGCATTTTGATGTGTAATATATAAGCATACAAACACCTGAACAGGGAAGAGTTTAGACTAAAATAGGGGCAGGCAAAAATTGCCTTGGTGGACTCCTTAAAAAGGAGGACACTGCAGCAATTTTTTTTTCAAATTTGCAAAATTTACATTTTCTAACTATAAAAAATAATATGAATGTAAAATCTTGAAAAAATTGATAAAAACAAAAAGCTTTAAAATCAAATATTTTTTATTGACAAGTAACAAATTATGATGACTAGAATTATTAGCAATGATACATTGCAGTGGAGAATTTTCAAAAAAGAAATCAAACATTACCACATTATTAGCTTAGAATATGTTGTGTAAAGAACAAGATTGTTGTATTACTGTATAAAAATATAAAGCCTTTTCAGCATAAAATCAAAATAATTATCGAAAAAAATAAAAAATAAAAAGGAAAAAGTACAGTAAATGTCAAAATGATCCTTTACTTTCCAACATGAATATTAATTAGTAATTTGTTAAAGATAAAAATATTTTTGAGCCTAATTTTTGTTGTCTAGCATTCTGAAGAACTTCCTCTCAGTCAATTTGTCAGAATCGAAAAACATTAATTTTCTATTTTTAGATGGGGATGGTGGTGGTGTCCTGTTTACAATATAAATACATCAAACTGATCCCCGACTTTTTGACATGCATGTAATTTTCTTTCCTTTTTGTGGGGACTAGTCTATTTAAGTATTGCTGTTTTAAAATGAAATGTATTATTACTATATATTGTGTGTGTATACATATGATGTTCATTTCATTTCTGGTAGACACAAATGTTGCATGATTGAAATAAACTTATAACCTTTGTTGAAATTCCTTTCATCTACTTTTCTTTGAAAATGTATCTGCATAGGGCTCTAGTAAACTTTTTCCTAGGAAAAACCCCACAACCACCTTATTAAGAAAAATGTAACATTTTTCATTCTTAAAAAAATTATATTAAGTTGAAAGCAAAAATTGCAGTGGATTTGGTTTGTTTTTTAAGGGCACCTCAGCATTTTGTTGTGGTGCTGCAGTCTAAACTCATCCTTGCATACACAATCTTGTTCTATTCTGTGGTTTTATTCATGCTCACTTAAAACTTAATTCGAATAAAACTATCAACAATTATACAGTTGACTATTCATTTACATACATGAAGGTTACATCTGCACTAGAAATTATTTAATAGTTATGCCCTTTTGAAAAAAAAAAAAAAAAGCTAGAATAATAATTTGTTTAAATAGTTCAATTAAGTCATTTATGAATTAAATATGAGCAATCATGTTTGAGTAGCAGTGAAAGTAGGCATAATATTTTTCAGAAAAACAAATCTACATCTAGATATTGAGATTATTTGATGCTAAAATTAATGGATGTTTTCATGTTTTTTTTTGTGTGCGCGTGCACACACACACACACATTAAAGTTCATTCCAACTGTGATATTTTGAAAACCTTTTTTTAATAATGAATATTTCTCACAAATTTTCATTAGTTGGTAAAAGGGAGTATTTCTTGAAAAAATGGTAATACTCACATGAGGATCATTTATAATCAATACTGGTTTCCCCATGTGAGAACAGACAAAAATTAAAATTTTTCCCTCCTAAATCAAATGAAACTTATAAGTAACAAAACTGTTCACTTCAAACTTATAAAGCAATGCACAATTTTGTAGCATTTTCATTCCCAATTTTTGAGAACTCTACACAAAAAATATTCAGAATTTTTCCTTGTCAATTCCTTGTTCTAGTTAATCACATTACATATGTACACAATAATACCAAAGACAAAAAGTAATCCTTCAAGATCTAAGATGGAGACAAATCTTAATAGACTTACCATTCATTTTAGAAATAAGTTTAGATATTTAGATAAAAATTTATATAAATTCCAAAGATTATTTCAGTAAATTTTCACTGAATTATGAATTTCATTTGATTTTTCATAGGAGTGTGTCTCAAATATAATCTGAAACGTTTGTGATGTTGCCAAGATATATAATAAATTAATTTTAAATGAATCTATATTTGAGAATAAATAACTTTTTACCAAAGACATTTGAAATTGTTATGAATTATTATTGTAGTGAGAATAAAAAAATTTTGTATCCAATTTATTAATAAATACATTACCGTTTGATTTTGATTAATGAGATGTTTATTGGCATGAGATTATACTGTACTGTTATTAATTATAAATTGATCTTTAAAGTTTATCTTTTCTAATAAACTCCAAATTTATATTAAACGAATAAGTTTGGTTTTAAAATTGCTTTATAAAATCTTTAAGAAGCTTGCAATCAGATAAGGAAATGAACAAAGGGAGAAAACCAAGCTGCAAATATAAAATTACAAACTGAACAATTGTTGGAACAATGGTGCATGAAGCAACAATTAGTTATTACTGGATATGTAATATTGAAAAGTTGGATCAGAAATCAATCTAATGTAACAGCCTCTTAAAAACAAGATTCTTATATGACAATGTTCAAGGCAAAAATGAAAAATAAAGAAAGGGATTAGAAATTTCTCCTTAATATTAGTTCATCACTTCCTTTAAAAGTAAACCATGTTAGCAAGATTTGTACAGTATTGCGTGCTTCAGGATGTGAAACTAAACAACAAATGATGAATAAATTTCCTTTACGACACCAACACATCTCAGATGAATTCATGTATTGATCACAATAAGTTGCATAACTTGCTCTAAATTTTGGTGGTTCTCACAGCTATAGTCCTATCAAATTTTATTAGCACAACTAGAAATATTAATACAACACCAACTCTTACTGTTTATGAAATACATTACCAAATTACTGAGAACTTGTAATTTAATTGCACTGAATGCATCTGGTATCAAACAAAAATTGTTCTTACAGTTAGTAAAGAAATTGAAAGTAATTTTTTTTATCATTTTGCCATAACAATAATGTTGGTGCTGAGCAGTAAATTTGCATGTTCTTAATGTTTTATACACTGTTAATGATTGATTGGTAAGGATGATTAATGTTCAGAGAAAATATTACACAAATCAGAGAAATTATAAAAATAGTTTATAATTAGCCAATAACAATATGAATACATTTTAAAGATATATAAGCAAAATTAAAACAAACCAAATTAGTCAAAGATTATACCAAAACAGGTAAAAATATTCAAGACCAATGTTAAAATTCAAACATCCACTCAAAAAGCAATAATTCACACAGATAAGTTAGTATTCTTACCATAAAAGAAATACCAAACTACAATCTATTAAAGATTCATTATATCCACTAATTACAGCATATTAGGAGCCATTTCTATTATTCAAGGTAAAGGGAGCCCACCACCCCACAAATAGCTTTCTAACAATTTATATATTTACTGACCATATAAATTGTTTGTTTACATTCCAAATTCATGTTTTATGTTGGACTATGCTTAAATTTTAAACAAACTATTTTGTAAAATATAAAATCTTTAAAAAATTCAATTAATATTTTTGAATGAAAATGAAAGGATTTAAAGAAAAAAAAAAGTTTTCCAATGCAATCATTTGATAAGCGAGTGGGAGAAAAGCAGATATTTTTTACACAAAACTGGAATCTCCTTGAATTAAGTGCATTTTGACAGCTTCAAGCAGAGATTTTTTTTCCACACATGTGCTTCCTCTTGAAACATAAGCTGGTATGTGAAGAGCAATTTAAAGAACAATTGACAAAACAGGTGCAATTTTATTAAATTTGTTCTGATTTGGTCTTTATGGTCTACTATTAAAACTGGAGTGGTTGTATAAGATATACAATCAAAAACATCTTTATAGTGGCAATTCCTTAGAGACCCTGGTATGGTAATAATTAGCAACCTCATACGGCAGACCATTACTAGAGTGTAGTGACGATCTTTACGGATTGTGTTAACAGACTAACCTAATTTTGAAAATGTTCTCTTGCTAATTTTCATAAAATCTGGTTTTTCATTTATTTTGAATAATCATTAAGAAAATGTCAAATTCATTTGCTACACTTAATCTTTTATATTGTAAAAAGTATGAAGTTTGTAATATAAAATTACCATTAAAAATTTACCTACTATAAAAAATGTTTTTGTCAACACAATGTTCAAATCACATAAAAAGTAGCATTTTCTTAGTAGTTATAAACATTTGTTTCAATAGACAAGATAAAATTTTTCTTATTTTTAAATATATTAAAATGAATTAACTCAATGCTAATGTTTTAAAGATTAATTTTCTGATTCATTAATGATATAGGATAAATAAAAAAACTATTCAAATTGAAAATTAACCGTGTAATAAATTGTGTAAAGTATGGTCAGAAGTTAAAAAATAAAAGCATAGTAACTTAAAATATTATGCATACATCATTCTAGAAGTTTTTCTATGTCTAATGTACCCTCTTGAAAATAAGTTTCCCTTCAAATATGAAAGCATTTCAAGCATTTTTTAACACTTTCTATTACTAAACTGAATATCATTCTTTAAATATTTTAATATATTTAAAGAAATAGCTACACAATCGTTTTTATTTTAAATACAAAAACCAGTAATAGTGAGTTAACTTTCAAAATAATCTGAAACAAACATTTTTCAAGTGAGTAATTATCTCTCTGGCTTGAAAAAAAAAAAAAAAAAAGATTGAGTAAAAGAATGTTGCCCAAAATCATATATATATATTTCAGTACATAAGCAGGTTCCTTAAAAATAACTTGCATAATAGTTGTGTAGGCATTTTTTCATATGGATGTTTTGATATATAGAAAATAAAGCAATAGGGAAAAATTACTGAATTACTCAAAATTAAGGAGAGAGGGAATATAACATTCTTTAATATATAAAAAAAAAAAAAAAAAAAAAACATTTACAAAGCTTTCCAAATTTAAAAGCAATTATTTAAGTAGGTTATCATTTTGCTCTGTAAAACTATACAAAGTATTTTATCTAACACAGGTGGGTGCAATATGATTTTGTAAAAAAAAAAAAAAAAAGAAAAAAAGTCACATATATATATATATATATGGCCTTTATAATGAAACCTAAAGAATTAATCATGTCACAGGTTAAAAGATATATAACAATGAATCATTAATAATCATGAAAATCATAAGCTTTAAAGTTTTGTCTTACTATGAATGCCAGATAAGTTTACGTTTAAATGTAAATCAAATAAAAAAAAAAAAAAAAAACCTACAGAAAATATCCTGCCATTTGTGGCTTATCATAAAAAACAAATTAGAAACAAAATCTCAGATATAAAAGATTCATTAAAGTTAAATGAGATTGTTTCAAATAACTCAAGTGAAAAGGTTAACATAATTGTAAAAGCAAAAGGAATTAAAAAAAAATTATTTTCTAAAGTTTTCACTCACTTTATAGTAATTGGAAGATTTTAATTTGAGTATAAATTTGACAAGTGATGTAGTTAATCCAACAACTATCTCAATTTAAAAATAGTGAAGTTAATTTTGTAATGTTTAAGAAAGGGTAAGGATAATTAAAAAGGACAAGAATAAAAACAAAGAAAAAAAAAAAAAAAAAAAAAAAAAAAATCAAAGGAAAAAAAAAAAAAAAAAAAAAAAAAAAATCAAAGGAAAAAAATGTTCCTGGAAAATTTCAATCCTTGGACACTCATGACGAAACAGTGATTATACTTACATCAGGTTTTACCATCCAAAGCTATAAAAGGCAAGAGAAAGAAATCCTGTCTTAAAACTCTCATTAACTGAAGCATGTGATAGAGAATCTAGAATGAATGAAAAATAAAGACACTGCTCCAAACAATGGCTAGTCATTATTACAAAATATACCTTTTCAGATTAAAATCTCAGGGACGAATTTTAATTTTTCTTTATAAAAACTGAAGTCAACTGAGAAAAAAAGCTATCGGCATAAAACAAGATTTTAAAGCATTTTAACCACATTAAGTAGAACAAAGGAACAAAAACTATGTGAAATAAATAATTATTAAATCCATTCAGTGACTTAATATCTTTGCAATTTAAATATGAAATCCAATAAACCATTGTAAAAGCATAAACCACTTAGATGAGAAGAGGGAGCCAGAAACAAAGAGAAAGTATACAAAAATTTGTTTCCAAAACTGTACACAAAAGTTACATAGAACTAAATCACATTAAACTAAGCATTGAATTTTGTTTGATTAAATATCCATCAGATTATGATTCCCCAAAGTAACTTTTAAACTTTATGACATGAGTATATACCATCCAAAATACAAAGATGGCATGAATTCAGTAAATACTTAGAAGGCTTTAATTGCAATATATCTCGTGATACAGTAATACCAATATATTAAATTAAGCAATTGTCAAAGATGAAACTTGTTATGTTCAAAACTTTAACCCTAATTGATGTACAAAGTTCAGTAATATGAATATATAGTTCTACTGTAAAAAAATTTTATGCTTGTACAAATAACTTCTAAATAAGTGATCAGACTTGATAAAAATTCCTTAAAAATCTTAACCAGTATTTAAATTTTTTTTCTTACTCCATAAAATAGCCAACTGAATTATATATAGAGATTTACTGAGTGCAATAACTGAAAAATTTAGGTAAAATGTTTACAGAAGTTCTGAACACATGTTTATACAGGGTGCAGCAGAACTACCACCTACATAATGGTAAGACATTAGTGACAATGTTGTCTTCAAGCTAATATCTTACTATTATGTGAGAGGTATTCCTGACACACCATGTGTATGCATATATATATATATATATTACACACACAATTAATGAATATGTCTCATAAAATAAAACAAAAAACTGACAAGGATATTTTTTTTTTCATACTCATTAACATCACTTAGTTCAGTTGAAAGTGAGTTAAATTTCTGTTTACATTCTGAATATTTAAAAACCGTTACTATCAACACCCTTTTGTCAACAGTCACTCTGAACATTCAGAGTGCAATATACATTTTTTTTTTATCTTATTTATCTTTAAAACAAGGAACGTAAAATTAACACTTCACTACCTCCTTGTCTAAAGGTGCTATTAAAAATATCTAAATAACTAACTAGGATGCACTAAGAGTATATCTTTTTATGGAAAACACACCTAATGAATTAAAAAGGAAAAAAAAAAGTTAATGTAAATGATATAAACTGAATTATGGCATTCCCAAGTTAAAGAAAAAAAGACTGCTTCTTTGAGAATTGCCATTTGTCCTTAAGATACTCCCATTCTGCAAATAGAATATCACATGAAACTTACATCAACAAATAAGTTCAATCTTGTTAACATTTAAAAAGATATGACTAGTACATAGTAAAGATAAATTACCATTGTGTAAATCTTTAGCAGGGAAGTACTCATTTACTATTCACACACATTGAACAAAGAATTAGAGGAGAAAATAGCTTATAACAGCCAAAGTGTTGATGGTTTCTGCTGGTTGTTAACCCAACAATATTACCCAATAGAGAAAAGTCTCTCACACACAATTAGAATTTCAGAAATGCTGGAATCTCTTTATACATCTCTACAATGGAAGTTTCATCATTCATTGCTTTGTCTGCATACACAATGAAATGTTGATAGATCTTGCTCCCCACAAATATTAAAATAACAGAACAGCAGCAAAAAAAAAAAAAAAAAAAAAAAAAAAAAAAAAAATCTTTTTGACAGTCAAGTATTTCATCATTACTTTGTCAATAAAATTATGTGAATTTTTATTGGATGCCTGAGACAATGCTACTCACTACCCTCTATTTGACCAATATTGATTTCTCTCAACATTAGAAAACTGCTTTGGTAAAATAGTAAAGAATTTTTTTTTATAATTTGCTTGTAAAATCATTAAATATTTTTGATTGAATCTTATTTCAAAAATCTAGATTTAAAAAAAAAAAAATGCATACATACATTCAACATATTTGGATTTTTTTTTGTAATTAAAAAAAAAAAACTTCAACTACTTTCTAATAACAAAAAATTAGAATAGAAGTTTAAAATTTTTACAGTAGTAATTTTTTTTTCTTTACTTTTTCATGAAATTAATAGTTTCATATTCCATTAATAAAAACTAAGAGAATTGTTTATAGAAAAAGAAGCATGGATTTTTCTGATTTGTTTAGGTTAAGATTATAATAAAGTTTTCAAACAAACTGAATTTTACACTTGATGCAAGTGTTACTAGACATCAGGCAATTCATTAGATTATTTGATAACAACTAAGCAGGAACATGGTAAATGTAAATTAAATAAGAATTTATGTAAAAGATTAGTAAGTTCCTGAACACTAATAGAAAAAGAATTTCACAAAGAAAAACGATGAAAGAAAAGGAAAACTAGATAAATGAATGAATTAAAAAGCCTTGCATACTTCAGAGTGGCAAAAAATTCGACTAAGTGAAATTCTCTCTTAAATTATCCAAATAACTTTTCACAATATTTTCATATGCAACTGTTTAGATATGCATATAGGTAAAGAATTTATTCAAATAATTGATTTTTCAGTTCTATATTTTTAACCAATATCAAAACTTATACATTTTTTTCAAAATATTGGTTAGTGAATAAAAAAAAGTTTGGCTTGGAAAAGAAAAACAGAGGAAAGAAAGCTATAAGTATCTGACAATATGAGTGTATGAAATCTTGAAGTTAACCAAAAATTAATAGCACACAATACAAAAACGTGTGTATGTAACACACATTGTGTGCATGTGTATAAATATATATAGATATATCTATATATACCTGAGGATAGGGCGTGGGAGTTGGAGGTGGTACTGAGAAGTACGAAATATAGGGTGCAGCCTGGAGAGCAGTTTGGGCCAGTAATGGTTGTCCTGTTGCTGCAGCAGCCTGAGCATTAAAATCATGCCGAGGAACAGGCACAATACCTGAAGAGAGAGAGAGAGAAAAAAAAGACTTTCTCAAAAAATTTTTAATAAGAATATATAATTTAAATTAACTCTTATTCAAGCTAGTCTTAAAAGATACCATGAATTTTTCACTTTAAATGAATAACAATGCTACAGATAAAATGTGATTGGAGTTGTAAGTAAGCTATTTTTTTTTTTTTAAAAAACTAGTTAATATCCATTCTACAGACAATATTTATACATTTATATAATTTTTAAATATCAAAGTTATTTATTTACAGCTTTTTAATTAAATCCAATTAAAATGAAATTGACATTTATAATTAAATATAATTATATATTTAAATAATTCTGTTATTTTTTTTTCTTAATTCAAAATAATGTTTGCATTAATAATAGTATTGGGTTGGTGCATAATTATCAGGCGTTTTTGTAGGCGAGTTATTTGTTAATAAAAATTGCCGTTTTTTAAAATAAAAATACGGTAATTTCAGGTTATAATAAAATACGGTAATTTCAGGTTATAATAAAATACGGTAATTTCAGGTTATAATAAAATACGGTAATTTCAGGTTATAATAAAATACGGTAATTTCAGGTTATAATAAAATACGGTAATTTCAGGTTATAATAAAATACGGTAATTTCAGGTTATAATAAAATACGGTAATTTCAGGTTATAATAAAATACGGTAATTTCAGGTTATAATAAAATACGGTAATCATAGGTTATAATAAAATATGGTAATCATACTCATATTCGTCATATTATGCTTTACCACTTCGAAAGAGTATGGAAAGCAGTGCAGTCATTTCGATCACAACAAACTTTTTGGTGAAGGAACAATCAGCAAAAGTCAATGCAAGAATTGGTTTGCCCGTTTCAAATCTGGCAACACTAGCTTGGAAGATAAGATTTTGACCATCGGATTTTGACTACCAGGCACTATTGGCAGATGTGGAAGAGGACAAAAGCTTGACAACGCAAATGCTGGCCAAAGACTTCAATAGGGACCATTCCACCATCGTTTGTTCTCAAAAAGCTTGGAAATGTATGGAAATTGGCTGGATGGGTCCCTCGCAAACTATGCAACAATAATAAAGCTGAACATGTCCAAATTTTCACTTATTTGCTGCAACAAAACGAGCAAGCTCCGTTTCCAAAGAATCTTGTCACTAGGGATGAATCATGGCTTCTCTTGAGAAACATCAAAAGAAGGTCTGCATTTTGCCAGAAGTTTCACCAAAAGGAATAGCGTTAAAATGTGCACTGTATGAAGGCAATATGGTGTGTTTGATAGAAATGGGATTTGTTATTGGTGGAATGACAATGATGAGCATCAATAGTGGTGGATTCCAGACAAAAAATGCAAGTGGCAATTCAACATTAACAGAAATGTCTATCTGGCTCAACTTGACCACCTTCATGCTGCAATCAAGACAAAGACTGCACAAAAAGAACCATATTGTCTTCCACCATGATAATGCATGTCCACATGTTCTGTGTCGTCTTGTCGAATGTATTGCCAATAAGGGCTGGGAACTGCTTCCACATCTATATTCTCCCACAGAAGTGCCTACAAACTACCATGTCAATCGATCACTGAAAAATTGGCAGGTGAATAAAGTTTATGCCGATTTGGATAACTTGGTGGCCAATATCAAAGCATGGATTGCCTCCAAGAATTGTGACTTCTTTGCCCATGGAATCGACTGTCTTCCTAGCAAATGGGAAGCAGTTATTGAAGTAGATAGGACTACACTCTAAAATAATCATTTAAAAATGTTATTGTTGAATTGTTTCTTTTCTCATAATATTGTTTAAAAACGCCTGATAATTATGCACCAACCCAATAATAAAATAAATTTAGCAAACATACAATTTTGTCACTTGTTTAAATAATTTGATACAACTTTAAACAGATTATTTTCACTTATTTCAATAATTCATTAATTTTTTTTTTTTTTTTCAGTTCTACAATTATGGTATTGTGAAATGACAGACAACAATTGTTATGAATGCTGCAGGAAAAGATCCTAACATTGCCGGGCTTAAAATTCTATAAGATTCTAATATTTTAGAAAAAAAAAAAAAAAAAATCCCTTCAAAAGAAAAAGCTATTTTTAGAAGTCAATTTTATTTATTTTACATTTTCTTTAAAAGTAAACATACTGAATTTTTTCCCTTCTGTTAACATATATAAGACCTGTCAAAATTCAGTCATAACTGGATTTGACAAGGTAGATATACATTCAATACAAAAAATGATGAATTTAAAAAAAAAAAAAAAAAAAAAAAGAAAAAAAACATTTTATTAACAGAAACATTATATAGCAAGTTTTACCATTTGCATTACAATAAAATATGAAATATTACATTATGCTTATAAAACTTTTACGCAAATTAAATGTTACTATTTATGTCAAAATAATATAGTAATATATAAAAAGCTGATAGGAAAATGATTGTTTTAAAAAATAGGCCGTTTTGTTCTATGATGTAAGGTGGGGATGCAGACAAAATTTAGCCTTACATAATATATAAAAGATGAAATATTGTTATAAAATGATTTTTCAGACATGAATTCAGATCTTGGTTATTCATACTGAGAAAATATGTGGATATTAAATGGTACTGATTAAGTAAAATATTAAACAAGTATTATTGACAGAATTATATAGTATTGTATTATCTTTAAGTGAAAAAACTATCCCTTTTTTTAAAGCTGTTCAGATTCAAAATATTGCTCATCATAAACCTTTGATTTACAATAGAATCTAAAACACCAATAAATTAATATTGTAATAGCAAAATTTAAATGTTAATGTAAAATTTGAGAAACATCTGGAAAGATTTCTATCATATGAGAAAATGTCTCTTCAACAAATAAGTTCTTTTTTAACAGTTTTAAAGTCATGAAAGTCATTTTTACAAAGATGCAGGTCAACTTTTGAAAGAAATCTTACTTTTTTAGAGCCTAAAACTATATTTATTGCAGCAATAATTAAGTAAACTAACAATAGCAACACCAAATAAATGGTATCAATAAAATTACATGATTTACTGATAACTGGACAGTAAAACCTAATTTTTAAATTTAAAAAAATTTTTTTTTATTAATAATTTATTATCTCTCTACAGAAACTAGAATCATTATCATTCCAAGAACAGCTTGGACTACTGAAATTGTTTATGCGCTACTTATGTTGTTGCAATATTTCAGATGACTTTTTTTTTCAAGTGCACAAAGCATAAGGGAAGAGAGAGATCACCTTTTCACAAAAATAGATGGCAAACTGAAAATGATGGCTGTTAACCAGCTCATTACTAACCAATTAGATTATACTAATTGCAGCAAGCAATGTAACACAGGTGATCTTAATTTATACATAGAGGATGCCCTTCAATTTCCTCATTGCCAAACAAAGAAAATCACACTGTTGATGTCACTTCTTTTAAGTTTTTCAGCATACTTCAGGATTTATTTGGACCTTATCTAAATAGTAATTAGAATACTTATTTCTTTACTCATTGTACAATCTGATGACTAGAGTGAATCAGTCAAAACCTAACATATGCAACATAAAAGAATAATAGAGTTGGTCTTGAAAAGTTGGTCATTAACAGGATAATATATGAAGAACTTTCAAATATAAACAAAATTACGTTTCGTTGTTGCAAATCGGTTGCTTTGATTAGTAGCTTGTTGTGGTGTAGCTTGCATAGACATAGGAACAATGTATGGTGCAAATAACTGTTGGCTTTGCATTGCAGAAATTGCTACTGGACTCTGAGTTTGTGGCCGTGGTGGAGGGGGTGTCTGTACACAATGTTTCTGCAGGAAAAAAAAATAAAAAATAAATAAATATAAATAAATATTAGCAGATTTATTTAACTTCTGAAGAAAGAATTAGAATCCAAAAAATTATTTTTAATATCAGAATGCTTAAGCATTATTTAGTAACTTTGTTGATTATTCCAGAGTTAAAAATGAATTACAAATTCTGAAATGTTAATTTTCATCTGAATCAACAAGAAAATGGCAAAGAACACAAGCAATGAAATAAGCTAGAACTTACCTGTGGATACGTCTTTGGGTTAAATTCCTTAGCATTAGGATTCAATGTAGAATTTTTTACTTTCCTATAAAAACACATACAAAAATTATTATTAGACAAAAATGGAACAAAGTACCAAAATCACAAATTCAAGAAGAAATATTACACTTACGCAGATAATTTATCAGATTTTTCAAATTCTTTATTCTTCTCAGTTTCCTTTCTTTCTTCTGATTTATCTTGTCTTTCTTGTTTCTCCACTCTCTCTTTATCCTTGTCACCAGATAGCTTTCATAAAAGAAATCAGAATTTAGATTTAAGTGATCAGAGAAAAAAAAAAAAAAAAAAAAAAAATGACAATCCATAAAAATTCAGTTACTAAAAAAATCAAATGAAAAGGTGTAGCAAAAATCATCAGCAATGGAGTATAGAAAACAGGGTTTAAGTTGCCATCTTTTACATTTTGGGATTATTGTAAACAGTTCCTTGTTTGTATTGTGTTCCAAATCACATTAATATTAGCTAACATACTCTTTCTTTCTTGCATCCAAGCTAAAGTATAATTTTAGATTTCAATTTTAAATAGCAATAACAATTACTTAAAAAAAAATTAAATTAATTACAATAAAAACAAATAGAAATTAAATAAATACAAAAATTAAAACAATAAAAACATTAACATGGAAACAACAAATTCAACTCATAAAACCTACATGACTACAAACTCACTGAGAAAATAGAACACTTTATAAAATGCTTAAGATGGAAAATACTGTCTTTTCTCAACAATATTAATGGCAATAATAACAATGGCAACAACAATGATAACAATATAAACAACTTCGGATTCACATCAATGAAGGCAACCATATTGAATTTGAAAATAAATGTAACCAATAATTTGGAGGTAAAGAAAAAGCAATAATGATTTTAAGACTTGGAAAAGATCTATAAATGATAAACAACTCAAAAAATCTATAAAAGCAGACAAGTCCAGGAAAATCTATAAAATGGAAACCAACAATTACTATAAACTAGTTGACAAAGCAGTTATCAGATTTTACAAAATAAGAAATAATGAATAGAAAGTCATATAAATAAAGAAGCTTCAGACAGTTACCAAACTAAAATTAAATAGAATAAAACAACTCGCAAAAGTAGAACCATTTATAAAATAAAAAGGCCATAAGGAAAACTTCATGACCAAACCCACATGCCAATTGTTAAACCCACAAAGAGATTGGGAAAATATGTAAACATGAGAAAAAATATATTAAAATTCAAGGAACATTGTAGACATAAACCAATGAAAAAACACAAAACAACAATTGCTTCAATAATATTAATAAACAGAACTATTCTTTCACACAATTTGATATAAAAGATTTGTACCCATCTATTAATGAGAACACAGGGACACCTTGAGGCAGTGTAATGTTTAGCAAAATTGTCTCGCTAGAACAATTACAACGGAGTAGTGAGTTTGGTCCTCATTGAGTGCCTCTGCTTGTGTCACATCTAATTTACGCTTGGAAAATCACTATTAATGAGAACACATTAAATAATGAACGAAACTAGGTACCTCCAAACATTTTCTAAAAAAAAGAGCATACTATAAAAAAGGTCTCAAAGTTGATAAAAATTTTATTGTCAAAGTGTTTGTTATTATTAAGAGGAAAGATAAAAATATTTCTTTTATTATTTTATTAAATTTTTTAATAATTTCTAGCATGTTCAAAATTTTGATTAAAAATCCAGTTTTTCTTGTGTTAGCGGATGGGCCAAAGTTTGAGTAATTTTAGTGTATTTTTTGGCATTAAAAACACATTGTTTTGTAAATTCTTGCAAAAATCAAATAACTGTCAAATATTAATTAAATTTTCAGGACTTATTCATAAATGAATTAAATTAAATTTGACTTTTTTTAAAAGAAAATCTTGATAATTTCTTTTTTTTCTTACATCCATTATCCCCACTTACTGATAATATTCTCTGAATCGTAAAATTAAAACAAAAGTAAAACTATGACATTATTTAATTAGAAAGCTTTTAATTGCTTTTATAAGCAAGATATATTAAGGACATAATTGTCTTAATAAAGTTTTTTTTTTTTTTTTATGAATAATGAATTTTTACAAGAATTGTTTTAATTTTTTTTTTTTTTTTTTAATTTAAAAAAATTTAGTAAGTTTTTAAGCCTTAAAATTCTGTATTAATTTTTTAACCTTTTAGATGATATTATTATTATTATTAAGTAAAAACTACATTTACTAATCATAAATGGAAAAGCTTAAATACAAATCATCTACAATTCAAATTAGATTACAGAGAATATTTTCCCAAATTTTTAAGATTACCGGTACTTAAAAATTATATAAAAAAGGCACTCCTGTCATTTTCTTCAATTACATTTTGATAGTCTCCATAGAACTTAATACAACATATTAAATAAAGCTACTGTCAGGTAAAAAAAAAATGCATTTCTGTGATATTTTATACTTAAATAATATTTATTACAAATCAGATTCATGATGCTTTAAATCAGCTAATATCCCTCAACTAAAGAGAATTACATTGTGATGAAAGAGAATTAAAAAAGGAAAATTTTAAATTTAATCTGTTAGCTTGAAATTAAAACTAAAATAAAAGCTTTGAGAAAGATTTTTCACTTTAAAAAATTTCAAAATTTAGGCATCATGTTTTTTGTGGAGGTCCCTACATTAAACTTAACTAAACAACATATGAACATCCCCAACAATGAAAAAGGAATAATAAAACATGGTAGAACATCTATAACAAAAAAAAATATGGGCCAAAACAATATCCTTAACGTAACAATGGATAGCTACGACGGTGCAAGAGTAAAATTGTAGGTGTGTGTGTGTATATATAAAAAAAAAAAAAAAAAAAAAAAAAAAATCAACAAATTAGCAACTATAATTAACAAAAAAGATATAGGTTTATACAGATGAACTTCTAAGAAGTTGTAATGGCAGAACAACAGACTTAATCAGAAGAGAAATAATAAAAAACTTCAAAAGCTTAGGATTCACAATCAAAATACCCCACTACTATATTTAAACAAAAAAACCAAAGTCATAAATAAAAAAAAACTTTTCAACAAATTCTAGTAACTTGAAAATACTCAATGAAAACAGGAAAAACATATGAATCAGCTCTAAGAAACAGTGAATTTTCAAAAATATAACATAAAAGGAAAAGAATACAAACAAAAACAGAAAACAAAATATCTGTTTCAATCCACCCTATAACAATACAGTAAAAACTAAAATAGGCAAAATATTCTTCAAACTAATTGACAAACATTTCCCTAAAACAGCAAATTATCAATAATTAATAATAATACAATCAAAATTAGTCCTAGTTACATGGGTAAAATGGGAAAAATTAATAACCAAGCACAAAAAAAAACAAAAAAAAAACAAAAAAAAAAAAAGGATAACAACAATAGCAATAATGAGTAGAATAATATCATTAAATGTAATTATAGAAACAAAGAAAATTACCCACCTAATAACAAATGTTTAACCAATAACATAATATACAAAGCTATTGTAAGTAATATTACTAAGGAAGAAAAGATATAACCACAAAACATCCTTTCATAGAAAAAAAGATGTTGACAACACAACCGTATCAAAATACATATGGATACAAAAAGAAAACATCTCCACCAAAGTTAAATGGGAAATTATAAAGAGCACCCCATACAGTATTACCAGCTAAAACTTCAAATTATGCTTAGAGGTCAAATTACAAATAATTAGAAACCAAAACAACTAAAGAAAAATGAAATAATGGGTAAGTGCAGACATATAATAAGCAAGCATTTACTTTGCCATTTAAGCATTATATATATATATATATATATATATATATATATATATTATTTGGGCACCTCGAGGTGGTGGAAAATCACTATACATATTATTCATTTTAAAGGCATCAAAAATTTAGTATAATCTGACTAATTGAAGAACAAAATGCTAGCTTAACCTTATTTTTTTGCATAAATTTCTTCTTTCAATAACACTACCCAAGAAATATCCCAAACTGATTTCTATGTAAATTTCTATCGCTAAGATTTCCACAAAAAATGTAATAAACGTTACTTACTTTTATGTTTGAACTAAACTGCTTGAGGGCTTGTATTTCCATAGCTCGTTCTATTAATAAATTTAAACACATCTTTAACACTTTAGACATAACAATCTTCATAAAAACAAACTACCTACCAGCAAAACTATTGATTCAAAGTTACACCAAATTACAAAGTAGGTGACAATCATGCCTTTAATAATTAAATAGCACCAGTTAACAATATATAGAGCTGGAGAATGCTTACAGAATGAAATATCACTTTACTTCAAATTAAGGGAAATTTGGATCCTATTTACCATGTAAGGTTTTCTTTTTTAAACTAACAAAGTATAATTACAATTAACTTTTTTTTTTTTTTTTTTTTTTACTGCATGAGACATTTTACTATGATTAAAAAGAGGGTAAAAAATTATACTTACCTCCTTTGGTGTTTGAATTTCTCCGACAGTCATCAGAAACTGAAGTAGCATGTACAGTATCTTTGCTCTCTGCAGGCACAGCAGGTGAACGATCAGTTGAACATTCTTTTTCTTCTTTTTCAGATGCTACATGATGTTAAAGCAAGGAAAAAAAAAAAGAAAGGGTTTTCCACATATTAGAAAAAGTGAACGGTAATATTTAAAAATCTATTGAGAAAGAGAGAGAAAGAGAGAAACTTACTTCCATTTACTTTAATACTTTCCAAAGTTGGAGAGACAACAGGAGATTCATTAACTTTGGAGACTTGTGGTTGTTGCAAGGGCAAGGATTGTGGCTGAGGTGGCTGCTGTTCTCGGGATTGGGCTTGTTGAGAATAATTACTATGACTTGGCTGAACAATTTGGGGTTGAGATGAAGATATCTGTTGTGAAGCAGCAGAGGTTAACTGAGGCTGCTGCGTACTTGTTGTAGGTGTTGCTGTGGTGGTTGATGGTGGTGGAGGTGGTGGTGGTGTAGTTACTTGTGGTTGCTGCTGCTGTTGCTGTGACCCTGTTGAAGGTACAGTTGCTGGAGATGCAGATAAACTGATGCATGGCTTACTTTGAGGGGTATTGCACAGAACCTCCCTGCTGTTACTGCTATTACTACTATTGCCATTGTTGTTATTATTCAATACTTGATTACTGTTATTCAGATTACTAGGTGAGTGACTACCACCTCTGAGACTGGCACCACCACTTCGATTTGGGATTTTACGCGCAGGGTTTCTGACAAAGAAAAAAAAAAAAAAAAAATGTATACTCAAATAATTTTAGAAAAAAAAATTCAATTTTTATAATATCTCAATATCAAAAAGATATGGAGATATTAGATTACATTAATTATTTAATACATTACATTTGACTTTAGAAACAATTTTCTGCTTTTGTTGCAATATCAAAAGGATTCAAAACTTGAATTTTTCAAGCTTTGTTTTAAGAAAATCTTTCTTTATGATCTTACCTCCCTGTTCCTGCATTATTATTTGATACCTCTGGTTTTATCACAGCAGCAAACTTTTCTTCATCTTCACCTTCTCCATTCTCTAATGATATACGATGTTTGTAGCTATCACTTCTTTCTATTTCGTCAGCTAACTTTGCAGCTGCTTCTTCTCGTTCCTTATATTCCTTTGTGTCTCTTTTTTCCAATGGGGTTCTGAAAATTAAAATCAAAACATTTAACAAGACCAGAATATTTTTGATGCATTCACACTTTTACATTTTAAACAAAAGTAATTTCATCATATCCAATAAACCTACAGGTTACAAATTATTTTATAATGTATAATGAATGTAAGATTGAGTATGATGAGTATGCAAAAATGTAGACTAGATATTAGTCACTGTTAAAAAAAAACAAAAAACAAAAAAAAAAACACATACTTTTGCTCATATGGGATTTAAACTAATCTATATAATAAATGCAAATGTCAGGGTGTCACATGTTTTCAACTTTACTTAGAGGCCGTAGTCCTATATATCTTACCATTTTCAAATCAGGCTGTCTGAACAAATTAAAAACATTCCAGGCCAGATCTAGATTTACAATCCTAAAATTTTGGATTCATAAGTTTTCATTAATGTGATTGTTTTCGGTGATATTTTTACATGACTTTTGCAACAAAGTTTTTTGCATGATAATATTTGTGACTTGAAAATAAATTTGGGAATAATCAAAATTAACTGTGAAATCCAGCAAAGTCACCAATGAAATAAAAATAATTTGTATGGAAAGTAAGAGGACCTATGTACATCAAATTGCTCTTAAATTAAGTGGTGGCAGAAGAATTATCATTGAATGTTTGAAAGGTAAGCTTAAATATTAATGCAATACTTAAATGCAGAGATCAATTTTGAGTTCTGTAGTTTATTGTTGCCTATTTCATCATCTACTATTCACCTATTATGATGAAGGCCCAATCAAGGGCCCTCTGCAGGAGTTAGCTTAAATGCTACCCAATAGGTCTGCTTTTAAGCTAGTATTCTATATACTCTCAAAGTTTGATTTTAAATTTTCAAATTAGGCAAAATGTTGGAGGCCTGCATTTTAGTCAATGATTACAATGTTTCAATTCAATTTACTTTTGTCAGATAAAAAAAAAACAAAGAATGAAAATTCAATTGCACTTAAAATAAGCAAAATTAACTTACGTGTATTGAGATAAATTTTCATCATATGTTGATTTCACATTGAACTGCTCATAGTTAGTTTTAAACATATCTGAGGGATCCCAACCATTCTGAAAAGAAAATTTAGAATTATACATAAAAATTAAGTTAGCTTAGAATGATATTGATTAAATTAATATAATCATTGATTACAGCTTAAGTAACCATTGAAGCCATAAGACATACAATAATATATTCTCAAGTTCAGAAAAAAGTATTCTAACAAAATTAACCAGAACACACTTAGAGAGTGCATCCTTCTGCCAACATTGTCAATAAAAGTCAAATGAAAATGAGTTCAAGGGAGGCAAGTTTCACTCCGCCCCTCCCCCCGCCTCATATTTTGAACAATTGTTTTAATATAAAAAAATACTCAAGTGAAGGTGGAGGGAGAAATAATAATAACTTTCAGATCTGCTTTCAAATTACTTGTTCCTCTGCCCATGGCCCACCTTTCCACAATGTGTAATTATGTGTAAAAACAAATATGAGTGAATACATAACCTTTATTGGCTGAGGTAGCAAATAGAAATTATAAAACCAATAAAAGCCATTTCCATATGCATAAAAATAATTCTATAAAACTAAAAATATGAAAACTAAAAATGTTTTAACTTACAGATGCATCACTTTCTAGACTAGTCATTTTCCCATCTTCTATGTCACCTTCCCAAGGTGTAAGGTCTTTATCAGGTAATTGTCCATTCAAGCGAGATGAAGACTCTGGATATGTGTCTTGGATCAAGAGTAAAAGGAAAAAAGAAAGTGATAATTTGTAATAAAAAATTAAAATTGGAAAAAAAAAAAAAAAAAAAAAAAAAATCAAGAAAAATTCATTTCTTGAATTTATTAAGGTAAAAGAATACAGCACTGAAGGTTCACTTATTGTCACAACATGCTGCTATGATCAACAATGAAATAAAAGGCCAGGAGTTAATCCCCCCCCCACCCAAGTCATAGTCACACACTAATATATGAAACAAACATAAAACTGAACTGAAAGACACTCATACATTAAAAATGACAGGAGAGTCCATTATATATATATATATATATATATATATATATATATATATATATATATATATATATATACATACACACACACACACATCAAATTCAAGGAATACAAACTGAATACTTGGGAATCACTTAAGTTTTTTCTGGTCAAAGTTAGATCTGTCTGGAAAACCGTTATATAAGCAATCTCAATACATAATGTAAAAAAGAAAAACCGAATGTGCTGAGCTATTAAATATCAAAGTTAAAGAATACTAACTACTCATGCTATGACTATTTCCACTGGTAAGGTTTCTTCAGGCAGTGGAAGTTAATAGTGATTCCCAAGTGTTCTGTTAGTATTCCTTGATTTTGACATGTGCATATATATATATATATATATATATATATATATATATATATATATATATATATATATGAGAGAAAGAGAAAAAAAAGATATAGATGTGTGTGTATATATGTATGTGCACGTGTGCGTGATTTTAACAGATAAATTTACCGAAATTACACAAAAATATCTTGAAATATCCAAGAGTCAATTTAGCCAATAAAATCGCCATTAACTTCAAACATGACCTCCAGACAACTTCGGAATCTCCTGCATCTCTCATGGACAGTCTCCTTTTTTAAGTTGATGAATGCTGCCCTAATCCTTGCCTTCATTAAATCTTTGGTGTTATAAGGAGTTTTGTTGTTCTCTCACTCAACTGTGCCCCACACATAATAATCAAGAGTTTTACAGTCTGGGGAGTTAAGTTGCCAGATGTAAGGGGTGATATGGTCGCAGAATTTGTCTGACAGCCATGACTGCTTGTGCGGTATGGTGCAGAGTTCAGTTGCCAGACATAGGGTCTTCCAGCAGCCACACTCTTGACCCAGGACAACACTATCTCCTCAAAGTACTTGTAGGCCTCCATGTTGAGTCTGAAACACACTAAAATGTTGGTATTGGAGCTTCTGGAGCAAATGTCAAGCAGTACAGAATTTCTGGTACAGTGAATTGTGTCATGGTGCTCTTTTCCTCAGAGATGGTGACCAACTGACCCTATTATACTGTGCAGTCGACAAAATCAAAAACAAACAGCATACATGCACAAAATTAAAAATATAAAATGGTGCCAATTCACCCATCGCATCACACATACATGTGTGTGTGTGTGTGTGTGTGTGTGTGAGACTTAGAGTATATGATTATTTAATATCTTACATCTTAGAGTAGATGAAAAGCTATTGAAATGCTGATGCATCAAGTACACAATATCGGAAATGCAAAAATGCAATGGTTACAAGATTGGAGAAAAAAAAAACTCACCTTTCACAGCATAATCCAAATCCACATTTTTAGCTTCTAATTTAACAATTTCAGCACATTTTATA
This sequence comes from Acanthosepion lycidas, assembly GCA_963932145.1. NCBI lineage: Eukaryota > Metazoa > Mollusca > Cephalopoda > Sepiida > Sepiidae > Acanthosepion > Acanthosepion lycidas. The sequence continues at coordinate 59,015,061 of OZ010574.1, read as the reverse complement.
ATAAGATTATCAATAACATTTTCCTTATTTGGAATAACAGAGTTATTATTGGGATTTAATCTATCATCGACCTTATGGGCCATTGACAAAATGATTTCCATCTGAAAAAACAAAAAAAAACAAAATATACATGTATTTTTCAACTAATGTTTGTATTCACACACATAATACACACACCTGGGATGAATTAAATAAAAAAATAAAAATAAAAAAACTCATTACTTAGCATAATGCTTAATTCCCATCTACTTGAGTAGTCCATGTTTATATATACAATAATTTCAACAAATTTTGTCAAGTCTGAATGCTGGAAATTTTCAAATATAACTTTAGCACATTTTGCAATTTTGCTTGGATCTTCTCAACACAATTTCAACCTGAATTTTATGTTTAATTAACAGGAACTATTTACAAATGACTTGCATTTTTGAAGTTAGGAATAGTCAATGGTTAATATATGGACGGACGCATTGTCACAGTGGAAATTCCAGTTGTTCTTTCTTGCATGGATGTTTGTGCCAAAGTCTCCATCAAACTAACAGTAAATTTACAATTTGTCCATAGAGAATGAATTCCTTAGTATTTTTTCCTATTTTTTAAGATGGAGTGGGTATGACTTAGCTATGGCTTCATCTCAGTATTATACCATATACCAGATTCATCATTACTTGATCAGCTTTGGATCATTAACAAAATGCAAGAGCAGTTTGTGCACACTGTTCAAATTCACTAAATTTTTTATAGTACTGTGTAGGTAATACAGAATAAATATTTTTTTAAATGAATCATTTCATTCAATTTCTTATGAATTAATATGGAGACACTATTTCTGAGTAATCAATTTAGCCAGAATATGGTAATATTCTTGCCGAATTGTCTACAGTGTCAGTGAATCACAGTGAAACAAAATTCATTATTTCATACATCTTGAGAAGAATGTCAAGCTTAATACTTATTATATATATATTAATCACCTTATTCTATAAATAGAATAGAAATTGATTCCAAAGCACTGAAAAATCTTTTTCTTGATTTTCAAAGTATCTGCAGTACTGAGTGTTAAAACTTATTTAAAGTTAAGGTAAAATTGAGCCAAAATAATCAAATTTCATTTTTATAAGCTAATGTTACCAAAATGATATTTTAAAATCACACTGCTGTCAACAATCTTATTACATTATAAATTTTACCAGGGTGTGTGTATGTGTGTGGTGGGGAGCAGTCTAGGTATATACTTTTCTAGTAGATAAAAAGATGTGTGTAATCAGTAAAGTGAGGGAGAAAAACTCACGAAATATATAAATTTATCTATTTTTAGTAAATTCTGATATTCTGTACAAATATTGCCAGAAAGTTATTTTGAGTTTTATTTCATTTTCTAGAAGTTAATGCTGTTTCTTTCCAGTACTGAAGAGTTGACATGCAGTATTTACAAGGGTTTTTTAAATTCTAAATAAATTTAACAATAAGATCTATTTAAAATGCCATCAAATATGTATTGTGTTGTGAAACAGAATTTTTTTAAACATTTCTCCTCAAGTTACATATGGGAAAAACAATTCTAGCAAGAATAAAGTTCTAGTTCAATTTTAAATACAATCAACTCACAAAATAGTAAAATAAAGAAAAGAAAAAAGTAAGTACCTTCTGTGAAAAAGTTACAAGAATGCCTTCATACACATTTCCATTTTTAACTTGGATACTGACGGGGGTGCCCTGAAAGGAGTGAAAAATGCTTAATAATGAAGAAATGAGCATAATTCAGCTAACCAGTACTATTATTTTTATAATAGTTTCAATATTTCTTGTTTATCTAATGAATCATTCATATAATGAAAAAATTAAAAGTAAAAAAAAAATAAAAATTTTTATTATAAAAAGTTACTTTCCTTTTGTTATCAACTTACAAAATTTTTGTCTCATAATTTTAACATTGATAAAATCCATGGATTAATGTAAGAATATTGATTGCAGTTAAGTATAGCAGTTGTAATGGCAAAGATTTAAAAATGATTTAATTGATCATATATTTAAAAATGTTAGTGTATAAAGTGAACTTACTATTAAACACATTGCTACATAAAGAAAGCGGCTGTTCCCGTACACGCCTTCACCCTAAGAAAATACAGATGTGTACAAATCAACAGAAAATGACTCAACTGATATAAAGCATTCAAAAATGACAGGATGAAAAGCCAATACAAAAAAAAAAACAAAAAAAAAAAAAAAACAAATTTTTAAAATTTATTTTTCAATGTTATTTGATAAGGAGTAAAATACTTTTATATTAAAGTGGAAAATTTAATTTCTGCTTTAGAATAAAAAAAGATATAACACGAATGCACATGAAAATGCAATATTAAATAAACTTATTAAAAAAAAGAAAAAATTTTACATTAGAGATTCTAGAAATTAAAGACTTTTTTCTTTTTTTTTTATATATACAAACTCCCCACCCCAAGAATTCAGTAAAACTAAATTTAATATATTCTGAATATTAGATTAATACAAGGTTTTAAGTGTTTGATATAAATTAAAAAAAAAAAAAAAAAAAAAAACATTTGTCAACATTCATCAATTTATAATTAAGTTATTGAAACAAAATAAAATTAGTTCATGTTTTATGCAAATGTATATTATAGTTTAAGTGTTGGGTACCTGCTAAAGGCAAAGTTATCAGGTCAGTCTCCCAGATCATAGCTATTGAATTTAATTTTTCACAAGGTATTCCACAACTATAGATATTTGATATTTCTTACCTCCACAGTAGAAAATAAATTTACCATTTCTTTTTCTACAACATACCACAAAGTCACTATGAGAACATAGCAGCCATTATTCAAAGAGTTTGAAATGATTATTCTAATTACTTTAAGAATGAGAGTACTTATAGAAACAAAGCACATCCATTCACTACTAACACTGAATGAAGTTCAAAAAGTAATTTAATGATACCAATCAATAAAAATACAGTGAGCTCAAAAATATACCTAGTATTGACAGTGAAATTTTACAATATATTTTCACTATCTAGATTTCAACGAATCCTTTACTCACCCAATAATCAATTCAACATGTTAAATAGTATTAATATCAAGACAAGATTCCAAGTGTTCTATCAAGTTGAGTAAAGCAAGCAAAATGTCAAGTCTGCCTGATGGGAAACAATGAAAGGGAGAAAGAATGTGAACAGAATACATCATCCATAATGAAATAGCCAGCGCCAGGAAGCAGCTCATTTGATTGCCACAAACTACTCCCACCACTACTACAACAGCAGCATCAGTCATGATAAAGGCAACTGTAAAGGCTTATTAGACTAGCAGTAGGCAGTGAGTTAGGAAGGTAAAGCAATCTGCTAGGCAAGCTATTGCACCATTTCAATGGAAAAAAAAAAAAAAAACAAAAAAAAAAACCAACAAAAACCACATTGGTATTGATTAAGGAATGTGTATGCTTATTAATCAAATTAAGAATGATCAGCAACTCTTTTTCTATCACACTCAATTGCTTCTCTAATTCCCGTAGTCACTATGCAAAAAAAAAAGTAATATATGAGAGAGAGAGTAAGAGAACATGTCTGATATTCCTAACTCATTGATAAGAATGTTAACAAAACCAGTTTTATCTTGGGAGCCATTTATATTATAATTACCACTATATGTGTGTACTGGGTCATAAAAATATCTAGACACAAAATCAAGTATTTTGAATACATCAATTTACATAATTAAGTGATATAAATAGCTATGAAGTTAATTTTATTTACAAAAGAAAGCAACTAATAATCTTATTACAGCACAATTGTTTGACAAGTTCTTCACCCCAAAAATACAATTATTCAAAATATATATATATATATATATATATCTCAGGATGATGGAAGTAGAATTTTTAAATTTCTTAAATTATCTAATTTAAAATATTTCTGCATTTTTACAAATGGATTATGACTACAAATATCACAGGCGCTTCTACGTAGTGTAATGTTAACGAGCTCATCGCATCAGCTCAATTAAGATTGTGTACTCTATACTTTTGGTCATGTGCCACATCTGAGCTATGCTTAGTAAATCGCTATTATGACAAATATAGCGGTGTACAATACTAAAATTACTGTGTTTTTGTTTATTGATTGCAACATTTTCAGTTTTTTTTTTTTTTTAGAAACATAAAAATGCGACTCAAATGCAATGATTTGTGCTGTTTATAAAGGGATTGTATGTGATCAAAAATACTAAAATGGTTTGCAAAAGTTTTGCAGAATAAATTTCTTGCTGAATAATGTTCTACAGTCAGATAGACTGAGGTTGATAATGATTAAAGATATTAATTGAGAATAATTAATGTTGTAGGAGGAGATGACTACATATTTAAAATGTCCAAATCAAGCATTAAAAATAATACCCATGAGATAATTATGTTACTTGCTTTGATATGTGGTTTACATATAAATTAAAAGAAATCTGAACAGTGTCTCTGTATAATGTTGTCTTTGATATATATTGTGATGAGTGATTAAAGTAGATACTTTACAATAATGTTGAATGCAATAGATTGTGGGTGCAAAAAATGAACCCCTACTAACTGAATCAAAAGGATGATCTTCATCTGAAGGTGATACTGTAAATATGTTGGGATTGAAAGAGTCTTCTATTATGAGCTTCTTCCAGGGAACCAAACAATCGCTTTGAAAAAGTGCTGCTCCTATTGAGATCAATTGAAAACTGCAATCAAGAAATGTTTTTTGAAAAAGGGTATGAGGATAACATTAGATTGCAAGTTTAGTGACCATGTTGGGAAGTTTTAACCTGTCATGTTCAGATATTGCCCTTTCAGACTATAATTTATTCCAGTTTTTACAGAATTGTTTACAGCAAAAATCCCCTGGAAGACTGCAAAAGACATATAGAGAAGTCCTTTTCTGAGAAATATAAAAATTCTGGGAGAATGGAAATATGAATTCACTTGAAAGATTGCAGCAAATAACTGGATAAAATAGTAAATATGTTGTTCAATTAAGCTAATGTTGAAACTAAGATATTTAGCTTCTATTTTAAATTAATAAACAAACTTACTAAATAACCCAATATTTATAATTTTATATTCAAGTTTTACTTTTTTTTTTTTTTTTTTTTTAAAGATTATTATCCTATTACTTGTTAGTATTGTTTGATAACTAAATTGTCCACAAAATTCTTTAAGGAAAATATATACAAAATAAAATTTTCCAGTTATAGATTGTAGACCAACAGTAAAAACCAAAATAACTTACATCATTTGGAATCCTCATTTTTCCTGATTTGAAAGAATCCTATACAAAATAACAAGTATAAAAATAACAATGGCTATAAAAGAATAAAGAAATAAAAAGTATTAAAATATTGTCAAGCAGCCACTAACTTAAAATTGGTTACTGAGAAAAAAATTTAAGATTTTGCATGTGCAATAATGTACAATGTCTGGAAAATAGCCAGTTATTTTGAATACCTGAGAACTGGTTGTGGAGCCTTGATGCAATCTAGCAACCAATCAGGTGATTTTACAGCACATACATAAACAGATCCCCCTATTAAGGTTACTTAGTTGGCAATGAGATGCCACCGAGTGATTAAATGAGCAATATGCAGATAAAATTTTGGTCCTGATATGTCAAACTTGGCTGAGAATCTGTTGAAAGTGATCCAAATTTTGGAAGAACTTCAAACAAGTAGAACATCCCCAAAATATTGAACACAGATTGCAATCAAAGGGAATTAGTGATTAACTGAATTTGATTAATTGATTAATTTTTCTACTTTTTGCAAATAAATTAAAGCCAGAAAATATTTTTAGGTTAAAGAATTTTTTTTTGGGGGGGGGTAATGATTTAGTGAAAAAAGTGAGAGGAGAAGAGATAGATTTATACCTATCCCAAGAGTATTTGTGTGTAAGTGAATATAAACAAACTCAACTGGAATTAGAACTTGGCTCCCTGATTAACAATTCTGAGCCATTATCCATTAAACCATCTGTACATTCAAGCTTGCTTGGTATTCTTAAGCAGTCACCCATCTAGGTAGTGACCTGGCTTGACATTGCTTAACTTAGGTAATCACATTCACTGAATCTCACAGATTTGGTTGAAAGATCTTGGTATGAAACAAATGGACAGCAAAACTTGTTGTGGTTCTTGTCACAAGAGCAGAAGAAATCATGTGCTCAAGATGTATATGATTTGCTTTAAAATTGTTAACTATCCTCAAATTTATCATAACTGGAGAGGAGTCGTAGGTCAATAGCTATGAACCCCAATCTTACCAAAGGAAGTCAACTAAGACTTTATAGCAGAAGTAGCAACAAAGTTTGAACTAGGTCAAATAATGACTGGTAATTCTATAACAATCTTGCATAGTTTGCTTTTTGTTTTTTTGCCAAAACACCTTTACACTTGCTACAGTTCAATTGGCTCCCTGTGACTTCTAGTTTTTCCTAAAGCTTAAAGAAAGGAAAAAAAAAAAAAAAAACACCTTGAAAGTGTAATGAAACAAGGCAGCTGACATCAATCCTAAAAGAGAACTTTGCAGACAGTCTCAAAAAGTGGAAATGAAGATAAATATGCGAGGTCTGAAGGGTAGAGGACAAAGACATCATTACACTAGTAAGCATACTTTTTTGTTAATAGTAACAAATGGATGCTTTTTAGACAGACCTCATGTCTATTTTAGCCATAAAAATTATTTAATGTATTATATTCCTATCTACATTAGTATATTTCATAAATAAAAGTTTAACATAACATGCTGTGAATGGGCTCACTATTCCTGTTACTAGCAATATCATGGAGAGCAGACTTCTCCAGCTACATTGTGTTTATATAAAATCCCAAGCTCAGGTTTGAAACATTGCATGGCTGAACCAGTCAGTTGTCACAAAAAAGTTGACAGATTCCTAAGATTGTAAAACATTTTAAAATGTTACACCATTTGATGGGAAATAGCTGTGTTTCATACTTTATATGAAATAATGTGATAATTAGAGATATAATTTAGAAATATTTATATATTTTTCAGACATTTTAAAGTTATATTTTTGTTTTTAGCCTAGTAGATTAAGATATTGGTTTGTTAATTTGGTGAGATAGTAATTGTGAGTTCAATCCCTGGGCCAGGCAGAGTGTACTTGGACTCAGTGGAAACAAGCTAGCAATAACTTAGCAGTGCTAAAAATAAGAACTAGATAATATCATTAGACATGGACAGTAGAATGGGAATAGTCTACCCCTATAGATGAAATAAAAAGGGGTCACTTCAGAATTCCCTGTTGGTTACTCATACCGATACACACCTGGTGAAAGCTGGACAGCACAACGGCCAAAATGTTGTAATAAGCAAGACAATAATCCGAATATAAATAGTGTAAATAATGATAACTTCACATCTCAGAAATACACACAGAAATGGCATCCAAACAAGTAAACCCAGCATGCAATTAGGTTTTGTTTTTTAAAACATTTTAAAATAGAAATTTAAGATATGGCAATATTAATGCAAAAAAAATAAAAAAAAATAAAATAAAAATAAAAATAAAAAAAATAAAAAGTCAATATCTTATTTAAACATTTAGTTTTTTTCAGCTGAAGTTAAATTTTTCATGCGAAATTTTACATAAACTTAAATGAAAACTTACAACAGGATTTCTTGATTGGTTAGAGGATGGATTTCTGAAAAAAGAAGAAAAATTCATAAACATACAACAAAAAATAATAGCGATGAAAGGAGGCTGGCTGATAGAACTAACTCCCTTAATAAGACCACACTTGAGGAAAAAAAAAAAATCATTAGTACACAAAAACAATACTGACTTCCAAAATTGAATGAAACTATAATAAAGATTGGTTAAGTCATATTGTATAATAAAGGTATTTCTAAGACTTTTTTTTTAGAAAAAGGGATTGAAAAACTGCAAGTTTTCAATATATCCAATATACAATTTAGAAGTTTTAACTTAATAAAACCCGAACAGAAAAGTTATATATATATATATATATATATATATATAATTAAAATTTATGCAATAACCAAGTGTGAAATTATGGCTCAAAATAATTCAATAAGAAAAAATTTTTTTTTGAGAATTGCCACTTATTTTAATAAAACACATTTTCTTTCAGATCTGAGAGAAAAAAGAAAAAAAGTACATTTTTTTTTAAATCTTCAAACATGTTTATATTTATAAAATGAAAAGTTTAAATGTTAATTTCAAGTGTGAACCATTTTTTCTTTTGAAACCCCCGTTTCTATATTGTCCTTTGACTTCACAAATTAGCATGTGTAAATATATTTTCATTCTTCTAAGTAAAAGCATTGCTTTTAGAAAATGCAGTGAATTAATCCTTAAATTTACTACGAATTCAAAACATCTCTAGTACAAATATTGGATTTTAAATTTGTTGTTCACATTTTTCATATACATGAGTCCATTAATAATGAAAACAGCACAAATGCTTTAAAAATGCCTAAAAAGTTTATATATAGAAATTTAGAATAGGTACCACTAATTTGGTTTACGTAACATCTAAAACGAACTTTTAAAAATGAAAATGCTTTCATTTTAGCTTTAATTGAAAGCTAAAAGCATTAAAATTTACTATTTCCAGTCAGCAAAATAATGTGGCGTATTTTAAACAGAAATTGATCAGAATTGATTCCTCACCCACAGTAAAATCAGTAAAAATGGCTAGTTTTGACAGGTTTGTAAAAAAAAAAAAAAAAAAAAAAGTTAATTCCCAGTGTTAAAAATCTTGAAAAAAATAAAATGCATATATTTCTAAAATGTTATTTGAGGAAAATTAGCAAATTTAAAGTTAAATTAATCTGATTTGAAACAAGTATTATTTAAGTTGAAAATAACAGAAAATGGATTTTCAAAAGAGTAGCAGTGATTTATGCACTTGTCATCACCTGTCAATCATTCCACAAGTGCTGGAAGGTGTTTATTTGTTGTTCTATGGAGATATTATCTGTTAAAATATAATTTAAGAAAATTTTGCAATTCAGAGCAGATTTTCAGAAAACGAGCAGTAGTTTAAAAAAGAATTGATGATTTACATTTTCCAAGGAACCCTGCTTTTAACCAATAAAAAGATTTGAGAGAAAGAAAATTTAATTTCATGAAATAACATTTGTTTTTGTAAGTATCAATACACACAGATATATATATATATATATATATATATATATATATATGAGAGAGAGAAGTTTGTCCAAATAAGATGAGGGACGTGTTCAAGATATGATTTGAAACCATTGATGCAGAGGTTCACTTTGCACTGTTCACATCCAGTTTTTGGTGCTCTTCTGATGTTCTGTTTGGTACACTGTTTACTTTTAGATTTACACATGCTCTTTCTCTGATATTGAGCACTTTATCCAATAAATATAGCACACCGTGACTATATTTCTGGGAACAAATGGGTAAACTAAAATTGAGAAAAAAATCTGAATTTGAGACAATTTGATGGATCTTTTATTGATATACTTCAATGGAATATTTGAAACCTTTGATGGATTTGAAATTATTCCCATTACAGTAGTAAAAAAAAAAGTGTAAAAGTGTAATTCATGGACTACTAGGTATAGACGTGCTAATGGTGGATACATCAAAATTAATCAGTAATGTAAAAACCAGAAAAAGTAAAAATGGGAGTGTTAAAGGGATATAAAGCCAGTATACAAAAGTGAGTGCCCCAACTTATTTTGAATTTAGTAAATTACATATTCACCTTCTACCTTTGGTAGTTGCTAAGTTAAAGAAAATGATAGAGAAGGGAATTTGGGAGTATGTTCCTCCAGGTGGTAGTAAATAGGCCTCTCCCATTATAGTCTTGCAAAAATTTAAGAATATGTGGTGATTTTAAAATATGCGTAAATCATGAAATATGCTCAGACTCTTCCTACTTCCAATATCGAAACTGCTATCCACAAATTATCAAGCATAAAATGTTTTGCAAAAATTGATTTAAAAAAAAAAAAAAAAAAAAAAAAAATCAGCCTATAATCAAATACAGATTGAGAATAAATTCAAGGAAATTACCACAATAAATACCACCATAGGATTACTAAGTTTAACAAAATTCCTTTCGGGGTGAAAATGGTAAGTGCCATTTTTCAGAGAGCAATAGAAAACATGTTAACTGACAAAATAAGTAATATGATTATCTATCAAGATGATATTTGCCTTGGTGTTATCACTAAAAGATGAATTAAGACAAAAAACAGAACTTATTAAAAAAAATGTGGGGATAACAGAGACAAATGTGAATTTGATTGTGACATGATATCATATTTAGGTTACCAAATTTCATAAGATGCCATTACACCAGAACCAAAGTTAAGAAAATTTCAGAGATATCTAATAAAAAAAGAATTAGAATCCTTTTTTGGATGAGTTAATTTTTATAAAGATACCTACCAAAATACAGTGACTTAATAAAACCATTTCCTGAAATGCGGAAAAAGAAAAGTGATTTCAGATTAACTCAAAGGCAAAGCTTAGTGGTCAAGGATTTCAAAGAGATACCACAAAAACCCATTGTAAAAATCTTTGATCCTAGAAAGGATGTTACATTAACTACAGATAAAAGTGAGCAAGCTGAGTCAGCAATTTTATGACAAGATCATCAATAATATACCTTTCAAGAAGATTGATGAGAGCAGAAATAAATTATTCAAATATTTAAAGAAAGGCATTGGTTATCGTCAGAGCACAGACAGAGCTCAACAATTCTTAAGTTCCTATTAAAGTCAGATCATAAGCCTCTAGAGTTTATTTTTAAACCTAGAAAGGAGTGACCAAAAGTTACTTTCAGGATTCTAGGATAAAATTAATAGCTTAGAAGCGATAAAGTACACAATAAACTAAGAGACAAGCAAGAAGTTGACTACTGATCATGTGTCATATAAAACTAATACAACAGTTTGTTTTAATAGCAAAATAATTTAAAATTCATTATACGAGCTCTATCCCAGCTATTTTGGCATTGGCAATATCTTTACAAAACTTAACTTTTAGAGAACAAAGCATTTAAATAATTTTAAATAAATACTGTACGAATTGTTACCTGAAGATTAGTTAATATTTGATGTATGAGTGAGTGAACTTTAGTTTGCTAAATGCATTATATAAACATGAAATTTATGAGTGTTACTGCTTATGATTTTATAAGCAAGAGAAAGGTCTAAAAATATATAAAGGAAAGACTACTCAAATCACAATTAAAATCAGAAAGGAATTATATTTAAAAAAAGAAAGAAAATGAAAAAGAGAAAAGATTGAAAAAGACAATCAAAAGGTGATTTAGAATACTTCATGCCCATGTAAAGAGATTTGTATATCTGCAAACACTAAGTTAATTAAGGCCACGTGTTAGATAGAAATTTAATATAAGCAGATCCCTTTGTCTGGGCAATGGAACCAGGTGTAGTGCTTAGAGTTAAAACCACTAGGTGTTCAAAGAAAGGCAATAGTATCTAGTGTCTCCATCTAATAAAGTGGTAAATTAAAAATAAGTTTATCCTAAAAGACATTTCTCATTCTTTACCCAAGTAGCAATCATCCAGGAATGGAAGTTTGTAATAGCAAAAAATAAAATAAAATAAAAATAAAAACAAAACTTATCTTCTGAGATGGTTCATTAGACAATACCATTCACAATGATTAAATATTTAGCTTAATTGAAACAGAAAAAAATGTTGAACACACATAAGTAGAATTCAAACAAGAGTTTTTATTATATCTGTGACCCTCTGCAGAGGCAGGTGTCATCAGGTAATTTTTTTTTTTAAACTAATCTACTTTTGGGGCAAAACTTAACACCACCAATGAGAACAAGTCACAGATTTAAGCATACCAGGTTTATCAGGTAATGTAACAAATAGACCAAGTTGAAAAAATTTAATTGCTGTATGAATTTCTAATATTCATCTGTGAACTGCTTTAATTAGAGCAGTGGCAAACTTATTAAGGAAAGAAAGTTACACAATAAATCATTAAAGTTGTTTACATTTCAGATCTAGTTAGTTATAATTAATTTTTTTTTAAATTTGGGAAACTATTTTAAACAAAAGCAAACAAGATTATATTAATTTTAAAAACAACACTTTAACCAAAGATTCAATTGAAAAAAAAAAAAAAAAACTGGTGCATTTTTACTGCAAATGTTCTAATTTTGTCCTTATCTATCATAAAAAAATGTAACACGAGAGAAAAAAATAATTACACATTTGCATTTAACTTAGTCATACCTAAAATTCACACCGAGATGGACTCCTTGTCTGGTAAGGAGAAACATGAATGATAAGTGTCACTGGATCATCATGTAGCAACTGTTCACAACAGACAAAATATAGTAATAGGGAGATGGAATGTAAGGATGTTACATCAATGTGGTTAGCATGAAAATATCAAGCCACATTCCAGGAGTATGCAAAACTAGGTGGGCAAATAATGGGGATTTCATCAGTGCCATATATACAGGTAGAGAATAATACTAGACAAAGACATGAAGAAATGTGTTCTGGGATACTGTCAACTGCCTGACAGAATTCTCCTAGTTAAGGTGACAGGGAAGCCTTTTAACATATGCACCAATAGCACAAAGCATGCAAGAAAAAAATTGATAAACTTTACAGTACATAATACCAAAGTTAGAAAGGTACAAGTCCGTGAAATAATTGGCAAGTTTGAACTCGGAACCTGTAACAAATATGGTGAAAGATGGGTCCAATGCATACAGCAAATGACCAAATAATCAACACGTTGTTTCAAGAACACCCAAAACATTTATGGACATGGAGAAATTCAGCTTGGGACCGTAAGAATCGGATCAATTACATACCAATCAACTTTTTATTGTGCAATTAATCTAATTACTTGTAAAACCTATCCAAGTGCACTAAACTATCTATTTTATTATCAGATAGCAGCTAAGGAAAAAAGTGATGCTATTCAGTTCCAAAATATAGGTGTAAAAAAGAAGTATGTTGCTTATTAGAAATTTATTTTTATGAACTCTTAAAATATAATAATCTATTACCATGTAAATAGGCTAATATCAGAATCAATTTTCCTAATTTTTTTTTTAAATTGAGAAAACTAAATCTTTTCATAGTATCATTGTCATCTTGTGAAATGCACACTGCTTATAAAACAAGTTAAGAAAAAAGAAACTTAAAAAAAAAAAACTTAAATAGGAATATCTTGTTGGTCAAGTTACCAATTACCAGATTAAAAAAAACTTTAAATGGTAAAAAGCAATTAAATATTTTGGTTAATGTTAGTTACTATACAAGTCAATTTAATAAAGAATTTGAAAATCTATAAGAATTATTCCTATATAAATAAAATCTAATGGGGGGGGGGATATTCTTTCAATATTGAAAAATTGCTCAGGTATATGACTTACTATTGAGCAAGCCCATAAAATTAATTTAGAATAGAACTATTTGCAGAAGAGAAAAAAAATTATTGCAAAAGAATCTTAAGTAAATGATCAAACGTGTAATTGATAAATGTAAGTTTTATTAAAATAATTATTTGATCATATCAAACAATTTTTTTGTTATGTTTACACTAAACTTGATGTATGTAAAAAAAAAAAAAAAAAAAAAAAAAAAATCATTCAGAGAATACAAATCAGAAAAAATTGAAATAAGTTGTCAAACTCAAAAAGTTCTCATAATTTAATCAACCAAAAACTTTCATTATGTGTACAATTTTGTTCTCTTCCAGGTAACTTCATATTTATTTTCTTGAACAAAAAACTGCTTTAGGTGCTTTTTATGGTCTTTCAAGGAAGTGATTTTTTTTTTTTTTTTTTTTAATTAAAAGAATTCTGTAAAGAATGGAATAAATGAAAGTGCAATATGTGGTGAAGCTAGCCAAAACTATAACAATTTCTGCTTGGTTATCAAAGAAATCTTGATAGTTAAGTAAAAGGGGTGTAATATTCTAATTTCAAATATTTTTTTTTATTAATTGTTGTCCTCAAATTGTTCTAATTTGATGCAATATTTATTCAAATAAATTATGTTGTTCTCTAGAAAGATTTCATAGTAGAGGATGGCCTTCCAGTCCAAGTATATATACAAGACCACCTTCTTTAGATGAAAATCAGCCTTTTGGTAGTTTATTTCTTACTGCCCCAATTTCTTGCATTCAAACTTTCCATCGCTCATCAATTGTTTCAAACAGGGTCCCTACAAGTGCATGTAAAACAAAAAAAAAAAAAAAAAAAAAAAATTCCAGGCCTTTTCCAGAACTATGTTTCAAGTTTCAATGACTGAAAATGGTGCATGCACACACAAAGTGAATGGTCATCAATTTCAAAAACACAAACTTTGTGATTTATCTTTTAATAGTTTAAAAGATCAGAAGTTCAAAGAAAAACTGCAGCTGGTTCCAATAATTCATGTCAAAATGTGTCAGTTGAAAGCAGTGAAGAAATTCAAGTATTAAAGGCTAAATACAACTGAATGCAGAGCTGGTTATGTTACACATTTTGTGTAGCATTCTACACAATTTGGAGTTCTACTGCACTTGAAAAATTTGAATGACACACTTTATTCTTACTGCTACACATTTCAACTATCTAGACTATGCATGTCACAAAAATTCTTGACTGCTGCACATTTCCTGTGAAGTTATGTATAGAGGTTTTGATGAACAAAACTTCAAATAGAAATTTTCACAAAAAGACTACACATTTTAGCTACCCCTACTATTCATGGGTTTTGTTGCACATGGCACAGAACACAATGATGTTAACATTTTTTCAGTTCATCCAGTTTAGCATTCAGCTCCTCTTCTAATTTTGATATCTATAGATTCGTCCTTTGCAGATCTTCACATGGCACTGGACTTGTGTGAAGTTCTGAGCCTGCTCAGCTTTTTCTGCATAGCTGTCAGCTGACTTGAGCAAATCTTGTATGCAACTTTCTAGCTTGTGTTTCTTGGTCTTTAGTTCTTTAATTTCCATAAGTATGGATTTCTATTTTTATTGGTTATATGCTGTTCTGGCATTGGAAGCACTGCGGAGAAGAGCTTTAATCACAGGAACATTCCAAGCACCTCCAACTGTGGCCAAATAGTCCATGATAATGCACTGTGCATCCAGACCCTACTGTTTCATATTGTCAGTGACCGAGAAACCTCTCTTCATGAGAGAGTATCAGCAATCTACAAAAAACTATCCAGTTTTTAATATTCTTTGTTGCTAGACAAAGAAGAGTAGAACAAAGTGTTCAGACAATCTTCATGCTTGCTAAAATTCTTAAAAGCAATATTTCCAGCAGCCTCCTTCTTAAACTCTTTGTACTGACTGATGATGTCATCCCAATCAGACTTGCTGGCTTATTTTCTGTCCATCATGTGGGTAAGACATCTTTTTAGACTTTTCTGTGGCATTTTTTTTTTCATAAATGGATCCAGGGTTCAGACCTTGCAAGCAACCTTACAAGAGAGTATCTAAGGAGAGAATTTGCTAGAAGTTTCTCAATGATGGCGATGAACAGTCTTTGTTGCAATTCTACATGCAAACATATCTTTTGTAAACACATTTCCTTTTTTGGATAAATTTTGCATAGCCCTATCTGCCAGAAATCCAAACTCAATCTTTGCAACATTTTTAGGTATACTTGGGTTTAACAAAATTCTTTCAAATTCATTCAGTTTGAAAAATGTAATTATCTTTTTAGTGTGCTCTTCCTTTACATATCTCAACAGTTTCATGAACATGGTTTTAAAAGATCACCTACAAGGAAAATAAGCAAAGGTTTATTGCTGTGATATTTTATCAGAAACAGTTCAATGTCTTTCAAAACAGACACAAAAATCCGAAATCTCACTGGAAATAAAACTTGACAGCTTTGCAGAGAAAGAAAACGTGTTCTTTGGAAAGTGTATCTTTTGTTTTAAACAAATACTTATTGTAAAGTAGAGATGGGTGGTTCAACAAAAAAAAAAGAAAAAAAAAAAAAGACTTTTCCAGTTTCAGTTTCACACCATGAAGCTGCACTGAATTTTTTTACGAAACCAAAATTGTGTTTTTTTTTAAAGTGCTATCACTACTGAGTGATCATATCCAAAGAAACACTATTGAAAAAGACTTTCAGTTGTTAATAAAATTAAATTTTATCAACATTTATACCATTGTAAGAAAAAAAGATTGAATAAAAATATGTTAAAAATATTTGACTAATTTTAGGAAATAAATGAGAGATCTATTTGTTTACAAAAGAAATGAAGAAAAAAAAGGAAATACATGTCTGAAGAAATCTATTTGTTTCAGGTAAAAAAAAAAAAAAAAAAAAAAAAATTGTGGTAAAATTAAGTTAACAAAATAGCGAGTAGAAATAAAAAAAATAGTTGCCAGTTTCATCTTTATGTTAAATTTAATGAAGTCGATTTTTTGTAAGGGTTGTATGTAATTGTTTTCTAGTATCCAGTATGGGTCATTCCATGTCAAAACACCAGCAAAAAGTTGAAATCTGCACATACCGACACTGAATTACTTGAAATTTGGCACAAATGTTCCTCTTCATGAGTTAGGAAAGTGTGCCAAATTATTTAGTGCTAGACTTTACCGTTCCAATTTTAAAGGGGTGGGGTGTATAATTTTCCTATTTTACCTCTAAATTAAGGCCGCGCAACGTCGCCAAATCTCAGTGTTTTTTAAAAAAATCAAAGAAAAATACTTCCATAATTTCAATATTTGTGAAATTTGGTATGTAGGGAAAATAAGAAGTGTAGAATCCAGATATTTAACTATTAGGTTGGTGCAAAAATAATGACGTAATAATGTCGTTTTTGACGTTAAAAAACAACATTATTACGTCATTATTTTTGCACCAACCTAATACTTCAAGCCTACACAAGATAGAAAATTTTATTTTACTCACCCAAATACATGACCCCAATATCAACAACTTTTCACCTATGTAGCTTATGGTCAGTCTATCGAAAATACGTCCTCTTCAATTTTCATATTTTTTGCCTAACATCTACAATGCCTGCTCAAGTTCACCATAAAATTTTGTGAGGGTTTTAAGTCTACTTTAGAAGATATGACCCTGCCAAGTTTAGAGTTTTTCCTATTTATATGCAGGATATCCGAGAAAGATTATAATTAAAGACAATCATCCTAATGTTCCATGACCTTTCAAATGTTGATATTGTGCTAAGTAACTTCTTAAACTATTCAATAAGATTGTTTTTATTAATTTAAAAATAATTTAAATATATTTTGCAGATATTACTTTTTGTACAGGTAGATTGTCTTTAAAAAGCGGTAAACATTGCCTCATGTATGATGATCAATAGTGCATAGAAAATTTGTAAATGGCACTTAACAAATGAAGTTAAAAGAAATTCTTTCTGTTTGTGTTTCTTTTAATTTTATTTGGTAAAATTTTTATTAAAAAAAAAAAAAAAAAAAAAAACATTTATTTTTTTCATTCTCAAAAAAGTCATAAGATAAATGTGAATCTTTAAAACATAATATTTGAAGTTAGCACTAAACATATTTATATAGTTGAAGGAAATGCTTTTATTACTTTTCTAAATTTACATTTTTTAAATAATTTTTCAAAATTATTTTCATGAAACAAAAATATTTGATTTTGTTTTAATGAAAAGAAAATCATAAAAATTAATATACAAAGAGTCTTTAAAAGATTATATTTTAAACTACACTATGCACTAAATTTTGTTAAACATAGTCTCTAGTAGGGTAATCAATAGAGCATAGAATATTTAAACATGTTTATTAAGTTGAAAGAAATGCTTTCATTACTGTTTGTGATCTACTTAATAATTCTTGTTTTTATATATATATATATATATATATATATATTTTTGCAAATTTAAATAATCGATTTACAGAACAAAAATGTTTTTAAAACGTATTTTCGATAGACTGACTGTAAGCTACATAAGTGAAAAGTTGTTGATTTTGGTTTCTTAAAAGCCAAATCAAAAATGTGTTGTCCAAAGACACAAATATAGATATTTTATGTGACGGTTTCTTTCGTATATTTCCAATTCATTAATAAATATGGCAGTTACTTATAGTTGACAATTTATTCAAAAGTTTAATAAACTTTAATTAAAGTCACCAATTCTATGACTAAATTACCTAAGTGAACAATCCCTACTTTATTACCTACCCTGATTTGCAGTTTCTGGGTTTTCAATTCCAGTGGTCTTTAATGCATATCTATAAATTTTCATTACCTTTGCTTAAGACCAAATATTGATCCCCCTATGCACCAGTTAACAGACTTTCAGGATGACAGATGTTTCAAAAAACTTGAAAGTCGAAAAGTATACGCGGCATTTATTTTATGCAACAAGACCGTAGTTTCAATAATCTAAAAGTTCTTTTACCAGGCATACTATCAGTTTATCACTTTTTTCTTTTGCTGCTTATTTTATAATTTTTTTAAGGAACATTTTCCTGGTTGTAGTTTTAATTGAGTGTACAATTTCAAGAATATTGATAAAGATTGGTCACTTTGATTTTGCATTGCAAAACAAAGTACTTGTGTAAAATTTAGGCTAAAGAAAAAAAAAAAAGAAAAAAAAGAAAAAAGTCAATCATATTTCGCATTTTCATTTGTTCAAAGCAAAATACTGTTTTAAACACACTGTAAAAATAATTCAATGAATAAAAGCACATAAATTACATATTTGGAAAGATTATTTTATTTTCTTTCTAGCCATATGAATATTAAGATTGGACCAGAAATACACGAGAATTTGCAAGTTGAACAAACTAAGTTGCAAATTTATCAATCTCAAACAAAATCAAATATCGACTGGAAATGCTATCATTACACAAGATTACACTAGTTTTAAAATTAGAAATGTTTTGTAAAAATACAACTTCAAATCTCATCTTAAGCCCAGCAAATTGAGGAGTTTTTTTTTTTTTTAAAGATGGATTTGTAAGGAGACAACTAGAAGCACAAGCTTGAAAAACACCACTATGAAATGGTCAGCTTTGAAAGTGCAGAAAAAGCAGCACCTGTTATTGAAATAGTGATATAATTTTAAGAAATGTGGAAGGAGAAAGAATATATTTGTAAAGAGGGGCACCTTGGCATGGTGTAATGATTAGCAAGCTTGCCTCGCTATATCAGTTACGACTGAAAAGTGAGTTCGATCATCACTAGGTGCTCCATACTTTTGGCCTTGTTCCACATCTAAACTATGCTTAGAAAATCACTATCTTTGAAAAAGATAAAATTTTTGTTTACATACTAATTTTTTTATCAAAATATGCTAAAAAATAAACAAGATATCAGCAGTGGAAATTGAAGAAATTTTAAATATTCTGATATGTTTCCAGTTAAAACTAGGACAGTTTGGGATACATACACACTATATATATATATATATATATATATATATATATATAGCTGGTCACCTGTATTTGAGGATACCTGACTACTAGGGTGGCCAGCCAATGCCTATTACAAACACTTGCTCAGGCACATTTGTGTTTGTTCAACACCCACAGAGCCCACCTGTGGTTTATACTGCAACTATACTGAGAAACCTTAGTTACAGTTTCCAGGAGAGAGCATGTTATTTAGCATGATCAATAATCTGAACAAGGCCAGCACACTCAAACCTTTATTCACGATGACTCTTGACTTTGTACTAGCACAGCTATCAACGGCCCCCAAGTGTTCTGTGTAACCAATTTCACTCACAAGGCTTGGGTCAACCCACGGTATGGTTTTCAGGCACTTTCCAAAGGTGCCGCATG
>OZ010574.1:58973231-58995051 GCA_963932145.1 Acanthosepion lycidas | reverse complement strand
AGATACACACACATCATTCACATATAGGCCTGTTTCATTGCATCACAGCCCTACTAAACAACCGAATGCTTCAAGCCAGGATCAAAACCTGACCGTTTTACACACACACCCAATTCTTGTAATAAAACAATATATATGTATGAAAAAGGAATATATATATATATATATATATATATATATATATATATATATATATATACGAGAGAGATAAAAAAGGCCAATATCTCCAGCATACAAATTACAGAATCTTTTAGAATTCTAAAGTACCAAAGCATTTGTGCAGTCAGAGATAAAATACAAACACTGTATCTTAAGCCAATGGATATTTGTGGAGGAGGTGGATGTAAAAAATTCAAGCCCAATCAAAAAAAACTAGTTTGGTCAATTTCAGGAAGTTGGTTGAACTAAGAACTTTTCATTACTTTCTCCTAAATAGTAGGTAATTGTAGCAGAGAATCTAGTTAAACAAATAAGAGACTCAGAGTTGATTGTGTGTAGTGCAGTAAGCACTATGAGTTACGCCCTCTTCCACAATTGGCTGTTGAGAGAGGACATTCTACTTACAGTAGCTGGCGCTAACAATTTTCATATAAACAATACTGTGCAGATATTAGCCAATAGTCAGCATGGGTCTAGGATTGGAAGAACTATACAACACCAGTTTTTTCTCAATCAAGAGAGCGCTATCAATGTGCGGATAACCAGACAAGACAAACACAAGCCATTTAGACAATTATCAAGACTGTATTGCCACAGGAGGAAGCAATCCAAGATGACACTTCCACATACATAGATAACATCTTTGTCGACAAAGAAAAACATATGTCCAACTTTGGACTGTGAGACTTGACAATGGTGCTAAGTGCTTGGTTAGAAAACCCCTTTAAGAGTGAGCAAGTTCCCGGAGACTCCACTCTAACTATTATCATGCATTGTAATACATTCTCCCTCTGCGGAACTCATAAGCCACCTTCTTAGGCCAGCAGCGACATTCTTGACAAGCCACTGCAATAACCAAAGGGTGAGATGACAAAACCTGCAACACCCCTTCCCTTGTGAAGCACATGTAATGAGAGGGTGTCAAAAAGACCCTGCAAGAGGTTGCTGGTGTGTGATCAGCCAGGAAATGACAGTGTGGGTGGATGCAAGTTCTCAGGCCACTGGGGTGGTATTGGACGTGAATGGAGGACGCATACTGGCATTCACATGACAGTGACACTCAACATAACCTACTTGAGCCTGACACAATGTTAAAGGGCATAAACTTGGCCCTGCAAAAGATGAAAGTTTTGCATTTGGTCACTGATTCCGCATGTACTCACCGCTGGATCAACGACACCTTGACTGGAAAGGCATACCTGAAAACGAAGGCAGTGTGTGAGATGCTTGTATTGAGACGACTAGGGACTCTTCAAGCACTAATTGCAGACTATGGCCTCACCTTGGATGTAAGGCTGACTAAATCCAACCAAAATAAAGCTAACAAAATAACCAGAGTTCCACAAAGTTGGTTGGATTTGTTGAAGAAGGACACCAAACCTATCCTCTCAGCATGTGGTGCAGCCATGGGAGAGTTGGTTTCATACGAAATAATGGAAATACATCAGCATAATGGTCACCCTGGTGTTAAGCACACCACTTTGTCAGATGAGTTGATCCCTCCATACCTAGCACAGCTGTCAAGATCATGGTTCAGAGGTGTCTTGATTGCCAGTCCATATATCCGGCACCAGTGTGTTGGCAGAATGGAAGACCAGGATGGATATCATGCATTACAGCCACAGTCATTACCTGACCTCGATTGACTGCAGACCCACATGGTTAAATATTTGGCAACCCATAGTGTGACAAGATTCTGAGAGCGTTATTCAAGTTGGAATCGATATTTTGTGAGAGGTCCACCATACAAAATTCTCACCTACAATGATACTAAGTTCACCAGCAGGCAGGTCATTCAAGGCTTTCATGGAGGAAATGGGGGTGGGGTGAGGGCTAGAGTCCAGCTGCACTCTTGGTGAACACATGTACCATCTAGAAACAGGATAATAGAAATGTGTCATAGGAGCATAAAATGGATTGTAGCATGGAAGCAGTGCCCTATACAAGAAGCTGTATGTACCGAAGGCTGACATGTAAAGCCCAACTGCATTATCTAATGCAATTCATACTTACGAGGTTAGGCTCAAGGGCATTTACTTTGTATTTGCACTACCACCATTGACAGAGCACAAGACATTAAGTGGAAAACATGGTGAGGGTGAGATCACCCCAGAACCAATGTAACTCCAAATTTACGACTGGGGAGGTCACTGGGATCATCAGTCCATAATCTTTCCTGATTGATGGTGTGTCGCATCATGTTAAAGACCTAACCGGCATGAGACCAATGCTCTGCCTCAAGTGATGCTGATGAATCATCCACAGCAATGGGGAATTGAAGTAGATTCTCAGCTCTTTGACATGAATCCTGCTACAGTAGGAGACAGTGGTGACAACAATGAGGATAAAGTACCTACTCTGTGAAGGAGCACCAAATGAAAATACCTGCCCCCTGCATGTTGTTGCTGTGATCAATGTAACGGAAAATCAGATCAACCCAATAAGAGACTCAGAATTGGTTGAGTGTGGTGCAGTAAGCACCAAGAGTTACATCCTCTTCCACAATTGGCTGCTGAGAGAGGACATTGTACTTACAGTAGGTGGTGCTGACAATTTGCATATTAACGATACTGGGTAGGTATTAGCCAATAGTCAACATGCGTCCGAGACTGAAAGAGCTATAAAACACCACCATTTTTTTCTCATTCGAGAAGTGCACTCTCAACATGTGGAAAACCAGACAAGATGAATACAGCAATCTAAAATGCTTCCATTTTATGCTTTTAGAATGAATTTGAGACATTTAGTTTTAATTAACTTTATTCAATAAGATTACTTTTGACAGTAATATCAGTGTGCGAATACACACTGATATTTTAAGAAAATGATTTATTGTTTACATTGAAAACAGAAAATAAGTAACATTTTTAGGATATTAAGTTTTTTTTTTTAAGATAAAACAAAAAAAAGACATGCAATTCATGGAGAATGTAAGAGCATGACAGTAAGTGTCAAAAACTTTTCATAAACAGTGCTCCGGTTGATAGATAAGCAATCCAATCAAGATATTATTTGAGAATAGTTTTACATTATGTGGCAGGAGTGAACCAACATACAATTTTTAACTCAAAATATCCAAATCAAGTGTGAAAATCAAATTACAACTTGATTATCTTAGTTGCTTTGACTTGTTGCTTCCACATAAGTGACATTTTTTTTTTTTACTGAACCAGGTTTCATATCCCATATATGATTTATGACATTAACAATGTCCTGTATTTTTTGTTTGTGATGGTTAATGAAAAAGGAATACATTACAATTATTCTGAGAGGATGGAATCCTGAAGTTGCCTGAAAGATGTCAGATTGTACAAGAAAAAACAAAATATATTGTTGAATAAAGTTAATATTCAGTTTTATTTTTACTTAAACTGAACAAATGTTTTCTGTAACATAAAAGTTGCATATACTCCGACATTGTTTAAACTATTTTAAAATTAGAAATACAAACAGAAGAAAAAGTAATAATATATCTCTGAGGAGTAATTCAAACAGTCATTCAATTTTGCAGCTGTGAATCACTTGTAAGAATCTTATACAAAGCTTACAAATTATATTTTCTTATTTCTTACATTCAGTAGATATAGGTCATGAGTTAGTCTTAAAATTTGAAACCATATTTGCATAAAGTGTACAGAATTCAAAAGTAGAATTGAAGCGCACTAATACGCTCAAATTTCTGGAATCAGATACAAGCTAACTAACTTAAATTTGTACATTTAGGTTTTTAGTATTGACAATAAAAATGTTAATGAATATTTGGTCATAAAGATGTTTTTTAACCTGTCACTATATTATTTTAATATCTTCAATTAGTTACAAAGAACAGTATCTATTCTCCACAAGATTACAACATTACTATTTCTTTCTCAGTTTAATTTAGTGTTGCTTTTGGTAATATTATTAAATGTTCAGGCCAGGGATTGAACACAATTACTATATCACCAAATTCACAAATCAGTTGCAGCTGTAAGGGGGAAAAAAAAGCACAAGTAGCAGCAGCACTCTTAAGCATGCAGGTTAGGTTTAAGGCAGCAAGTTCCCCAAAGAGAATTGTTCCACAAGATGATAGCCTAGTGGATTAAAGCAATGGATCATGAATTTGGTAACAGGAATTGTGATTTTAATCCCTAGGCAAGACAGTATGTACTAAAAAAAAAAAAAAAAAAAAAAAAAAAAAAAAAAAAAAAAAAATAGACAAGACATCCCTAGGCATGGGCAGTGAAATGAGAACAGTCCATTCCTGTAGATTAAATAAAGTGTTCAGTTTGGAATCTCTTGTTGGTTAGCTGGACTGACATAAGTACAGTGTAACCTGAATATAAGAGATTTGTCGGGACCGGAGAAGTCTCTTATATCCAGGTTTGGTCTATTTTGTTTAGGTAAGTATGGAATAATTTGGGACCAGAGAAAATCTCTTATATCCGGGTTACACTGTAATAACAAAAATGAGGACAACAGTCCGTATGAAAATAGTGCATAAAGAATAATTTCACTACCATTGGCTTATAGTTAAAATTCTTATCAAAATCATATAGGTGAAACTAATGTTAAATAAGAGGAAAAAAAAAGCTGGCTTAATATAGGGAAATGAAAAAGTATCAAGACAAAGTATACATAATACTTTATCAGAGCACTAAATATTATGGAACCATTATAGAACACAAAAGTATAACTACCTTGGTGGCATATTCCACTGATCACTTTGATTAGGTCTCCATCTGAAAATAAATGAAAAATCGTCTAAGAAATTTTGTAATTAATAAGATTATCAACATCATTCAATTCTTCCAATTTTATATTGCAAAATTTCTAATTACAATGAGCAGACTGAATCAACAATTTGGCTAATACTTAATCTTAGCCAACAGCAGTATTAACATTTTTAAGACAGATTGAATTAACAAAAAACAATGAATATATATTTCCAAGTTTAATAGTTATAGATTTTCTAAGTGTTGATATAGACAAACTTACAAAATTAATAAAATGTTTAGGTCAATGTTAACTGAGAAATTAAATTTAAGAGAAAGAATAATGTATAACAAAACATTTCAAAAGTAATTTTAAGAATTTAGAATACTAAGACAAACTAATAACCATAAAGATTTATTTGCCTTGACAATTTTTCCACACTATATACAAATATTTAAAATTTTTGTTTGAACAATTAAACTTGTGTTACCAGGGCAATTACTTTTTCAGCCTTCAAGTGTTTTAAGAAAAAAAAAAAAAAAAAAAGAAAAGAAAAAAAAAGCTATTTCTTCAGAAAATGACAATAGAAAAAGGATTGCAAATATACCAACCAAATCAGGTCACTTCAGTAATAAAATTCTCGTATTTTTATGTATGTGTTATGTGTATATATTACACAAATGGATTGAATTTCTGTTAAATAAAGTATCAATTACCAATTGTAAAAGAACTGTATATAATTGTTTACTCGTTTTACAAAAATCTGTTTAAAAGAAACAACTGCTTATAAGGAACAAAATTTGTTCTGCTTAAGCAGAATCCACTATATATTTGCTATCAAGCAGCTAATAAATAATTATGCATTCAACTCATCTGAATAAAAGGAGTAGATTATTAAATTGATTTGTATATCACATTTGTCATTTAATGACAAAACCTGTAGAATTTATGCTATGCTGTCCAAACCTTGGAGATTAAGAATTATTACATAGCTTTCCATTACAACTAGTATACTTATCTTGACTGTTATGTTCAGAATGATCCAACTGTTACCTCCAGCCATCATATATCTGTTCTAGTTGATAACTAAACTGTTAAATGGCAATGCAGACACATAGCAAAGATGATGATCAGAAACAACATAACACCAGCTTTCATGAGCAGAGGCAGAAGAATTGAGGACAACAATAAAAATCTGCCAGAGTCATATCTACCATCCTTATAAAAACAGGACAGTATTCAAAAGATGTTCAAACCTTTCAGTCATATCACTCCACAACCAAGCCTCCTTAGAAGAGAACATGACCAAGAAATAAGTCCCATACCCTGCAACTGTAGCAAAGAACACAAGATCATGTAGAGGGAAAAAGTGGTAAATTTTAATCCCTGTGGTTTAATAGAGAACACTGAAGATAAAATGACTGAAAAATCAGCACACATGTTCAAGTGACAACTGCCCAAGTAGACCTAGCATAGGGATAAACATCTGGAAGCCTCCGAGAAAGAAAGACAACATTCAAAACCTTCATTAACAATACAGTAATTTAGTTTAAAACTGTAAAATGGGACCATTGGATTGTCCAAGAATCACATGCACTACTAGATTAAAGCATATGTAGTTTCCTGACAGTTGTGAGTTCAATCCCAGAGTTGGGTGATGTAGGAAGTCATGTGCTTTGGTTCAGTGAAAGAATTTCACAAGTGACACAAAGATAAATAGACGAGGGAATTGACTGATACAAGATATCACCTGAAAATGGAATTTGACAAACTATCTCTGTGGAATGTATAAACTGTTCAGTTAAATTTTTTTAGATATAGCTATAATTTCAGATAATTTTTTTTTAATACCCAAGAACTTTGAATTATGATATATTTGTCCATAAAGTTCAAGCCAATTTTTAGATATTCATGTTCCAACATGTTAGAACAAATCAAATTTATCGACATATAATATACTTACATCTCCAATTAGGGCACACTTCAAACAATCTTTTGAGAAAGAAAGTTTAAAATTACTAAATTCATGTCAATGAAAATGGAAGATTATAAAGGTACATTTTAGACACTTGATGCTTTTGTTTTTTTTACTGGAAAGGCAAAAATGCCTCGCAAGCAACAAAAAATATGTGTACAGTGAAGGTGCTTTAGCTGACAGAACTGTACAGAAGGGGTTTGCTAAGTTTAGAGTTGATGATTGTAGCCATATTGATGAAGAACGCTCAGGGAGACACCCCCCACTACAAATGACGACCAAATCAAGACATTGATTGAGAATAACCAACATTACACAATGCATGAATTGACAGAAACACCAAATTTATCAAAATCCACCATCTATGAGCATTTAGTGAAGCTTGGGTACTCAAATTGCTATGATGTTTGGGTACCATATGATCCGAATGAAAAGAATCTTTTGGATTGCCTTTCATCTGTGATTTGCTGTATAAATGCAATGAAAATGCACCCTTTTAAAACAAATTGTGACAGGTGATGAGAAATGGATCCTTTACAACAATGTTCAGTGAAAAAGATCCTGAGGTAAGCGACATAAGCCAATTTTAGTCACCTCAAAAGCAGATCATCTTAAGTCATGCTGTGCATCTGGTAGGATTGGAAAGGAATCCTGTACGATAAGCTTCTGCCAAGTAACCAATCAATTGATTCTGAAAAGTACTGCTCACAACTGGATGAATTAAAGACAATTCAAGAAAAATGCCCAGAATTGATGAAAAGGAAAGGTGTTGTTTTCCATCAGGATAATGCCAGACCTCATGTTTCTTTGGCAACTTGGCAAAAATTGTTGCAGCTTGGTTGGGATATGTTACTCCACCCGCCATATTCACCACACATTGCTCCTTTGGATTTTAATTTATCCTTGCAAAATAATCTCCAGAGTAAAAAAATTTTAATTCTTTGGATGACATATATAAAATAATAATAATAATAAAAAGAAAAACACCTTAATGAGTTCTTTGCCAAGAAACCAAAGTTCTGGGAAGAGAGAATCTTTAAGTTGAAGGAAAAATGGAGAAAGGTTGTGCAGCAAAATTGTTCATATTTAATTGAATAAATATTTAATGTCATAATTTTAGTTTAGCAACATGCACACACAAACATAGATTCACATTCTGAAAAAAACATTTTTATTTTGTACAAATTGATTTAAAAAAAAAAAAAAAAAAAAAAATTGATCCAGTTATATTTTATGCCAGTAAAGTTTTGGAAAGAAGATCAGGATTTCAGTCAGAAAGTAACCATTAACACATTTAAATCATAACTTCAGTTCATATTTCTCAAAATAAATTCAACTACAAAAACAAATTCAGGTTATTTTATCAATGAATGCTTACAATTAATTTTGATTTATTTATTATACAAATTAGTTTCTATTTTAACATAAATACCTTATAAATTTATAGGTACCTCCAAAGATTCATTAAGAAATGAACATGATGAAAAAATGCACAAAACTTAATAAAATCAAAGTTTTATCATCGAAATCTTTGTTATTATTAAGAGGAAAGACCAAATGATTTTTTTAATTATTAAATTATATTTTTTCGATCCCTTTTAAAACATTCAAAGTTTTGTTTTTCTTCTGGCAATAAGAAATTTTAGCTAAAATCAAATTGTCAAATTTTAATGAAACATTCAGGACTTTCACAAATGAATTAAATTATTTTAGATTTTTTTTTTTTTTTTTTTTTTAAGAAAATCTTGGTAAAAACATTTTTAAAAAATCTGTTACCCACCACTTATTAAATTTTATGAAATTTCGCGAAATTAATTTTCACAAATGGACCAAGAAATAGCTATACGTAAAACTTCTTGGAGAATTTTTATCATTTTTTTTTTCTTTCTGTAAAAAAAAGACCACCAGTTAACAAAAATCTCCTCTGAATTGTAATAAAAAATGCAATAAATCTAAGACGACATTTAATTAGAAAGGTTTTTTAATTGCTTTTATGAACAACATTATAGAAACTATTGTCTTAAAATTTTTTTTTTTACAAGAATTCATTTTTTTTAGAATTTTAATTAAAATAATATATAAAGTTTTAAAATTCTGTATTAATTTGTCTGGAGTAGGTGATATTGTTATTAAGTAAAATCTATATTTACTAATCATAAATAGAAAAGCTTACAATTAAGCAACCCTCAAAATTTTAAAATTTTTTGTGTTTGTAAAGTATTCATATACAACATTATCAGAAAATAAGAGTGATAACTACAGTAAATTTAACGCCAAAGCATCTAAAATTCAATAAGAATATTTTCCTAAATTTTTAAGATTATGGGGTAGTGAAAAATTATATAAAAAAGGCATTAATGTTATTCATGTAATTTTTTTTTTTTTTTTTTTTTTACAGATATATCCCCCATAAAAAATTGATAAACTTCTGTCTGTCAAGTTGCTCTCAGCACCCAATCAAAACTACCTTGTGTTAAAAAATGCATTTCTGTGATATTTTAAACTAAAAGTAATGTTTGTTTCAAATCAGAAAATTAGATAATATTCCTCAAATGTTTCAGAAAAGTATATTTTATTTTTGAAAGAATTTTCATTTTAATATAGAGAATTACAGATGGCTAAAATCAGCAATTAAAAAAAAAAAAAAAAAAAAATTCCTTCCAGTCAATTGAAATTAGTTTTGAAATACAGCAAAGTATTTTACTTATTGGAAATATTAAATTTAATCTATTATCTGGAAATTAAAACTAAAATAAAAGCTTCAAGAGATATTTTTCATTTTTAAAAATTAATTTTAAACCTTAGGTATCGAGTTTCTTTGGAGGTACCTACATTGTTTGGTATGGGAAAAAAATCTATTTACAAAATCCATATCAAATTAAATCATGAAATAAAATACAACTATGAAATACGACTGATACTAAGAAAGGAAATTAAATACCAGACGTAGAAAACATACAAAAATATTTTATTCATAAAAAAATTAGCAATGAATTTCAAGGATAAACGTTCAACAATTTACAGCTGTCATTGCTTGAACTGGTTTGTAATTTTAAAGTACTTCTTTGCTTCATTTATAAACGAATACATTAATAAAAGTTTACTAGGTTACTTACTAACATAAAAAAATTCTAAATCTAGTTTGAAACTTTTTAGACAAAAATATCTAAAAAAATTAACTTGCATAACGCAGTGATTCACTTGAAATCCCAGCTCGGTCAAGTTATCAGCTGACTGCACAGTTTATTGATCAATCGCATTCCTCTGCCACAAGTAGTACTGTCAAATCATTACACTGCTAACTAGCTTTCTCCCCATCCCTTTTTTTTTTTCTTTTAAAATTCTTAGAAATATAACGTGCCTACGATTACCATCAAAAGGAAACATTGAGAAATAAGCATGTCTTATGAAGAAAATAAAGCAATACTGATTATCGAATATCGTACATTCAAATAGATTAATCAATTACCAGTTTAAGAATAATTCAAATACCGTTTGAAAGATTGTTGACATGAACAGATTTCGTTTAATGAAAGTAAACGGCTTTATTTTGATCAGAAATGTTTAAAAGCCAATAACACTATGATAAAGAGAGACGAAGATTGACATTTCGTAACAACAATAGGATGTGGGAACAATATATTTTTGTGAATGACCATAATCATTGCCTAATGGAGAAAGTTAAAGAAAGAGCAACTTTCATTTTTATTCGTTATGGCCATCATAATTTAAAATAGGATTATCATAATTGAAAACAGGTTATAAGTGCAGTTTATTTAACCCCCAGCCAACATATAACTATTTCTCAGCTATATACCACTTGAATTAGTATTCATTACCAATAAAAATAAATAGCCAATACTGATTTCGCAATTAGATGTCGTAAAAAAAAAAAAAAAATAAAAAAATGCAGTAGTGATTTAAAAATAAAAACTAATGTTAGCACCATATTCCAATATCATGAGTTCTTTTATTAAAAACAAAATGACTAAGAGGGTAATTTCAGATTATTTTCATGTAGATTCTAGACATAGGAAAAGATAGTTGGATGATTTTCTTTTTTTCAAAATCTAACTCTTCTTATCTTAGTCTTCTTGTCTCTTAAAAGTATATGAAAAACTGATTGTGAAGCGTCCGTTTATGAATGCAATGAAAACTTGGGATAATCCGTTAATAAAATAAAAGTAATTCTTATTGACAAGAAGACCTAGTTCACATATTTACTTATTTAATAATTTAAAAAAGAAAGAAGTTATTCTGTGGTATCAAAAGATAATGGCTGAGCGTGTTCATCGTTCAACCATAATGGTGGAACAAACAGTTGACATGGTTTAAAATAAAAGTTTAAACAAGTATAATTTTATTTAAAAGAAAAAAAAGGTATCAGAGTTTTTTTTTTAGTTTTTTTTAAAAAAGAAAAGAAAAAAAGAAAGTGTATGTAGATGATTAAACAATCAATTTCTTACTCGCATAAACAATGGGTCAAGAAAAAAACGATTACAATTTATTTTCAAAACGCTCACTTGTTTATTTTTTAAAAATTTAAAAGCTTTTATTTTATTTTATTTTTTTTTAAGTGGACAAAATACAAAAGTATATAATAGAAATAGAATGACCGACATTCAAAGTAGTCAGGAAACTCAAAATGACTAGTATTTTTATTTAAAAACAAAGGGAAAAACACTTAGTAGATATTAACTTCGGCAAAAGATAAGCTAACAGATTTCTTAAAGGAAATATTAAATATTCACTAGAGATCAATAAAAAATACAAAAAAATAAAGCACAATTAGAAATTTAAGTAGTCAAATAATCGGGGCTGAGTTTGTAATAATTTTCAATGTGTAGAGTGAACCCCGATTTTATGACCACCTGCAACGAATATACTATACGGCCATAACGGGGTTTCATAAAATCGGCCCAGATTCAACCTAATTTATGCACAAGAGCTTGCTGGGGAAATAGGTACAATAATCGTTTTATAAAGAGTTAAACCATCTTTCTTGTTATTTTATACAAAAAATAACAATTATCTTGCTCTAAACCTTATTCTGATCAATAGATAGATTCAACTACTCCTCGTGCATAAAATGGCAGGAGGAGACAGACAACTCAGGTGATGTTAGACATTGAGCCAATAATTAGATTTCAAGGACACTTCTCATACCTACATGCAAACACTATATTTTTCAAGTTATCTTTTTTCAACACAACCAGTAATGAATGGCATATTAGATGTTAGATCTGATATTACATTTGGTATGTACAATACAAACCTTCCACCAGCGCTGCTTCGACCTTTTCTCTTGCTTGGAGCACTCATCGCAGTCGCCATTTCTTGTATCTATCGCGATTCTCGCATCTGGTCCTCAAAATTCCGTGATCAGATGTGTAAAGCGATCAGACAAGGCTCGATCGTACTATTAATTTGTACAATCGAATCATCAAGTCGGTAGAAAACGCTTAAAAAAAAATCAACCAATACTTAAAAAAAAAATGTACAACCTTCAACGAAGTCTGAGTTTCCACACACTGTAGTAGGCTCAGAATGCGACACGCGCAAACTTACAAACTACTTTATGATGTGACGCACTACTTTATGATGTCACTTAGGCACTAATTACTACTACTATTCAACTAATATTACATTTTTAATGTTTAATTTTATTTTTAAAATCGTCTAAACCTAAATACAAAGATATTTTACTTTAATGGGCAATCATACTGTCAATATTAAGAGTACATCTGCGATCTATTTTTTTTTTACTGAAAATGGTTGTGATTTGTCTACGACAGTGACTCCAATCCAATTGAGTGAATTCCTATGAAAGCCTAGTTATGGTAAAAGATATGGTACATGACACTATTTACGTGTCTCGGAAATTATGCAAAATATAGTTTTGAAAACTAGAAACCGTAGTTTCCTCTTAATATTATATGTTTATAATGTGACTCAATTAATTTAATTTCGCATCAGGTGTTTAATTTCATACAAATTGTGCATTATTGTTCATCCGTAGAAGTTAAAATGTACAGGAAACAGCTCCGGTTATTCTACGGAAACGCGTTTCACGTCTAATATAAATTTGATGAAAATTTAAAGTTATTAGCAATGTTTATTCATATTTTAAAGATTGATTTTATAATAACAGCCGAGTAAATTATTGACAAATGTTTTTTTTCCAATGACCATGGCCACGTAAACTAAACACCAAAAAAATCGAGACTAGAAAACATGCGCAGATAAGAAATCTCGACTTCCGCCGAAATTGTTGGTCGACTACAACGATGAAGAAAAGGAACATTGATTTTAAAAAAAAATGGTATCTAATTTAAAAATGGTAAAAATAGGCTAAAGTCGTTATAGCTGAAATACAAAATCAACGACAAATGTCTTCATATTTTCGGACAAACAAATACTGTTGACACATATATGTGTGTGTGTATATATGTATATCTATCTATCTATATATATATATATATATATATATATATGTGTGTATGTATTAGTTATATTTACCTCCCCTCTTCTGTTTGGGTAAATAGGAGGAGAGAAAAACATTCATGGACGAGTAAAAGCAAAGTAATAAATTAACAAAAGGAATTTTCTAAATGGATCAGTAATACCAATCAGGATTAAAAGTAAAGTGGCTTTGCATTTATTCGTGTCAAGCCTTTACGGGAGCTTTTTCACTGGATACCTACATGCCTTCATATACATTGCATGCAGTCATGCATTGTACAATAATGTACATACTAATATTCACCTTCAACAATTTATGGTTGAAACACACGTAAGTTAAACGTGTTTATAATTATTAAGCTATGTCACAGTGATATATTTAATTACAAAATCTTTTTCTTATTTATGTGATGTGTAAAAAAACTAAAAAAAGAAGCATTATTTTACAATACTTGAACAATTATAGACTTCTGCTGCTGCTGCTGCTAAATGAAGTGCTTAAATAATTGCACTTTCTATGCACAATTTTTACCTCTTGTTTTTTTAACGGATTAAACAATCCATAGTTCTGTTATATATCGCTCAGTTTTCTTAACTGAAGATAACTGAAAACCAATCAAACATTTTTTTTATTCACTATAAAGCTGACACCGAGATCAGTTACAAACAACAATAAGGACATCCCACTCCCTAAAAAATAATATAAATAAAGTAATAATAAGGAATGGCCAACGCTCGACCAGACAGACCAACATCGTTTGAGGGAGGGGCAACTGAAGGGGAAGAAGATGACGACAATAATGTCGACAAATCTTCACCTAAAGATGAATCTCTTACATCTAACAATAAACAAAATGGTGTTCCTCCTGTACGGAATGTTGATCGTTATGGCTTTATGGGCGGCGACCAGTATACCAGTCCAGAAGAGTAAGTTACTTTTATTTTCATTGATTTACATTTTTACATTGACTTCCTCGAATTAGCTTTCCACTTGTGACCTTGTCAAGTCATAATGTGTATGTTGAAGGAAGTGTTTACCGTCGAAACCTTTTTGAAAGTTTTGTTGATAGTTTTTTACTTTTAAAGAAAGTCTCCCCACACTTTTTTAAAAACGTTTTCTCCGTTACTGAAAACTGAAAAAAAAGACGATGTCTAAGTTTTTACGAGTCTCTTGTAAACTAAACACTACGATAAACTTTTGTTCAAACTGCATTATTTGTATTTAATTTATCTAATTAAATTTTAATATTTACATAGCCGTTATAATTTGTTTTGATGGCTAGTGATATTTTCAATACAAATTAAATTAAGAAACCAAACCCGTTTTTGTCGTTTTATTGTTCACTGTTTAGTGTTCAGTAAAGTTATTATGCCTGATTAGTTCGAAATGTAAATTGACGGACCACACGTTGTATTGGTTGATGTCGAGCGATAACATAATGAAAAAGCCGCTAAACTTTGACTTTATTTTTGAAATACAACTCAGTCGTTTAAATTCTAATTCATCAACTACCCACATGATAATGTTATTGTTGCAGATATCTGTAAGCTAGAAAAAGGAATATATTTTTATTTTAACGATGCAAACAAAAAATCGAAGTATTTCGAAGCGTTGTAAAATAGACATTGATGTAGAAAATTGTCAGGATCATCTTTTTTTTTTTTATACTCATTTATTTCTATAATAACTGAAGTAAAAAATGTTGAATTTTTCTTTAAAATACTTGTAGTAAAAAATCATTATTTATGGTTACGAGTAGTATGCAGCATGTAATACATATTTTGCGGTGTGTCATGTGGTTCTGCATAATTTTCCGAGCGTATGTTCGTCAAATTTTAAATAATTTAAATAATTCGTTTTATTTTTATTTTACACCATAAATAATAATGATTTTGTTTGATTTAACAGTTTAAAAAAAAAAGAATTCACATTTATTTTTTCTCTGATTACGTCATTTAATTTGGGGTTAAGTTTGTTTCTTCTTTTTGTCAAACAAACTTTATAATATTGCATGATTGTTCGATTGAATCAAAACTCCTCCCTTTCAGTTCGTTTTATGATGCAGCAGAAACATAATGACTCTTCTTCTTCTTATGACATGCAATTTTTATGTCAATTTTTAAAGTTAGGTAATAATCCTGAATCAGATTTATTGAACATTCCTTTATTTATTTTATTTTTTATTATAAATTAAAATCTTTGTTCGAAACAAGACAAAAATATTGTATCGGCGATGAGAATTAAGTGCACAAAATGATAAAAAAACAAAAATAAAACTATCCATTTCAAAGCGGATTAAATAATATTTTGCATTCAACAAAACATCTTCACATTCTTCAGTAGATTGAAGTGACTGTCATAAAACAATTATTATTCGTCCACATTGTCAATAATTTAGTATGCGACAGCGCTAATTTAAATGACGTTACTTGCTTCTTGCTTGAGTCTTAACCTGTTCAACAACTTGTTGAATTTAAACACATTTTTCATTTATTACTCCAAGAGACTAAGGAAGCCTGTAGTGTGCACAGTGCAGTACTGAATCAAATAGAGAATAAATTATATCTTAAAATGTTAATAACATTGTCATTACATTTTTGTTTTCTTTAAATTTTTTGTTTAATAAATATAGTTATAGTTGGCTGTTAAAATGTCCCTTTTATCGAGTTCGTTCTTTTTCGCTGATTTTGATTTTTAAACTATTTTATTTTTTTTTGTGTTTGTCCTAGCTTCTTCAATAAAAGAAAACTTAAAAATTCATAATTTTTATTTTTCTAATGAATGTTGTGAAATGAATTACACCACAAAAATCATTACATTTTTTATTTTATTTTTTACAATGATTGTTTAAAATTAAAATTTTACTAATGAACATTTTTTTTTTTTTTTTTTCGAAAGTTTAACACTGTGACACTAGTGAAGTATTTTTATTGGTGTTGATTAGAAAAGGAAGGTTATTTTACTTTAGATATGGGGTGGGGGAAAGAACTTCCTTTAAAATTCATGATCATTGCACTTTTTCGAGTTTCATCATAAAGTCACAGAAAATTGAATAAAATATCGATTTTCCAATAATAACCGAACTTGTGTGATTGTGCCAGATAAAGAACTAGCTTAGCTAGCTCTTGCGGAGGGCTCTTGATTGGGCCTTCTTCATCACAATAGGTAGGGAGGAGTAGATGCGATAGGCAACATTCAACAATAATACTGATCGCTGCATTTATTGCTTTATATTTAATTTAAGCCTAAAAGTTCAATGATAATTCTTCTGCTGCCACTTAATTTAGAGACAATTTGATGTACGTAGGTCCTTACTTCCCGTACAAACTATTTTTATTTTTATTTCATGGGTGACTTTCGCTGGATTTCGCAATTAATTTCGATTATTCCTAAATTTATTTCCAAATTATAAAAATTTTCGTAAAAAAAAAAAAAAAAATCGTCGTAAAAAATTGCAGCAATGAAAACTTGGGAATCCAAAATTTCAGGATTGCGGGTCTGGATCCAGTCAGGAATGTTCTCAGTTTTCTTACGAAGTCGGCCTGATTCCAAAAAATGGTATATGTTGCGTTGGGCTACGGCCCCTAAGGGTAAAAAGTTGAAAAAAAAGTAAATTTTGATACAGTGACATTCACATTTAGAAAGAGTCTGGAGTAAGGCGTGTAAGGAGTAAAATGAATCACTAAAAAAAAAGTATTTTTTTTAATTTCATTTAACAGCATGAATAAACGAGAATTTTAATTTTTTTTTTTTTTTTTTTCGCCAGCGAATGTCAATTGCAAAAATAAGGCATGAAGAAAGATGTTTATTTCATACATTTTTACTTTAGTCTTTTTTTTTTTTTTTTAACAACTTTTCGGCTTTAAAACACCTTTCATTGGGGTCAGGGTATCAGTGTATCAGTATCCAACTGTTTTTAGATGTCGACATTGCTTTTTCTTTTATTGCGTCAGTTAGTAAGTAGACCACTAAATTTCAGAACATTCAGAATGGTAAACCGCAAAAAAAATGTAACATCTATTTTCATTCGAGGATTTTTATTTATTTTTAACATGAAAGTTTGTTTTTTGTTGTTTAAAAAAAATAAAAATGTAGAAACCATGGTTTACATTGATTTTACATTTTGGAAACAGCAAACATATCAAAACTTTTTTGATTCAAAAGTTAATTTTTAGTTTATCAATCAGAAGAAAGACAAAAATTACTTAGCTTATTTTTTTCTTTCCACCTAGTTTAAAATTTAATTAACATTTTGATTATTTCTACCAGCCTGCACACTCGAAAACCTGTTTTAAAGAAAGTATGCCCTCCAGCAGCATTTGAACCAGAGTCCCCCTTTGCAGGAGAAATGACCGTCTGATCTGGCATGCTTTAAAAAACAAACATTCGTTCAGACTAAAAATAAATTCCTATCTATTCTCATGAATAGATTAGGTAGGTACCTCCTTTTTTTTTTCGTTAATGATGGAAAAGGCCCCAAACTTGATAACAAAGTTTTATCATCAAAATGTTTTTTGTTTTTTGTTTTTTAAGAGGAAAGAAAAGACCAAAGTGTTTTTTCTATTATTTTATTAATAAATTTTTTTAATTTTTTCTAGTACGTTCAAATTATTTTTATTTTTTATTTTTTTTGTCATCAGTAAATATTACTATGGGAATTTTTGCAGTAAAAAAACACATTGTTTTGGAAATTCTTGTAAAAAATCAAATTGTCAGATTTGTTCACAGATGAATGAAATTTAAAAAAAAAAAAAAAAATTTTTTTTTTTTATCTTGGTAAATAATATAGAATATATATATATATAAATATAGAATATATATATATATATATATATATATATATATATAAATATAGAATATATATATATATATAATTTTCACATCTGTTGCCCCACCCCACCCCACTTACTTAATTTTATGAAATTTCAAGAAATTAAGAATATCAGCATCTTTATATTAGTTAAAAAAAGCATGACTACTTGGACAATTTTGAAATCATCAGTTTGCTTTTGTCAAACAGAAACACTGAAAATCTGCTCTGAATTGTAAAATAAAAATGCAATAAAACTGTGACATTATTTAATTAGAAAAGCTTTTAATTATTTTTATAAATAAGATATGATACTATTGTCCTAAGAAAACATCATATCCGATAATTAGTTTTTACAAGAATTGTTTTTTTTTATTTTTTTTTTTTTTTTCTGTTTTAATCAGAAAAATTTAAGTTATAAATAGGTGCCTTCACGGAATCACTAAAAATCAGCATACCGTGTTGAAAAGATGCTCTAAATGTAAGGAAAACAGTTTTATTGTCAAAATCTTTGTTATTATTAAGAGGAAGGATCAAAGTATTTTTTGAATATTTAATTTTTACTCCTTTTTAGAACATTCAAAATTTTTATTAATAAAACTTGTTTTTCTTGCATAAACAGTTGTACTAACAGAACTTTTAGCATAGCAAATTTTAGCCTCTTTTTGTGGTGACACATTAATTTGAAAATTCTTGAGAAAATCATAATTGTCAGATTTTAATGAACTTTTCAAGACTTATTCATAAATGAATGAAAATATTTTTGAAATTTTTTTTATTAGTAATTTTTTTTTTTTTTTTTTTTTTTTTTTTTTTTACATGTTTCACACCCTTACTTAATTTTATGAAAACTTGAGAAATTCAGTCTGATAATTTTTAGTGACTATATTAGTTAAAAGTAGACTCCTTTGAAGAATTTAAATCAACAAATGTTTTTTGCAAAATTGGACCCCCGTCTTACTGAAAATTAATTCTGAATTGAAAAAAAAATGGAATAAAACCAAGACATTATTTAATTAGAGAAGCTTTTAATTGCTTTTATGAATAATATATATTAAAGACAATTGAAGAAAAAAAATTTTGACAAAAAATGAATTTTTACAAGATTTTTCATTTTTTACAATTTTAAACTGAATAATTTATAAAGATTTTAAATCTTTAAAAATTAAATTTCAATGGGATAACTCTTAGGAAATATTGCTATTAAGTAAAACTATATTTACTTATCAAATATTGTAAAGCTTATTACAAACTGACAACTCTGAATATTTTGAAAAGAATTTTGATTTGTTTTTGTATGCATATATACATACAGAATTTCTGGAGTATGGAGGTACAAACAGATAAATCTATCATTAAAAGGTTGTGTTTTAAGGGTCGATTAACTCATCAGAAAAACTAGAACCTGTGTTTATGTAATGCTTGTATACAACGTTTTATGCTATAAGTAAGTAATATTTGTTTAAAATCAGATTAATTTAACTTCAAATTTGCTAATTTCCCTGAAATAACATTTCAGAAATATATATTTTATTTTTGCAAGATTTTTAAACCGAGAATTAACTTTTGTTTACAAAATGTCGAAATGGCCGATTTTTATCAATTTTACTGAAAAAAAAAATTGATTCCGATCAATATAATTTCTGTTTGAAATACACTACAGAGTATTTTGCTTACTGGAAATAGTAAATTTTGAATCTTTTAGCTTTCAATTAAAGCTAAAATAAAAGTTTCAAGAAAGCTTTTTCATTTTTAAAAAACAAACATTTAAAACCTTTGGTATCACATTTTTAGGTGGAGGTCTATCTATCTATCTCTCTCTCTATATATATATATATATATATATATATATATATATATATACATATATATATATACACACTAGCAGCATGGCCCGGCGTTGACTGTGCTTGATTCAAAAATTGTACGACTCATACAGCAATCGCTATCACTTGAATATTTTTGCCCTTCCTTGCCTTTAAAGGAGTGCCCTTTGCCGTGCTGATGTTGCTACATGCCTTACTTCTTGACTATCTCACACTGTCAATTTTTTCTAAGCTCTATACTAAGCATTAAATCTGTTACGAAAAAAGAACTATACAAAATGAACACAAAAAGATCAGCTTTAAAAAAGGACTCGTAACTGGAAAAACTGAATGAAAAAAGAATGTTAGCAACAAATACTTTTTCACACCCAACCTAGTTCTGCGGAATCAGAATCAACGTTGAGTTTAAGCAAGTGAATGAGCTAATTGGAGTAAAGTGCCATGCAGATTTAAATTTTTCCCACTTGTGATGAGTGCAGCTATCGATTTTTTTTTTTTTTTTTTTTTTTTTTTTTTTTGCATGCTAGTTAACATTCGTGTCAGTCAGCTGTTGGCTCTCATGCTGGCCAATAGAATATTCCTGCCTATTTGTGGCAGCCAGCTATAGGCTCTCACTCTGGCCAGTAGAAAATTGCCGCAAACTACATGAAAACTACTGTAGAAGCATGAAAAAAATTGATTATTTCCACTATCAATGGGAGTTGGGAAATGTAAAGTCGGTCTTGGCCTTCCCGCTAACTTTGTGCATGTAAATTTTGGTGCAAATCCCTCGAAAATTGCGGCCATGCATTCGTTACACACACACACACACACACACACACATCCTGCCTTTTATTTATATATAATATATATATATATATATATATATATATATATATATATTTGGTTGGATTGATGTGAGTTTGTGACCCTGGGTTTCATGCTTTTGCAATCGTCAGACAAACTGATTAATTTTTTAAAAATTTTGTCGTGGTGTCAGCGTGCTAACGCAAACATCGATGTATGTTCATATGCCCAATGACGTGCACATACACACTTGGTCGTCCGTCGGGACTCGTACATATATAAACATATGTGGACAGTTTCGAATATGACATATGTATGTATACGGGTGGTGTTGTATCTATACATACGCATTTGTATGTTGAAATTCAAAGATTGGAAGTGTAGCGAAAATTTCTCGTGAATGTCTCATGAATGTATACATGCCATTTTTCTATTTTTCCACTGAATAATATTTCCTCGCATGTATGTATATACGTATGGTGGGATTGTGTAAAATTATGATAGGTAAAAATTATTATTTTTATCTATATTAATTTTTAAATTTTTGAAAAAAGGGGTTTATTTGTTATATTTAAAGCTGGTTATTTGTTTGTTTTTGATGACTGTATATGTAACAGGTAGAAATTTCGGTTTGTAATCCTTATTGGTTATTTTATATGGTGATATTTAATATGCTGGGTGAGAGGGTAGTTTATGTTAATAATTATAGCGGGTCTATATGATAATAATAGATGTGATGTGATAGTAATGTAAGGGATTGGAGACAATGATAATATAAGTAGCTAATAGTTATTGTAAATTGGTAGAAGTGATTAGTAATAGTGGTGGGAGAATGATAAAACCATAAATGTAGTTATAGTGGTGGTAGCTTGAACTAAAAAGTGGCTGTTGGTGTTTTATTTTATTTTGTTATATGTATTAATTTATTTTGGTATAAATCCTGATAATAGGTATTTTGTGTAAAATTGAAAATTGCTATAATTTTTATTTTTAATTTACAAAAAAAACACTTATTATTTTAAAGCTGGTCATTTCCTTGTTTTTTTAGTTTTTTGATGACTGTGTATATGTGACTGGTAGAAATTTCAGTTTGTAATCCTTATTGG